>CANTUQ010000169.1:0-712326 GCA_947683425.1 Excoecaria cochinchinensis
GATTTTGGTGATTTTCCCTAGTGGTACCCCTAGGGAAATCCGTAAAAATTCGTCGGATTCCGACGATGCCAATTCTCGATGCGTTGTGACCGGTAACCTTCCAGTAGCTATTCCGATCGAGTTTTCCCGAATTATTGGACTCGGATCCAAAATTTCACCACTTTTTACGATTCTCGATTTTGGTTATTTTTCCTAGTGGTACCCCTAGAAAAATCCGTAAAAATTCGTCGGATTCCGACGAAGCCAATTCTCGATGCGTTGTGACCGGCAAGCTTCCAGTAGCTATTCCGATCGAGTTTTCCCGAATTATTGGACTCGGATCCAAAATTTCACCACTTTTTATGATTTCTCGATTTTGGTGATTTTTCCTAGTGTTACCCCTAGGGATATCTGTAAAAATTCGTCAGATTCCGACGAAATCAATTCTCGATGAGTTGTGACCGGCAAGCTTCCAGTAGCTATTCCGATCGAGTTTTACCGACTTATTGGACTCGGATCCAAAATTTCACCACTTTTCGATTTTGGTGATTTTCCCTAGTGGTAACCCTAGGGAAATTCGTAAAAATTCGTCGGATTCCAACGAAACCAATTCTTGATGCATTGTGACCGGCAAGCTTCCAGTAGCTATTCCGATCGAGTTTTACCGACTTATTGGACTCGGATCCAAAATTTCACCACTTTTTGATTTTGGTGATTTTCCCTAGTGGTACCCCTAGGGAAATTCGTAAAAATTCGTCGGATTCCGACGAAACCAATTCTCGATTCGTTGTGACCGGCAAGCATCCAGTAGCTATTCCGATCGAGTTTTCCCAAATTATTGAACTCGGATAAAAAATTTCACGATTTCTCGAATTTTGTGATTTTCCCTAGTGGTACCCCTAGGGAAATCCGTAAAAATTCGTCAGATTCCGACGAAGCCAATTCTCGATGCGTTGTGACCGGCAAGCTTCCAGTAGCTATTCCAATCGAGTTTTCTCGAATTATTGGACTCGGATCAAAAATTTCACCACCTTTTACGATTTCTTGATTTTGGTGATTTTTCCTAGTGGTACCCCTAGGGAAATCCGTAAAAATTCGTCGGATTCCGATGAAACCAATTCTCGATGCGTTGTGACCGGCAAGCTTCCAGTAGCTATTCCGATCGAGTTTTCCCAAATTATTGAACTCGGATCAAAAATTTCACGATTTCTCGATTTTGGTGATTTTCCCTAGTGGTACCCATAGGGAAATCCGTAAAAATTCGTCGGATTCCGACGAAGCCAATTCTCGATGCGTTGTGACCGGCAAGCTTCCAGTAGCTATTCCGATCGAGTTTTCCCAAATTATTGAACTCGGATCAAAAATTTCACGATTTCTCGATTTTGGTGATTTTCCCTAGTGGTACCCCTAGGGAAATCCGTAAAAATTCGTCGGATTCCGACGAAGCCAATTCTCGATGCGTTGTGACCGGTAAGCTTCCAGTAGCTATTCCGATCGAGTTTTCCCAAATTATTGGACTCGGATCCAAAATTTCACCACTTTTTATGATTTCTCGATTTTGGTGATTTTCCCAAGTGGTACCCCTAGGGATATCCGTAAAAATTCGTCGGATTCCGACGAAGTCAATTCTCGATGCGTTGTGACCGGCAACCTTCCAGTATCTATTCAGATCGAGTTTTCCCGAATTATTGGACTCGGATCAAAAATTTCACCACTTTTCGATTTTGGTGATTTTCCCTAGTGGTACCCCTAGGGAAATCCGTAAAAATTCGTCGGATTCTGACGAAACCAATTCTCAATGCGTTGTGACCGGCAAGCTTCCAGTAGCTATTCCGATCGAGTTTTACCGACTTATTGGACTCGGATCCAAAATTTCACCACTTTTCGATTTTGGTGATTTTCCCTAGTGGTACCCTTAGGGAAATTCGTAAAAATTCGTCGGATTCTGATGAAACCAATTCTCGATTCGTTATGACTGACAAGCTTCCAGTAGCTATTCCGATCGAGTTTTCCCGAATTATTGGACTGGGATCAAAAATTTCACCACTTTTTACGATTTCGCGATTTTGGTGATTTTTCCGAGTGGTACTCCTAGGGAAATCTGTAAAAATTCGTCGGATTACGTCGAATCCAATTCTCGATGCGTTGTGACCGGCAAGCTTCCAGTAGCTATTCCGATCGAGTTTTCCAGAATTATTGGTCTCGGAACAAAAATTTCACCACTTTTCGATTTTGGTGATTTTCCCTAGTGGTACCCCTAGGAAAATCCGTAAAAAGTCGTCGGATTTCGACGAAGCCAATTCTCGATGCGTTGTGACCGGCAAGCTTCCAGTAGCTATTCCGTTCGAGTTATCCCGAATTATTGGACTCGGATCAGAAATTTCACCACTTTTTACGATTTCTCGATTTTGGTTATTTTCCCTAGTGGTACCCCTAGGGAAATCCGTAAAAATTCGTCGGATTTCGACGAAGCCAATTATCGATGCGTTGTGACCGGCAAGCTTCCAGTAGCTATTCCGATCGAGTTTTCCCGAATTATTGGACTCGGATCAAAAATTTCACCACTTTTCGATTTTGGTGATTTTCCCTAGTGGTACCCCTAGGGAAATCCGTAAAAATTTGTCGGATTCCGACGAAACCAATTCTCGATGCGTTGTGACCGGCAAGCTTCCAGTAGCTATTCCGATCGAGTTTTACCGACTTATTGGACTCGGATCAGAAATTTCACCACTTTTCGATTTTGGTGATTTTCCCTAGTGCTACCCCGAGGAAAATCCGTAAAAATTCGTCGTATTCCGACGAAGCCAATTCTCGATGCGTTGTGACCAGCAAGCTTCCAGTAGCTATTCCGATCAAGTTTTCCCGAATTATTGGACTCGGATCCAAAATTTCACCACTTTTTATGATTTCTCGATTTTGGTGATTTTCCCTAGTGGTACCCCTAGGAAAATCCGTAAAAATTCGTCGGATTTCGACGAAGCCAATTCTCGTTGCGTTGTGACCGGCAAGATTCCAGTAGCTATTCCGATCGAGTTTTCCTGAATTATTGGACTCGGATCCAAAATTTCACCACTTTTTATGATTTCTCGATTTTGGTGATTTTCCTTTGTGGTACCCCTAGGAAAATCCGTAAACATTCGTCGGATTCCGACGAAGTTAATTCTCGATGCGTTGTGACCGGCAAGCTTCCAGTAGCTATTCCGATCGAGTTTTCCCGAATTATTGAACTCGGATCAAAAATTTAACCACTTTTCGATTTTGGTGATTTTCCCTAATGGTACCCCTAGGGAAATCCGTAAAAATTCGTCGGATTCTGACGAAACCAATTCTCGATGCGTTGTGACCGGCAAGCTTCCAGTAGCTATTCGATCGAGTTTTCCAAATTATTGAACTCGGATCAAAAATTTCACGATTTCTCGATTTGGTGATTTTCCCTAGTGGTACCCATAGGGAAATCCGTAAAAATTCGTCGGATTCCGACGAAGCCAATTCTCGATGCGTTGTGACCGGCAAGCTTCCAGTAGCTATTCCGATCGAGTTTTCCCAAATTATTGAACTCGGATCAAAAATTTCACGATTTCTCGATTTTGGTGATTTTCCCTAGTGGTACCCCTAGGGAAATCCGTAAAAATTCGTCGGATTCCGACGAAGCCAATTCTCGATGCGTTGTGACCGGTAAGCTTCCAGTAGCTATTCCGATCGAGTTTTCCCAAATTATTGGACTCGGATCCAAAATTTCACCACTTTTTATGATTTCTCGATTTTGGTGATTTTCCCAAGTGGTACCCCTAGGGATATCCGTAAAAATTCGTCGGATTCCGACGAAGTCAATTCTCGATGCGTTGTGACCGGCAACCTTCCAGTATCTATTCAGATCGAGTTTTCCCGAATTATTGGACTCGGATCAAAAATTTCACCACTTTTCGATTTTGGTGATTTTCCCTAGTGGTACCCCTAGGGAAATCCGTAAAAATTCGTCGGATTCTGACGAAACCAATTCTCAATGCGTTGTGACCGGCAAGCTTCCAGTAGCTATTCCGATCGAGTTTTACCGACTTATTGGACTCGGATCCAAAATTTCACCACTTTTCGATTTTGGTGATTTTCCCTAGTGGTACCCTTAGGGAAATTCGTAAAAATTCGTCGGATTCTGATGAAACCAATTCTCGATTCGTTATGACTGACAAGCTTCCAGTAGCTATTCCGATCGAGTTTTCCCGAATTATTGGACTGGGATCAAAAATTTCACCACTTTTTACGATTTCGCGATTTTGGTGATTTTTCCGAGTGGTACTCCTAGGGAAATCTGTAAAAATTCGTCGGATTACGTCGAATCCAATTCTCGATGCGTTGTGACCGGCAAGCTTCCAGTAGCTATTCCGATCGAGTTTTCCCGAATTATTGGACTCGGAACAAAAATTTCACCACTTTTCGATTTTGGTGATTTTCCCTAGTGGTACCCCTAGGAAAATCCGTAAAAAGTCGTCGGATTTCGACGAAGCCAATTCTCGATGCGTTGTGACCGGCAAGCTTCCAGTAGCTATTCCGTTCGAGTTATCCCGAATTATTGGACTCGGATCAGAAATTTCACCACTTTTTACGATTTCTCGATTTTGGTTATTTTCCCTAGTGGTGCCCCTAGGGAAATCCGTAAAAATTCGTCGGATTTCGACGAAGCCAATTATCGATGCGTTGTGACCGGCAAGCTTCCAGTAGCTATTCCGATCGAGTTTTCCCGAATTATTGGACTCGGATCAAAAATTTCACGATTTCTCGATTTTGGTCATTTTCCTTAGTGGTACCCCTAGGGAAATCCGTAAAAATTTGTCGGATTCCGACGAAACCAATTCTCGATGCGTTGTGACCGGCAAGCTTCCAGCAGCTATTCCGATCGAGTTTTACCGACTTATTGGACTCGGATCAGAAATTTCACCACTTTTCGATTTTGGTGATTTTCCCTAGTGCTACCCCGAGGAAAATCCGTAAAAATTCGTCGTATTCCGACGAAGCCAATTCTCGATGCGTTGTGACCGGCAAGCTTCCAGTAGCTATTCCGATCAAGTTTTCCCGAATTATTGGACTCGGATCCAAAATTTCACCACTTTTTATGATTTCTCGATTTTGGTGATTTTCCCTAGTGGTACCCCTAGGAAAATCCGTAAAAATTCGTCGGATTTCGACGAAGCCAATTCTCGTTGCGTTGTGACCGGCAAGATTCCAGTAGCTATTCCGATCGAGTTTTCCGGAATTATTGGACTCGGATCCAAAATTTCACCCCTTTTTATGATTTCTCGATTTTGGTGATTTTCCTTAGTGGTACCCCTAGGAAAATCCGTAAAAATTCGTCGGATTCCGACGAAGTTAATTCTCGATGCGTTGTGACCGGCAAGCTTCCAGTAGCTATTCCGATCGAGTTTTCCCGAATTATTGAACTCGGATCAAAAATTTAACCACTTTTCGATTTTGGTGATTTTCCCTAATGGTACCCCTAGGGAAATCCGTAAAATTTCGTCGGATTCTGACGAAACCAATTCTCGATGCGTTGTGACCGGCAAGCTTCCAGTAGCTATTCCGATCGAGTTTTACCGACTTATTGGACTCGGATCCAAAATTTCACCACTTTTCGATTTTTGTGATTTTCCCTAGTGGTACCCCTAGGGAAATTCGTAAAAATTCGTCGGATTCCGACGAAACCAATTCTAGATTCGTTGTGACCGGCAAGCTTCCAGTAGCTATTCCGATCGAGTTTTCCCAAATTATTGAACTCGGATCAAAAATTTCACGATTTCTCGATTTTGGTGATTTTCCCTAGTGGTACCCCTAGGGAAATCCGTAAAAATTCGTCGGATTCCGACGAAGCCAATTCTCGATGCGTTGTGACCGGCAAGCTTCCAATAGCTATTCCAATCGAGTTTTCCCGAATTATTGGACTCGGATCAAAAATTTCACCATTTTTTACGATTTCTCGATTTTGGTGATTTTTCCTAGTGGTACCCCTAGGGAAATCCGTAAAAATTCGTCGGATTCCGATGAAACCAATTCTCGATGCGTTGTGACCGGCAAGCTTCCTGTAGCTATTCCGATCAAGTTTTCCCAAATTATTGAACTCGGATCAAAAATTTCACGATTTCTCGATTTTGGTCATTTTTCCTAGTGGTACCCCTAGGGAAATTCGTAAAAATTCGTCGGATTTCGACGAAGCCAATTCTCGATGCGTTGTGATCGGCAAGCTTCCAGTAGCTATTTCGATCGAGTTTTCCCGAATTATTGGACTCGGATCAAAAATTTCACCACTTTTCGATTTTGGTGATTTTCTCTAGTGGTACCCCTAGGGAAATCCGTAAAAATTCGTCGGATTCCGACGAAACCAATTCTCGATGCGTTGTGACCGGCAAGCTTCCAGTAGCTATTCCGATCGAGTTTTACCGACTTATTGGACACGGATCCAAAATTTCACCACTTTTCGATTTTGGTGATTTTCCCTAGTGGTACCCCTAGGAAAATCCGTAAAAATTCGTCGGATTCCGACGAAACCAATTCTCGATGCGTTGTGACCGGCAAGCTTCCAGTAGCTATTCCGATCGCGTTTTCCCAAATTATTTGACTCGGATCCAAAATTTTACCACTTTTTACGATTTTTTCGATTTTGGTGATTTTCCCTAGTGGTACCCCTAGGGAAATCCGTAAAAATTCGTCGGATTCCGACGATGCCAATTCTCGATGCGTTGTGACCGGTAACCTTCCAGTAGCTATTCCGATCGAGTTTTCCCGAATTATTGGACTCGGATCCAAAATTTCACCACTTTTTACGATTTCTCGATTTTGGTTATTTTTCCTAGTGGTACCCCTAGAAAAATCCGTAAAAATTCGTCGGATTCCGACGAAGCCAATTCTCGATGCGTTGTGACCGGCAAGCTTCCAGTAGCTATTCCGATCGAGTTTTCCCGAATTATTGGACTCGGATCCAAAATTTCACCACTTTTTATGATTTCTCGATTTTGGTGATTTTTCCTAGTGTTACCCCTAGGGATATCTGTAAAAATTCGTCAGATTCCGACGAAATCAATTCTCGATGAGTTGTGACCGGCAAGCTTCCAGTAGCTATTCCGATCGAGTTTTACCGACTTATTGGACTCGGATCCAAAATTTCACCACTTTTCGATTTTGGTGATTTTCCCTAGTGGTAACCCTAGGGAAATTCGTAAAAATTCGTCGGATTCCAACGAAACCAATTCTTGATGCATTGTGACCGGCAAGCTTCCAGTAGCTATTCCGATCGAGTTTTACCGACTTATTGGACTCGGATCCAAAATTTCACCACTTTTTGATTTTGGTGATTTTCCCTAGTGGTACCCCTAGGGAAATTCGTAAAAATTCGTCGGATTCCGACGAAACCAATTCTCGATTCGTTGTGACCGGCAAGCATCCAGTAGCTATTCCGATCGAGTTTTCCCAAATTATTGAACTCGGATAAAAAATTTCACGATTTCTCGAATTTTGTGATTTTCCCTAGTGGTACCCCTAGGGAAATCCGTAAAAATTCGTCAGATTCCGACGAAGCCAATTCTCGATGCGTTGTGACCGGCAAGCTTCCAGTAGCTATTCCAATCGAGTTTTCTCGAATTATTGGACTCGGATCAAAAATTTCACCACCTTTTACGATTTCTTGATTTTGGTGATTTTTCCTAGTGGTACCCCTAGGGAAATCCGTAAAAATTCGTCGGATTCCGATGAAACCAATTCTCGATGCGTTGTGACCGGCAAGCTTCCAGTAGCTATTCCGATCGAGTTTTCCCAAATTATTGAACTCGGATCAAAAATTTCACGATTTCTCGATTTTGGTGATTTTCCCTAGTGGTACCCATAGGGAAATCCGTAAAAATTCGTCGGATTCCGACGAAGCCAATTCTCGATGCGTTGTGACCGGCAAGCTTCCAGTAGCTATTCCGATCGAGTTTTCCCAAATTATTGAACTCGGATCAAAAATTTCACGATTTCTCGATTTTGGTGATTTTCCCTAGTGGTACCCCTAGGGAAATCCGTAAAAATTCGTCGGATTCCGACGAAGCCAATTCTCGATGCGTTGTGACCGGTAAGCTTCCAGTAGCTATTCCGATCGAGTTTTCCCAAATTATTGGACTCGGATCCAAAATTTCACCACTTTTTATGATTTCTCGATTTTGGTGATTTTCCCAAGTGGTACCCCTAGGGATATCCGTAAAAATTCGTCGGATTCCGACGAAGTCAATTCTCGATGCGTTGTGACCGGCAACCTTCCAGTATCTATTCAGATCGAGTTTTCCCGAATTATTGGACTCGGATCAAAAATTTCACCACTTTTCGATTTTGGTGATTTTCCCTAGTGGTACCCCTAGGGAAATCCGTAAAAATTCGTCGGATTCTGACGAAACCAATTCTCAATGCGTTGTGACCGGCAAGCTTCCAGTAGCTATTCCGATCGAGTTTTACCGACTTATTGGACTCGGATCCAAAATTTCACCACTTTTCGATTTTGGTGATTTTCCCTAGTGGTACCCTTAGGGAAATTCGTAAAAATTCGTCGGATTCTGATGAAACCAATTCTCGATTCGTTATGACTGACAAGCTTCCAGTAGCTATTCCGATCGAGTTTTCCCGAATTATTGGACTGGGATCAAAAATTTCACCACTTTTTACGATTTCGCGATTTTGGTGATTTTTCCGAGTGGTACTCCTAGGGAAATCTGTAAAAATTCGTCGGATTACGTCGAATCCAATTCTCGATGCGTTGTGACCGGCAAGCTTCCAGTAGCTATTCCGATCGAGTTTTCCAGAATTATTGGCCTCGGAACAAAAATTTCACCACTTTTCGATTTTGGTGATTTTCCCTAGTGGTACCCCTAGGAAAATCCGTAAAAAGTCGTCGGATTTCGACGAAGCCAATTCTCGATGCGTTGTGACCGGCAAGCTTCCAGTAGCTATTCCGTTCGAGTTATCCCGAATTATTGGACTCGGATCAGAAATTTCACCACTTTTTACGATTTCTCGATTTTGGTTATTTTCCCTAGTGGTACCCCTAGGGAAATCCGTAAAAATTCGTCGGATTTCGACGAAGCCAATTATCGATGCGTTGTGACCGGCAAGCTTCCAGTAGCTATTCCGATCGAGTTTTCCCGAATTATTGGACTCGGATCAAAAATTTCACCACTTTTCGATTTTGGTGATTTTCCCTAGTGGTACCCCTAGGGAAATCCGTAAAAATTTGTCGGATTCCGACGAAACCAATTCTCGATGCGTTGTGACCGGCAAGCTTCCAGTAGCTATTCCGATCGAGTTTTACCGACTTATTGGACTCGGATCAGAAATTTCACCACTTTTCGATTTTGGTGATTTTCCCTAGTGCTACCCCGAGGAAAATCCGTAAAAATTCGTCGTATTCCGACGAAGCCAATTCTCGATGCGTTGTGACCAGCAAGCTTCCAGTAGCTATTCCGATCAAGTTTTCCCGAATTATTGGACTCGGATCCAAAATTTCACCACTTTTTATGATTTCTCGATTTTGGTGATTTTCCCTAGTGGTACCCCTAGGAAAATCCGTAAAAATTCGTCGGATTTCGACGAAGCCAATTCTCGTTGCGTTGTGACCGGCAAGATTCCAGTAGCTATTCCGATCGAGTTTTCCTGAATTATTGGACTCGGATCCAAAATTTCACCACTTTTTATGATTTCTCGATTTTGGTGATTTTCCTTAGTGGTACCCCTAGGAAAATCCGTAAACATTCGTCGGATTCCGACGAAGTTAATTCTCGATGCGTTGTGACCGGCAAGCTTCCAGTAGCTATTCCGATCGAGTTTTCCCGAATTATTGAACTCGGATCAAAAATTTAACCACTTTTCGATTTTGGTGATTTTCCCTAATGGTACCCCTAGGGAAATCCGTAAAAATTCGTCGGATTCTGACGAAACCAATTCTCGATGCGTTGTGACCGGCAAGCTTCCAGTAGCTATTCCGATCGAGTTTTCCCAAATTATTGAACTCGGATCAAAAATTTCACGATTTCTCGATTTTGGTGATTTTCCCTAGTGGTACCCATAGGGAAATCCGTAAAAATTCGTCGGATTCCGACGAAGCCAATTCTCGATGCGTTGTGACCGGCAAGCTTCCAGTAGCTATTCCGATCGAGTTTTCCCAAATTATTGAACTCGGATCAAAAATTTCACGATTTCTCGATTTTGGTGATTTTCCCTAGTGGTACCCCTAGGGAAATCCGTAAAAATTCGTCGGATTCCGACGAAGCCAATTCTCGATGCGTTGTGACCGGTAAGCTTCCAGTAGCTATTCCGATCGAGTTTTCCCAAATTATTGGACTCGGATCCAAAATTTCACCACTTTTTATGATTTCTCGATTTTGGTGATTTTCCCAAGTGGTACCCCTAGGGATATCCGTAAAAATTCGTCGGATTCCGACGAAGTCAATTCTCGATGCGTTGTGACCGGCAACCTTCCAGTATCTATTCAGATCGAGTTTTCCCGAATTATTGGACTCGGATCAAAAATTTCACCACTTTTCGATTTTGGTGATTTTCCCTAGTGGTACCCCTAGGGAAATCCGTAAAAATTCGTCGGATTCTGACGAAACCAATTCTCAATGCGTTGTGACCGGCAAGCTTCCAGTAGCTATTCCGATCGAGTTTTACCGACTTATTGGACTCGGATCCAAAATTTCACCACTTTTCGATTTTGGTGATTTTCCCTAGTGGTACCCTTAGGGAAATTCGTAAAAATTCGTCGGATTCTGATGAAACCAATTCTCGATTCGTTATGACTGACAAGCTTCCAGTAGCTATTCCGATCGAGTTTTCCCGAATTATTGGACTGGGATCAAAAATTTCACCACTTTTTACGATTTCGCGATTTTGGTGATTTTTCCGAGTGGTACTCCTAGGGAAATCTGTAAAAATTCGTCGGATTACGTCGAATCCAATTCTCGATGCGTTGTGACCGGCAAGCTTCCAGTAGCTATTCCGATCGAGTTTTCCCGAATTATTGGACTCGGAACAAAAATTTCACCACTTTTCGATTTTGGTGATTTTCCCTAGTGGTACCCCTAGGAAAATCCGTAAAAAGTCGTCGGATTTCGACGAAGCCAATTCTCGATGCGTTGTGACCGGCAAGCTTCCAGTAGCTATTCCGTTCGAGTTATCCCGAATTATTGGACTCGGATCAGAAATTTCACCACTTTTTACGATTTCTCGATTTTGGTTATTTTCCCTAGTGGTACCCCTAGGGAAATCCGTAAAAATTCGTCGGATTTCGACGAAGCCAATTATCGATGCGTTGTGACCGGCAAGCTTCCAGTAGCTATTCCGATCGAGTTTTCCCGAATTATTGGACTCGGATCAAAAATTTCACGATTTCTCGATTTTGGTCATTTTCCTTAGTGGTACCCCTAGGGAAATCCGTAAAAATTTGTCGGATTCCGACGAAACCAATTCTCGATGCGTTGTGACCGGCAAGCTTCCAGCAGCTATTCCGATCGAGTTTTACCGACTTATTGGACTCGGATCAGAAATTTCACCACTTTTCGATTTTGGTGATTTTCCCTAGTGCTACCCCGAGGAAAATCCGTAAAAATTCGTCGTATTCCGACGAAGCCAATTCTCGATGCGTTGTGACCGGCAAGCTTCCAGTAGCTATTCCGATCAAGTTTTCCCGAATTATTGGACTCGGATCCAAAATTTCACCACTTTTTATGATTTCTCGATTTTGGTGATTTTCCCTAGTGGTACCCCTAGGAAAATCCGTAAAAATTCGTCGGATTTCGACGAAGCCAATTCTCGTTGCGTTGTGACCGGCAAGATTCCAGTAGCTATTCCGATCGAGTTTTCCGGAATTATTGGACTCGGATCCAAAATTTCACCCCTTTTTATGATTTCTCGATTTTGGTGATTTTCCTTAGTGGTACCCCTAGGAAAATCCGTAAAAATTCGTCGGATTCCGACGAAGTTAATTCTCGATGCGTTGTGACCGGCAAGCTTCCAGTAGCTATTCCGATCGAGTTTTCCCGAATTATTGAACTCGGATCAAAAATTTAACCACTTTTCGATTTTGGTGATTTTCCCTAATGGTACCCCTAGGGAAATCCGTAAAATTTCGTCGGATTCTGACGAAACCAATTCTCGATGCGTTGTGACCGGCAAGCTTCCAGTAGCTATTCCGATCGAGTTTTACCGACTTATTGGACTCGGATCCAAAATTTCACCACTTTTCGATTTTTGTGATTTTCCCTAGTGGTACCCCTAGGGAAATTCGTAAAAATTCGTCGGATTCCGACGAAACCAATTCTAGATTCGTTGTGACCGGCAAGCTTCCAGTAGCTATTCCGATCGAGTTTTCCCAAATTATTGAACTCGGATCAAAAATTTCACGATTTCTCGATTTTGGTGATTTTCCCTAGTGGTACCCCTAGGGAAATCCGTAAAAATTCGTCGGATTCCGACGAAGCCAATTCTCGATGCGTTGTGACCGGCAAGCTTCCAATAGCTATTCCAATCGAGTTTTCCCGAATTATTGGACTCGGATCAAAAATTTCACCATTTTTTACGATTTCTCGATTTTGGTGATTTTTCCTAGTGGTACCCCTAGGGAAATCCGTAAAAATTCGTCGGATTCCGATGAAACCAATTCTCGATGCGTTGTGACCGGCAAGCTTCCTGTAGCTATTCCGATCAAGTTTTCCCAAATTATTGAACTCGGATCAAAAATTTCACGATTTCTCGATTTTGGTCATTTTTCCTAGTGGTACCCCTAGGGAAATTCGTAAAAATTCGTCGGATTTCGACGAAGCCAATTCTCGATGCGTTGTGATCGGCAAGCTTCCAGTAGCTATTTCGATCGAGTTTTCCCGAATTATTGGACTCGGATCAAAAATTTCACCACTTTTCGATTTTGGTGATTTTCTCTAGTGGTACCCCTAGGGAAATCCGTAAAAATTCGTCGGATTCCGACGAAACCAATTCTCGATGCGTTGTGACCGGCAAGCTTCCAGTAGCTATTCCGATCGAGTTTTACCGACTTATTGGACACGGATCCAAAATTTCACCACTTTTCGATTTTGGTGATTTTCCCTAGTGGTACCCCTAGGAAAATCCGTAAAAATTCGTCGGATTCCGACGAAACCAATTCTCGATGCGTTGTGACCGGCAAGCTTCCAGTAGCTATTCCGATCGCGTTTTCCCAAATTATTTGACTCGGATCCAAAATTTTACCACTTTTTACGATTTTTTCGATTTTGGTGATTTTCCCTAGTGGTACCCCTAGGGAAATCCGTAAAAATTCGTCGGATTCCGACGATGCCAATTCTCGATGCGTTGTGACCGGTAACCTTCCAGTAGCTATTCCGATCGAGTTTTCCCGAATTATTGGACTCGGATCCAAAATTTCACCACTTTTTACGATTTCTCGATTTTGGTTATTTTTCCTAGTGGTACCCCTAGAAAAATCCGTAAAAATTCGTCGGATTCCGACGAAGCCAATTCTCGTTGCGTTGTGACCGGCAAGCTTCCAGTAGCTATTCCGATCGAGTTTTCCCGAATTATTGGACTCGGATCCAAAATTTCACCACTTTTTATGATTTCTCGATTTTGGTGATTTTTCCTAGTGTTACCCCTAGGGATATCTGTAAAAATTCGTCAGATTCCGACGAAATCAATTCTCGATGAGTTGTGACCGGCAAGCTTCCAGTAGCTATTCCGATCGAGTTTTACCGACTTATTGGACTCGGATCCAAAATTTCACCACTTTTCGATTTTGGTGATTTTCCCTAGTGGTAACCCTAGGGAAATTCGTAAAAATTCGTCGGATTCCAACGAAACCAATTCTTGATGCATTGTGACCGGCAAGCTTCCAGTAGCTATTCCGATCGAGTTTTACCGACTTATTGGACTCGGATCCAAAATTTCACCACTTTTTGATTTTGGTGATTTTCCCTAGTGGTACCCCTAGGGAAATTCGTAAAAATTCGTCGGATTCCGACGAAACCAATTCTCGATTCGTTGTGACCGGCAAGCATCCAGTAGCTATTCCGATCGAGTTTTCCCAAATTATTGAACTCGGATAAAAAATTTCACGATTTCTCGAATTTTGTGATTTTCCCTAGTGGTACCCCTAGGGAAATCCGTAAAAATTCGTCAGATTCCGACGAAGCCAATTCTCGATGCGTTGTGACCGGCAAGCTTCCAGTAGCTATTCCAATCGAGTTTTCTCGAATTATTGGACTCGGATCAAAAATTTCACCACCTTTTACGATTTCTTGATTTTGGTGATTTTTCCTAGTGGTACCCCTAGGGAAATCCGTAAAAATTCGTCGGATTCCGATGAAACCAATTCTCGATGCGTTGTGACCGGCAAGCTTCCAGTAGCTATTCCGATCGAGTTTTCCCAAATTATTGAACTCGGATCAAAAATTTCACGATTTCTCGATTTTGGTGATTTTCCCTAGTGGTACCCATAGGGAAATCCGTAAAAATTCGTCGGATTCCGACGAAGCCAATTCTCGATGCGTTGTGACCGGCAAGCTTCCAGTAGCTATTCCGATCGAGTTTTCCCAAATTATTGAACTCGGATCAAAAATTTCACGATTTCTCGATTTTGGTGATTTTCCCTAGTGGTATCCCTAGGGAAATCCGTAAAAATTCGTCGGATTCCGACGAAGCCAATTCTCGATGCGTTGTGACCGGTAAGCTTCCAGTAGCTATTCCGATCGAGTTTTCCCAAATTATTGGACTCGGATCCAAAATTTCACCACTTTTTATGATTTCTCGATTTTGGTGATTTTCCCAAGTGGTACCCCTAGGGATATCCGTAAAAATTCGTCGGATTCCGACGAAGTCAATTCTCGATGCGTTGTGACCGGCAACCTTCCAGTATCTATTCAGATCGAGTTTTCCCGAATTATTGGACTCGGATCAAAAATTTCACCACTTTTCGATTTTGGTGATTTTCCCTAGTGGTACCCCTAGGGAAATCCGTAAAAATTCGTCGGATTCTGACGAAACCAATTCTCAATGCGTTGTGACCGGCAAGCTTCCAGTAGCTATTCCGATCGAGTTTTACCGACTTATTGGACTCGGATCCAAAATTTCACCACTTTTCGATTTTGGTGATTTTCCCTAGTGGTACCCTTAGGGAAATTCGTAAAAATTCGTCGGATTCTGATGAAACCAATTCTCGATTCGTTATGACTGACAAGCTTCCAGTAGCTATTCCGATCGAGTTTTCCCGAATTATTGGACTGGGATCAAAAATTTCACCACTTTTTACGATTTCGCGATTTTGGTGATTTTTCCGAGTGGTACTCCTAGGGAAATCTGTAAAAATTCGTCGGATTACGTCGAATCCAATTCTCGATGCGTTGTGACCGGCAAGCTTCCAGTAGCTATTCCGATCGAGTTTTCCAGAATTATTGGACTCGGAACAAAAATTTCACCACTTTTCGATTTTGGTGATTTTCCCTAGTGGTACCCTTAGGAAAATCCGTAAAAAGTCGTCGGATTTCGACGAAGCCAATTCTCGATGCGTTGTGACCGGCAAGCTTCCAGTAGCTATTCCGTTCGAGTTATCCCGAATTATTGGACTCGGATCAGAAATTTCACCACTTTTTACGATTTCTCGATTTTGGTTATTTTCCCTAGTGGTACCCCTAGGGAAATCCGTAAAAATTCGTCGGATTTCGACGAAGCCAATTATCGATGCGTTGTGACCGGCAAGCTTCCAGTAGCTATTCCGATCGAGTTTTCCCGAATTATTGGACTCGGATCAAAAATTTCACCACTTTTCGATTTTGGTGATTTTCCCTAGTGGTACCCCTAGGGAAATCCGTAAAAATTTGTCGGATTCCGACGAAACCAATTCTCGATGCGTTGTGACCGGCAAGCTTCCAGTAGCTATTCCGATCGAGTTTTACCGACTTATTGGACTCGGATCAGAAATTTCACCACTTTTCGATTTTGGTGATTTTCCCTAGTGCTACCCCGAGGAAAATCCGTAAAAATTCGTCGTATTCCGACGAAGCCAATTCTCGATGCGTTGTGACCGGCAAGCTTCCAGTAGCTATTCCGATCAAGTTTTCCCGAATTATTGGACTCGGATCCAAAATTTCACCACTTTTTATGATTTCTCGATTTTGGTGATTTTCCCTAGTGGTACCCCTAGGAAAATCCGTAAAAATTCGTCGGATTTCGACGAAGCCAATTCTCGTTGCGTTGTGACCGGCAAGATTCCAGTAGCTATTCCGATCGAGTTTTCCTGAATTATTGGACTCGGATCCAAAATTTCACCACTTTTTATGATTTCTCGATTTTGGTGATTTTCCTTAGTGGTACCCCTAGGAAAATCCGTAAAAATTCGTCGGATTCCGACGAAGTTAATTCTCGATGCGTTGTGACCGGCAAGCTTCCAGTAGCTATTCCGATCGAGTTTTCCCGAATTATTGAACTCGGATCAAAAATTTAACCACTTTTCGATTTTGGTGATTTTCCCTAATGGTACCCCTAGGGAAATCCGTAAAATTTCGTCGGATTCTGACGAAACCAATTCTCGATGCGTTGTGACCGGCAAGCTTCCAGTAGCTATTCCGATCGAGTTTTACCGACTTATTGGACTCGGATCCAAAATTTCACCACTTTTCGATTTTTGTGATTTTCCCTAGTGGTACCCCTAGGGAAATTCGTAAAAATTCGTCGGATTCCGACGAAACCAATTCTCGATTCGTTGTGACCGGCAAGCTTCCAGTAGCTATTCCGATCGAGTTTTCCCAAATTATTGAACTCGGATCAAAAATTTCACGATTTCTCGATTTTGGTGATTTTCCCTAGTGGTACCCCTAGGGAAATCCGTAAAAATTCGTCGGATTCCGACGAAGCCAATTCTCGATGCGTTGTGACCGGCAAGCTTCCAGTAGCTATTCCGATCGAGTTTTCCCAAATTATTGGACTCGGATCAAAAATTTCACCACTTTTTATGATTTCTAGATTTTGGTGATTTTCCCTAGTGGTACCCCTAGGGAAATCCGTAAAAATTCGTCGGATTCCGACGAAGCCAATTCTCGATGCGTTGTGACCGGCAAGCTTCCAATAGCTATTCCAATCGAGTTTTCCCGAATTATTGGACTCGGATCAAAAATTTCACCATTTTTTACGATTTCTCGATTTTGGTGATTTTTCCTAGTGGTACCCCTAGGGAAATCCGTAAAAATTCGTCGGATTCCGATGAAACCAATTCTCGATGCGTTGTGACCGGCAAGCTTCCTGTAGCTATTCCGATCAAGTTTTCCCAAATTATTGAACTCGGATCAAAAATTTCACGATTTCTCGATTTTGGTCATTTTTCCTAGTGGTACCCCTAGGGAAATTCGTAAAAATTCGTCGGATTTCGACGAAGCCAATTCTCGATGCGTTGTGATCGGCAAGCTTCCAGTAGCTATTTCGATCGAGTTTTCCCGAATTATTGGACTCGGATCAAAAATTTCACCACTTTTCGATTTTGGTGATTTTCTCTAGTGGTACCCCTAGGGAAATCCGTAAAAATTCGTCGGATTCTGACGAAACCAATTCTCGATGCGTTGTGACCGGCAAGCTTCCAGTAGCTATTCCGATCGAGTTTTACCGACTTATTGGACACGGATCCAAAATTTCACCACTTTTCGATTTTGGTGATTTTCCCTAGTGGTACCCCTAGGAAAATCCGTAAAAATTCGTCGGATTCCGACGAAACCAATTCTCGATGCGTTTTGACCGGCAAGCTTCCAGTAGCTATTCCGATCGCGTTTTCCCAAATTATTTGACTCGGATCCAAAATTTTACCACTTTTTACGATTTTTTCGATTTTGGTGATTTTCCCTAGTGGTACCCCTAGGGAAATCCGTAAAAATTCGTCGGATTCCGACGATGCCAATTCTCGATGCGTTGTGACCGGTAACCTTCCAGTAGCTATTCCGATCGAGTTTTCCCGAATTATTGGACTCGGATCCAAAATTTCACCACTTTTTACGATTTCTCGATTTTGGTTATTTTTCCTAGTGGTACCCCTAGAAAAATCCGTAAAAATTCGTCGGATTCCAACGAAGTCAATTCTCGATACGTTGTGACCGGCAAGCTTCTAGTAGCTATTCCGATTGAGTTTTCCCGAATTATTGGACTCGGATCAAAAATTTCACCAGTTTTCGATTTCGGTGATTTTCCCTAGTGGTACCCCTAGGAAAATCCGTAAAAATTCGTCGGATTCCGACGAAGTCAATTCTCGATGCGTTGTGACCGGCAAGCTTTCAGTAGCTATTCCGATCGCGTTTTCCCAAATTATTGGACTCGAATCCAAAATTTCACCACTTTTTACGATTTTTTCGATTTTGGTGATTTTCCCTAGTGGTACCCCTATGGAAATCCGTAAAAATTCGTCGGATTCTGACGAAGCCAATTCTCGATGCGTTGTGACCGGCAAGCTTCCAGTGGCTCTTCCGATCGAGTTTTCCTGAATTATTGGACTTGGATCCAAAATTTCACCACTTTTTACGATTTCTCGATTTTGGTGATTTTCCCTAGTTGCACCCCTAGGAAAATCCGTAAAAATTCGTCGGATTCCGACAAAGCCAATTCTTGATGCGTTGCGACCGGCAAGCTTTCAGTAGCTATTCTGATCAAGTTTTCCCGAATTATTGGACTCGGATCCAAAATTTCACCACTTTTCGATTTTGGTGATTTTCCCTAGTGGTACCCCTTGGAAAATTCGTAAAAATTCGTAGGATTCCGACGAAGCCAATTCTCGATGCGTTGTGACCGGCAAGCTTCCGGTAGCTATTCCGATCGAGTTTTCCCGAATTATTGGACTGGGATCCAAAATTTCACCACTTTTTATGATTTCTCGATTTTGGTGATTTTTCCTAGTGGTGCTCCTAGGAAAATCTGTAAAAATTCGTCGGATTCCGACGAAGCCAATTCTCGATGCGTTGTGACCGGCAAGCTTCCAGTAGCTATTCCGATCGAGTTTTACCGACTTATTGGACTCGGATCCAAAATTTCACCACTTTTTATGATTTCTCGATTTTGGTGATTTTCTCTAGTGGTACCCCTAGGGAATTCCGTAAAAATTCGTCGGATTCCGACGAAGCCAATTCTCGATGTGTTGTTACCGGCAAGCTTCCAGTAGCTATTCCGATCGAGTTTTCCCGAATTATAAGACTCGGATCCAAAATTTGACCACTTTTTACGATTTCTCGACTTTGGTGATTTTCCCTAATGGCAACCCTATGGAAATCAGTAAAAATTCGTCGGATTCCGACAAAGCCAATTCTCGATGCGTTGTGACCGGCAAGCTTTCTGTAGCTATTCCGATCAAGTTTTCCCGAATTATTGGACTCGGATCCAAAATTTCACCACTTTTCGATTTTGGTGATTTTTCCTAGTTGTACCCCTTGGGAAATCCGTAAAAATTCGTCGGATTTCGACGAAACCAATTCTCGATGCGTTGTGACCGGCAAGCTTCCAGTAGCTATTCCAATCGAGTTTTCCCGAATTATTGGTCTCGGATCCAAAATTTCACCACTTTTTACGATTTTTCGATTTTGGTGATTTTTCCTAGTAGTAGCCCTAGGGAAATCCGTAAAAATTCGTCGAATTCCGACGAAGCCAATTCTCGATGCGTTGTGACCGGCAAGATTCCAGTCGTTATTCCGATCGAGTTTTACCAAATTATTGGACTCGGATCCAAAATTTCACGATTTCTCGATTTTGGTGATTTTCCCTAGTGGTACCCCTAGGGAAATCCGTAAAAATTCATCGGATTCCGACGAAGCCAATTCTCGATGCGTTGTGACCGGCAAGCTTCCAGTAGCTATTCCGATCGAGTTTTCCCGAATTATTGAACTCGGATCAAAAATTTAACCACTTTTCGATTTTGGTGATTTTCCCTAATGGTACCACTAGGAAAATCCGTAAAAATTCGTCGGATTCTGACGAAACCAATTCTCGATGCGTTGTGACCGGCAAGCTTCCAGTAGCTATTCCGATCGAGTTCTACCGACTTATTGGACTCGGATCCAAAATTTCACCACTTTTCGATTTTGGTGATTTTCCCTAGTGGTACCCCTAGGGAAATTCGTAAAAATTCGTCGGATTCCGACGAAACCAATTCTCGATTCGTTGTGACCGGCAAGCTTCCAGTAGCTATTCCGATCGAGTTTTCCCAAATTATTGAACTCGGATCAAAAATTTCACGATTTCTCGATTTTGGTCATTTTCCTTAGTGGTACCCCTAGGGAAATCCGTAAAAATTCGTCGGATTTCGACGAAGCCAATTCTCGATGCATTGTGATCGACAAGCTTCCAGTAGCTATTTCGATCGAGTTTTCCCGAATTATTGGACTCGGATAAAAAATTTCACCACTTTTCGATTTTGGTGATTTTCTCTAGTGGTACCCATAGGGAAATCCGTAAAAATTCGTCGGATTCCGACGAAACCAATTCTCGATGCGTTGTGACCGGCAAGCTTCCAGTAGCTATTCCGATCGAGTTTTACCGACTTATTGGACACGGATCCAAAATTTCACCACTTTTCGATTTTGGTGATTTTCCCTACTGGTACCCCTAGGAAAATCCGTAAAAATTCGTCGGATTCCGACGAAACCAATTCTCGATGCGTTGTGACCGGCAAGCTTCCAGTAGCTATTCCGATCGCGTTTTCCCAAATTATTTGACTCGGATCCAAAATTTTACCACTTTTTACGATTTTTTCGATTTTGGTGATTTTCTATAGTGGTACCCCTAGGGAAATCCGTAAAAATTCGTCGGATTCCGACGAAGCCAATTCTCGATGCGTTGTGACCGGCAACCTTCCAGTAGCTATTCCGATCGAGTTTTCCCGAATTATTGGACTCGGATCCAAAATTTCACCACTTTTTACGATTTCTCGATTTTGGTGATTTTTCCTAGTGGTACCCCTAGAAAAATCCGTAAAAATTCGTCGAATTCCAATGAAGTCAATTCTCGATACGTTGTGACCGGCAAGCTTCCAGTAGCTATTCCGATCGAGTTTTCCCGAATTATTGGACTCGGATCAAAAATTTCACCACTTTTCGATTTCGGTGATTTTCCCTAGTGGTACCCCTAGGAAAATCCGTAAAAATTCATCGGATTCCGACGAAGTCAATTCTCGATGCGTTGTGATCGGCAAGCTTCCAGTAGCTATTCCGATCGCGTTTTCCCAAATTATTGGACTCGAATCCAAAATTTCACCACTTTTTATGATTTTTCCGATTTTGGTGATTTTCCCTAGTGGTACCCCTATGGAAATCAGTAAAAATTCGTCGGATTCTGACGAAGCCAATTCTCGATGCGTTGTGACCGGCAAGCTTCCAGTGGCTCTTCCGATCGATTTTTCCCGAATTATTGGACTTGGATCCAAAATTTCACCACTTTTTACGATTTCTCGATTTTGGTGATTTTCCCTAGTTGTACCCCTAGGAAAATCCGTAAAAATTCGTCGGATTCCGACAAAGCAAATTCTCAATGCGTTGCGACCGGCAAGCTTTCAGTAGCTATTCTGATCAAGTTTTCCCGGACTCGGATCAAAAATTTCACCACTTTTCGATTTTGGTGATTTTCCCTAGTGGTACCCCTTGGAAAATTCGTAAAAATTCGTCGGATTCCGACGAAGCCAATTCTCGATGCGTTGTGACCGGCAAGCTTTCAATAGCTATTCCGATCGAGTTTTCCCGAATTATTGGTGTGGGATCCAAAATTTCACCACTTTTTACGATTTCTCGATTTTGGTGATTTTTCCTAATGGTGCTCCTAGGGAAATCTGTAAAAATTCGTCGGATTCCGACGAAGCCAATTCTCGATGCGTTGTGACCGGCAAGCTTCCAGTAGCTATTCCGATCGAGTTTTACCGACTTATTGGACTCGGATCCAAAATTTCACCACTTTTTATGATTTCTCGATTTTGGTGATTTTCTCTAGTGGTACCCCTAGGGAATTCCGTAAAAATTCGTCGGATTCCGACGAAGCCAATTCTCGATGCGTTGTGACCGGCAAGCTTCCAGTAGCTATTCCGATCGAGTTTTCCCGAATTATTGGACTCGGATCCAAAATTTGACCACTTTTTACGATTTCTCGACTTTGGTGATTTTCCCTAGTGGCACCTCTATGGAAATCAGTAAAAATTCGTCGGATTCCGACAAAGCCAATTCTCGATGCGTTGTGACCGGCAAGCTTTCAGTAGCTATTCCGATCAAGTTTTCCCGAATTATTGGACTCGGATCCAAAATTTCACCACTTTTCGATTTTGGTGATTTTTCCTAGTGGTACCCCTTGGGAAATCCGTAAAAATTCGTCGGATTCCGACGAAACCAATTCTCGATGCGTTGTGACCGGCAAGCTTCCAGTAGCTATTCCAATCAAGTTTTCCCGAATTATTGGTCTCGGATCCAAAATTTCACCACTTTTTACGATTTCTCGATTTTGGTGATTTTTCCTAGTAGTAGCCCTAGGGAAATCCGTAAAAATTCATCGGATTCCGACGAAGCCAATTCTCGATGCGTTGTGACCGGCAAGCTTCCAGTCGTTATTCCGATCGAGTTTAACCAAATTATTGGACTCGGATCCAAAATTTCACGATTTCTCGATTTTGGTGATTTTCCCTAGTGGTACCCCTAGGGAAATCCGTAAAAATTCGTCGGATTCCGACGAAGCCAATTCTCGATGCGTTGTGACCGGCAACCTTCCAGTAGCTATTCCGATCCATTTTTCCCGAATTATTGGACTCGGATCAAAAATTTCACCACTTTTTACGATTTCTCGATTTTGGTTATTTTTCCTAGTGGTACCCCTAGGGAAATCCGTAAAAATTCGTCGGATTTCGACGAAGCCAATTCTCGATGCGTTGTGATCGGCAAGCTTCCAGTAGCTATTTCGATCGAGTTTTCCCGAATTATTGGACTCGGATCAAAAATTTCACCACTTTTCAATTTTGGTGATTTTCTCTAGTGGTACCCCTAGGGCAATCCGTAAAAATTCGTCGGATTCCAACGAAACCAATTCTCGATGCGTTGTGACCGGCAAGCTTCCAGTAGCTATTCCGATCGAGTTTTACCGACTTATTGGACACGGATCCATAATTTCACCACTTTTCGATTTTGGTGATTTTCCCTAGTGGTACCCCTAGGAAAATCCGTAAAAATTCGTCGGATTCCGACGAAGCCAATTCTCGATGCGTTGTGACCGGCAAGCTTCCAGTAGCTATTCCGATCGCGTTTTCCCAAATTATTTGACTCGGATCCAAAATTTTACCACTTTTTACGATTTTTTCGATTTTGGTGATTTTCCCTAGTGGTACCCCTAGGGAAATCCGTAAAAATTCGTCGGATTCCAACGAAGCCAATTCTCGAAGAGTTGTGACCGGCAACCTTCCAGTAGCTATTCCGATCGAGTTTTTCCGAATTATTGGACTCGGATCCAAAATTTCACCACTTTTTACGATTTCTCGATTTTGGTGATTTTTCCTAGTGGTACCCCTAGAAAAATCTGTAAAAATTCGTCGGATTCCAACGAAGTCAATTCTCGATACGTTGTGACCGGCAAGCTTCCAGTAGCTATTCCGATCGAGTTTTCCCGAATTATTGGACTCGGATCAAAAATTTCACCACTTTTCGATTTCGGTGATTTTCCCTAGTGGTACCCCTAGGAAAATCCGTAAAAATTCGTCGGATTCCGACGAAGTCAATTCTCGATGCGTTGTGACCGGCAAGCTTCTAGTAGCTATTCCGATCGCGTTTTCCCAAATTATTGGACTCGGATCCAAAATTTCACCACTTTTTACGATTTTGGTGATTTTCCCTAGTGGTACCCCTATGGAAATCCGTAAAAATTCGTCGGATTCTGACGAAGCCAATTCTCGATGCGTTGTGACCGGCAAGCTTCCAGTGGCTCTTCCGATCGAATTTTCCCGAATTATTGGACTTGGATCCAAAATTTCACCACTTTTTACGATTTCTCGATTTTGGTGATTTTCCCTAGTTGTACGCCTAGGAAAATCCGTAAAAATTCGTCGGATTTTGACAAAGCCAATTCTCGATGCGTTGTGACCGGCAAGCTTTCAGTAGCTATTCTGATCAAGTTTTCCCGAATTATTGGACTCGAATCCAAAATTTCACCACTTTTCGATTTTGGTGATTTTCCCTAGTGGTACCCCTAGGAAAATTCGTAAAAATTCGTCGGATTCCGACGAAGCCAATTCTCGATGCGTTGTGACCGGCAAGCTTCCAGTAGCTATTCCGATCGAGTTTTCCCGAATTATTGGACTGGGATCCAAAATTTCACCACTTTTTACGATTTCTCGATTTTGGTGATTTTTCCTAGTGGTGCACCTAGGGAAATCTGTAAAATTCGTCGGATTCCGACGAAGCCAATTCTCGATGCGTTGTGACCGGCAAGCTTCCAGTAGCTATTCCGATCGAGTTTTACCGACTTATTGGACTCGGATCCAAAATTTCACCACTTTTTATGATTTCTCGATTTTGGTGATTTTCCCTAGTGGTACCCCTATGGAAATCCGTAAAAATTCGTCGGATTCTGACGAAGCCAATTCTTGATGCATTGTGACCGGCAAACTTGCAGTGGCTATTCCGATCGAGTTTTCCCGAATTATTGGACTCGGATCCAAAATTTGACCACTTTTTACGATTTCTCGATTTTGGTGATTTTCCCTAGTGGTACCCCTAGGAAAATTCATAAAAATTCGTCGGATTCCGACGAAGCCAATTCTCGATGCTTTGTGACCGGCAAGCTTTCAGTAGCTATTCCGATCAATTTTTCCCGAATTATTGGACTCGGATCCAAAATTTCACCACTTTTCGATTTTGGTGATTTTTCCTAGTGGTGCTCCTAGGGAAATCTGTAAAAATTCGTCGGATTCCGACGAAGCCAATTCTCGATGCGTTGTGACCGGCAAGCTCCCAGTAGCTATTCCGATCGAGTTTTCCCAAATTATTGGACTCGGATCAAAAAATTCACCACTTTTTAAGATTTCTCGATTTTGGTGATTTTCCCTAGTAGTACCCCTACGGAAATCCGAAAAAATTCATCGGATTCCGATGAAGCCAATTCTCGATGCATTGTGACCGGCAAGCTTCCAGTGGCTATTCCGATCCAGTTTTCCCGAATTATTGGACTTGGATCCAAAATTTTACCACTTTTTACGATTTCTCGATTTTGGTGGTTTTCCCTAGTGGTACCCCTAGGAAAATCCGTAAAAATTCGTCGGATTCCGACGAAGCAAATTCTCGATCCGTTGTGACCGGCAAGCTTCCAGTAGCTATTCCGATCGAGTTTTCCCTAATTATTGGACTGGGATCCAAAATTTCACCACTTTTCGATTTTGGGGATTTTCCCTAGTGGTACCCCTAGGAAAATCCGTAAAAATTCGTCGGATTCCGATTAAGCCAATTCTCGATGCATTGTGACCGGCAAGCTTCCAGTAGCTATTCCGATCGAGTTTTCCCGAATTATTGGACTCGGATCCAAAATTTTACGATTTCTCGATTTTGGTGATTTTCCCTAGTGGTACCCCTAGGGAAATCCGTAAAAATTCGTCGGATTCTGACGAAGCCAATTCTCGATACGTTGTGACCGTCAAGCTTCCAGTAGCTATTCCGATCGAGTTTTCCCGAATTATTGGACTCGGATCAAAAATTTCAACACTTTTCGATTTTGGTGATTTTCCCTAGTGGTACCCCTAGGAAAATCCGTAAAAATTCGTCGGATTCCGACGACGCCAATTCTCGATGCGTTGTGACTGGCAAGCTTCCAGTAGCTATTCCGATTGAGTTTTTCCGAATTATTGGACTCAGATCCAAAATTTCACCACTTTTTACGATTTCTCGATTTTGGTGATTTTCCCTAGTGGTACCCCTATGGAAATCCGTAAAAATTCGTCGGATTCTGACGAAGCCAATTCTCAATGCATTGTGACCGGCAAGCTTGCAGTGGCTATTCCGATCGAGTTTTCCCGAATTATTGGACTTGGATCCAAAATTTCACCACTTTTTACGATTTCTCGATTTTGGTGATTTTCCCTAGTTGTACCCCTAGAAAAATCCGTAAAAATTCGTCGGATTCCGACAAAGCCAATTCTCGATGCGTTGTGACCGGCAAGCTTTCAGTAGCTATTCCGATCAATTTTTGCCGAATTATTGGACTCCGATCCAAAATTTCACCACTTTTCGATTTTGGTGATTTTCCCTAGTGGTACCCCTAGGAAAATTCGTAAAAATTCGTCGGATTTCGACGAAGCCAATTCTCGATGCGTTGTGACCGGCAAGCTTCCAGTGGCTATTCCGATCGAGTTTTCCCGAATTATTGGACTTGGATCCAAAATTTCACCACTTTTTACGATTTCTCGATTTTGGTGATTTTCCCTAGTTGTACGCCTAGGAAAATCCGTAAAAATTCTTCGGATTCCGACAAAGCCAATTCTCGATGCGTTGTGACCGGCAAGCTTTCAGTAGTTATTCTGATCAAGTTTTCCCGAATTATTGGACTCGGATCCAAAATTTCACCACTTTTCGATTTTTTGGTGATTTTCCCTAGTGGTACCCCTAGGAAAATTCGTAAAAATTCATCGGATTCCGACGAAACCAATTCTCAATGCGTTGTGACCGGCAAGCTTTCAGTAGCTATTCCGATCGAGTTTTCCCGAATTATTGGACTGGGATCCAAAATTTCACCACTTTTTACGATTTCTCGATTTGGTGATTTTTCCTAGTGGTGCACCTAGGGAAATCTGTAAAAATTCGTCGGATTCCGACGAAGTCAATTCTCGATGCGTTGTGACCGGCAAGCTTCCAGTAGCTATTCCGATCGAGTTTTACCGACTTATTGGACTCGGATCCAAAATTTCACCACTTTTATGATTTCTCGATTTTGGTGATTTTCCCTAGTGGTACCCCTATGGAAATCCGTAAAAATTCGTCGGATTCTGACGAAGCCAATTCTCGATGCATTGTGACCGGCAAGCTTGCAGTGGCTATTCCGATCTAGTTTTCCCGAATTATTGGACTGGGATCCAAAATTTCACCACTTTTTATGATTTCTCGATTTTGGTGATTTTCCCTAGTGGTACCCCTATGGAAATCCGTAAAAATTCGTTGGATTCTGACGAAGCCAATTCTCGATGCATTGTTACCGGCAAGCTTGCAGTGGCTATTCCGATCGAGTTTTCCCGAATTATTGGACTTAGATCCAAAATTTCACCACTTTTTACGATTTCTCGATTTTGGTGATTTTCCCTAGTTGTACCCCTAGGAAAATCCGTAAAAATTCGTCGGATTCCGACAAAGCCAATTCTCGATGCGTTGTGACCGGCAAGCTTTCAGTAGCTATTCCGATCAATTTTTCCCGAATTATTGGACTCCGATCCAAAATTTCACCACTTTTCGATTTTGGTGATTTTCCCTAGAGGTACCCCTAGGAAAATTCGTAAAAATTCGTCAGATTCCGACGAAGCCAATTCTCGATGCGTTGTGACCGGCGAGCTTCCAGTAGCTATTCCGATCGAGTTTTCCAAATTATTGGACTCGGATCAAAATTTCACCACTTTTTAAGATTTATCGATTTTGGTGATTTTCCCTAGTGGTACCCCTATGGAAATCCGTAAAAATTCATCGGATTCCGATGAAGCCAATTCTCGATGCATTGTGACCGGCAAGCTTCCAGTGGCTATTCCGATCGAGTTTTCCCGAATTATTGGACTTGGATCCAAAATTTCACCACTTTTTACGATTTCTCGATTTTGGTGATTTTCCCTAGTGGTACCCCTAAGAAAATTCGTAAAAATTCATCGGATTCCGACGAAGCCAATTCTCGATGCGTTGTGATCGGCAAGCCTCCAGTAGCTATTCCGATCGAGTTTTCCCGAATTATTGGACTGGGATAAAAAATTTCACCACTATTTACAATTTCTCGATTTTGGTGATTTTTCCTAGTGGTACTCCTACGGAAATCTGTAAAAATTCGTCGGATTCCGACGAAGCCAATTCTCGATGCGTTGTGACCGGCAAGCTTCCAGTAGCTATTCCAATCGATTTTTCCCGAATTATTGGACTCGGATCCAAAATTTCACCACTTTTCGATTTTGGTGATTTTCCCTAGTGGTACCCCTAGGAAAATCCGTAAAAATTCGTCGGATTCCGATGAAGCCAATTCTCGATGCGTTGTGACCGCAAGCTTCCAGTAGTTATTCCGATCGAGTTTTCCCGAATTATTGGACTCGGATCCAAAATTTCACGATTTCTCGATTTTGGTGATTTTCGCTAGTGGTACCCCTAGGGAAATCCGTAAAAATTCGTCGGATTTCGACGAATCCAATTCTCGATACGTTGTGACCGGCAAGTTTCGAGTAGCTATTCCGATCGAGTTTTCCCGAATTATTGGACTCGGATCCAAAATTTCACGATTTCTCGATTTTGGTGATTTTCCCTAGTGGTACCCCTAGGAAAATCCGTAAAAATTCATCGGATTCCGACGAAACCAATTCTCAATACGTTGTGACCGGCAAGCTTCCAGTAGCTATTCCGATCGAGTTTTCCCGAATTATTGGACTCGGATCCAAAATTTGACCACTTTTTATGATTTCTCGATTTTGGTAATTTTCCCTAGTGGTACCCCTATGGAAATCCGTAAAAATTCGTCGGATTTTGACGAAGCCAATTCTCGATGCATTGTGACCGGCAAGCTTCCAGTGGCTATTCCGATCGAGTTTTCCCGAATTATTGGACTCGGATCCAAAATTTCACGATTTCTCGATTTTGGTGATTTTCCCTAGTGGTACCCCTAGGGAAATCCGTAAAAATTCGTCGGATTCCGACGAAGCCAATTCTCGATGCGTTGTGACCGGCAAGCTTCTAGTATCTATTCCGATCGAGTTTTCCCGAATTATTGGACTCGGATCCAAAATTTGACCACTTTTTACGATTCTCGATTTTGGTGATTTTTCCTAGTGGTACCCCTATGGAAATCCGTAAAAATTCGTCGGATTTTGACGACGCCAATTCTCGATGCATTGTGACCGACAAGCTTCCAGTGGCTATTCCGATCGAGTTTTCCCGAATTATTCGACTTGGATCCAAAATTTCACCACTTTTTACGATTTCTCGATTTTGGTGATTTTCCCTAGTTGTACCCCTTGGAAAATCCGTAAAAATTCGTCGGATTCCGACAAAGCCAATTCTTGATGCGTTGTGACCGGCTAGCTTTTCGTAGCTATTCCGATCAAGTTTTCCCGAATTATTGGAGCCGGATCCAAAATTTCACCACTTTTCGATTTTGGTGATTTTCCCTAGTGGTACCCCTAGGAAAATTCGTAAAAATTCGTCGGATTCCGACGAAGCCAATTCTCGATGCGTTGTGACCGGCAAGCTTCCAGTAGCTATTCCGATCGAGTTTTCCCGAATTATTGGACTCGGATCCAAAATTTCACCACTTTTTACGATTTCTCGATTTTGGTGATTTTCCCTAGTGGTAGCCCTAGGGAAATCCGTAAAAATTCGTCGGATTCTGACGAAGTCAATTCTCGATATGTTGTGACCGGCAAGCTTCCAGTAGCTATTCCGATCGAGTTTTCCCGAATTATTGGACTCGGATCCAAAATTTCACGATTTCTCGATTTTGGTGATTTTCCCTACTTGTACCCCTAGGGAAATCCGTAAAAATTCGTCGGATTCCGACGAAGCCAATTCTCGATGCGTTGTGACCGGCAAGTTTCCAGTAGCTATTCCAATCGAGTTTTCCCAAATTATTGGACTCGGATCCAAAATTTCACGATTTCTCGATTTTGGTGATTTTCCCTAGTGGTACCCCTAGGGAAATCCGTAAAAATTCGTCGGATTCCGACGAAGCCAATTCTCGATGCGTTGTGACCGGCAAGCTTCCAGTAGCTATTCCGATCAAGTTTTCCTGAATTATTGGACTCGGATCAAAAATTTCACGATTTCTCGATTTTGGTGATTTTCCCTAGTGGTACCCCTAGGAAAATCCGTAAAAATTCGTCCAATTCCAACGAAGCCAATTCTCGATACGTTGTGACCGGCAAGCTTCCAGTAGCTATTCCGATCGAGTTTTCCCGAATTATTGGACTCGGATCCAAAATTTGACCACTTTTTACGATTTCTCGATTTTGGTGATTTTTCCTAGTGATACCCCTATGGAAATCCGTAAAAATTCGTCGGATTCCAACGAAGCCAATTCTTGATGCATTGTGACCGGAAAGCTTCCAGTGGCTATTCCGATCGAATTTTCCCGAATTATTGGACTCGGATCAAAAATTTCAGAACTTTTTACGATTTCTCGATTTTGGAGATTTTCCCTGGTGGTACCCCTAGGGAAATCCGTAAAAATTCGTCGGATTCCGACGAAGCCAATTCTCGATGCGTTGTGACCGGCAAGCTTCCAGTAGCTATTCCGATCGAGTTTTCTCGAATTAGTGGACTCGGATCCAAAATTTCACCACTTTTTACGATTTCTCGATTTTGGTGATTTTCCCTAGTGGTACCCCTATGGAAATCTGTAAAAATTCGTCGGATTTTGACAAAGCAAATTCTCGATGCATTGTGACCGACAAGCTTCCAGTGGCTATTCCGATCGAGTTTTCCCGAATTTTTGGACTTGGATCCAAAATTTCACCACTTTTTACGATTTCTCGATTTTGGTGATTTTCCCTAGTTGTACCCCTAGGAAAATCCGTAAAAATTCGTCGGATTCCGACAAAGCCAATTCTTGATGCGTTGTGACCGGCAAGCTTTCAGTAGCTATTCCGATCAAGTTTTCCCGAATTATTGGACTCGGATCCAAAATTTCACCACTTTTCGATTTTGGTGATTTTCCCTAGTGGTACCCCTAGAAAAATTCGTAAAAATTCGTCGGATTCCGACGAAGCCAATTCTCGATGCATTGTGAACGGCAAGCTTCCAGTAGCTATTCCGATCGAGTTTTACTGACTTATTGGACTCGGATCATAAATTTCATCACTTTTCGATTTTGGTGATTTTTCCTAGTGGTACCCCATAGGGAAATCCATAAAAATTCGTCGCATTCCGACGAAACCAATTCTCGATACGTTGTGACCGGCAAGCTTCCAGTAGCTATTCTGATCGAGTTTTCCCGAATTATTGGACTCGGATCAAAAATTTGACCACTTTTTACGATTTCTCGATTTTGGTGATTTTCCCTAGTGGTAGCCCTAGGGAAATCCGTAAAAATTCATCGGATTCTGACGAAATCAATTCTCGATATGTTGTGACCGGCAAGCTTCCAGTAGCTATTCCGATCGAGTTTTCCCGAATTATTGGACTCGGATCCAAAATTTCACGATTTCTCGATTTTGGTGATTTTCCCTACTGGTACCCCTAGGGAAATCCGTAAAAATTCGTCGAATTCCGACGAAGCCAATTCTCGATGCGTTGTGACCGTCAAGCTTCCAGTAGCTATTCCGAATGAGTTTTCCCGAATTATTGGACTCGGATCAAAAATTTCACCACTTTTCGATTTTGGTGATTTTCTCTAGTGGTACCCCTAGGAAAATCCGTAAAAATTCGTCGGATTTCGACGAAGCCAATTCTCGATGCGTTGTGACCGGCAAGCTTCCAGTAGCTATTCCGATCGAGTTTTCCCGAATTATTGGACTCGGATCCAAAATTTCACCACTTTTTACGATTTCTCGATTTTGGTGATTTTCCCTAGTGGTACCACTATGGAAATCCGTAAAAATTCATCGGATTCTGACGAAGCCAATTCTCGATGCGTTGTGACCGGCAAGCTTGCAGTGGCTATTCCGATCGAGTTTTCCCGAATTATTGGACTCGGATCCAAAATTTCACGATTTCTCGATTTTGGTGATTTTCCCTACTTGTACCCCTAGGGAAATCCGTAAAAATTCGTCGGATTTCGACGAAGCCAATTCTCGATGCATTGTGGCCGGCAAGCTTCCAGTAGCAATTCCGATCGAGTTTTCCCGAATTATTGGACTAGTATCAAAAATTTCACCACTTTTCGATTTTGGTGATTTTCCCTAGTGGTACCCCTAGGGAAATCCATTAAAATTCGTCGGATTCCGACGAAACCAATTCTCGATGCGTTGTGACCGGCAAGCTTCAAGTACCTATTCCGATTGAGTTTTACCGACTTATTGGACTCGGATCCAAAATTTCACCACTTTTCGATTTTGGTGATTTTTTCTAGTGGTACCCCTAGGGAAATCCGTAAAAATTTGTCGGATTCCGACGAAACCAATTCTAGATGCGTTGTGATCGGCAAGCTTCTAGTAGCTATTCCGATCGAGTTTTCCCGAATTATTGGACTCGGATCCAAAATTTCACGATTTCTCGATTTTGTTGATTTTCCCTAGTGGTACCCCTAGGGAAATCCGTAAAAATTCGTCGGATTTCGAAGAAGCCAATTCTCGATTCGTTGTGACCGGCAAGCTTCCAGTTGCTATTCCGATCGAGTTTTCTCGAATTATTGGACTCGGATCCAAAATTTCACCACTTTTCGATTTTGGTGATTTTCCATAGTGGTACCCCTAGGAAAATCTGTAAAAATTCGTCGGATTCTGACGAAACCAATTCTCGATGCGTTGTGACTGGCAAGCTTCCAGTAGCTATTCCGATCGAGTTTTCCCGAATTAGTGGACTCGGATCCAAAATTTGACAACTTTTTACGATTTCTCGATTTTGGTGATTTTCCCTAGTGGTACCCCTATGGAAATCCGTAAAAATTCATCGGATTTTGACGAAGAAAATTCTCGATGCATTGTGACCGACAAGCTTCCAGTGGCTATTCCGATCGAGTTTTCCCGAATTATTGGACTCGGATCCAAAATTTCAGAACTTTTTACGATTTCTCGATTTTGGTGATTTTCCGTAGTGGTACCCCTAGGGAAATCCGTAAAAATTCGTCAAATTCCGACGAAGCCAATTCTCGATGCGTTGTGACCGGCAAGCTTCCAGTAGCTATTCCGATCAAGTTTTCCCGAATTAGTGGACTCGGATCCAAAATTTGACCACTTTTTACGATTTCTCGATTTTGGTGATTTTCCCTAGTGGTACCCATATGGAAATCCGTAAAAATTCATCGGATTTTGACGAAGAAAAATCTCGATGCATTGTGACCGACAAGCTTCCAGTGGCTATTCCGATCGAGTTTTCCCGAATTATTGGACTTGGATCCAAAATTTCACCACTTTTTACGATTTCTCGATTTTGGTGATTTTCCCTAGTTGTACCCCTAGGAAAATCCGTAAAAATTCATCGGATTTCGACAAAGCCAGTTCTTGATGCGTTGTGACCGGCAAGCTTGCAGTAGCTATTCCGATCAAGTTTTCCCGAATTATTGGACTCGGATCCAAAATTTTAACCACTTTTCGATTTTGGTGATTTTCCCTAGTGGTACCCCTAGAAAAATTCGTAAAAATTCGTCGGATTCCGACGAAGCCAATTCTCGATGCGTTGTGACCGGCAAGCTTCCAGTAGCTATTCCGATTGAGTTTTACCGACTTATTGGACTCGGATCAAAAATTTCATCACTTTTCGATTTTGGTGATTTTTCCTAGTGGTACCCCCTAGGGAAATCCGTAAAAATTCGTTGCATTCCGACGAAACCAATTCTCGATACGTTGTGACCGGCAAGCTTCCAGTAGCTATTCTGATCGAGTTTTCCCGAATTATTGGACTCGGATCCAAAATTTGACCACTTTTTACGATTTCTCGATTTTGGTGATTTTCCCTAGTGGTAGCCCTAGGGAAATCCGTTAAAATTCGTCGGATTCTGTCGAAGTCAATTCTCGATATGTTGTGACCGGCAAGCTTCCAGTAGCTATTCAGATCGAGTTTTCCCAAATTATTGGACTCGGATCCAAAATTTCACGATTTCTCGATTTTGGTGATTTTCCCTACTGGTACCCCTAGGGAAATCCGTAAAAATTCGTCGGATTCCGACGAAGCCAATTCTCGATGCGTTGTGACCGGCAAGTTTCCAGTAGCTATTCCGATCGAGTTTTCCCGAATTATTGGACTCGGAACAAAAATTTCACCACTTTTCGATTTTGGTGATTTTCTCTAGTGGTACCCCTAGGAAAATCCGTAAAAATTCGTTGGATTTCGACGAAGCCAATTCTCGATGCGTTGTGACCGGAAGGCTTCCAGTAGCTATTCCGATCGAGTTTTCCCGAATTATTGGACTCGGATCCAAAAGTTCACCACTTTTTACGATTTCTCGATTTTGGTGATTTTCCCTAGTGGTACCCCAATGGAAATCCGTAAAAATTCGTTGGATTCTGACGAATCCAATTCTCGATGCGTTGTGACCGGCAAGCTTGCAGTGGCTATTCCGATCGAGTTTTCCCGAATTATTGGACTCGGATCCAAAATTTCACCACTTTTTATGATTTCTCGATTTTGGTGATTTTCCCTAGTTGTACCCCTAGGGAAATCCGTAAAAATTCGTCGAATTTTGACGAAGTCAATTCTCGGTGCTTTGTGACCGGCAAGCTTCCAGTAGGTATTCCGATTGAGTTTTCCCGAATTATTGGACTCGGATCCAAAATTTAACGATTTTTCGATTTTGGTGATTTTCCCTACTGGTACCCCTAGGGAAATCCGTAAAAATTCGTCGGATTTCGACGAAACCAATTCTCGATGCATTGTGGACGGCAAGCTTTCAGTAGCTATTCCGATCGAGTTTTACCGAATTATTGGACTCGTATAAAAAATTTCACCACTTTTCGATTTTGGTGATTTTCCCTAGTGGTACCCCTAGGGAAATCCGTTAAAATTCGTCGGATTCCGATGAAACCAATTCTCGATGCGTTGTGACCGGCAAGCTTCAAGTAGCTATTCCGATTGAGTTTTACCGACTTATTGGACTCGGATCTAAAATTTAACCACTTTTCGATTTTGGTGATTTTTTCTAGTGGTACCCCTAGGGAAATCCGTAAAAATTCGTCGGATTTCGAAGAAGCCAATTCTCGATGCGTTGTGATCGGCAAGCTTCCAGTTGCTATTCCGATCGATTTTTCTCGAATTATTGGACTCGGATCCAAAATTTCACCACGTTTTACGATTTCTTGATTTTGGTGATTTTCCCTAGTGGTACCCCTAGGGAAATCCGTAAAAATTCGTCGGATTTCGAAGAAGCCAATTCTCGATGCGTTGTGATCGGCAAGCTTCCAGTTGCTATTCCGATCGATTTTTCTCGAATTATTGGACTCGGATCCAAAATTTCACCACTTTTCGATTTTGGTGATTTTCCATAGTGGTACCCCTAGGAAAATCCGTAAAAATTCGTCGGATTCCGACGAAGCCAATTCTCGATGCGTTGTGACTGGCAAGATTCCAGTAGCTACTCCGATCGAGTTTTCCCGAATTATTGGACTCGGATCAAAAATTTCACCACTTTTTACGATTTCTCGATTTTGGTGATTTTCCCTAGTGGTAGCCCTAGGGAAATCCGTAAAAATTCGTCGGATTCTGTCGAAGTCAATTCTCGATATGTTGTGACCGGCAAGCTTCCAGTAGCTATTCAGATCGAGTTTTCCCGAATTATTGGACTCGGATCCAAAATTTCACGATTTCTCGATTTTGGTGATTTTCCCTACTGGTACCCCTAGGGAAATCCGTAAAAATTGGTCGGATTCCGACGAAGCCAATTCTCAATGCGTTGTGACCGGCAAGCTTCCAGTAGCTTTTCCAATCGAGTTTTCCCGAATTATTGGACTCAGATCAAAAATTTGACCACATTTTGATTTTGGTGATTTTCCCTAGTGGTACCCCTAGGGAAATCCGTAAAAATTCGTCGGATTTCGACGAAACCAATTCTCGATGCGTTGTAACCGGAAATCTTCCAGTAGCTATTCCGATCGAGTTTTACCGACTTATTGGACTCGGATCCAAAATTTTACCACTTTTCGATTTTGGTGATTTTCCCTAGTAGGGAAATCCGTAAAAATTTGTCGGATTCCGACGAAGCCAATTCTAGATGCATTGTGACCGGCAAGCTTCCAGTAGCTATTCCGATCGAGTTTACCCGAATTATTGGACTCGGATCCAAAATTTCACCAGTTTTTACGATTTCTCGATGTTGGTGATTTTCACTAGTGGTACCCCTAGGGAAATCCGCAAAAATTCGTCGGATTCCGACAAAACCAATTCTCGATGCGTTGTGAACGGTAAGCTTCCAGTAGCTATTCCGATAGAGTTTTCCCGAATTATTGGGCACGGATCAAAAATTTCACCACTTTTTATGATTTCTCGATTTTGGTGATTTTCCCTAGTGGTACCCCTAGGGAAATCCGTAAAAATTCGTCGGATTCCGACGAAGCCAATTCTCAATGCGTTGTGACCGGCAAGCTTCCAGTAGCTATTCCGATCGAGTTTTCCCGAATTATTGGACTCGGATCCAAAATTTCACAACTTTTTACGATTTCTCGATTTTGGTGATTTTCCCTAGTGGTACCCCTAGGGAAATCCGTAAAAATTCGTCGGATTCCGACGAACCCAATTCTCGATGCGTTGTGACCGGTAGGCTTCAAATAGCTATTCCGATCGAGTTTTCCCGAATTATTGGACTCGGATCCAAAATTTCACGATTTCTCGATTTTGGTGATTTTCCCTAGTGGTACACCTAGGAAATCCGTAAAAATTCGTCGGATTCCGACGAAGCCAATTCTCGATGCGTTGTGACCGGCAAGCTTCCAGTAGGAATTCCTATCGATTTTTCCCGAATTATTGGACTCGGATCCAAAATTTCACCACTTTTTACGCTTTCGCGATTTTGGTGATTTTTCCTAGTGGTACCCCTAGGGAAATCCGTAAAAATTCGTCGGATTCCGACGAAGCCAATTCTCAATACGATGTGACCGGCAAGCTTCCAGTAGCTATTCCGATCGAGTTTTCCCGAATTATTGGACTCGGATCCAAAATTTCTTGATTTCTCGATTTTAGTGATTTTCCCTAGTGGTACCCCTAGGAAAATCCGTAAAAATTCATCGGAATCCGACGAAGCCAATTCTCGATGCGTTGTGACCGGCAAGCTTCCAGTAGCTATTCCGATCGAGTTTTCCCGAATTATTGGACTCGGACCCAAAATTTCACGATTTCTCGATTTTGGTGATTTTCCCTAGTGGTACCCCTAAGAAAATCCTTAAAAATTCGTCGGATTCCGACGAAGCCAATTCTCGATGCGTTGTGACCGGCAACCTTCCAGTAGCTATTCCGATCGAGTTTTCCCGAATTATTGGACTCGGATCCAAAATTTCACCACTTTTCGATTTTGGTGATTTTCCCTAGTGGTACCCCTAGGAAAATCCGTAAAAATTCGTCGGATTCCGACGAAGCCAATTCTCGTTGCGTTGTGACCGGAAAGCTTCCAGTAGCTATTCCGATCTAGTTTTCCCGAATTATTGGACTCGGATCCAAAATTTCACCACTTTTTATGATTTCTCGATTTTGGTGATTTTCCCTAGTGGTATCCTTAGGAAAATCCGTAAAAATTCGTCGGATTCCGACGAAGTCAATTCTCGATGCGTTGTGATCGGCAAGATTCCAGTAGCTATTCCGATCAAGTTTTCCCGAATTATTGGACTCGGATTAAAAATTTCACGATTTCTCGATTTTGGTGATTTTCCCTACTGGTACCCCTAGGGAAATCCATAAAATTTCGTCGAATGTCGACGAAGCAAATTATCGATGCGTTGTGACCGGCAAGATTCCAGTAGCCATTCCGATCGAGTTTTCCCGAATTATTGGACTCGGATCAAAAATTTCACCACTTTTCGATTTTGGTGATTTTCCCTAGTGGTACCCCTAGGGTAATGCGTAAAAATTCGTCGGATTTCGATGAAACCAATTTTCGATGCGTTGTGACCGGCAAGCTTCCAGTAGCTATTCCGATCGAGTTTTACCGACTTATTGGACTCGGATCTAAAATTTCACCACTTTTCGATTTTGGTGATTTTCCCTAGTGGTACACCTAGGGAAATCCGTAAAAATTCGTCGGATCCCGACGAAACCAATTCTCGATGCGTTGTGACCGGCAAGCGTCCAGTAGCTATTCCGATCGAGTTTTCCCGAATTATTGGACTGGGATCCAAAATTTCACCACTTTTACGATTTTGGTGATTTTCCCTAGTGGTACACCTAGGGAAATCCGTAAAAATTCGTCGGATTCCGACGAAACCAATTCTCGATGCGTTGTGACCTGCAAGCTTCTAGTAGCTATTCCGATCGAGTTTTCCCGAATTATTGGACTTGGATCAAAAATTTCACCACTTGTCGATTTTGGTGATTTTCCCTAGTGGTACCCCTAGGGTAATCCGTAAAAATTCGTCGGATTTCGGTGAAACCAATTCTCGATGGGTTGTGACCGGCAAGCTTCCAGTAGCTATTCCGATCAAGTTTTACCGACTTATTGGACTCGGATCCAAAATTTCACCAGTTTTCGATTTTGGTGATTTTCCCTAGAGGTACACCTAGGGAAATCCGTAAAAATTCGTCGGATTCCGACGAAACCAATTCTCGATGTGTTGTGACCGGCAAGCTTATAGTAGCTATTATGATCGAGTTTTCCTGAATTATTGGACTCGGATCCAAAATTTTACTACTTTTTACGATTTTTCGATTTTGGTAATTTTCCCTAGTGGTACCCCTAGGGAAATCCGTAAAAATTCGTCGGATTCCGACGAAGCCAATTCTCGATGCGTTGTGACCGGCAAGCTTCCAGTAGCTATTCCGATCGAGTTTTCCCGAATTATTGGACTCGGATCAAAAATTTCACAATTTTTTACGATTTCTCGATTTTGGTGATTTTCCCTAGTGGTACCCCTAAGGAAATCTGTAAAAATTCGTCGGATTCCTACGAAACCAATTCTCGATGCGTTGTGACCGGCAAGCTTCCAGTAGCTATTCCGATCGAGTTTTCCCGAATTATTGGACTCGGATCCAAAATTTCACCACTTTTTACGATTTCTCGATTTTGGTGATTTTCCCTAGTGGTACCCCTAGGGAAATCCGTAAAAATTTGTCGGATTCCGACGAACCCAATTCTCGATGCGTTGTGACCGGAAGGCTTCCAGTAGCTATTCCGATCGAGTTTTCCCGAATTATTGGACTCGGATCCAAAATTTCACGATTTCTCGATTTTAGAGATTTTCCCTAGTGGTACCCCTAGGAAAATCCGTAAAAATTCGTCGGATTCCGACGAAGCCAATTCTCGATGCGTTGTGACCGGCAAGCTTCAAGTAGCTATTCCGATCGAGTTTTCACGAATTATTAGACTCGGATAAAAAATTTCACCACTTTTTACGATTTCTCGATTTTGGTGATTTTCCCTAGTGGTACCCCTAGGGAAATCCGTAAAAATTCGTCGGATTCCGACGAAACCAATTCTCGATGCGTTGTGACCGGCAAGCTTCCAGTAGCTATTACGATCGAGTTTTCCTGAATTATTGAACTCGGATCCAAAATTTAACTACTTTTTACGATTTCTCGATTTTAGTAATTTTCCCTAGTGGTACCCCTAGGGAAATCCGTAAAAATTCGTCGGATTCCGACGAAGCCAATTCTCGATGCGTTGTGACCGGCAAGCTTCCAGTAGCTATTTCGATCGAGTTTTCCCGAATTATTAGACTCGGATCAAAAATTTCACCACTTTATACGATTTCTCGATTTTGTTGATTTTCCCTAGTGGTACCTCTAGGAAAATCCGTAAAAATTGGTCGGATTCCGACGATGCCAATTCTCGATGCGTTGTGACCGGCAAGCTTCAAGTAGCTATTCCGATCGAGTTTTCCCGAATTATTGGACTCGGATCAAAAATTTCACCACTTTATACGATTTCTCGATTTTGGTGATTTTTCCTAGTGGTAACTAACCATTGGGAAATCCGTAAAAATTGGTCGGATTCCGACGAAACCAATTCTCGATACGTTGTAACCGGCAAGCTTCCAGTAGCTATTCCGATCGAGTTTTCCCGAATTATTGGACTCGGATAAAAAATTTCACCACTTTTTACGATTTCTCGATTTTGGTGATTTTTCCTAGTGGTACCCCTAGGGAAATACGTAAAAATTCATTGGATTTTTACGAAGCCAATTCTCGATGCATTGTGACCGGCAAGCTTCTATTAGCTATTTCGATCGAGTTTTCCCGAATTATTGGACTCGGATCAAAAATTTCACCACTTTATACGATTTCTCGATTTTGTTGATTTACCCTAGTGGTACCCCCTAGGGAAATCCGTAAAAATTCGTCGGATTCCGACGAAACCAATTCTCGATGCGTTGTGACCGGCAAGCTTCCAGTAGCTATCCAGATCGAGTTTTCCCGAATTATTGGACTCGGATCCAAAATTTCACCACTTTTTACGATTTCTCGATTTTGGTGATTTTCCCTAGTGGTACCCCTAGGTAAATCCGTAAAAATTCGTCGGATTCCGACGAAGCCAATTCTCGATGCGTTGTGACCGGCAAGCTTCCAGTTGCTATTCCGATCGAGTTTTCCCTAATTATTGGACTCGGATCCAAAATTTCACCACTTTTTACGATTTCTCGATTTTGGCAATTTTTCCTAGTGGTACCCATAGGGAAATCCGTAAAAATTCATCGGATTTCGACGAAGCCAATTCTCGATGCGTTGTGACCGGCAAGCTTCAAGTAGCTATTCCGATCGAGTTTTCCCGAATTATTGGAATCGGATCCAAAATTTCACCACTTTTTACGATTTTGGTGATTTTCTCAAGTGGTACCCCTAGGGAAATCCGTAAAAATCCATCGGATTCCGACGAAGCCAATTCTCGATGCGTTGTGACCGGCAAGCTTCCAGTAGCTATTCCGATCGAGTTTTCCCAAATTATTGGACTCGTATCCAAAATTTCACCACTTTTTACGATTTCTCGATTTTGGTGATTTTTCCTAGTGGTACCCCTAGGGAAATACGTAAAAATTCGTCGGATTTCGAGGAAGCCAATTCTCGATGCGTTGTGACCGGCAAGCTTCCAGTAGCTATTCCGATCGAGTTTTCCCGAATTATTGGAATCGGATCCAAAATTTCACCACTTTTTACGATTTTGGTGATTTTCTCAAGTGGTACCCCTAGGGAAATCCGTAAAAATCCATCGGATTCCGACGAAGCCAATTCTCGATGCGTTGTGACCGGCAAGCTTCCAGTAGCTATTCCGATCGAGTTTTCCCAAATTATTGGACTCGTATCCAAAATTTCACCACTTTTTACGATTTCTCGATTTTGGTGATTTTTCCTAGTGGTACCCCTAGGGAAATACGTAAAAATTCGTCGGATTTCGAGGAAGCCAATTCTCGATGCGTTGTGACCGGCAAGCTTCCAGTAGCTATTCCGATCGAGTTTTCCCGAATTATTTGACTCGGATCCAAAATTTCACGATTTCTCGATTTTGGAGATTTTCCCTAGTGGTACCCCTAAGGAAATCCGTAAAAATTCGTCGGATTCCGACGAAGCCAATTCTCGATGCGTTGTGACCAGCAAGCTTCCAGTAGCTATTCTGATCGAGTTTTACCTACTTATTGTACTCGGATCCAAAATTTCACCACTTTTCGATTTTGGTGATTTTTCCTAGTGGTACCACTAGGAAAATCCGTAAAAATTCGTCGGATTTCGACGAAACCAATTCTCGATGCGTTGTGACCGGCAAGCTTCCATTAGCTATTCTGATCTAGTTTTCCCGAATTATTGGACTTGGATCCAAAATTTCACCACTTTTTACGATTTCTAGATTTTGGTGATTTTCCCTAGTGGTAGCCCTAGGAAATCGTAAAAATTCGTCGGATTCCGACGAAACCAATTCTCGATGCGTTGTGACCGACAAGCTTCCATTAGCTATTCCGATCGAGTTTTCCCGAATTTTTGGACTCGGATTAAAAATTTCACCACTTTTACGATTTCTCGATTTTTGTGATTTTCCCTAATGGTACCCCTAGGGAAATCCGTAAAAATTCGTCGGATTCCGACGAAGCCAATTCTTGATGCGTTGTAACCGGCAAGCTTCCAGTACCTATTCCGATCGAGTTTTCCCGAATAATTGGACTCGGATCCAAAATTTCACCACTTTTCGATTTTGGTGATTTTCCCTAGTGGTACCCCTAGGGAAATCCGTAAAAATTCGTCGGATTCCGACGAAGCCAATTCTCGATGCGTTGTGACCGGCAAGCTTCCAGTAGCTATTCCGATCGAGTTTTCCCGAATTATTGGACTCGGATCCAAAATTTCACCACTTTTTACGATTTCTCAATTTTGGTGATTTTTCCTAGTGGTACCCCTAGGGAAATCCGTAAAAATTCGTCGGATTCCGACGAAGCCAATTCTCGATGCATTGTGACCGGAAAGCTTCCAGTAGCTATTCCGATCGAGTTTTACTGACTTATTGGACTCGGATCCAAAATTTCACCACATTTCGATTTTGGTGATTTTCCCTAGTGGTACCCCTAGAAAAATCCGTAGAAATTCGTCGGATTTTGACCAAACCAATTCTCGATGCGTTGTGACCGGCAAGCTTCCAGTAGCTATTTCGATCGAGTTTTCCCGAATTATTGGACTCGGATCAAAAATTTCACCACTTTTTACGATTTCTCGATCTTGGTGATTTTCCCTAGTGGTACCCCTAGGGAAATCCGTAAAAATTCGTCGGATTTCGACGAAACCAATTCTCGATGCGTTGTGATCGACAAGCTTCCAGTAGCTATTCCGATCGAGTTTTCCCGAATTATTGGACAGGGATCCATAATTTCACCACTTTTCCCGATTTCTCGATTTTGGTGATTTTCCCTAGTGGTACCCCTAGGGAAATCCGTAAAAATTCGTCGGATTCCGACAAAGCCAATTCTCGATGCGTTGTGACCGGCAAGCTTCCAGTAGCTATTCCGATCGAGTTTTCCCGAATTATTGGACTCGGATCCAAAATTTCACCACTTTTTACGATTTCTCGATTTTGGTGATTTTCCCTAGTGGTACCCCTAGGTAAATCCGTAAAAATTCGTCGGATTCCGACGAAGCCAATTCTCGATGCGTTGTGACCGGCAAGCTTCCAGTTGCTATTCCGATCGAGTTTTCCCTAATTATTGGACTCGGATCCAAAATTTCACCACTTTTACGATTTCTCGATTTTGGCAATTTTTCCTAGTGGTACCCATAGGGAAATCCGTAAAAATTCATCGGATTTCGACGAAGCCAATTCTCGATGCGTTGTGACCGGCAAGCTTCAAGTAGCTATTCCGATCGAGTTTTCCCGAATTATTGGAATCGGATCCAAAATTTCACCACTTTTTACGATTTTGGTGATTTTCTCAAGTGGTACCCCTAGGGAAATCCGTAAAAATCCATCGGATTCCGACGAAGCCAATTCTCGATGCGTTGTGACCGGCAAGCTTCCAGTAGCTATTCCGATCGAGTTTTCCCAAATTATTGGACTCGTATCCAAAATTTCACCACTTTTTACGATTTCTCGATTTTGGTGATTTTTCCTAGTGGTACCCCTAGGGAAATCCGTAAAAATTCGTCGGATTTCGAGGAAGCCAATTCTCGATGCGTTGTGACCGGCAAGCTTCCAGTAGCTATTCCGATCGAGTTTTCCCGAATTATTTGACTCGGATCCAAAATTTCACGATTTCTCGATTTTGGAGATTTTCCCTAGTGGTACCCCTAAGGAAATCCGTAAAAATTCGTCGGATTCCGACGAAGCCAATTCACGATGCGTTGTGACCAGCAAGCTTCCAGTAGCTATTCTGATCGAGTTTTACCTACTTATTGTACTCGGATCCAAAATTTCACCACTTTTCGATTTTGGTGATTTTTCCTAGTGGTACCACTAGGAAAATCCGTAAAAATTCGTCGGATTTCGACGAAACCAATTCTCGATGCGTTGTGACCGGCAAGCTTCCATTAGCTATTCTGATCTAGTTTTCCCGAATTATTGGACTTGGATCCAAAATTTCACCACTTTTTACGATTTCTAGATTTTGGTGATTTTCCCTAGTGGTAGCCCTAGGGAAATCCGTAAAAATTCGTCGGATTCCGACGAAACCAATTCTCGATGCGTTGTGACCGACAAGCTTCCATTAGCTATTCCGATCGAGTTTTCCCGAATTTTTGGACTCGGATCAAAAATTTCACCACTTTTTACGATTTCTCGATTTTTGTGATTTTCCCTAATGGTACCCCTAGGGAAATCCGTAAAAATTCGTCGGATTCCGACGAAGCCAATTCTTGATGCGTTGTAACCGGCAAGCTTCCAGTACCTATTCCGATCGAGTTTTCCCGAATAATTGGACTCGGATCCAAAATTTCACCACTTTTCGATTTTGGTGATTTTCCCTAGTGGTACCCCTAGGGAAATCCGTAAAAATTCGTCGGATTCCGACGAAGCCAATTCTCGATGCGTTGTGACCGGCAAGCTTCCAGTAGCTATTCCGATCGAGTTTTCCCGAATTATTGGACTCGGATCCAAAATTTCACCACTTTTTACGATTTCTCAATTTTGGTGATTTTTCCTAGTGGTACCCCTAGGGAAATCCGTAAAAATTCGTCGGATTCCGACGAAGCCAATTCTCGATGCATTGTGACCGGAAAGCTTCCAGTAGCTATTCCGATCGAGTTTTACTGACTTATTGGACTCGGATCCAAAATTTCACCACATTTCGACTTTGGTGATTTTCCCTAGTGGTACCCCTAGAAAAATCCGTAGAAATTCGTCGGATTTTGACCAAACCAATTCTCGATGCGTTGTGACCGGCAAGCTTCCAGTAGCTATTTCGATCGAGTTTTCCCGAATTATTGGACTCGGATCAAAAATTTCACCACTTTTTACGATTTCTCGATCTTGGTGATTTTCCCTAGTGGTACCCCTAGGGAAATCCGTAAAAATTCGTCGGATTTCGACGAAACCAATTCTCGATGCGTTGTGATCGACAAGCTTCCAGTAGCTATTCCGATCGAGTTTTCCCGAATTATTGGACAGGGATCCATAATTTCACCACTTTTCCCGATTTCTCGATTTTGGTGATTTTCCCTAGTGGTACCCCTAGGGAAATCCGTAAAAATTCGTCGGATTCCGACAAAGCCAATTCTCGATGCGTTGTGACCGGCAAGCTTCCAGTAGCTATTCCGATCGAGTTTTCCCGAATTATTGGACTCGGATCCAAAATTTCACCACTTTTTACGATTTCTCGATTTTGGTGATTTTCCCTAGTGGTACCCCTAGGTAAATCCGTAAAAATTCGTCGGATTCCGACGAAGCCAATTCTCGATGCGTTGTGACCGGCAAGCTTCCAGTTGCTATTCCGATCGAGTTTTCCCTAATTATTGGACTCGGATCCAAAATTTCACCACTTTTTACGATTTCTCGATTTTGGCAATTTTTCCTAGTGGTACCCATAGGGAAATCCGTAAAAATTCATCGGATTTCGACGAAGCCAATTCTCGATGCGTTGTGACCGGCAAGCTTCCAGTAGCTATTCCGATCGAGTTTTCCCGAATTATTGGAATCGGATCCAAAATTTCACCACTTTTTACGATTTTGGTGATTTTCTCAAGTGGTACCCCTAGGGAAATCCGTAAAAATCCATCGGATTCCGACGAAGCCAATTCTCGATGCGTTGTGACCGGCAAGCTTCCAGTAGCTATTCCGATCGAGTTTTCCCAAATTATTGGACTCGTATCCAAAATTTCACCACTTTTTACGATTTCTCGATTTTGGTGATTTTTCCTAGTGGTACCCCTAGGGAAATACGTAAAAATTCGTCGGATTTCGAGGAAGCCAATTCTCGATGCGTTGTGACCGGCAAGCTTCCAGTAGCTATTCCGATCGAGTTTTCCCGAATTATTTGACTCGGATCCAAAATTTCACGATTTCTCGATTTTGGAGATTTTCCCTAGTGGTACCCCTAAGGAAATCCGTAAAAATTCGTCGGATTCCGACGAAGCCAATTCTCGATGCGTTGTGACCAGCAAGCTTCCAGTAGCTATTCTGATCGAGTTTTACCTACTTATTGTACCCGGATCCAAAATTTCACCACTTTTCGATTTTGGTGATTTTTCCTAGTGGTACCACTAGGAAAATCCGTAAAAATTCGTCGGATTTCGACGAAACCAATTCTCGATGCGTTGTGACCGGCAAGCTTCCATTAGCTATTCTGATCTAGTTTTCCCGAATTATTGGACTTGGATCCAAAATTTCACCACTTTTTACGATTTCTAGATTTTGGTGATTTTCCCTAGTGGTAGCCCTAGGGAAATCCGTAAAAATTCGTCGGATTCCGACGAAACCAATTCTCGATGCGTTGTGACCGGCAAGCTTCCATTAGCTATTCCGATCAAGTTTTCCCGAATTTTTGGACTCGGATCAAAAATTTCACCACTTTTTACGATTTCTCGATTTTTGTGATTTTTCCTAATGGTACCCCTAGGGAAATCCGTAAAAATTCGTCGGATTCCGACGAAGCCAATTCTTGATGCGTTGTAACCGGCAAGCTTCCAGTACCTATTCCGATCGAGTTTTCCCGAATAATTGGACTCGGATCAAAAATTTCACCACTTTTCGATTTTGGTGATTTTCCCTAGTGGTACCCCTAGGGAAATCCGTAAAAATTCGTCGGATTCCGACGAAGCCAATTCTCGATGCGTTGTGACCGGCAAGCTTCCAGTAGCTATTCCGATCGAGTGTTCCCGATTTATTGGACTCGGATCCAAAATTTCACCACTTTTTACGATTTTTCGATTTTGGTGATTTTCCCTAGTGGTACCACTAGGGAAATCCGTAAAAATTCGTCGGATTTCGACGAAACCAATTCTCGATGCGTTGTGACCGGCAAGCTTCCAGTAGCTATTCCGATCGAGTTTTACCGACTTATTGGACTCGGATACAAAATTTCACCACTTTTCGATTTTGGTGATTTTCCATAGTGGTACCCCTAGGGAAATCCGTAAAAATTCGTCGGATTCCAACGAAACCAATTCTCGATGCGTTGTGACCGGCAAGCTTCCAGTAGCTATTCCGATCGAGTTTTCCCGAATTATTGGACTCGGATCCAAAATTTCACCACTTTTTACGATTTCTCGATTTTGGTGATTTTCCCTAGTGGTACCCCTAGGGAATCCGTAAAAATTCGTCGGATTTCGACGAAACCAATTCTCGATGCGTTGTGACCGGCAAGCTTCCAGTAGCTATTCCGATCGAGTTTTCCCAAATTATTGGACTCGTATCCAAAATTTTACAACTTTTTACGATTTCTCGATTTTGGTGATTTTCCCTAGTGGTACCCCTAGGGAAATTCGTAAAAATTTGTCGGATTCCGACGTAGCCAATTCTCGATGCGTTGTGACCGGCAAGCTTTCAGTAGCTATTCCGATCGAGTTTTCCTGAATTATTGGACTCAGATCCACAATTTCACCACTTTTTACGATTTCTCGATTTTGGTGATTTTTCCTAGTGGTACCCCTAGGGAAATCCGTAAAAATTCGTCGGATTTCGAGGAAGCCAATTCTCGATGTGTTGTGACCGGCAAGCTTCCAGTAGCTATTCCGATTGAGTTTTCCCGAATTATTTGACTCGGATCCAAAATTTCACGATTTCTCGATTTTGGAGATTTTTCCTAGTGGTACCCCTAAGGAAATCCGTAAAAATTCGTCGGATTCCGACGAAGCCAATTCTCGATGCGTTTTGACCAGCAAGCTTCCAGTAGCTATTCTGATCGAGTTTTACCTACTTATTGTACTCGGATCCAAAATTTCACCACTTTTCGATTTTGGTGATTTTTCCTAGTGGTACCACTAAGAAAATCCGTAAAAATTCGTCGGATTTCGACGAAACCAATTCTCGATGCGTTGTGACCGGCAAGCTTCCATTAGCTATTCTGATCTAGTTTTCCCGAATTATTGGACTTGGATCCAAAATTTCACCACTTTTTACGATTTCTAGATTTTGGTGATTTTCCCTAGTGGTAGCCCTAGGGAAATCCGTAAAAATTCGTCGGATTCCGACGAAACCAATTCTCGATGCGTTATGACCGGCAAGCTTCCATTAGCTATTCCGATCGAGTTTTCCCGAATTTTTGGACTCGGATCAAAAATTTCATCACTTTTCGATTTTGGTGATTTTCCCTAGTGGTACCCCTAGTTAAATCCGTAAAAAATCGTAGGATTTCGACGAAACCAATTCTCGATGCGTTGTGACCGGCAAGCTTCCAGTAGCTATTCCGATCGAGTTTTCCCGAATTATTGGACTGGGATCCATAATTTCACCACTTTTTACGATTTCTCGATTTTGGTGATTTTCCCTAGTGGTACCCCTAGGGAAATCCGTAAAAATTCGTCGGATTCCGACGAAGCCAATTCTCGATGCATTGTGACCGGCAAGCTTCCAGTAGCTATTCCGATCCAGTTTTCCCGAATTATTGGACTGAGATCCATAATTTCACCACTTTTCCCGATTTCTCGATTTTGGTGATTTTCCCTAGTGGTACCCCTAGGGAAATCCGTAAAAATTCGTCGGATTCCGACGAAGCCAATTCTCGATGTGTTGAGACCGGCAAGCTTCCAGTAGCTATTCCGATCAAGTTTTCCCGAATTATTGGACTCGGATCCAAAATTTCACGACTTTTCGATTTTGGTGATTTTCCCGAGTGGTACCCCTAGGAAAATCCGTAAAAATTAGTCGGATTCCGACGAAGCCAATTCTCGATGCGTTGTGACCGGCAAGCTTCCAGTAGCTATTCCGATCGAGTTTTCCCGAATTATTGGACTCTGATCCAAAATTTCACGATTTTTCGATTTTGGTGATTTTCCCTAGTGGTACCCCTAGGGAAATCCGTAAAAATTCGTCGGATTCCGACGAAGCCAATTCTCGATGCGTTGTGACCGGCAAGCTTCCAGTAGCTATTCCGATCGAGTTTTCCCGAATTATTGGACTCTGATCCAAAATTTCACGATTTTTCGATTTTGGTGATTTTCCCTAGTGGTACCCCTATAGAAATCCGTAAAAATTCGTCGGATTTCGACGAAATCAATTCTCGATGCGTTGTGACCGGCAAGCTTCCAGTAGCTATTCCGATCGAGTTTTCCCGAATTATTGGACTCGGATCAAAAATTTCACCACTTTTTACGATTTCTCGATTTTTGTGATTTTCCCTAATGGTACCCCTAGGGAAATCCGTAAAAATTCGTCGGATTCCGAAGAAGCCAATTCTTGATGCGTTGTAACCGGCAAACTTCCAGTACCTATTCCGATCGAGTTTTCCCGAATAATTGAACTCGGATCCAAAATTTCACCACTTTTCGATTTTGGTGATTTTCCCTAGTGGTACCCCTAGGAAAATCCGTAAAAATTCGTCGGATTCCGACGAAGCCAATTCTCGATGCGTTGTGACCGGCAAGCTTCCTGTAACTATTCCGATTGAGTTTTCCCGAATTATTGGACTCGGATCAAAAATTTCACCACTTTTTACGATTTCTCGATTTTGGTGATTTTCCCTAGTGGTACCCCTAGGGAAATCCGTAAAAATTCGTCGGATTCCGACGAAGCCAATTCTCGATGCGTTGTGACCGGCAAGCTTCCAGTAGCTATTCCGATCGAGTTTTCCCGAATTATTGGACTGGGATCCAAAATTTCACCACTTTTTACGAGTTCTCGATTTTGGTGATTTTCCCTAGTGGTACCCCTAGGGAAATCCGTAAAAATTCGTCGGATTCCGACGAAGCCAATTCTCGATGCGTTGTGACCGGCAAGCTTCCAGTAGATATTCCGATCGAGTTTTCCCGAATTATTGGAAACGGATCTAAAATTTCACCACTTTTTACGATTTTGGTGATTTTCCCTAGTGGTACCCCTAGGAAAATCCGTAAAAATTCGTCGGATTCCGACGAAGCCAATTCTCTATGCGTTGTGACCGGAAAGCTTCCAGTAGCTATTCCGATCGAGTTTTCCTGAATTATTGGACTCGGATTCAAAATTTCACCACTTTTTATGATTTCTCGATTTTGGTGATTTACCCTAGTGGTACCACTAGGGAAATCCGTAAAAATTCGTCGGATTCTGACGAAGCCAATTCTCGATGCGTTGTGACCGGCAAGCTTCCAGTAGCTATTCCGATCGAGTTTTCCCGAATTATTGGATTCGGATCCAAAATTTCACCACTTTTCGATTTTGGTGATTTTCCCTAGTGGTACCCCTAGGGAAATCCGTAAAAATTCGTCGGATTCCGATGAATCCAATTCTCGATGCGTTGTGACCGGCAAGCTTCCAGTAGCTATTCCGATCGAGTTTTCCCGAATTATTGGACTCGGATAAAAAATTTCACCACTTTTTACGATTTCTCGATTTTGGTCATTTTCCCTAGTGGTACCCCTAGGAAAATCCGTAAAAATTCGTCGGATTCCGACGAAACCAATCCTCGATGCGTTGTGACCGGAAAGCTTCCAGTAGCTATTCCGAACGAGTTTTCCATAATTATTGGATTCGGATCAAAAATTTCACAACTTTTTACGATTTCTCGATTTTGGTGATTTTTCCTAGTGGTACCCCTAGGGAAATCCGTAAAAATTCGTCGGATTTCGACGAACCCAATTCTCGATGCGTTGTGACCGGCAGGCTTCCAGTAGCTATTCCGATCGAGTTTTCCCGAATTATTGGACTCGGATCCAAAATTTCACGATTTCTCGATGTTGGTGATTTTACCTAGTGGTACCCCTAGGAAAATCCGTAAAAATTTGTCGGATTCCGACGAAGCCAATTCTCAATGCGCTGTGACCGGCTAGCTTCCAGTAGCTATTCCGATCGAGTTTTCCCAAATTATTGGACTCGGATCCTAAATTTGACCACTTTTTACGATTTCTTGATTTTGCTGATTTTCCTTAGTGGTACCCCTATGGAAATCCGTAAAAATTCGTCGGACTCCGACGAAGCCAATTCTCGATGTATTGTGACCGGCAAGCTTCCAGTAGCTATTCCGATCGAGTTTTCCCGAATTATTGGACTCGGATCAAAAATTTCACCACTTTTTACGATATCTCGATTTTGGTGATTTTCCCTAGTGGTACCCCTAGGGAAATCCGTAAAAATTCGTCGGATTCCGACGAAGCCAATTCTCGATGTGTTGTGACCGGCAAGCTTCCAGTAGCTATTCCGATCGACTTTTCCTGAATTATTGGACTCGGATCAAAAATTTCACCACTTTTTATGATTGCTCGATTTTGGTGATTTACCCTAGTGGTACCACTAGGGAAATCCGTAAAAATTCGTCGGATTCCGACGAAGCCAATTCTCGATGCGTTGTGACCGGCAAGCTTCCAGTAGCTTTTCCGATCGAGTTTTCCCGAATTATTGGACTCGGATCCAAAATTTCACCACTTTTCTATTTTGGTGATTTTCCCTAGTGGTACCTCTAGGGAAATCCGTAAAAATTCGTCGGATTTCGACGAAGCCAATTCTCGATGCGTTGTGACCGGCAAGCTTCCAGTAGCTATTCCGATCTAGTTTTCCCGAATTATTGGACTCGGATCCAAAATTTCACCACTTTTTATTATTTCTCGATTTTGGTGATTTTCCCTAGTGGTACCCCTAGGGAAATCCGTAAAAATTCGTCGGATTTCGACGAAACCAATTCTCGATGTGTTGTGACCGGCAAGCTTCCAGTAGCTATTCCGATCGAGTTTTACCGACTTATTGGACTCGGATACAAAATTTCACCACTTTTCGATTTTGGTGATTTTTCCTTGTGGTACCCCTAGGGAAATCCGTAAAAATTCGTCGGATTCTGACGAAGCCAATTCTCGATGCGTTGTGACCGGCAAGCTTCCAGTAGCTATTCCGATCGAGTTTTTCCGAATTATTGGACTCAGATCCAAAATTTCACCACTTTTCGATTTTGGTGATTTTCCCTAGTGGTACCCCAAGGAAAATCCGTAAAAATTCGTCGGATTCCGACGAAACCAATTCTCGATGCGTTGTGACCGGCAAGCTTCCAGTAGCTATTCCGATCGAGTTTTCCCGAATTATTGGAATCGGATAAAAAATTTCACCACTTTTCGATTTTGGTGATTTTCCATAGTGGTACCCCTAGGGAAATCCGTAAAAATTCGTCGGATTTCGACGAAACCAATTCTCGATGTGTTGTGACCGGTAAGCTTCCACTAGCTATTCTGATCAAGTTTTACCGACTTATTGGACTCGGATCCAAAATTTCACCACTTTTCGATTTTTGTGATTTTCCCCAGTGGTACCACTAGGGAAATCCGTAAAAATTCGTCGGATTCCAACGAAACCAATTCTCGATGCGTTGTGACCAGCAAGCTTCCAGTAGCTATTCCGATTGAGTTTTCCCGAATTATTGGACTGGGATCCATAATTTCACCACTTTTACGATTTCTCGATTTTGGTGATTTTCCCTAGTGGTACCCATAGGGAAATCCGTAAAAATTCGTCGGATTCCGACGAACCCAATTCTCGATGCGTTGTGACCGGCAGGCTTCCAGTAGCTATTCCGATCGAGTTTTCCCGAATTATTGGACTCGGATCCTAAATTTGACCACTTTTTACGATTTCTCGATTTTGGTGATTTTCCTTAGTGGTACCCCTATGGAAATCCGTAAAAATTCGTCGGATTCCGATGAAGCCAATTCTCGATGCATTGTGACCGGCAAGCTTCCAGTAGTTATTCCGATCGAGTTTTCCCGAATTATTGAACTCGGATCAAAAATTTCAGCACTTTTTACGATATCTCGATTTTGGTGATTTTCCCTAGTGGTACCCCTAGGGAAATCCGTAAAAATTCGTCGGATTCTGACGAAGCCAATTCTCGATGCGTTGTGACCGGCAAGCTTCCAGTAGCTATTCCGATCGAGTTTTCCTGAATTATTGGACTCGGATCCAAAATTTCACCACTTTTTATGATTGCTCGATTTTGGTGATTTACCCTAGTGGTACCACTAGGGAAATCCGTAAAAATTCGTCGGATTCCGACGAAGCCAATTCTCGATACGTTTTGACCGGCAAGCTTCTAGTAGCTTTTCCGATCGAGTTTTCCCGAATTATTGGACTCGGATCCAAAATTTCACCACTTTTCGATTTTGGTGATTTTCCCTAGTGGTACCCCATAGGGAAATCCGTAAAAATTCGTCGGATTCCGACGAAGCCAATTCTCGATGCGTTGTGACCGGCAAGCTTCCAGTAGCTATTCCGATCGAGTTTTCCCGAATTTATTGGACTCGGATCAAAAATTTCACCACTTTTTACGATTTCACGATTTTGGTGATTTTTCCAAGTGGTACCCCTAGGAAAATCCGTAAAAATTTGTCGGCTTCCGATGAAGCCAATTCTCGATGCGTTGTGACCGGCAAGCTTTCAGTAGCTATTCCGATCGAGTTTTCCCGAATTATTGGACTCGGATCAAAAATTTCACCACTTTTTACGATTTCTCGATTTTGGTGATTTTCCCAAGTGGTACCTCTAGGGAAATCCGTAAAAATTCGTCGGATTTCGACGAAACCAATTCTCGATGCGTTGTGACCGGCAAGCTTCCAGTAGCTATTCCGATCGATTTTTCCTGAATTATTGGACTCGGATCCAACATTTCACCACTTTTTATGATTGCTCGATTTTGGTGATTTACCCTAGTGGTACCACTAGGGAAATCCGTAAAAATTCGTTGGATTCCGACGAAGCCAATTCTCGATGCGTTGTGACCGACAAGCTTCCAGTAGCTTTTTCGATCGAGTTTTCCCGAATTATTGGACTCGGATCCAAAATTTCACCACTTTTCGATTTTGGTGATTTTCCCTAGTGGTACCCCTAGGGAAATCCGTAAAAATTCGTCGGATTCCGACGAAGCCAATTCTCGATGCGTTGTGACCGGCAAGCTTCCAGTAGCTATTCCGATTGAGTGTTCCCGATTTATTGGACTCGGATCCAAAATTTCACCACTTTTTACGATTTCTCGATTTTGGTGATTTTCCCTAGTGGCCTCTAGGGAAATCCGTAAAAATTCGTCGGATTTCGACGAAACCAATTCTCGATGCGTTGTGACCGGCAAGCTTCCAGTAGCTATTCCGATCGAGTTTTACCGACTTATTGGACTCGGATACAAAATTTCACCACTTTTCGATTTTGGTGATTTTCCCGAGTGGTACCCCTAGGGAAATCCGTAAAAATTCGTCGGATTTCGACGAAGGCAATTCTCGATGCGTTGTGACCGGAAAGCTTCCAGTAGCTATTCAGATTGAGTTTTCCCGAATTATTGGACTCGGATCCAAAGTTTCACCACTTTTAAGGATTTCTCGATTTTAGTGATTTTTCCTAGTGGTACCCCTAGGGAAATCCGTAAAAATTCGTCGGATTCCGACGAAGTCAATTCTCGATGCATTGTGACCGGCAAGCATCCAGTAGCTATTCCGATCGAGTTTTACTGACTTACTGGACTCGGATCCAAAATTTCACCACTTTTCGATTTTGGTGATTTTCCCTAATGGTACCCCTTGGGAAATCCGTAAAAATTCGTCGGATTTCGACGAAACCAATTCTCGATGCGGCTTGACCGGAAAGCTTCCAGTAGCTATTCCGATCGAGTTTTCCCGAATTTTGGACTCGGATCCAAAATTTCACCACTTTTTAGAATTTCTCGATTTTGGTGATTTTCCCTAGTGGTACCCCTAGGGAAATCCGTACAAATTCGTCGGATTCCAACGAAACCAATTCTCGGTGCATTGTGACCGGCAAGCTTCCAGTAGCTATTCCGTTCGAGTTTTCCCGAATTATTGGACTGGGATCCATAATTTCACAACTTTTTACGATTTTTCTATTTTGGTGATTTTCCCTTGTGGTACCCCTAGGGAAATCCGTAAAAATTTGTCGGATTCTGACGAAGCCAATTCTCAATGCGTTGTGACCGGCAAGCTTCTAGTAGCTATTCCGATCGTGTTTTTCCGAATTATTGGACTCGGATCCAAAATTTCACCACTTTTCGATTTTGGTGATTTTCCCTAGTGATACCCCTAGGAAAATCCGTAAAAATTCGTCGGATTCCGACGAAACCAATTCTCGATGCGTTGTGACCGGCAAGCTTCCAGTAGCTATTCCGATCGAGTTTTCCCGAATTATTAGAATCGGATCAAAAATTTCACCACTTTTCGATTTTGGTGATTTTCCCTAGTGGTACCCCTAGGGAAATCCGTAAAAATTCGTCGGATTTCGACGAAATCAATTCTCGATGTGTTGTGACCGGTAAGCTTCCACTAGCTATTCTGATCGAGTTTTACCTACTTATTGGACTCGGATCCAAAATTTCACCACTTTTCGATTTTTGTGATTTTCCCCAGTGGTACCACTAGGTAAATCCGTAAAAATTCGTCGGATTCCAACGAAACCAATTCTCGATGCGTTGTGACCAGCAAGCTTCCAGTAGCTATTCCGATTGAGTTTTCCTGAATTATTGGACTGGGATCCATAATTTCACCACTTTTTACGATTTCTCGATTTTGGTGATTTTCCCTAGTGGTACCCATAGGGAAATCCGTAAAAATTCGTCGGATTCCGACGAACCCAATTCTCGATGCGTTGTGACCGGCAGGCTTCCAGTAGCTATTCCGATCGAGTTTTCCCGAATTATTGGACTCGGATCCAAAATTTCACGATTTCTCGATGTTGGTGATTTTACCTAGTGGTACCCCTAGGAAAATCCGTAAAAATTCGTCGAATTCCGACGAAGCCAATTCTCGATGCACTGTGACCGGCTAGCTTCCAGTAGCTATTCCGATCGAGTTTTCCCAAATTATTGGACTCGGATCCTAAATTTGACCACTTTTTACGATTTCTCGATTTTGGTGATTTTCCTTAGTGGTACCCCTATGGAAATCCATAAAAATTCGTCGGATTCCGATGAAGCCAATTCTCGATGCATTGTGACCGGCAAGCTTCCAGTAGCTATTCCGATCGAGTTTTCCCGAATTATTGGACTCGGATCAAAAATTTCACCACTTTTTACGATATCTCGATTTTGGTGATTTTCCCTAGTGGTACCCCTAGGGAAATCCGTAAAAATTCGTCGAATTCTGACGAAGCCAATTCTCGATGCGTTGTGACCGGCAAGCTTCCAGTAGCTATTCCGATCGAGTTTTCCTGAATTATTGGACTCGGATCCAAAATTTCACCACTTTTTATGATTGCTCGATTTTGGTAATTTACCCTAGTGGTACCACTAGGGAAATCCGTAAAAATTCGTCGGATTCCGACGAAGCCAATTCTCGATGCGTTGTGACCGGCAAGCTTCCAGTAGCTTTTCCGATCGAGTTTTCCCAAATTATTGGACTCGGATCCAAAATTTCACCACTTTTCGATTTTGGTGATTTTCCCTAGTGGTACCCCTAGGGAAATCCGTAAAAATTCGTCGGATTCCGACGAAGCCAATTCTCGATGCGTTGTGACCGGCAAGCTTCCAGTAGCTATTCCGATCGAGTGTTCCCGATTTATTGGACTCGGATCCAAAATTTCACCACTTTTTACGATTTCTCGATTTTGGTGATTTTCCCTAGTGGTACCTCTAGGGAAATCCGTAAAAATTCGTCGGATTTCGACGAAACCAATTCTCGATGCGTTGTGACCGGCAAGCTTCCAGTAGCTATTCCGATCGAGTTTTACCGACTTATTGGACTCGGATAAAAAATTTCACCACTTTTCGATTTTGGTGATTTTCCATAGTGGTACCCCTAGGGAAATCCGTAAAAATTCGTCGGATTCCAACGAAACCAATTCTCGATGCGTTGTGACCGGCAAGCTTCCAGTAGCTATTCCGATCGAGTTTGCCCGAATTATTGGACTCGGATCCAAAATTTCACCACTTTTTACGATTTCTCGATTTTGGTGATTTTCCCTAGTGGTACCCCTAGGGAAATCCGTAAAAATTCGTCGGATTTCGACGAAACCAATTCTCGATGCGTTGTGACCGGCAAGCTTCCAGTAGCTATTCCGATCAAGTTTTACCGACTTATTGGACTCGGATACAAAATTTCACCACTTTTCGATTTTGGTGATTTTCCCTAGTGGTACCCCTAGGGAAATTCGTAAAAATTCGTCGGATTCCGATGAAACCAATTCTCGATGCGTTGTGACCGGCAAGCTTCCAGTAGCTATTTCGATCGAGTTTTCCCGAATTATTGGACTCGGATCAAAAATTTCACTACTTTTCGATTTTGGTGATTTTCCCGAGTGGTACCCCTAGGAAAATCCGTAAAAATTCGTCGGATTCCGACGAAGCCAATTCTCGATGCGTTGTGACCGGTAAGCTTCCAGTATCTATTCCGATCGAGTTTTCCCGAATTATTGGACTCGGATCCAAAATTTCACGATTTTTCGATTTTGGTGATTTTCCCAAGTGGTACCCCTAGGGAAATCCGTAAAAATTCGTCGGATTTCGACGAAGCCAATTCTCGATGAGTTGTGACCGGAAAGCTTCCAGTAGCTATTCAGATTGAGTTTTCCCGAATTATTGGACTCGGATCCAAAGTTTCACCACTTTTTACGATTTCTCGATTTTGGTGATTTTTCCTAGTGGTACCCCTAGGGAAATCCATAAAAATTCGTCGGATTCCGACGAAGCCAATTCTCTATGCATTGTGACCGGCAAGCATCCAGTAGTTATTCCGATCGAGTTTTACTTACTTACTGGACTCGGATCCAAAATTTCACCACTTTTCGATTTTGGTGATTTTCCCTAATGGTACCCCTAGGGAAATCCGTAAAAATTCGTCGGATTTCGACGAAATCAATTCTCGATGCGGCTTGACCGGGAAGCTTCCAGTAGCTATTCCGATCGAGTTTTCCCGAATTTTGGTGTCGAATCCAAAATTTCACCACTTTTTACGATTTCTCGATTTTGGTGATTTTCCCTAGTGGTACCCCTAGGAAAATCCGTAAAAATTCGTCGGATTCTGACGACGCCAATTCTCGATGCGTTGTGACCGGCAAGCTTCCAGTAGCTATTCCGATCGAGTTTTCCCAAATTATTGGACTCGGATCAAAAATTTCACCACTTTTCGATTTAGGTGATTTTTTCTAGTGGTACCCCTAGGGAAATCCGTAAAACTTCGTCGAATTTCGACGACGCCAATTCTCGATGCGTTGTGACCGGAAAGCTTCCAGTAGCTATTCCAATCAAGTTTTACCGACTTATTGGACTCGGATACAAAATTTCACCACTTTTCGGTTTTGGTGATTTTCCCTAGTGGTACTAGGGAAATCCGTAAAAATTCGTCGGATTCCGACGAAGCCAATTCTCGATGCGTTGTGACCGGCAAGCTTCCAGTAGCTATTCCGATCGAGTTTTCCCGAATAATTGGACTCGTATCCAAAATTTCACCACTTTTCGATTTTGGTGATTTTCCCTAGTGGTACCCCTAGGAAAATCCGTAAAATTCGTCGGATTCTGACGAAACCAATTCTCGATGCGTTGTGACCGGCAAGCTTCAAGTAGCTATTCCGATCGAGTTTTCCCGAATTATTGGACTCGGATCAAAAATTTCATCACTTTTTACGATATCTCGATTTTGGTGATTTTCCCTAGTGGTACCCCTAGGGAATTCCGTAAAAATTCGTCGGATTCAGACGATGCCAATTCTCGATGCGTTGTGACCGGCAAGCTTCCAGTAGCTATTCTGATCGAGTTTTCCTGAATTATTGGACTCGGATCCAAAATTTCACCACTTTTTATGATTGCTCGATTTTGGTGATTTACCATAGTGGTACCACTAGGGAAATCCGTAAAAATTCGTCGGATTCCGACGAAGCCAATTCTCGATGCGTTGTGACCGGCAAGCTTCCAGTAGCTATTCCGATCGAGTTTTCCCAATTTATTGGACTCGGATAAAAAATTTCACCACTTTTTACGATTTCTCGATTTTGGTCATTTTCCCTAGTGGTACCCCTAGGGAAATCCGTAAAAATTCGTCGGATTCCGACGAAACCAATTCTCGATGCGTTGTGACCGGGAAGCTTCCAGTAGCTATTCCGATCGAGTTTTCCATAATTATTGGACTCGGATCAAAAATTTCACTACTTTTTACGATTTCTCGATTTTGGTGATTTTCCCTAGTGGTACCCCTAGGGAAATCCGTAAAAATTCGTCGGATTCCGACGAACCCAATTCTCGATGCATTCTGACCGGCAGGCTTCCAGTAGCTATTCAGATCGAGTTTTCCCGAATTATTGGACTCGGATCCAAAATTTCACGATTTCTCGATTTTGGTGATTTTCCCTAGTGGCCCCTAGGAAAATCCGAAAAATTCGTCGGATTCCGACGAACCCAATTCTCGATGCGTTCTGACCGGCAGGCTTCCAGTAGCTATTCCGATCGAGTTTTCCCGAATTATTGGACTCGGATCCAAAATTTCACCACTTTTTACGACATCTCGATTTTGGTGATTTTTCCTAGTGGTACCCCAAGGGAAATCCGTAAAAATTCGTCGGATTCTGACGAAGCCAATTCTCGATGCGTTGTGACCGGCAAGCTTCTAGTAGCTATTCCGATCGAGTTTTCCCTAATTATTGGACTCGGATCCAAAATTTCACCACTTTTTATGATTGCTCGATTTTGGTGATTTACCCTAGTGGTACCACTAGGGAAATCCGTAAAAATTCGTCGGATTTCGACGAAGACAATTCTCGATGCGTTGTGACCGGCAAGCTTCCTGTAGCTTTTCCGATCGAGTTTTTCCGAATTATTGGACTCGGATCCAAAATTTCACCACTTTTCGATTTTGGTGATTTTCCCTAGTGGTACCCCTAGGGAAATCCGTAAAAATTCGTCGGATTCCGACGAAGCCAATTCTCGATGCATTGTGACCGGCAAGCTTCCAGTAGCTATTCCGATCGAGTGTTCCCAATTTATTGGACTCGGATCCAAAATTTCACCACTTTTTACGATTTCTCGATTTTGGTGATTTTCCCTAGTGGTACCTCTAGGGAAATCCGTAAAAATTCGTCGGATTTCGACGACACCAATTCTCAATGCGTTGTGACCGGCAAGCTTCCAGTAGCTATTCCGATCGAGTTTTACCGACTTATTGGACTCGAATAAAAAATTTCACCACTTTTCGATTTTGGTGATTTTCCATAGTGGTACCCCTAGGAAAATCCGTAAAAATTCGTCGGATTCCAACGAAACCAATTCTCGATGCGTTGTGACCGGCAAGCTTCCAGTAGCTATTCCGATCGAGTTTGCCCGAATTATTGGACTCGGATCCAAAATTTCACCACTTTTTACGATTTCTCGATTTTGGTGATTTTCCCTAGTGGTACCCCTAGGGAAATCCGTAAAAATTCGTCGGATTTCGACGAAACCAATTCTCGATGCGTTGTGACCGGCAAGCTTCCAGTAGCTATTCCTATCGAGGTTTACCGACTTACTGGACTCGGATACAAAATTTCACCACTTTTCGATTTTTGTGATTTTCCCTAGTGCTACCCCTAGGGAAATCCGTAAAAATTCGTCGGATTCCGATGAAACCAATTCTCGATGCGTTGTGACCGGCAAGCTTCCAGTAGCTATTTCGATCGAGTTTTCCCTAATTATTCGACTCGGATCAAAAATTTCATAGTGGTACCCCTAGGAAAATCCGTAAATATTCGTCGGATTCCAACGAAACCAATTCTCGATGCATTGTGACCGGCAAGCATCCACTAGCTATTCCGATCGAGTTTTACTGACTTACTGGACTCGGATCCAAAATTTTACCACTTTTCGATTTTGGTGATTTTCCCTAGTGGTACCCCTAGGAAAATCCGTAAAAATTCGTCTGATTTCGACGAAACCAATTCTCGATGCGGCTTGACCGGGAAGCTTCCAGTAGCTATTCCGATCGAGTTTTTCCGAATTTTGGACTCGGATCCAAAATTTCACCACTTTTTAGGATTTCTCGATTTTGGTGATTTTGCCTAGTGGTACCCCTAGGGAAATCCGTAAAAATTCGTCGGATTCCGACGACGCCAATTCTCGATGCGTTGTGACCGGCAAGCTTCCAGTAGCTATTCCGATCGAGTTTTCCCGAATTATTGGACTCGGATCAAAAATTTCACCACTTTTCGATTTAGGTGATTTTTTCTAGTGGTACCCCTAGGGAAATCCGTAAAACTTCGTCGAATTTCGACGACGCCAATTCTCGATGCGTTGTGACCGGAAAGCTTCCAGTAGCTATTCCAATCGAGTTTTACCGACTTATTGGACTCGGATACAAAATTTCACCACTTTTCGATTTTGGTGATTTTCCCTAGTGGTACTAGGGAAATCCGTAAAAATTCGTCGGATTCCGACGAAGCCAATTCTCGATGCGTTGTGACCGGCAAGCTTCCAGTAGCTATTCCGATCGAGTTTTCCCGAATTATTGGATTGGGATCCAAAATTTCACCACTTTTTACGAGTTCTCGATTTTGGTGATTTTCCCTAGTGGTACCCCTAGCGAAATCCGTAAAAATTCGTCGGATTCCGACGAAGCCAATTCTCGATGCGTTGTGACCGGCAAGCTTCCAGTAGCTATTCAGATCGAGTTTTCCCGAATAATTGGACTCGGATCAAAAATTTCACCACTTTTCGATTTTTGTGATTTTCGCTAGTGGTACCCCTAGGAAAATCCGTAAAAATTCGTCGGATTCTGACGAAACCAATTCTCGATGCGTTGTGACCGGCAAGTTTCAAGTAGCTATTCCGATCGAGTTTTCCCGAATTATTGGACTCGGATCAAAAATTTCACCACTTTTTACGATATCTCGATTTTGGTGATTTTCCCTAGTGGTACCCCTAGGGAATTCCGTAAAAATTCGTCGGATTCCGACGATGCCAATTCTCGATGCGTTGTGACCGGCAAGCTTCCAGTACCTATTCCGATCGAGTTTTCCTGAATTATTGGACTCGGATCCAAAATTTCACCACTTTTTATGATTGCTCGATTTTGGTGATTTACCCTAGTGGTACCACTAGGGAAATCCGTAAAAATTCGTCGGATTCCGACGAAACCAATTCTCGATGCGTTGTGACCGACAAGCTTCCAGTAGCTATTCCGATCGAGTTTTCCCAAATTATTGGACTCGGATAAAAAATTTCACCACTTTTTACGATTTCTCGATTTTGGTCATTTTCCCTAGTGCTACCCCTAGGGAAATCCGTAAAAATTCGTCGGATTCCGACGAAACCAATTCTCGATACGTTGTGACCGGGAAGCTTCCAGTAGCTATTCCGATCGAGTTTTCCATAATTATTGGACTCGGATCAAAAATTTCACCACTTTTTACGATTTCTCGATTTTGGTGATTTTCCCTAGTGGTACTCCTAGGGAAATCCGTAAAAATTCGTCGGATTCCGACGAACCCAATTCTCGATGCGTTCTGACCGGCAGGCTTCCAGTAGCTATTCCGATCGAGTTTTCCATAATTATTGGACTCGGATCAAAAATTTCACCACTTTTTACGATTTCTCAATTTTGGTGATTTTCTTTAGTGGTACCCCTAGGAAAATCCGTAAAAATTCGTCGGATTCCGACGAACCCAATTCTCGATGTGTTCTGACCGGCAGGCTTCCAGTAGCTATTCCGATCGAGTTTTCCCGAATTATTGGATTCGGATCAAAAATTTCACGATTTCTCGATTTTGGTGATTTTCCCTAGTGGTACCCCTAGGGAAATCCGTAAAAATTCGTCGGATTCCGACGAAACCAATTCTCGATGCGTTGTGACCGGGAAGCTTCCAGTAGCTATTCCGATCGAGTTTTCCATAATTATTGGACTCGGATCAAAAATTTCACCACTTTTTAGGATTTCTCGATTTTGGTGATTTTCCCTAGTGGTATCCCTAGGGAAATCCATAAAAATTCGTCGGATTCCGACGACGCCAATTCTCGATACGTTGCGACCGGCAAGCTTCCAGTAGCTATTCCGATCGAGTTTTCCCGAATTATTGGACTGGGATCCATAATTTCACAACTTTTTACGATTTTTCGATTTTGGTGATTTTCCCTTGTGGTACCCTAGGGAAATCCGTAAAAATTCGTCGGATTCTGACGAAGCCAATTCTCGATGCGTTGTGACCGGCAAGCTTCCAGCAGCTATTCCGATCGAGTTTTTCCGAATTATTGGACTCGGATCCAAAATTTCACCACTTTTCGATTTTGGTGATTTTCCCTAGTGGTACCCCTAGGAAAATCCGTAAAAATTCGTCGGATTCCGACGAAACCAATTCTCGATGCGTTGTGACCGGCAAGCTTCTAGTAGCTATTCCGATCGAGTTTTACCGACTTATTGGATTCGGATACAAAATTTCACCACTTTTCGATTTTGGTGATTTTCCCTAGTGGTACCCCTAAGGAAATCCGTAAAAATTCGTCGGATTCCGATGAAATCAATTCTCGATGCGTTGTGACCGGCAAGCTTCCAGTAGCTATTTCGATCGAGTTTTCCCTAATTATTCGACTCGGATCAAAAATTTCACTACTTTTCGATTTTGGTGATTTTCCCGAGTGGTACCCCTAGGCAAATCCGTAAAAATTCGTCGGATTCCGACGAAGCCAATTCTTGATGCGTTGTGACCGGCAAGCTTCCAGTATCTATTCCGATCGAGTTTTCCCGAATTATTGGACTCGGATCCAAAATTTCACGATTTTTCGATTTTGGTGATTTTCCCAAGTGGTACCCCTAGGGAAATTCGTAAAAATTCGTCGGATTTCGACGAAGCATATTCTCGATGCGTTGTGACCGGAAAGCTTCCAGTAGCTATTCAGATTGAGTTTTCCCGAATTATTGGACTCGGATCCAAAGTTTCACCACTTTTTACGATTTCTCGATTTTGGTGATTTTTCCTAGTGGTACCCCTAGGGAAATCTGTAAAAATTCGTCGGATTCCGACGAAGCCAATTCTCGATGCATTGTGACCGGCAAGCATCCAGTAGCTATTCCGATCGAGTTTTGCTGACTTACTGGACTCGGATCCAAAATTTCACCACTTTTCGATTTTGGTGATTTTCCCTAGTGGTACCCCTAGGGAAATCCGTAAAAATTCGTCGGATTTCGACGAAACCAATTCTCGATGCGGCTTGACCGGAAAGCTTCCCGTAGCTATTCCGATCGAGTTTTCCCGAATTTTGGACTCGGATCCAAAATTTCACCACTTTTTAGGATATCTCGATTTTGGTGATTTTCCCTAGTGGTACCCCTAGGGAAATCCGTAAAAATTCGTCGGATTCCGACGACGCCAATTCTCGATGCGTTGTAACCGGCAAGCTTCCAGTAGCTATTCCGATCGAGTTTTTCCGAATTATTGGACTCGGATCAAAAATTTCACCACTTTTCGATTTAGGTGATTTTTTCTAGTGGTACCCCTAGGGAAATCCGTAAAAATTCGTCGAATTTCGACGACGCCAATTCTCGATGCGTTGTGACGAGAAACTTCCAGTAGCTATTCCAATCGAGTTTTACCGACTTATTGGACTCGGATACAAAATTTCACCACTTTTCGATTTTGGTGATTTTCCCTAGTGGTACTAGGGAAATCCATAAAAATTCGTCGGATTCCGACGAAACCAATTCTCGATGCGTTGTGACCGGCAAGCTTCCAGTAGCTATTCCGATCGAGTTTTCCCGAATTATTGGATTGGGATCAAAATTTCACCACTTTTTACGAGTTCTCGATTTTGGTGATTTTCCCTAGTGGTACCCCTAGGGAAATCCGTAAAAATTCGTCGGATTCCGACGAAGCCAATTCTCGATGCGTTGTGACCGGCAAGATTCCAGTAGCTATTCCGATCGAGTTTTCCCGAATAATTGGACTCGGATCCAAAATTTCACCACTTTTCGATTTTTGTGATTTTCCCTAGTGGTACCCCTAGGAAAATCCGTAAAAATTCGTCGGATTCTGACGAAACCAATTCTCGATGCGTTGTGACCGGCAAGCTTCAAGTAGCTATTCCGATCGAGTTTTCCCGAATTATTGGATTCGGATCAAAAATTTCACCACTTTTTACGATATCTCGATTTTGGTGATTTTCCCTAGTGGTACCCCTAGGGAATTCCGTAAAAATTCGTCGGATTCCGACGATGCCAATTCTCGATGCGTTGTGACCGGCAAGCTTCCAGTAGCTATTCCGATCGAGTTTTCCTGAATTATTGGACTCGGATCCAAAATTTCACCACTTTTTATGATTGCTCGATTTTGGTGATTTACCCTAGTGGTACCACTAGGGAAATCCGTAAAAATTCGTCGGATTCCGACGAAGCCAATTCTCGATGCGTTGTGACCGGCAAGCTTCCAGTAGCTATTCCGATCGAGTTTTCCCAAATTATTGGACTCGGATAAAAAATTTCATCACTTTTTACGATTTCTCGATTTTGGTCATTTTCCCTAGTGGTACCCCTAGGGAAATCCGTAAAAATTCGTCGGATTCCGACGAAACCAATTCTCGATGCGTTGTGACCGGGAAGCTTCCAGTAGCTATTCCGATCGAGTTTTCCATAATTATTGGACTCGGATAAAAAATTTCACCACTTTTTACGATTTCTCGATTTTGGTGATTTTCCCTAGTGGTACCCCTAGGGAAATCCGTAAAAATTCGTCGGATTCCGACGAACCCAATTCTCGATGCGTTCTAACCGGCAGGCTTCCAGTAGCTATTCCGATCGAATTTTCCCAAATTATTGGACTCGGATCCAAAATTTCACGATTTCTCGATTTTGGTGATTTTCCTAGTGGTACCCCTAGGAAAATCCGTAAAAATTCGTCGGATTCCGACGAAGCCAATTCTCGATGCGTTGTGACCGGCAAGCTTCCAATAGCTATTCCGATCGAGTTTTTCCGAATTATTGGACTCGGATCCAAAATTTGACCACTTTTTACGATTTCTCGATTTTGGTGATTTTCCCTAGTGGTACCCCTATGGAAATCCGTAAAAATTCGTCGGATTCCGACGAAGCCAATTCTCGATGCATTGTGACCGGCAAGCTTCCAGTAGCTATTCGATCGAGTTTTCCCAAATTATTGGACTTGGATCAAAAATTTCACCACTTTTTACGATTTTTCGATTTTGATGATTTTCCCTAGTTGTACCCCTAGGAAAATCCGTAAAAATGCGTCGGATTCCGACAAAGCCAATTCTCGATGCGTTGTGACCGGCAAGCTTCCAGTAGCTATTCCGATCGAGTTTTACCAAATTATTGGACTCGGATCCAAAATTTGACCACTTTTTACGATTTCTCGATTTTTGTGATTTTCCCTAGTGGTACCCCTATGGAAATCCGTAAAAATTCGTCGAATTCCGACAAAGCCAATTCTCGATGCGTTGTGACCGGCAAGCTTCCAGTAGCTATTTTGATCGAGTTTTCCCGAATTATTGGACTTGGATCCAAAATTTCACGATTTCTCGATTTTGGTGATTTTCCCTAGTGGTACCCCTAGGGAAATCCGTAAAAATTCTTCGGATTCCGACGAAGCCAATTCTCGATGCGTTGTGACCGGCAAGCTTCCAGTAGCTATTCCGATCGAGTTTTCCTGAATTATTGACTCGGATCAAAAATTTCACTACTTTTTACGATTTCACGATTTTGGTGATTTTCCCTAGTGGTACCCCTAGGGAAATCCGTAAAATTTGTCGGCTTCCGATGAAGCCAATTCTCGATGCGTTGTGACCGGCAAGCTTTCAGTAGCTATTCCGATCGAGTTTTCCCGAATTATTGGACTCGGATCCAAAATTTCACCACTTTTTACGATTTCTCGATTTTGTCATTTTCCCTAGTGGTACCCCTAGTGAAATCCGTAAAAATTCGTCGGATTTCGACGAAGCCAATTCTCGATGCGTTGTGACCGGCAAGCTTCCAGTAGCTATTCCGATCGAGTTTTCCCGAATTATTGGAATCGGATCCAAAATCTAACCACTTTTTACGATTTTGGTGATTTTCCCTAGTGGTACCCCTAGGGAAATCCGTAAAAATTCATCGGATTCCGACGAAGCCAATTCTCGATGCGTTGTGACCGGCAAGCTTCCAGTAGCTATTCCGATCAAGTTTTCCCGAATTATTGGAAACGGATCTAAAATTTCACCACTTTTTACGATTTTGGTGATTTTCCCTAGTGGTACCCCTAGGAAAATCCGTAAAAATTCATTGGATTCCGACGAAGCCAATTCTCGATGCGTTGTGACCGGAAAGCTTCCAGTAGCTATTCCGATCGAGTTTTCCCAAATTATTGGACTCGGATCAAAAATTTCACCACGTTTTACGATTTCTCGATTTTGGTGATTTTCCCTAGTATTACCCCTAGGGAAATTCTTAAAATTTGTCGGATTCCGACGAAGCCAATTCTCGATGCGTTGTGACCGGAAAGCTTCCAGTAGCTATTCCGATCAAGTTTTTCTAAATTATTGGACTCAGATCCACAATTTCACCACTTTTTACGATTTCTCGATTTTGGTCATTTTCCCTAGTGGTACCCCTAGGGAAATCCGTAAAAATTCGTCGGATTCCGACGAAACCAATTCTCTATGCGTTGTGACCGGAAAGCTTCCAGTAGCTATTCCGATCGAGTTTTCCCGAATTATTGGACTCGGATACAAAAATTTCACCACTTTTTACGATTTCACGATTTTGGTGATTTTCCCTAGTGGTACCCCTAGGTAAATCCGTAAAAATTCATCGGATTCCGACGAAGCCAATTCTCGATGCGTTGTGACCGGAAAGCTTCCAGTAGCTATTCCGATCGAGTTTTCCCGAATTATTGGACTCGGATCAAAAATTTCACCACTTTTTACGATTTCTCGATTTTGGTGATTTTCCCTAGTGGTACCCCTAGGAAAATCCGTAAAAATTCGTCGGATTCCGACGAAGCCAATTCTCGATGCGTTGTGACCGGCAAGCTTCCAGTAGCTATTCCGATCGAGTTTTCCCGAATTATTGGACTCGGATCAAAAATTTCACTACTTTTTACGATTTCACGATTTTGGTGATTTTCCCTAGTGGTACCCCTAGGGAAATCCGTAAAAATTTGTCGGCTTCCGATGAAGCCAATTCTCGATGCGTTGTGACCGGCAAGCTTTCAGTAGCTATTCCGATCGAGTTTTCCCGAATTATTGGACTCGGATACAAAATTTCACCACTTTTTACGATTTCTCGATTTGGTCATTTTCCCTAGTGGTACCCCTAGGGAAATCCGTAAAAATTCGTCGGATCTCGACGAAGCCAATTCTCGATGCGTTGTGACCGGCAAGCTTCCAGTAGCTATTCCGATCGAGTTTTCCAGAATTATTGGAATCGGATCCAAAATTTCACCACTTTATACGATTTTGGTGATTTTCCCTAGTGGTACCCCTAGGGAAATCCGTAAAAATTCATCGGATTCCGACGAAGCCAATTCTCGATGCGTTGTGACCGAAAAGCTTCCAGTAGCTATTCCGATCAAGTTTTCCCGAATTATTGGAAACGGATCCAAAATTTCACCACTTTTTACGATTTTAGTGATTTTCCCTAGTGGTACCCCTAGGAAAATCCGTAAAAATTCATCGGATTCCGACGAAGCCAATTCTCGATGCGTTGTGACCGGAAAGCTTCCAGTAGCTATTCCGATCGAGTTATCCCAAATTATTGGACTCGGATCAAAAATTTTACCACGTTTTACGATTTCTCGATTTTGGTGATTTTCCCTAGTAGTACCCCTAGGGAAATTCGTAAAAATTTATCGGATTCCGACGAAGCCAATTCTCGATGCGTTGTGACCGGAAAGCTTCCAGTAGCTATTCCGATCGAGTTTTCCCGAATTATTGGACTCGGACCAAAAATTTCACCACTTTTTACGATTTCTCGATTTTGGTGATTTTTCCTAGTGGTACCCCTAGGGAAATCCGTAAAAATTCATCGGATTCGGATGAAACCAATTCTCGATGCGTTGTGACCGGCAGGCTTCTAGTAGCTATTCCGATCGAGTTTTCCCGAATTATTGGACTGGGATCCATAATTTCACAACTTTTTACGATTTCTCGATTTTGGTGATTTTCCCTTGTGGTACCCCTAGGGAAATCCGTAAAAATTCGTCGGATTCTGACGAAGCCAATTCTCGATGCGTTGTGACCGGCAAGCTTCCAGTAGCTATTCCGATCGAGTTTTTCCGAATTATTGGACTCGGATCAAAAATTTCACCACTTTTCGATTTAGGTGATTTTCCCTAGTGGTACCCCTAGGGAAATCCGTAAAAATTCGTCGGATTTCGACGACGCCAATTCTCGATGCGTTGTGACCGGCAAGCTTCCAGTAGCTATTCCGATCGAGTTTTACCGACTTATTGGACTCGGATACAAAATTTCACCTCTTTTCGATTTTGGTGATTTTCCCTAGTGGTACTAGGGAAATTCGTAAAAATTCGTCGGATTCCGACGAAACCAATTCTCGATGCGTTGTGACCGGCAAGCTTCCAGTAGCTAATACGATCGAGTTTTTCCGAATTATTGGACTGGTATCCAAAATTTCACCACTTTTTACAAGTTCTCGATTTTGGTGATTTTCCCTAGTGGTACCCCTAGGGAAATCCGTAAAAATTCGTCGGATTCCGACGAAGCCAATTCTCGATGCGTTGTGACCGGCAAGCTTTCAGTAGCTATTCCGATCGAGTTTTCTCGAATAATTGGACTCGGATCCAAAATTTCACCACTTTTCGATTTTGGTGATTTTCCCTAGTGGTACCCCTAGGAAAATCCGTAAAAATTCGTCGGATTTCGACGAAGCCAATTCTCTATGCGTTGTGACCGGCAAGCTTCCAGTAGCTATTCCGATCGAGTTTTCCCGAATTATTGGACTGGGATCCATAATTTCACAACTTTTTACGATTTTTCGATTTTGATGATTTTCCCTTGTGGTACCCCTAGGGAAATCCGTAAAAATTCGTCGGATTTCGACGAAACCAATTCTCGATGCGTTGTGACCGGCAAGCTTCCAGTAGCTATTCCGATCGAGTTTTACCGACTTATTGGACTCGAATCAAAAATTTCACCACTTTTCGATTTTGGTGATTTTCCCTAGTGGTACCCCTAGGAAAATCCGTAAAAATTCGTCGGATTCCAACGAAACCAATTCTCGATGCGTTGTGACCGGCAAGCTTCCAGTAGCTATTCCGATCGAGTTTTCCCGAATTATTGGACTGGGATCCATAATTTCACAACTTTTTACGATTTTTCGATTTTGATGATTTTCCCTTGTGGTACCCCTAGGGAAATCCGTAAAAATTCGTCGGATTCTGAAGAAGCCAATTCTCGATGCGTTGTGACCGGCAAGCTTCCAGTATCTATTCCGATCGAGTTTTTCCGAATTATTGGACTCGGATCCAAAATTTCACCACTTTTCGATTTTGGTGATTTTCCCTAGTGGTACCCCTAGGAAAATCCGTATAAATTCGTCGGATTCCGTCGAAGCCAATTCTCGATGCGTTGTGATCGGCAAGCTTCCAGTAGCTATTACGATCGAGTTTTCCCGAATTATTGGAATCGGATCAAAAATTTCACCACTTTTCGATTTTGGTGATTTTCCCTAGTGGTACCCCTAGGGAAATCCGTAAAAATTCATCGGATTTCGACGAAACCAATTCTCGATGTGTTGTGACCGGTAAGCTTCCAGTAGCTATTCTGATCGAGTTTTACCGACTTATTGGACTCGGATCCAAAATTTCACCGCTTTTCGATTTTTGTGATTTTCCCCAGTGGTACCACTGGGGAAATCCGTAAAAATTCGTCGGATTCCAACGAAACCAATTCTCGATGCGTTGTGACCAGCAAGCTTCCAGTAGCTATTCCGATCGAGTTTTCCCGAATTATTGGACTGGGATCCATAATTTCACCACTTTTTACGACTTCTCGATTTTGGTGATTTTCCCTTGTGGTACCCCTAGGAAAATCCGTAAAAATTCGTCGGATTCCGACGAAGCCAATTCTCGATGTGTTGTGATCGGCAAGCTACCAGTAGCTATTTCAATCGAGTTTTCCCGAATTATTGGACTCGGATTAAAAATTTCACTACTTTTCGATTTTGGTGATTTTCCCGAGTGATACCCCTAGGAAAATCTGTAAAAATTCGTCGGATTCCGACGAAGCCAATTCTCGATGCGTTGTGACCGTCAAGCTTCCAGTATCTATTCCGATCGAGTTTTCCCGAATTATTGGAGAAGGATCTAAAATATCACGATTTTTCGATTTTGGTGATTTTCCCAAGTGGTACCCCTAGGGAAATCCGTAAAAATTCGTCGGATTTCGACGAAGCCAATTCTCGATGCGTTGTGACCGGCAAGCTTCCAGTAGCTATTCCGATCGAGTTTTCCTGAATTATTGGACTCGGATCCAAAATTTCACCACTTTTTATGATTGCTCGATTTTGGTGATTTACCCTAGTGGTACCACTAGGGAAATCCGTAAAAATTAGTCGGATTCTGACGAAGCCAATTCTCGATGCATTCTGACCGGCAAGCTTCCAGTAGCTATTCCGATCGAGTTTTCCCAAATTATTGGACTCGAATCCAAAATTTCACCACTTTTCGATTTTGGTGATTTTCCCAAGTGGTACCCCTAGGGAAATCCGTAAAAATTCGTCGGATTTCGACGAAGCCAATTCTCGATGCGTTGTGACCGGCAAGCTTCCAGTAGCTATTCCGATCGAGTTTTCCCGAATTATTGGACTCGGATCCAAAATTTCACCACTTTTCGATTTTGGTGATTTTCCCTAGTGACAAAACCAATTCTCGATGCGTTGTGACCGGCAAGCTTCCAGTAGCTATTCCTATTGAGTTTTCCCGAATTATTGGACTCGGATAAAAAATTTCACCACTTTTTAAGATTTCTCGATTTTGGTCATTTTCCCTAGTGGTACCCCTAGGAAAATTCGTAAAAATTCGTCGGATTCCGACGAAGCCAATTCTCGATTCGTTGAGACCGGCAAGCTTCCAGTAGCTATTCCGATCGAGTTTTCCCGAATTATTGGACTTGGATCCAAAATTTCACCACTTTTTACGATTTCTCGATTTTGATGATTTTCCCTAGTGGTACCTCTAGGAAAATCCGTAAAAATTCGTCGGATTTCGACAAAACCAATTCTCGATGCGTTATGACCGGTAAGCTTCCAGTAGCTATTCCGATCGAGTTTTCCCAAATTTTTGGACTCGGATCAAAAATTTCACGATTTCTAGATTTTGGTGATTTTCCCTAGTGGTACCCTTAGGGAAATCCGTAAAAATTCGTCGGATTCCGACAAAACCAATTCTCGATGCGTTGTGACCGGCAAGCTTCCAGTAGCTATTCCGATCGAGTTTTCCCGAATTATTGGACTCGGATCCAAAATTTCACGATTTCTCGATTTTGGTGATTTTCCCTAGTGGAACCCCTAGGGAAATCCGAAAAAATTCGTCGGATTTCGACGAAGCCAATTCTCGATGCGTTGTGACCGGCAAGCTTCTAGTAGCTATTCCGATCGAGTTTTCCCGAATTATTGGACTCGAATCCAAAATTTCACCACTTTTTACGATTTCACGATTTTGGTGATTTTCCCTAGTGGTACCCCTAGGGAAATCCGTAAAAATTCGTCGGATTCCGATGAAGCCAATTCTCGATGCGTTGTGACCGGCAAGCTTCCAGTAGCTATTCCGATCGAGTTTTCCCGAATTATTGGACTCGGATTCAAAATTTCACCACTTTTTACGATTTCTCGATTTTGGTGATTTTCCCTAGTGGTACCCCTAGGGAAATCCGTAAAAATTCGTCGGATTCCAATGAAGCCAATTCTCGATGCGTTGTGACCGGCAAGCTTCCAGTAGCTATTCCGATCGAGTTTTCCCGAATTATTGGACTCGGATCCAAAATTTCACCACTTTTCGATTTTGGTGATTTTCTCTAGTGGTACCCCTAGGGAAATCCGTAAAAATTCGTCAGATTCCGACGAAACCAATTCTCGATGCGTTGTGACCGGCAAGCTTCCAGTAGCTATTCCGATTGAGTTTTCCCGAATTATTGGACTCGGATAAAAAATTTCACCACTTTTTACGATTTCTCGATTCTGGTGATTTTCCCTAGTGGTACCCCTAGGGAAATTCGTAAAAATTTGTCGGATTCCGATGAAGCCAATTCTCGATTCGTTGTGAACGGCAAGCTTCCAGTAGCTATTCCGATCAAGTTTTCCTAAATTATTGGACTCAGATCCACAATTTCACCTCTTTTTACGATTTCTCGATTTTGGTCATTTTCCCTAGTGGTACCCCTAGGGAAATCCGTAAAAATTCGTCGGATTCCGACGAAGCCAATTCTCGATGCGTTGTGACCGGCAAGCTTCCAGTAGCTATTCCGATCGAGTTTTTTCGAATTATTGGACTCGGATCAAAAATTTGACCACTTTTTATGATTTCTCGATTTTAGTGATTTTCCCTAGTGGTACCCCTATGGAAATCCGTAAAAATTCGTCGGATTCCGACGAAGCCAATTCTCTATGCATTGTGACCGGCAAGCTTCCAATAGCTATTCCGATCGAGTTTTCCCGAATTATTGGACTTGGATCAAAAATTTTACCACTTTTTACGATTTTGATGATTTTGATGATTTTCCCTAGTGGTACTTCTAGGAAAATCCGTAAAAATTCGTCGGATTCCGACAAAGCCAATTCTCGATGCGTTGTGACCGGTAAGCTTCCAGTAGCTATTCCGATCGAGTTTTCCCAAATTATTGGACTCGGATCCAAAATTTCACGATTTCTAGATTTTGGTGATTTTCCCTAGTGGTACACCTAGGGAAATCCGTAAAAATTCGTCGAATTTCGACGAAGCCAATTCTCGATGCGTTGTGACCGGCAAGCTTCTAGTAGCTATTCCGATCGAGTTTTCCCGAATTATTGGACTCGGATCCAAAATTTCACCACTTTTTACGATTTCACGATTTTTGTGATTTTCCCTAGTGGTACCCCTAGGGAAATCCGTAAAAATTCGTCGGATTCCGATGAAGCCAATTCTCAATGCGTTGTGACCGGCAAGCTTCCAGTAGCTATTCCGATCGAGTTTTCCCGAATTATTGGACTCGGATCCAAAATTTCACCACTTTTTACGATTTCACGATTTTGGTGATTTTCCCTAGTGGTACCCCTAGAAAAATCCGTAAAAATTCGTCGGATTTCAATGAAGCCAATTCTCGATGCGTTGTGACCGGCAAGCTTCCAGTAGCTATTCCGATCGAGTTTTCCCGAATTATTGGACTCGGATACAAAATTTCACCACTTTTTACGATTTCTCGATTTTGGTGATTTTCCCTAGTGGTACCCCTAGGGAAATCCGTAAAAATTCGTCGGATTCCGACGAAACCAATTCTCGATGCGTTGTGACCGGAAAGCTTCCAGTAGCTATTCCGATCGAGTTTTCCCGAATTATTGGACTCGGATAAAAAATTTCACCACTTTTTACGATTTCTCGATTTTGGTGATTTTCCCTAGTGGTACCCCTAGGGAAATCCGTAAAAATTCGTCGGATTCCGACGAAACCAATTCTCGATGCGTTGTGACCGGAAAGCTTCCAGTAGCTATTCCGATCGAGTTTTCCCGAATTATTGGACTCGGATCAAAAATTTCACCACTTTTTACGATTTCTCGATTTTGGTGATTTTCCCTAGTGGTACCCCTAGGGAAATCCGTAAAAATTCGTCGGATTCCGACGAACCCAATTCTCAATGCGTTGTGACCGGCAGGCTTCCAGTAGCTATTCAGATCGAGTTTTCCCGAATTATTGGAATCGGATCAAAAATTTCACCACTTTTTAAGATTTTGGTGATTTTCCCTAGTGGTACCCCTAGGGAAATCCGTAAAAATTCATCGGATTTCGACGAAGCCAATTCTCGATGCGTTGTGAATGGCAAACGAAGCCAATTCTCGATGCGTTGTGAACGGCAAGCTTCCAGTAGCTATTCCGATCGAGTTTTCCCAAATTATTGGACTCGGATCAAAAATTTCACCACTTTTTACGATTTCTCGATTTTGGTGATTTTCCCTACTGGTACACCTAGGGAAATTCGTAAAAATTTGTCGGATTCCGATGAAGCCAATTCTCGATGCGTTGTGAACGGCAAGCTTCCAGTAGCTATTCCGATCAAGTTTTCCTAAATTATTGAACTCAGATCCACAATTTCACCTCTTTTTACGATTTCTCGATTTTGGTCATTTTCCCTAGTGGTACCCCTAGGGAAATCCGTAAAAATTCGTCGGATTCCGACGAAACCAATTCTCGATGCGTTGTGACCGGAAAGCTTCCAGTAGCTATTCCGATCGAGTTTTCCCGAATTATTGGACTCGGATAAAAAATTTCAACAGTTTTTACGATTTCTCGATTTTGGTGATTTTCCCTAGTGGTACCCCTAGGGAAATCCGTAAAAATTCGTCGGATTCCGACGAACCCAATTCTCGATGCGTTGTGACCGGCAGGCTTCCAGTAGCTATTCCGATCGAGTTTTCCCGAATTATTGGACTCGGATCCAAAATTTCACGATTTCTCGATTTTGGTGATTTTTCCTAGTGGTACGCCTAGGAAAATCCGTAAAAATTCGTCGGATTCCGACGAAGCCAATTCTCGATGCGTTGTGACCGGCAAGCTTCCAGTAGCTATTCCGATCGAGTTTTTTCGAATTATTGGACTCGGATCTAAAATTTTACCACTTTTTATGATTTCTCGATTTTGGTGATTTTCCCTAGTGGTACCCCTATGGAAATCCGTAAAAATTCGTCGGATTCCAACGAAGCCAATTCTCTATGCATTGTGACCGGCAAGCTTCCAATAGCTATTCCGATCGAGTTTTCCCGAATTATTGGACTTGGATCCAAAATTTTACCACTTTTTACGATTTTGATGATTTTGATGATTTTCCCTAGTGGTACTTCTAGGAAAATCCGTAAAAATTCGTCGGATTCCGACAAAGCCAATTCTCGATGCGTTGTGACCGGTAAGCTTCCAGTAGCTATTTCGATCGAGTTTTCCCAAATTATTGGACTCAGATCTAAAATTTCACGATTTCTAGATTTTGGTGATTTTCCCTAGTGGTACCCCTAGGGAAATCCGTAAAAATTCGTCGGATTTCGACGAAGCCAATTCTCGATTCGTTGTGACCGGCAAGCTTCTAGTAGCTATTCCGATCGAGTTTTCCCGAATTATTGGACTCGGATCCAAAATTTCACCACTTTTTACGATTTCACGATTTTGGTGATTTTCCCTAGTGGTACCCCTAGGAAAATCCGTAAAAATTCGTCGGATTTCGATGAAGCCAATTCTCGATGCGTTGTGACCGGCAAGCTTCCAGTAGCTATTCCGATCGAGTTTTCCCGAATTATTGGACTCGGATACAAAATTTCACCACTTTTTACGATTTCTCGATTTTGGTGATTTTCCCTAGTGGTACCCCTAGGGAAATCCGTAAAAATTTGTCGGATATCGACGAAGCCAATTCTCGATGCATTGTGACCGGCAAGTTTCCAGTAGCTATTCCGATCGAGTTTTCCCGAATTATTGGAATCGGATCCAAAATTTCACCACTTTTTATGATTTTGGTGATTTTTCCTAGTGGTACCCCTAGGGAAATCCGTAAAAATTCATTGGATTCCGACGAAGCCAATTCTCGATGCGTTGTGACCGGCAAGCTTCCAGTAGCAATTCCGATCGAGGTTTCCCAAATTACTGGACTCGGATCCAAAATTTCACCACTTTTTATGATTTCTCGATTTTGGTAATTTTTCCTAGTTGTACCCCTAGGGAAATTCGTAAAAATTTGTCGGATTCCGACGAAGCCAATTCTGGATGCGTTGTGACCGGCAAGCTTCCAGTAGCTATTCCGATAGAGTTTTCCTAAATTATTGGACTCAGATCCACAATTTCACCACTTTTTACGATTTCTCGATTTTGGTCATTTTCCCTAGTGGCACCCCTAGGGAAATCCGTAAAAATTCGTCGGATTCCGACGAAACCAATTCTTGATGCGTTGTGACCGGAAAGCTTCCAGTAGCTATTCCGATCGAGTTTTCCCTAATTATTGGACTCAGATAAAAAATTTCACCACTTTTTACGATTTCTCGATTTTAATGATTTTCCCTAGTGGTACCCCTAGGGAAATCCGTAAAAATTCGTCGGATTCCGACGTACCCAATTCTCGATGCGTTGTGACCGGCAGGCTTACAGTAGCTATTCCGATCGAGTTTTCCCGAATTATTGGACTCGGATCCAAAATTTCACGATTTCTCGATTTTGGTGATTTTTCCTAGTGGTACGCCTAGGAAAATCCGTAAAAATTCGTCGGATTCCGACGAAGCCAATTCTCGATGCGTTGTGACCGGCAAGCTTCTAGTAGCTATTCCGATCGAGTTTTTTCGAATTATTGGACTCGGATCCAAAATTTCACCACTTTTTACGATTTCACGATTTTTGTGATTTTCCCTAGTGGTACCCCTAGGGAAATCCGTAAAAATTCGTCGGATTCCGATGAAGCCAATTCTCGATGCGTTGTGACCGGCAAGCTTCCAGTAGCTATTCCGATCGAGTTTTCCCGAATTATTGGACTCGGATCCAAAATTTCACCACTTTTTACGATTTCTCGATTTTGGTGATTTTCCCTAGTGGTACCCCTAGGGAAATTCGAAAAAATTCATCGGATTTCGAAGAACCCAATTCTCGATGCGTTGTGACCGGCAGGCTTCCAGTAGCTATTCCGATCGAGTTTTCCCGAATTATTGGACTCGGATCCAAAATTTTACGATTTCTCGATTTTGGTGATTTTCCCTAGTGGTATGCCTAGGAAAATCCGTAAAAATTCGTCGGATTCCGACGAAGCCAATTCTCGATGCATTGTGACCGGCAAGCTTCCAGTAGCTATTCCGATCGAGTTTTTTCGAATTATTGGACTCGGATCCAAAATTTGACCACTTTTTACGATTTCTCGATTTTGGTGATTTTCCCTAGTGGTACACCTATGGAAATCCGTAAAAATTCGTCGGATTCCGACGAAGCCAATTCTCGATGCATTGTGACCGGCAAGCTTCCAGTAGCTATTCCGATCGAGTTTTCCCGAATTATTGGACTTGGATCCAAAATTTCACCACTTTTTACGATTTTGATGATTTTGATGATTTTCCCTAGTGGTACTTCTAGGAAAATCCGTAAAAATTCGTCGGATTCCGACAAAGCCAATTCTCGATGCGTTGTGACCGGTAAGCTTCCAGTAGCTATTCCGATCGAGTTTTCCCAAATTATTGGACTCGGATCCAAAATTTCACGATTTCTAGATTTTGGTGATTTTCCCTAGTGGTACCCCTAGGGAAATCCGTAAAAATTCGTCGGATTTCGACGAAGCCAATTCTCGATGCGTTGTGACCGGCAAGCTTCTAGTAGCTATTCCGATCGAGTTTTCCCGAATTATTGGACTCGGATCCAAAATTTCACCACTTTTTACTATTTCACGATTTTTTTGATTTTCCCTAGTGGTACCCCTAGGAAAATCCGTAAAAATTCATCGGATTCCGATGAAGCCAATTCTCGATGCGTTGTGACCGGCAAGCTTCTAGTAGCTATTCCGATCAAGTTTTCCCGAATTGTTGGACTCGGATCCAAAATTTCACCACTTTTTACGATTTCACGATTTTGGTGATTTTCCCTAGTGGTATCCCTAGGGAAATCGGTAAAAATTCGTCGGATTCCGACGAAACCAATTCTCGATGCGTTGTGACCGGAAAGCTTCCAGTAGCTATTCCGATCGAGTTTTCCCGAATTATTGGACTCGGATCAAAAATTTCACCACTTTTTATGATTTCTCGATTTTGGTGATTTTCCCTAGTGGTACCCCTAGGGAAATCCGTAAAAATTCATCGGATTCCGACGAACCCAATTCTCGATGCGTTGTGACCGGTAGGCTTCCAGTAGCTATTCCGATCGAGTTTTCCCGAATTATTGGACTCGGATCCAAAATTTCACGATTTCTCGATTTTGGTGATTTTCCCTAGTGGTACCCATAGGAAAATACGTAAAAATTCTTCGGATTCCGACGAAGCCAATTCTCGATGCGTTGTGACCGGCAAGCTTCCAGTAGCTATTCCGATCGAGTTTTCCCGAATTATTGGACTCGGATCCAAAATTTCACGATTTCTCGATTTTGGTGATTTTCCCTAGTGATACACCTAGGAAAATCCGTAAAAATTCGTCGGATTCCGACGAAGCCAATTCTCGATGCGTTGTGACCGGCAAGCTTCCAGTAGCTATTTCGATCGAGTTTTTTCGAATTATTGGACTCGGATCCAAAATTTAACCACTTTTTACGATTTCTCGATTTTGGTGATTTTCCCTAGTGGTACCCGTATGGAAATCCGTAAAAATTCGTCGGATTCCGACGAATCCAATTCTCGATGCATTGTGATCGGCAAGCTTCCAGTAGCTATTCCGATCGAGTTTTCCCGAATTATTGGACTTGGATCCAAAATTTCACCACTTTTTACGATTTCTCGATTTTGATGATTTTCCCTAGTCCCCTAGGAAAATCCGTAAAAATTCGTCGGATTCCGACAAAGCCAATTCTCGATGCGTTGTGACCGGAAAGCTTCCAGTATCTATTCCGATCGAGTTTTCCCGAATTATTGGACTCGGATCCAAAATTTCACCACTTTTTACGATTTCACGATTTTAGTGATTTTCCCTAGTGGTACCCCTAGGGAAATCCGTAAAAATTCGTCGGATTCTGATGAAGCCAATTTTCGATGCGTTGTGACCGGCAAGCTTCCAGTAGCTATTCCGATCGAGTTTTCCCGAATTATTGGACTCGGATCCAAAATTTCACCACTTTTCGATTTTGGTGATTTTCTCTAGTGGTACCCCTAGGGAAATCCGTAATAATTTGTCAGATTTCGACGAAACCAATTCTCGATGCGTTGTGACCGGCAAGCTTCCAGTAGCTATTCCGATCAAGTTTTCCCGAATTATTGGACTCGGATACAAAATTTCACCACTTTTTACGATTTCTCGATTTTGGTGATTTTCCCTAGTGGTACCCCTAGGGAAATCCGTAAAAATTTGTCGGATATCGACAAAGCCAATTCTCGATGCATTGTGATCGGCAAGCTTCCCGTAGCTATTCCGATCGAGTTTTCCCGAAATATTGGAATCGGATCCAAAATTTCACCACTTTTTATGATTTTGGTGATTTTTCCTAGTGGTACCCCTAGGGAAATCCGTAAAAATTCATTGGATTCCGACGAAGCCAATTCTCGATGCGTTGTGACCGGCAAGCTTCCAGTAGCAATTCCGATTGAGGTTTCCCAAATTATTGGACTCAGATCCACAATTTCACCACTTTTTACGATTTCTCGATTTTGGTCATTTTCCCTAGGGGTAACCCTAGGAAAATCCGTAAAAATTCGTCGGATTCCAACGAAACCAATTCTCAATGCGTTGTGACCGGAAAGCTTCCAGTAGCTATTCCGATCGAGTTTTCCCGAATTATTGGACTCGGATCAAAAATTTCACCACTTTTTACGATTTCTCGATTTTGGTGATTTTCCCTAGTGGTACCCCTAGGGAAATCCGTAAAAATTCGTCGGATTCCGACGAACCCAATTCTCGATGCGTTGTGACCGGCAGGCTTCCAGTAGCTATTCAGATCGAGTTTTCCCGAATTATTTGAATCGGATCCAAAATTTCACAACTTTTTACGATTTTGGTGATTTTCCCTAGTGGTACCCCTAGGGAAATCCGTAAAAATTCATTGGATTTCGACGAAGCCAATTCTCGATGCGTTGTGACCGGCAAGCTTCCAATAGCTATTCCGATCGAGTTTTCCCAAATTATTGGACTCGGATCCAAAATTTCACCACTTTTTACGATTTCTCGATTTTGGTGATTTTCCCTACTGGTACCCCTAGGGAAATTCGTAAAAATTTGTCGGATTCCGATGAAGCCAATTCTCGATGCGTTGTGAACGGCAAGCTTCCAGTAGCTATTCCGATCAAGTTTTCCAAAATTATTGGACTCAGATCCACAATTTCACCTCTTTTTACGATTTCTCGATTTTGGTCATTTTCCCTAGTGGTACCCCTAGGGAAATCCGTAAAAATTCGTCGGATTTCGACGAAACCAATTCTCGATGCGTTGTGACCGGAAAGCTTCCAGTAGCTATTCCGATCGAGTTTTCCCGAATTATTGGACTCGAATCAAAAATTTCACCACTTTTTACGATTTCTCGATTTTGCTGATTTTCCCTAGTGGTACCCCTAGGAAAATCCGTAAAAATTCGTCGAATTCCGACGAATCCAATTCTCGATACATTGTGACCGGCAAGCTTCCAGTAGCTATTCCGATCGATTTTTCCCGAATTATTGGACTTGGATCCAAAATTTCACCACTTTTTACGATTTCTCGATTTTGATGATTTTCCCTAGTGGTACCCCTAGGAAAATCCGTAAAAATTCGTCGGATTTCGACAAAGCCAATTCTCGATGCGTTGTGACCGGCAAGCTTCCAGTAGCTATTCTAATCGGGTTTTCCCGAATTATTTGACTCGGATCAAAAATTTCACGATTTCTTGATTTTGATGATTTTCCCTAGTGGTACCCCTAGGAAAATCCGTAAAAATTCTTCGGATTTCGACGAAGCCAATTCTCGATGCGTTGTGACCGAAAAGCTTCCAGTAGCTATTCCGATCGAGTTTTCCCGAATTATTGGACTCGGATCAAAAATTTCACCACTTTTTACGATTTCTCGATTTTGGTGATTTTCCCTAGTGGTACCCCTAGGGAAATCCGTAAAAATTCGTCGGATTCCGACGAACCCAATTCTCAATGCGTAATGACCGGCAGGCTTCCAGTAGCTATTCAGATCGAGTTTTCCCGAATTATTGGAATCGGATCCAAAATTTCACAACTTTTTACGATTTTGGTGATTTTCCCTAGTGGTACCCCTAGGGAAATCCGTAAAAATTCATTGGATTTCGACGAAGCCAATTCTTGATGCGTTGTGACCGGCAAGCTTCCAGTAGCTATTCCGATCGAGTTTTCCCAAATTATTGGACTCGGATCCAAAATTTCACCACTTTTTACGATTTCTCGATTTTGGTGATTTTCCCTACTGGTACCCCTAGGGAAATTCGTAAAAATTTGTCGGATTCCGATGAAGCCAATTCTCGATGCGTTGTGAACGGCAAGCTTCCAGTAGCTATTCCGATCAAGTTTTCCAAAATTATTGGACTCAGATCCACAATTTCACCTCTTTTTACGATTTCTCGATTTTGGTCATTTTCCCTAGTGGTACCCCTAGGGAAATCCGTAAAAATTCGTCGGATTCCGACGAAACCAATTCTCGATGCGTTGTGACCGGAAAGCTTCCAGTAGCTATTCCGATCGAGTTTTCCCGAATTATTGGACTCGGATCCAAAATTTCACCACTTTTTACTATTTCACGATTTTTGTGATTTTCCCTAGTGGTACCCCTAGGGAAATCCGTAAAAATTCGTCGGATTCCGATGAAGCCAATTCTCGATGCGTTGTGACCGGCAAGCTTCCAGTAGCTATTCCGATCGAGTTTTCCAGAATTATTGGACTCGGATCCAAAATTTCACCACTTTTTACGATTTCTCGATTTTGGTGATTTTCCCTAGTGGTACCCCTAGGGAAATTCGAAAAAATTCGTCGTATTTCGACGAAGCCAATTCTCAATGCGTTGTGACCGGCAAGCTTCTAGTAGATATTCCAATCAAGTTTTCCCGAATTGTTGGACTCGGATCCAAAATTTCACCACTTTTTACGATTTCACGATTTTGGTGATTTTCCCTAGTGGTACCCCTAGGGAAATCTGTAAAAATTCGTCGGATTCCGACGAAACCAATTCTCGATGCGTTGTGACCGGAAAGCTTCCAGTAGCTATGCCGATCGAGTTTTCCCGAATTATTGGACTCGGATCAAAAATTTCACCACTTTTTGCGATTTCTCGATTTTGGTGATTTTCCCTAGTGGTACCCCTAGGGAAATCCGTAAAAATTCATCGGATTCCGACGAACCCAATTCTCGATGCGTTGTGACCGGTAGGCTTCCAGTAGCTATTCCGATCGAGTTTTCCCGAATTATTGGACTCGGATCAAAAATTTCACGATTTCTCGATTTTAGTGATTTTCCCTAGTGGTACCCCTAGGGAAATCCGTAAAAATTCGTCGAATTCCGACGAAGCCAATTCTCGATGCGTTGTGACCGGCAAGCTTCCAGTAGCTATTCCGATCGAGTTTTCCCGAATTATTGGACTCGGATCAAAAATTTCACCACTTTTTACGATTTCTCGATTTTGGTGATTTTCCCTAGTGGTACCCTTATGGAAATCCGTAAAAATTCGTCGGATTCCGACGAAGCCAATTCTCGATGCATTGTGATCGGCAAGCTTCCAGTAGCTATTCCGATCGAGTTTTCCCGAATTATTGGACTTGGATCCAAAATTTCACCACTTTTTACGATTTCTCGATTTTGATGATTTTCCCTAGTGGTACCCCTAGGAAAATCCGTAAAAATTCGTCGGATTCCGACAAAGCCAATTCTCGATGCGTTGTGACCGGAAAGCTTCCAGTAGCTATTCCGATCGAGTTTTCCCGAATTATTGGACTCGGATCCAAAATTTCACCACTTTTTACGATTTCTCGATTTTGGTGATTTTCCCTAGTGGTACCCCTAGGAAAATCCGTAAAAATTCATCGGATTCCGACGAACCCAATTCTCGATGCGTTGTGACCGGTAGGCTTCCAGTAGCTATTCCGATCGAGTTTTCCCGAATTATTGGACTCGGATCAAAAATTTCACGATTTCTCGATTTTAGTGATTTTCCCTAGTGGTACCGCTAGGGAAATCCGTAAAAATTCGTCGAATTCCGACGAAGCCAATTCTCGATGCGTTGTGACCGGCAAGCTTCCAGTAGCTATTCCGATCGAGTTTTCCCGAATTATTGGACTCGGATCAAAAATTTCACCACTTTTTACGATTTCTCGATTTTGGTGATTTTCCCTAGTGGTACCCTTATGGAAATCCGTAAAAATTCGTCGGATTCCGACGAAGCCAATTCTCGATGCATTGTGATCGGCAAGCTTCCAGTAGCTATTCCGATCGAGTTTTCCCGAATTATTGGACTCGGATCCAAAATTTCACCACTTTTTACGATTTCTCGATTTTGATGATTTTCCCTAGTGGTACCCCTAGGAAAATCCGTAAAAATTCGTCGGATTCCGACGAAACCAATTCTCGATGCGTTGTGTGACCGGAAAGCTTCCAGTAGCTATTCCGATCGAGTTTTCCCGAATTATTGGACTCGGATCCAAAATTTCACCACTTTTACTATTTCACGATTTTTGTGATTTTTCCCTAGTGGTACCCCTAGGGAAATCCGTAAAAATTCGTCGGATTCCGATGAAGCCAATTCTCGATGCGTTGTGACCGGCAAGCTTCCAGTAGCTATTCCGATCGAGTTTTCCCGAATTATTGGACTCGGATCAAAAATTTCACCACTTTTTACGATTTCTCGATTTTGGTGATTTTCCCTAGTGGTACCCTTATGGAAATCCGTAAAAATTCGTCGGATTCCGACGAAGCCAATTCTCGATGCATTGTGATCGGCAAGCTTCCAGTAGCTATTCCGATCGAGTTTTCCCGAATTATTGGACTTGGATCCAAAATTTCACCACTTTTTACGATTTCTCGATTTTGATGATTTTCCCTAGTGGTACCCCTAGGAAAATCCGTAAAAATTCGTCGGATTCCGACAAAGCCAATTCTCGATGCGTTGTGACCGGAAAGCTTCCAGTAGCTATTCCGATCGAGTTTTCCGAATTATTGGAATCGGATCCAAAATGAAGCCATTTCACGATTTCTCGATTTTGGTGATTTTCGCTAGTGGTACCCCTAGGGAAATCCGTAAAAATTCGTCGGATTCCGACGAAGCCAATTCTCGATGCGTTGTGACCGGCAAGCTTCCATTAGCTATTCCGATCGAGTTTTCCCGAATTATTGGAATCGGATCCAAAATTTGACCACTTTTTACGATTTCTCGATTTTGGTGATTTTTCCTAGTGGTACCCCTAGGGAAATCCGTAAAAAAATCGTCGGATTCCGACGAAGCCAATTCTCGATACGTTGTGACCGGCAAGCTTCCAGTAGCTATTCCGATCGAGTTTTCCCGAATTATTGGACTCGGATCCAAAATTCACGATTTCTTGATTTTGGTGATTTTCCCTAGTGGTACCCCTAGCGAAATCCGTAAAAATTCGACGGATTCCGACGAAGCCAATTCTCGATGCGTTGTGACCGGCAAGCATCCAGTATCTACTCCGATCGAGTTTTCCCGAATTATTGGACTCGGATCCCAAATTTCACGATTTCTCGATTTTGGTGATTTTCCTAGTGGTACCCCTAGGGAAATCCGTAAAAATTCGTCGGATTTCGACGAAGCCAATTCTCGATTCGTTGTGACCGGCAAGCTTCCAGTAGCTATTCCGATCGAGTTTTCCCGAATTATTGGAATCGGATCAAAAATTTCAGCACTTTTTACAATTTTGATGATTTTTCCTAGTGGTACCCCTAGGAAAATCCGTAAAAATTCGTCGGATTCCTACGAAGCCAATTCTCGATGCGTTGTGACCGGAAAGCTTCCAGTATCTATTCCGATCGAGTTTTCCCGAATTATTGGACTCGAATCCAAAATTTCACGATTTCTCGATTTTGGTGATTTTCCCTAGTGGTACCCCCTAGCGAAATCCGTAAAAATTCGTCGGATTTCGACGAAGCCAATTCTCGATGCGTTGTGACCGGCAAGCTTCCAGTAGCTATTCCGATCGAGTTTTCCCGAATTATTGGATTCGGATCCAAAATTTGACCACTTTTTACGATTTCTCGATTTTGGTGATTTTCCCTAGTGGTACCCCTAGGGAAATCCGTAAAAATTCGTCGGATTCCGACGAAGCCAATTCTCGATGCGTTGTGACCGGGAAGCTTCCAGTAGTTATTCCGATCGACTTTTCCGAATTATTGGACTCGGATCCAAAATTTCACCACTTTTATAATTTCTCGATTTTGGTGATTTACCCTAGTGGTACCTCTAGGGAAATCCGTAAAAATTCGTCGGATTCCGACAAAGACAATTCTCGATGCGTTGTGACCGGCAAGCTTCCAGTATCTATTCCGATCGAGTTTTCCCGAATTATTGGACTCGGATCCCAAATTTCACGATTTCTCGATTTTGGTGATTTTCCCTAGTGGTATCCCTAGGGAAATCCGTAAAAATTTGTCGTATTCCGACGAAACCAATTCTCGATGCGTTGTGACCGGCATGCTTCCAGTAGCTATTCCGATCGAGTTTTCCCGAATTATTAGACTCGGATCCAAAATTTCACGATTTCTCGATTTTGGTGATTTTCGCTAGTGGTACCCCTAGGGAAATCCGTAAAAATTCATCGGATTCCAACGAAGCCAATTCTCGATGCGTTTTGACCGGCAAGCTTCCATTAGCTATTCCGATCGAGTTTTCCCAAATTATTGGACTCGGATCCAAAATTTGACCACTTTTTACGATTTCTCGATTTTGGTGATTTTCCCTAGTGTTACCCCTAGGGAAATCCGTAAAAATTAGTCAGATTCCGACGAAGCCAATTCTCAATGCGTTGTGACCGGCAAGCTTCCAGTTGCTGTTCCGATCGAGTTTTTCCGAATTATTGGACTCGGATCCAAAATTTCACCACTTTTTACGATTTCTCGATTTTGGTGATTTTCCCTAGTGGTACCCCTAGGAAAATCCGTAAAAATTCGTCGGATTCCGACGAAGCCAATTCTCGATGCGTTGTGACCGGCAAGCTTCCAGTATCTATTCCGATCGAGTTTTCCCGAATTATTGGACTCATATCCAAAATTTCACGATTTCTCGATTTTGGTGATTTTCCCTAGTGGTACCCCTAGCGAAATTCGTAAAAATTCGTCGGATTCCGACGAAGCAAATTCTCGATGCGTTGTGACCGGCAAGCTTCCAGTAGCTATTCCGATCGAGTTTTCCCGAATTATTGGACTCGGATCCAAAGTTTGACCACTTTTTACGATTTCTCGATTTTGTGATTTTTGGTGATTTTCCCTAGTGGTACCCCTAGGGACATCCGTAAAAATTCGTCGGATTTCGAGGAAGCCAATTCTCGATGCGTTGTGACCGGCAAGCTTCCAGTAGCTATTCCGATCGAGTTTTCCCGAATTATTGGACTCGGATCCAAAATTTCACAATTCTCGATTTTTGTGATTTTCGCTAGTGGTACCCCTAGGGAAATCCGTAAAAATTCGTCGGATTCCGACGAAGCCAATTCTCGATGTGTTGTGACCGGCAAGCTTTCAGTAGCTATTCCGATCGAGTTTTCCCGAATTATTGGACTCGGATCCAAAATTGACCATTTTACGATTTCTCGATTTTGGTAATTTTCCCTAGTGGTACCTCTAGGGACATCCGTAAAAATCATCGGATTCCGACGAAGCCAATTCTCGATGCGATGTGACCGGCAAGCTTCCAATATCTTTCCGATCGAGTTGTCCTGAATTATTGGAATCGGATCCAAAATTTCACGATTTCTCGATTTTAGTGATTTTCCTTAGTGGTACCCCTAGCGAAATCCGTAAAAATTCGTCGGATTCCGACGAAGCCAATTTCTCGATGCGTTTGTGACCGACAAGCTTCCAGTATCTATTCCGATCGAGTTTTCCCGAATTATTGGACTCGGATCCCAAATTTCACGATTTCTCGAATTTGGTGATTTTCCCTAGTGGTACCCCTAGGGAAATCCGTAAAAATTTGTCGTATTCCGACGAAACCAATTCTCGATGCGTTGTGACCGGCAAGCTTCCAGTAGCTATTCCGATCGAGTTTTCCCGAATTATTAGACTCGGATCCAAAATTTTCACGATTCTCGATTTTGGTGATTTTCCCTAGTGGTACCCCTAGGGAAATCCGTAAAAATTTGTCGTATTTCGACGAAACCAATTCTCGATGCGTTGTGACCGGCAAGCTTCCAGTAGCTATTCCGATCGAGTTTTCCCGAATTATTAGACTCGGATCCAAATTCACGATTTCTCGATTTTGGTGATTTTCGCTAGTGGTACCCCTAGGAAATCCGTAAAAATTCGTCGGATTCCGACGAAGCCAATTCTCGATGCGTTGTGACCGGCAAGCTTCCAGTAGCTATTCCGATCGAGTTTTCCCGAATTATTGGACTCGGATCCCAATTTCACGATTTCTCGATTTTGGTGATTTTCCCTAGTGGTACCCCTAGGGAAATACGTAAAAATTCGTCGTATTCCGACGAAACCAATTCTCGATGCGTTGTGACCGGCAAGCTTCCAGTAGCTATTCCGATTGAGTTTTCCCGAATTATTGGACTCGGATCCAAATTTCACGATTTCTCGATTTTGGTGATTTTCGCTAGTGGTACCCCTAGGGAAATCCGTTAAAAAATCGTCGGATTCCGACAAAGCCAATTCTCGATGCGTTGTGACCGGCAAGCTTCCAGTAGCTATTCCGATCGAGTTTTCCCGAATTATTGGACTCGGATCCAAAATTTCACGATTTCTCGATTTTGGTGATTTTCCCTAGTGGTACCCCTAGCGAAATCCGTAAAATTCGTCGGATTCCGACGAAGCCAATTCTCGATGCGTGTGACCGGCAAGCTTCCAGTATCTACTCCGATCGAGTTTTCCCGAATTATTGGACTCGGATCCCAAATTTCACGATTTCTCGATTTTGGTGATTTTCCCTAGTGGTACCCCTAGGGAAATCCGTAAAAATTCGTCGGATTTCGACGAAGCCAATTCTCGATGCGTTGTGACCGGCAAGCTTCCAGTAGCTATTCCGATCGAGTTTTCCCGAATTATTGGAATCGGATCAAAAATTTCAGCACTTTTTACAATTTGATGATTTTTTCCTAGTGGTACCCCTAGGAAAATCCGTAAAAATTCGTCGGATTCCGACGAAGCCAATTCTCGATGCGTTGTGACCGGAAAGCTTCCAGTATCTATTCCGATCGAGTTTTCCCGAATTATTGGACTCGGATCCAAAATTTCACGATTTCTCGATTTTGGTGATTTTCCCTAGTGGTACCCCTAGCGAAATCCGTAAAAATTCATCGGATTTCGACGAAGCCAATTCTCGATGCGTTGTGACCGGCAAGCTTCCAGTAGCTATTCCGATCGAGTTTTCCCGAATTATTGGATTCGGATCCAAAATTTGACCACTTTTTACGATTTCTCGATTTTGGTGATTTTCCCTAGTGGTACCCCTAGGGAAATCCGTAAAAATTCGTCGGATTCCGACGAAGCCAATTCTCGATGCGTTGTGACCGGGAAGCTTCCAGTTAGCTATTCCGATCGAGTTTTCCCGAATTATTGGACTCGGATCCAAAATTTCACCACTTTTTATTGGTGATTTACCCTAGTGGTACCTCTAGGGAAATCCGTAAAAATTCGTCGGATTCCGACAAAGCCAATTCTCGATGCGTTGTGACCGGCAAGCTTCCAGTATCTATTCCGATCGAGTTTTCCCGAATTATTGGACTCGGATCCCAAAATTTCACGATTTCTCGATTTTGGTGATTTTCCCTAGTGGTATGCCTAGGGAAATCCGTAAAAATTTTTCGTATTCCGACGAAACCAATTCTCGATGCGTTGTGACCGGCATGCTACCAGTAGCTATTCCGATCGAGTTTTCCCGAATTATTAGACTCGGATCCAAAATTTCACGATTTTCTCGATTTTGGTGATTTTAGCTAGTGGTACCCCTAGGGAAATCCGTAAAAATTCATCGGATTCCAACGAAGCCAATTCTCGATGCGTTATGACCGGCAAGCTTCCATTAGCTATTCGATCGAGTTTTCCCAAATTATTGGACTCGGATCCAAAATTTGACCACTTTTTACGATTTCTCGATTTTGGTGATTTTCCCTAGTGGTACCACCCTAGGGGAAATCCGTAAAAATTCGTCAGATTCCGACGAAGACAATTCTCAATGCATTGTGACCGGCAAGCTTCCAGTTGCTGTTCCGATCGAGTTTTCCCGAATTATTGGACTCGGATCCAAAATTTCACCACTTTTTACGATTTCTCGATTTTGGTGATTTTCCCTAGTGGTACCCCTAGGAAAATCCGTAAAAATTCGTCGGATTCCGACGAAGCCAGTTCTCGATGCGTTGTGACCGGCAAGCTTCCAGTATCTATTCCGATCGAGTTTTCCCGAATTATTGGACTCGGATCCAAAATTTCACGATTTCTCGATTTTGGTGATTTTCCCTAGTGGTACCCCTAGCGAAATTCGTAAAATTCGTCGGATTTCGACGAAGCCAATTCTCGATGCGTTGTGACCGGCAAGCTTCCAGTAGCTATTCCGATCGAGTTTTCCCGAATTATTGGACTCGGATCCAAAGTTTGACCACTTTTTACGATTTCTCGATTTTGGTGATTTTCCCTAGTGGTACCCCTAGGGACATCCGTAAAAATTCGTCGGATTTCGAGGAAGCCAATTCTCGATGCGTTGTGACCGGCAAGCTTCCAGTAGCTATTCCGATCGAGTTTTCCCGAATTATTGGACTCGGATCCAAAATTTCACAATTTCTCAATTTTGGTGATTTTCGCTAGTGGTACCCCTAGGGAAATCCGTAAAAATTCGTCGGATTCCGACGAAGCCAATCCTCGATGTGTTGTGACCGGCAAGCTTTCAGTAGCTATTCCGATCGAGTTTTCCTGAATTATTGGACTCGGATCCAAAATTTGACCACTTTTTACGATTTCTCGATTTTGGTGATTTTCCCTAGTGGTACCCCTAGGGACATCCGTAAAAATTCGTCGGATTCCGACGAAGCCAATTCTCGATGCATTGTGACCGGCAAGCTTCCAGTATCTATTTCGATAGATTTTTCCCGAATTATTGGATCGGATCCAAAATTTCACGATTTCTCGATTTAGTGATTTTCCTTAGTGGTACCCCTAGCGAAATCCGTAAAAATTCGTCGGATTCCGACGAAAGTCAATTCTCGATGCGTTGTGACCGGCAAGCTTCTAATAGCTATTCCGATCGAGTTTTCCCGAATTAATTGGACTCGGATCAAAAATTTCACCACTTTATTACGATTTCTCGATTTTGGTGATTTTCCCTAGTGGTACCCCTAGGGAAATCCGTAAAAATTCGTCGGATTCCGACGAAGCCAATTCTCGATGCGTTGTGACCCGGCAAGCTTCCAGTAGCTATTCCGATCGAGTTTTCCCGAATTATTGGACTCGGATCCAAAATTTAACCACTTTTTATGATTTCTCGATTTTGGTGATTTACCCTAGTGGTACCTCTAGGGAAATCCGTAAAAATTCGTCGGATTCCGACAAAGCCAATTCTCGATGCGTTGTGACCCGGCAAGCTTCCAGTATCTATTCCGATCGAGTTTTCCCGAATTATTGGACTCGGATCCCAAATTTCACGATTTCTCGATTTTGGTGATTTTCCCTAGTGGTATCCCTAGGGAAATCCGTAAAAATTCATCGTATTCCGACCAAAACCAATTCTCGATGCGTTGTGACCGGCATGCTTCCAGTTGCTATTCCGATCGAGTTTCCCGAATTATTGGACTCGAATCCAAAATTTCACGATTTCTCGATTTTGGTGATTTTCCCTAGTGGTACCCCCTAGCGAAATCCGTAAAAATTCGTCGGATTCCGACGAAGCCAATTCTCGATGCGTTGTGACCTGCAAGCTTCCAGTAGCTATTCCGATCGAGTTTTCCCGAATTATTGGATTCGGATCCAAAATTTGACCACTTTTTACGATTTTCTCGATTTTGGGTGATTTTCCCTAGTGGTACCCCTAGGGAAATCCGTAAAAATTCGTCGGATTTCGACGAAGCCAATTCTCGATGCGTTGTGACAGGCGAGCTTCCAGTAGCTATTCCGATCGAGTTTTCCCGAATTATTGGAATCGGATCAAAAATTTCACCACTTTTTACGATTTTGATGATTTTCCCTAGTGGTACCCCTAGGAAAATCCGTAAAAATTCGTCAGATTCCGACGAAGCCAATTCTCGATGCGTTGTGACCGGCAAGCTTCCAGTATCTATTCTTATCGAGTTTTCCCGAATTATTGGACTCGGATCCCAAATTTCACGATTTCTCGAATTTGGTGATTTTCCATAGTGGTACCCCTAGGGAAATCCGTAAAAATTCGTCGTATTCCGACGAAACCAATTTTCGATGCGTTGTGACCGGCAAGATTCCAGTAGCTATTCCGATCGAGTTTTCCCGAATTATTAGACTCGGATCCAAAATTTCACGATTTCTCGATTTTGGTGATTTTCCCTAGTGGTACCCCTAGGGAAATCCGTAAAAATTCGTCGGATTCCGACGAAACCAATTCTCGATGCGTTGTGACCGGCAAGCTTCCAGTAGCTATTCCGATCGAGTTTTCCCAAATTATTAGACTCGGATCCAAAATTTCACGATTTCTCGATTTTGGTGATTTTCGCTAGTGGTACCCCTAGGGAAATCCGTAAAAATTCGTCGGATTCCGACGAAGCCAATTCTCGATGCATTGTGACCGACAAGATTCCAGTAGCTATTCCGATCGAGTTTTCCCGAATTATTGGACTCGGATCCCAAATTTCACGATTTCTCGATTTTGGTGATTTTCCCTAGTGGTACCCCTAGGGAAATACGTAAAAATTCGTAGTATTCCGACGAAACCAATTCTCGATGCGTTGTGACCGGCAAGCTTCCAGTAACTATTCCGATCGAGTTTTCCCGAATTATTGGACTCGGATCCAAAATTTCACGATTTCTCGATTTTGGTGATTTTCGCTAGTGGTACCCCTAGGAAAATCCGTAAAAAATCGTCGAATTCCGACGAAGCCAATTCTCGATGAGTTGTGACCGGCAAGCTTCCAGTAGCTATTCTGATCGAGTTTTCCCGAATTATAAGACTCGGATCCAAAATTTCACCACTTTTTACGATTTCTCGATTTTGGTGATTTTCCCTAGTGGTACCCCTAGGGAAATCTGTAAAAATTCGTCAGATTCCGACGAAGCCAATTCTCATTGCGTTGTGACCGTCAAGCTTCCAGTTGCTACTCCAATCGAGTTTTCCCGAATTATTGGACTCGGATCCAAAATTTCACCACTTTTTACGATTTCTCGATTTTGGTGATTTTCCCTAGTGGTACCCCTAGGGAAATCCGTAAAAATTCGTCGGATTCCAACGAAGTCAATTCTCGATGCGTTGTGATCGGCAAGCTTCCATTAGCTATTCCGATCGAGTTTTCCCGAATTATTGGACTCGGATCCAAAATTTCACCACTTTTTACGATTTCTCGATTTTGGTGATTTTCCCTAGTGGTACCCATAGGGAAATCCGTAAAAATTCGTCGGATTTCGACGAAGCCGATTCTCGATGCGTTGTGACCGGCAAGCTTCCAGTAGCTATTCCGATCGAGTTTTCCCGAATTATTGGAATCGGATCCAAAATTTCACCACTTTTTACGATTTTGATGATTTTCCCTAGTGGTACCCCTAGGAAAATCCGTAAAAATTCGTCGGATTTCGACGAAGCCAATTCTCGATGCGTTGTGACCGGCAAGCTTCCAGTATCTATTCCGATCGAGTTTTCCCGAATTATTGGACTCGAATCCAAAATTTCACGATTTCTCGATTTTGGTGATTTTCCCTAGTGGTACCCCTAGCGAAATCCGTAAAAATTCGTCGAATCCCGACGAAGCCAATTCTCGATGCGTTGTGACCGGCAAGCTTCCAGTAGCTATTCCGATCGAGTTTTCCCGAATTATTGGACTCGGATAAAAAATTTCACCACTTTTTTCGGTTTCTCGATTTTGGTGATTTTCCCTAGTGGTACCCCTAGGAAAATCCGTAAAAATTCGTCGGATTCCGAGGAAGCCAATTCTCGATGCGTTGTGACCGCCAATCTTCCAGTAGCTATTCCGATCGAGTTTTCACGAAATATTGGACTCGGATCAAAAATTTCACCGCTTTTTACGATTTTGGTGATTTTTCCTAGTGGTACCCCTAGGGAAATCCATAAAAATACATCGGATTCTGACGAAGCCAATTCTCGATGCGTTGTGACCGGCAAGCTTCTAGTAGCTATTCCGATCGAGTTTTCCCATATTTTTTGACTCGGATCCAAAATTTTACCACTTTTTACGATTTCTCGATTTTGGTGATTTTCCCTTGTGGTACCCCTAGGAAAAGTCGTAAAAATTTATCGGATTTCGACGAAGCCAATTCTCGATGCGTTGTGACCGGCAAGCTTCCAGTAGCTATTCCGATCGAGTTTTCCTGAATTATTGGACTCAGATCCACAATTTCACCACTTTTTACGATTTCTCGATTTTGGTGATTTTTCCTTATGGTACCCCTAGGGAAATCCGTAAAAATTCGTCGAACTCCGAGGAAGCCAATTCTAGATGCGTTGTGACCGACAAGCTTCCAGTAGCTATTCCGATCGAGTTTTCCCGAATTATTGGACTCGGATCCAATATTTCACCACTTTTTACGATTTCTCGATTTTGGTGATTTTCCTTAGTGGTACCCATAGGGAAATCCGTAAAAATTCATCGGATTCCGACGAAACCAATTCTCGATGCGTTGTTACCGGCAAGCTTCCAGTTGCTATTCCGATCGAGTTTTCCCGAATTATTGGACTCGGATCCAAAATTTCATGATTTCTCGATTTTGGTGATTTTCCCTAGTGGTACCCCCTAGGGAAATCCGTAAAAATTCGTAGGATTCCGACGAAGCCAATTCTCAATGCGTTGTGACCGGCAAGCTTCCAGTAGCTATTCCGATCGAGTTTTCCCGAATTATTGGACTCGGATCAAAAATTTCACCATTTTTTACGATTTCTCGATTTTGGTGATTTTCATTAGTGGTACCCCTTGGGAAATCCGTAAAAATTCGTCGGATTCCGACGAAGCAAAATCTCAATGCGTTGTGACCGGAAAGCTTCCAGTAACTATTCCGATCGAGTTTTCCCGAATTATTGGACTCGGATCCAAAATTTCACGATTTCTCGATTTTTGTGATTTTCGCTAGAGGTACCCCTAGGGAAATCCGTAAAAATTCGTCGGATTCCGACGAAGCCAATTCTCGATGCGTTGTGACTGGCAAGCTTCCAGTAGCTATTCCGATCGAGTTTTACCGACTTATTGGAGTCGGATCCAAAATTTCACCACTTTTCGATTTTGGTGATTTTCCCTAGTGGTACCCCTAAGGAAATCCGTAAAAATTCGTCGGATTTCGACGAAACCAATTCTCGATGCGTTGTGACCGGCAAGCTTCTAGTAGCTATTCCGATCGAGTTTTCCCGAATTATTGGACTCGGATCCAAAATTTCACCACTTTTTACGATTTCTCGATTTTGGTGATTTTCCCTAGTGGTACCCCTAGGGAAATCCGTAAAAATTCGTCGGATTCCAACGAAGTCAATTCTCGATGCGTTGTGACCGGCAAGCTTCCATTAGCTATTCCGATCGAGTTTTCCCGAATTATTGGACTCGGATCCAAAATTTCACCACTTTTTACGATTTCTCGATTTTGGTGATTTTCCCTAGTGGTACCCATAGGGAAATCCGTAAAAATTCGTCGGATTTCGACGAAGCCGATTCTCGATGCGTTGTGACCGGCAAGCTTCCAGTAGCTATTCCGATCGAGTTTTCCCGAATTATTGGAATCGGATCCAAAATTTCACCACTTTTTACGATTTTGATGATTTTCCCTAGTGGTACCCCTAGGAAAATCCGTAAAAATTCGTCGGATTTCGACGAAGCCAATTCTCGATGCGTTGTGACCGGCAAGCTTCCAGTATCTATTCCGATCGAGTTTTCCCGAATTATTGGACTCGAATCCAAAATTTCACGATTTCTCGATTTTGGTGATTTTCCCTAGTGGTACCCCTAGCGAAATCCGTAAAAATTCGTCGAATCCCGACGAAGCCAATTCTCGATGCGTTGTGACCGGCAAGCTTCCAGTAGCTATTCCGATCGAGTTTTCCCGAATTATTGGACTCGGATAAAAAATTTCACCACTTTTTTCGGTTTCTCGATTTTGGTGATTTTCCCTAGTGGTACCCCTAGGAAAATCCGTAAAAATTCGTCGGATTCCGAGGAAGCCAATTCTCGATGCGTTGTGACCGCCAATCTTCCAGTAGCTATTCCGATCGAGTTTTCACGAAATATTGGACTCGGATCAAAAATTTCACCGCTTTTTACGATTTTGGTGATTTTTCCTAGTGGTACCCCTAGGGAAATCCATAAAAATACATCGGATTCTGACGAAGCCAATTCTCGATGCGTTGTGACCGGCAAGCTTCTAGTAGCTATTCCGATCGAGTTTTCCCATATTTTTTGACTCGGATCCAAAATTTTACCACTTTTTACGATTTCTCGATTTTGGTGATTTTCCCTTGTGGTACCCCTAGGAAAAGTCGTAAAAATTTATCGGATTTCGACGAAGCCAATTCTCGATGCGTTGTGACCGGCAAGCTTCCAGTAGCTATTCCGATCGAGTTTTCCTGAATTATTGGACTCAGATCCACAATTTCACCACTTTTTACGATTTCTCGATTTTGGTGATTTTTCCTTATGGTACCCCTAGGGAAATCCGTAAAAATTCGTCGAACTCCGAGGAAGCCAATTCTAGATGCGTTGTGACCGACAAGCTTCCAGTAGCTATTCCGATCGAGTTTTCCCGAATTATTGGACTCGGATCCAATATTTCACCACTTTTTACGATTTCTCGATTTTGGTGATTTTCCTTAGTGGTACCCATAGGGAAATCCGTAAAAATTCATCGGATTCCGACGAAACCAATTCTCGATGCGTTGTTACCGGCAAGCTTCCAGTTGCTATTCCGATCGAGTTTTCCCGAATTATTGGACTCGGATCCAAAATTTCATGATTTCTCGATTTTGGTGATTTTCCCTAGTGGTACCCCCTAGGGAAATCCGTAAAAATTCGTAGGATTCCGACGAAGCCAATTCTCAATGCGTTGTGACCGGCAAGCTTCCAGTAGCTATTCCGATCGAGTTTTCCCGAATTATTGGACTCGGATCAAAAATTTCACCATTTTTTACGATTTCTCGATTTTGGTGATTTTCATTAGTGGTACCCCTTGGGAAATCCGTAAAAATTCGTCGGATTCCGACGAAGCAAAATCTCAATGCGTTGTGACCGGAAAGCTTCCAGTAACTATTCCGATCGAGTTTTCCCGAATTATTGGACTCGGATCCAAAATTTCACGATTTCTCGATTTTTGTGATTTTCGCTAGAGGTACCCCTAGGGAAATCCGTAAAAATTCGTCGGATTCCGACGAAGCCAATTCTCGATGCGTTGTGACTGGCAAGCTTCCAGTAGCTATTCCGATCGAGTTTTACCGACTTATTGGAGTCGGATCCAAAATTTCACCACTTTTCGATTTTGGTGATTTTCCCTAGTGGTACCCCTAAGGAAATCCGTAAAAATTCGTCGGATTTCGACGAAACCAATTCTCGATGCGTTGTGACCGGCAAGCTTCTAGTAGCTATTCCGATCGAGTTTTCCCGAATTATTGGACTCGGATCCAAAATTTCACGATTTCTCGATTTTGGTGATTTTCCCTAGTGGTACCCCTAAGGAAATCCGTAAAAATTCGTTGGATTCCGACGAAACCAATTCTCGATGCGTTGTGACCGGCAAGCTTCCAGTAGCTATTCCGATCGAGTTTTCCCGAATTATTGGACTCGGATCAAAAATTTCACCACTTTTCGATTTTGGTGACTTTCCCTAGTGGTACCCCTAGGAAAATCCGTAAAAATTCGTCGGATTTCGAAGAAACCAATTATCGATGCGTTTTGACCGGCAAGCTTCCAGTAGATATTCTGATCGAGTTTTACCGACTTATTGGACTCGGATCCAAAATTTCACCACTTTTCGATTTTGGTGACTTTCCCTAGTGGTACCCCTAGGAAAATCCGTAAAAATTCGTCGGATTCCGACGAAGCCAATTGTCGATGCGTTTTGACCGGCAAGCTTCCAGTAGCTATTCCGATTGAGTTTTCCCGAATTATTGGACTTGGATCAAAAATTTCACCACTTTTTACGATTTTTCGATTTTGGTGATTTTTGCTAGTGGTACCCCTACGGAAATCCGTAAAAATTCGTCGTTTTCCGACGAAGCCAATTCTCGATGTGTTGTGACCGGCAAGCTTCCCGTAGCTATTCCGATCGAGTTTTCCCGAATTATTGGACTCGGATCCAAAATTTCACCACTTTTTATGATTTCTCGATTTTGGTGATTTACCCTAGTGGTACCCCTAGGGAAATTCGTAAAAATTCGTCGGATTCCGACGAAGCCAATTCTTGATGCGTTGTGACCGGCAAGCTTCCAGTAGCTATTCCGATCGAGTTTTCCTGAATTATTGGACTCGGATCCAAAATTTCACGATTTCTCGATTTTGGTGATTTTCCCTAGTGGTACCCCTAGGGAAATCCGTAAAAAGTCGTCGGATTCCAACGAAACCAATTCTCGATACGTTGTGACCGACAAGCTTCCAGTAGCTATTCCGATCGAGTTTTCCCGAATTATTGGACTCGGATCAAAAATTTCACAACTTTTTACGATTTCTCGATTTTGGTGATTTTTTCTAGTGGTACCCCTAGTGAAATACGTAAAAATTCGTCGGATTTCGACGAAGCCAATTCTCGATGCGTTGTGACCGGTAAGCTTCCAGTAGCTATTCCGATCGAGTTTTCCCGAATTATTGGACTCGGATCAAAAATTTCACCACTTTTTACGATTTCTCGATTTTGTTGATTTTCCCTCGTTGTACCCCTAGGGAAATCCGTAAAAATTCGTCGGATTCCGACGAAGCCAATTCTCAATGCGTTGTCACCGGCAAGCTTCCATTAGTTATTCCGATCGAGTTTTCCCGAATTATTGGACTCGGATCAAAAATTTCACCACTTTTCGATTTTGGTGATTTTCCCTAGTGGTACCCCTAGGGAAATCCGTAAAAATTCGTCGGATTCCGATGAAGCCAATTCTCGATGCGTTGTGACCGGCAAGCTTCCAGTAGTTATTCCGATTGAGTTTTCCCAAATTATTGGACTCCGATCCAAAATTTCACCACTTTTTACGATTTCTCGATTTTGGTGATTTTCCCTAGTGGTACCCCTAGGAAAATCCGTAAAAATTCATCGGATTCCGGCGAAGCCAATTCACTATACATTGTGACCGGCAAGCTTCTAGTAGCTTTTCCGATCGAGTTTTCCCGAATTATTGGACTCGGATCCAAAATTTCACCACTTTTTACGATTTTGGTGATTTTCCCTAGTGGCACCCCTAGGGAAATCCGTAAAAATTCGTCGGATTCCGACGAAGCCAATTCTCAATGCGTTGTCACCGGCAAGCTTCCAGTAGTTATTCCGATCGAGTTTTCCAGAATTATTGGACTCGGATCAAAAATTTCACCACTTTTCGATTTTGGTGATTTTCCCTAGTGGTACCCCTAGGGAAATCCGTAAAAATTCATCGGATTCCGATGAAGCCAATTCTCGATGCGTTGTGACCGGCAAGCTTCCAGTAGCTATTCCGAACGAGTTTTTCCAAATTATTGGACTCGGATCCAAAATTTCACCACTTTTTATGATTTCTCGATTTTGGTGATTTTCCCTAGTGGTACCCCTAGGGAAATTCGTAAAAATTCGTCGGATTCCGACGAAGCCAATTCCCGATGCGTTGTGACCGGCAAGCTTCCAGTAGCTATTCCGATCGATTTTTCCTGAATTATTTGACTCGGATCGAAAATTTCACCACTTTTTACGATTTCTCGATTTTGGTGATTTTTCCTAGTGGTACCCCTAGGGAAATCTGTAAAAATTCGTCGGATTCCGAGGAAGCCAATTCTCGATGCGTTGTGACCGGCATGCTTCCAGTAGCTATTCCGATCGAGTATTCCCGAATTATTTGACTCGGATAAAAAATTTCACGATTTCTCGATTTTGGTGATTTTCCCTAGTGGTACTCTTAGGGAAATCCGTAAAAATTCGTCGGATTCCGACGAAGCCAATTCTCGATGCGTTGTGACCGGCAAGCTTCCAGTAGCTATTCCGATCGAGTATTCCCGAATTATTTGACTCGGATAAAAAATTTCACGATTTCTCGATTTTGGTGATTTTCCCTAGTGGTACTCTTAGGGAAATCCGTAAAAATTCGTCGGATTCCGACGAAGCCAATTCTCGATGCGTTGTGACCGGCAAGCTTCCAGTAGCTATTCCGATCGAGTTTTCCCGAATTATTGGACTCGGATCCAAAATTTCACCACTTTTTACGATTTTGGTGATTTTCCCTAGTGGCACCCCTAGGGAAATCCGTAAAAATTCGTCGGATTCCGACGAAGCCAATTCTCGATGCGTTGTGACCGGCAAGCTTCCAGTAGCTATTCCAAACGAGTTTTTCCAAATTATTGGACTCGGATCCAAAATTTTATCACTTTTTATGATTTCTCGATTTTGGTGATTTTCCCTAGAGGTACCCCTAGGGAAATTCGTAAAAATTCGTCGGATTCCGACGAAGCCAATTCCCGATGCGTTGTGACCGGAAAGCTTCCAGTAGCTATTCCGATCGATTTTTCCTGAATTATTTGACTCGGCTCCAAAATTTCACCACTTTTTACGATTTCTCGATTTTGGTGATTTTTCCTAGTGGTACCCCTAGGAAAATCCGTAAAAATTCGTCGGATTCCGAGGAAGCCAATTCTCGATGAGTTGTGACCGGCAAGCTTCCAGTAGCTATTCCGATCGAGTTTTCCCGAATTATTTGACTCGGATAAAAAATTTCACGATTTCTCGATTTTGGTGATTTTCCATAGTGGTACTCTTAGGGAAATCCGTAAAAATTCGTCGGATTCCGACGAAGCCAATTCTCGATGCGTTGTGACCGGCAAGCTTCCAGTAGCTATTCCGATCGAGTTTTCCCGAATTATTGGACTCGGATACAAAATTTCACCACTTTTTACGATTTCTTGATTTTAGTGATTTTCCCTAGTGGTACCCCTATGGAAATCCGTAAAAATTCGTCGGATTCCGACGAAGCCAATTCTCGATGCGTTGTGACCGGAAAGCTTCCAGTAGCTATTCCGATCGAGTTTTCCCGAATTTTTGGACTCGGATAAAAAATTTCACCACTTTTTACGATTTCTCGATTTTTTTAGTGATTTTCCCTAGTGGTACCCCTAGGGAAATCCGTAAAAATTCGTTGGAATCCGATGAAGCCAATTCTCGATGCGTTGTGACCGGCAATCTTTCAGTAGCTATTCCGATCGAGTTTTTCCGAATTATTGGACTCGTATCCAAAATTTCACCACTTTTTACGATTTCTCGATTTTGGTGATTTTTCCTAGTGGTACCCCTAGGGAAATCCGTAAAAATTCGTCGGATTCTGAGGAAGCCAATTCTCGATGCGTTGTGACCGGCAAGCTTCCAGTAGCTATTCCGATCGAGTTTTCCCGAATTATTTGACTCGGATCCAAAATTTCACGATTTCTCGATTTTGGTGATTTTCTCTAGTGGTACCCCTAGGGAAATCCGTAAAAATTCGTCGGATTTCGACGAAGCCAATTTTCGATGCGTTGTGACCGGCAAGCTTCGAGTAGCTATTCCGATCGAGTTTTCCCGAATTATTGGACTCGGATACAAAATTTCACCACTTTTTATGATTTCTTGATTTTAGTGATTTTCCCTAGTGGTACCCCTATGGAAATCCGTAAAAATTCGTCGGATTCCGACGAAGCCAATTCTCGATGCGTTGTGACCGGCAAGCTTCCAGTAGCTATTTCGATCTAGTTTTTCCGAATTATTGGACTCGAATCCAAAATTTCACCACTTTTTACGATTTATCGATTTTGGTGATTTTCCCTAGTGGTACCCCTAGGGAAATCCGTAAAAATTCGTTGGATTCCGACGAAGCCAATTCTCGATGCGTTGTGACCGGCAAGCTTCCAGTAGCTATTCCGATCGAGTTTTCCCAAATTATTTGACTCGGATCAAAAATTTCACGATTTCTCGATTTTGGTGATTTTCCCTAGTGATACCCCTAGGAAATCTATAAAAATTCGTCGGATTCCGACGAAGCCAATTCTCGATGCGTTGTGACCGGCAAGCTTCCAGTAGCTATTCCGATCAAGTTTTCCCGAATTATTGGACTCGGATCCAAAATTTCACGATTACTCGATTTTGGTGATTTTCCCTAGTGGTACCCCTAGGGAAATCCTTAAAAATTCGTCGGATTCCGACGAAGCCAATTCTCGATGCGTTGTGACCGGCAAGCTTCCAGTTGCTATTCCGATCTAGTTTTCCCGAATTATTGGACTCGGATCCAAAATTTCACGATTTCTCGATTTTGGTGATTTTTCCTAGTGGTACCCCTAGGGAAATCCATAAAAATTCGTCGGATTCAGACGAAGCCAATTCTCGATGCGTTGTAACCGGCAAGCTTCCTGTAGCTATTCCGATCGAGTTTTCTCGAATTATTGGACTCGGATCAAAAATTTCACCACTTTTTACAATTTCTCGATTTTTTAGTGATTTTCCCTAGTGGTACCTCTAAGGAAATCCGTAAAAAATCGTCGGATTTCGACGAAGTCAATTCTCGATGCGTTGTGACCGGCAAGCTTCCAGTTGCTATTCCGATCGAGTTTTCTCGAATTATTGGACTCGAATCCAAAATTTCACGATTTCTCGATTTTAGTGATTTTTCCTAGTGGTACCCCTAGGGAAATCCGTAAAAAATCGTCGGATTCCGACGAAGTCAATTCTCGATGCGTTGTGACCGGCAAGCTTCCAGTTGTTATTCCGATCGAGTTTTCCCCAATTATTTGACTCGGATTTAAAATTTCACGATTTCTCGATTTTGGTGATTTTTCCTAGTGGTACACCTCGGGAAATCCGTAAATATTCGTCGGATTCCGACGAAGCCAATTTTCGATGCGTTGTTACCGGCAAGCTTCCAGTTGCTATTCCGATCGAGTTTTCCCGAATTATTGGTCTCGGATCCAAAATTTCACGATTTCTCGATTTTAGTGATTTTCCCTAGTGGTACCCCTAGGGAAATCTGTAAAAATTCGTCGGATTCCGACGAAGCCAATTCTCGATGCGTTGTGACCGGAAAGCTTCCAGTTGCTATTCCGATCTAGTTTTCCCGAGTTATTAGACTCGGATCCAAAATTTCACGATTTTGGTGATTTTCCCTAGTGGTACCCCTAGGGAAATCCGTAAAAATTCGTCGGATTCCAACGAAACCAATTCTCGATGCGTTGTGACCGGTAAGCTTCCAGTAGCTATTCCGATCGAGTTTTCCCGAATTATTTGACTCGGATCAAAAATTTCACCACTTTTTTACGATTTCTCGATTTTGGTGATTTTCCCTAGTGGTACCCCGAGGGAAATCCGTAAAAATTCGTCGGATTCAGACGAAGCCAATTCTCGATGCGTTGTGACCGGCAAGCTTCCAGTTGCTATTCCGATCGAGTTTTCCCGTATTATTGGACTCGGATCTTAAATTTCACCACTTCTTACGATTTCTCGATTTTTTTAGTTATTTTTCCTAGTGGTACCCCTAGGAAAATCCGTAAAAATTCGTTGGATTTCGACGAAACCAATTCTCGATGCGTTGTGACCGGCAAGCTTCCAATAGCTATTTCGATCGAGTTTTCCCGAATTATTGGACTCGGATCCAAAATTTCACCACTTTTTACGATTTCTCGATTTTTTTAGTGATTTTCCCTAGTGGTACCCCTAGGGAAATCCGTAAAAATTCGTCGGATTCTGACGAAGCCAATTCTCGATGCGTTGTGACCGGCAAGCTTTCAATAGCTATTCCGATCGAGTTTTCCCGAATTATTGGACTCGGATCTAAAATTTCATGATTTCTCGATTTTGGTGATTTTTCCTAGTGGTACCCTTAGGGAAATCCGTAAATATTCGTCGGATTCCGACGAAACCAATTCTCAATGCGTTGTGACCGGCAAGCTTCCAGTAGCTATTCCGATCGAGTTTTCCCGAATTATTGGACTCGGATCAAAAATTTCACGATTTCTCGATTTTGGTGATTTTCCATTGTGGTACCCTTAGGGAAATCCGTAAAAATTTATCGGATTCCGACGAAGCCAATTATCGATTCGATGTGACCGGCAAGCTTCCAGTAGCTATTCCGATCGAGTTTTCCCGAATTATAGGACTCGGATAAAAAATTTCATCACTTTTTACGATTTCTCAATTTTTTTAGTGATTTTCCCTAGTGGTACCCCTAGGGAAATCCGTAAAAATTCGTCGGATTTCTATGAAGCCAATTCTCAATGCGTTGTGACCGGCAAGCTTCCAGTAGCTATTCCGATTGATTTTCTCGAATTATTGGACTCGGATCAAAAATTTCACCACTTTTTACGATTTCTCGATTTTGGTGATTTTCCCTAGTGGTACCCCTAGGAAAATCCGTAAAAATTCGTCGGATTCCGACGAAGCCAATTCTCGATGCGTTGTGACCGGCAAGCTTCCAGTAGCTATTCCGATCGAGTTTTCCCGAATTATTGGACTCGGATCAAAAATTTCACCACTTTTTACGATTTCTCGATTTTTTTAGTGATTTTCCCTAGTGGTACCCCTAGGGAAATCCGTAAAAAATCGTCGGATTCCGACGAAGCCAATTCTCGATGCGTTGTGACCGGCAAGCTTCCAGTAGCTATTCCGATCGAGTTTTCCCGAATTATTGGACTCGGATCAAAAATTTCACCACTTTTTACGATTTCTCGATTTTTTTAGTGATTTTCCCTAGTGGTACCCCTAGGGAAATCCGTAAAAAATCGTCGGATTCCGACGAAGCCAATTCTCGATGCGTTGTGACCGGTAAGCTTCCAGTAGCAATTCCGATCGAGTTTTCCTAATTATTGTACTCGGATCCAAAATTTCACCACTTTTTACGATTTTGGTGATTTTCCCTAGTGGTACCCCTAGGAAAATCCGTAAAAATTCGTCGGATTCCGACGAAGCCAATTCTCGATGCGTTGTGACCGGCAAGCTTCCAGTAGCTATTCCGATCGAGTTTTCCTGAATTATTGGACTCGTATCAAAAATTTCACGATTTCTCGATTTTGGTGATTTTCCCTAGTGGTACCCCTAGGGAAATCCGTAAAAATTCGTAGGATTCCGAAGAAGCCAGTTCTCGATGCGTTGTGACCGGTAAGCTTCCAGTTGCTATTCCGATCTAGTTTTCCCGAATTATTGGACTCGGATCCAAAATTTCATGATTTCTCGATTTTGGTGATTTTTCCTAGTGGTACCCTTAGAAAAATCCGTAAAAATTCGTCGGATTCCGACGAAGCCAATTCTCGATGCGTTGAGACCGGCAAGCTTCCAGTAGCTATTCCGATCGAGTTTTCCCGAATTATTGGACTCGGATCAAAAATTTTACGATTTCTCGATTTTGGTGATTTTCCATAATAGTACCCCTAGGGAAATCCGTAAAAATTCGTCGGATTCCGACGAAGCCAATTCTCAATTCGTTGTGACCGGCAAGCTTCCAGTAGCTATTCCGATCGAGTTTTCCCGAATTATTGGACTCGGATAAAAAATTTCACCACTTTTTACGATTTCTCGATTTTTTGAGTGATTTTCCCTAGTGTTACCCCTAGGGAAATCCGTAAAAATTCGTCGGATTCTGACGAAGCCAATTCTCAATGCGTTGTGACCAGCAAGCTTCCAGTAGCTATTCCGATTGAGTTTTCCCAAATTATTGGACTCGGATCCAAAATTTCACCACTTTTTACGATTTCTCGATTTTGGTGATTTTTCCTAGTGGTAACCCTAGGGAAATCCGTAAAAATTCGTCGGATTCCGACGAAGCCAATTCTCGATGCGTTGTGACCGGCAAGCTTCCAGTAGCTATTCCGATCGAGTTTTCCCGAATTATTGGACTCGGATCAAAAATTTCACTACTTTTTACGATTTCTCGATTTTTTTAGTGATTTTACCTAGTGGTACCCCTAGGCAAATCCGTAAAAAATCGTCGGATTCTGACGAAGCAAATTCTCGATGCGTTGTGACCGGCAAGCTTCCAGTAGCTATTCCAATCGAGTTTTCCCGAATTATTGGACTCGGATCCAAAATTTCACCACTTTTTACGATTTTGGTGATTTTCCCTAGTGGTACCCCTAGGGAAATCCGTAAAAATTCGTCGGAATCCGACGAAGCCAATTCTCGATGCATTGTGACCGGCAAGCTTCCAGTAGCTATTCCGATCGAGTTTTCCCGAATTATTGGACTCGTATCAAAAATTTCACGATTTCTCGATTTTGTGATTTTCCCTAGTGGTACCCCTAGGGAAATCCGTAAAAATTCGTCGGATTCCGACGAAGGCAGTTCTCGATGCGTTGTGACCGACAAGCTTCCAGTTGCTATTCCGATCTAGTTTTCCCGAATTATTGGACTCGGATCCAAAATTTCACGATTTCTCGATTTTGGTGATTTTCCCTAGTGTTACCACTAGGGAAATCCATAAAAATTCGTTGGATTCAGACGAAGCCAATTCTCGATGCGTTGTAACCGTCAAGCTTCCAGTAGCTATTCCGATCGAGTTTTCCCGAATTATTGGACTCGGATCAAAAACATCACCACTTTTTACGATTTCTCGATTTTTTTTGTGATTTTCCCTAGTGGTACCCCTAGGGAAATCCGTAAAAATTCGTCGGATTCCGACGAAGGCAGTTCTCGATGCGTTGTGACCGACAAGCTTCCAGTTGCTATTCCGATCTAGTTTTCCCGAATTATTGGACTCGGATCCAAAATTTCACGATTTCTCGATTTTGGTGATTTTCCCTAGTGGTACCACTAGGGAAATCCATAAAAATTCGTTGGATTCAGACGAAGCCAATTCTCGATGCGTTGTAACCGTCAAGCTTCCAGTAGCTATTCCGATCGAGTTTTCCCGAATTATTGGACTCGGATCAAAAACATCACCACTTTTTACGATTTCTCGATTTTTTTAGTGATTTTCCCTAGTGGTACCCCTAGGGAAATCCGTAAAAAATCGTCGGATTCCGACGAAGTCAATTCTCGATGCGTTGTGACCGGCAAGCTTCCAGTTGCTATTCCGATCGAGTTTTCCCCAATTATTGGACTCGGATCAAAAATTTCACGATTTCTCGATTTTGGTGATTTTCCCTAGTGGTACCCCTAGGAAAATCCGTAAAAATTCGTCGGATTCCGACGAAGCCAATTCTCGATGCGTTGTGACCGGCAAAATTCCAGTAGCTATTCCGATCGTGTTTTCCCGAATTATTGGACTCGGATCAAAAATTTCACCACTTTTTACGATTTCTCGATTTTTTTAGTGATTTTCCCTAGTGTTACCCCTTGGGAATCCGTAAAAATTCGTCGGATTTCGACGAATCCAATTCTCGATGCGTTGTGACCGGCAAGCTTCCAGTAGCTATTCCGATTGAGTTTTCCCGAATTATTGGACTCGGATCCAAAATTTCACAACTTTTTACGATTTCTCGATTTTGGTGATTTTCCCTAGTGGTACCCCTAGGGAAATACGTAAAAATTCGTCGGATTCCGACGAAGCAAATTCTCGATGCGTTGTGACCGGCAAGCTTCCAGTAGCTATTCCGATCGAGTTTTCCCGAATTATTGGACTCGGATCAAAAATTTCACCACTTTTTACGATTTCTCGATTTTTTTATTGATTTTCCCTAGTGGTACCCCTAGGGAAATCCGTAAAAAAATCGTCGGATTCCGACGAAGCAAATTCTCGATGCGTTGTGTCCAGCAAGCTTCCAGTAGCTATTCCGATCGAGTTTTCCCGAATTATTGGACTCGGATCCAAAATTTCACCACTTTTTACGATTTTGGTAATTTTTCCTAGTGGTACCCCTAAGGAAATCCGTAAAAATTCGTCGGATTCCGACGAAGCCAATTCTCGATGCGTTGTGGCCGGCAAGGTTCCAGTAGCTATTCCGATCGAGTTTTCCCGAATTATTGGACTCGTATCAAAAATTTCACGATTTCTCGATTTTGGTGATTTTTCCTAGTGGTACCCCTAGGGAAATCCGTAAAAATTCGTCGGATTCCGAAGAAGGCAGTTCTCGATGCGTTGTGACCGGCAAGCTTCCAGTTGCTATTCCGATCTAGTTTTCCCGAATTATTGGACTCGGATCCAAAATTTCATGATTTCTCAATTTTGGTGATTTTCCCTAGTGGTACCACTAGAGAAATCCATAAAAATTCGTCGGATTCAGACGAAACCAATTCTCGATGCGTTGTTACCGTCAAGCTTCCAGTAGCTATTCCGATCGAGTTTTCCCGAATTATTGGACTCGGATCAAAAACATCACCACTTTTTACGATTTCTCGATTTTTTTAGTGATTTTCCCTAGTGGTACTCCTAGGAAAATCCGTAAAAAATCGTCGGATTCCGACGAAGTCAATTCTTGATGCGTTGTGATCGGCAAGCTTCCAGTTGCTATTCCGATCGAGTTTTCCCCAATTATTGGACTCGGATCCAAAATTTCACGATTTCTCGATTTTGGTGATTTTCCCTAGTGGTACCCCTAGGAAAATTCGTAAAAATTCGTCGGATTCCGACGAAGCCAATTCTTGATGCTTTGTGACTGGCAAAATTCCAGTAGCTATTCCGATCAAGTTTTCCCGAATTATTGGACTCGGATCAAAAATTTCACCACTTTTTTTGATTTCTCGATTTTTTTAGTAATTTTCCCTAGTGGTACCCCTAGGGAAATCCGTAAAAAATCGTCGGATTCCGACGAAGCCAATTCTCGATGCGTTGTGACCGGCAAGCTTCCAGTAGCTATTCCGATCGAGTTTTCGCGAATTATTGGACTCGGATCAAAAATTTCACCACTTTTTACAATTTTGGTGATTTTCCCAAGTGGTACCCCTAGGGAAATCCGTAAAAATTCGTCGGATTCCGACGAAGATAATTGTCGATGAGTTGTGACCAGCAAGCTTCTAGTTGCTATTCAGATCGAGTTTTCCCGAATTATTGGACTCGGATCCAAAATTTCACCAATTTTTACGATTTCTCGATTTTGGTGATTTTCCCTAGTGGTACCCCTAGGGAAATCCGTAAAAATTCGTCGGATTTTGACGAAGCAAATTCTCGATGCGTTGTGACCGGCAAGCTTTCAGTAGCTATTCCGATCGAGTTTTCCCGAATTATTGGACTCGGATCAAAAATTTCACCACTTTTTACGATTTCTCGATTTTTTTATTGATTTTCCCTAGTGGTACCCCTAGGGAAATCCGTAAAAAAATCGTCGGATTCCGACGAAGCAAATTCTCGATGCGTTGTGTCCGGCAAGCTTCCAGTAGCTATTCCGATCGAGTTTTCCCGAATTATTGGACTCGGATCCAAAATTTCACCACTTTTTACGATTTTGGTAATTTTCCCTAGTGGTACCCCTAAGGAAATCCGTAAAATTTCGTCGGATTCCGACGAAGCCAATTCTCGATGCGTTGTGGCCGGCAAGGTTCCAGTAGCTATTCCGATCGAGTTTTCCCGAATTATTGGACTCGTATCAAAAATTTCACGATTTCTCGATTTTGGTGATTTTTCCTAGTGGTACCCCTAGGGAAATCCGTAAAAATTCGTCGGATTCCGAAGAAGGCAGTTCTCGATGCGTTGTGACCGGCAAGCTTCCAGTTGCTATTCCGATCTAGTTTTCCCGAATTATTGGACTCGGATCCAAAATTTCATGATTTCTCAATTTTGGTGATTTTCCCTAGTGGTACCACTAGAGAAATCCATAAAAATTCGTCGGATTCAGACGAAACCAATTCTCGATGCGTTGTTACCGTCAAGCTTCCAGTAGCTATTCCGATCGAGTTTTCCCGAATTATTGGACTCGGATCAAAAACATCACCACTTTTTACGATTTCTCGATTTTTTTAGTGATTTTCCCTAGTGGTACTCCTAGGAAAATCCGTAAAAAATCGTCGGATTCCGACGAAGTCAATTCTTGATGCGTTGTGACCGGCAAGCTTCCAGTTGCTATTCCGATCGAGTTTTCCCCAATTATTGGACTCGGATCCAAAATTTCACGATTTATCGATTTTGGTGATTTTCCCTAGTGGTACCCCTAGGGAAATTCGTAAAAATTCGTCGGATTCCGACGAAGCCAATTCTTGATGCTTTGTGACTGGCAAAATTCCAGTAGCTATTCCGATCAAGTTTTCCCGAATTATTGGACTCGGATCAAAAATTTCACCACTTTTTTCGATTTCTCGATTTTTTTAGTAATTTTCCCTAGTGGTACCCCTAGGGAAATCCGTAAAAATTCGTCGGATTTCGACGAAGCCAATTCTCGATGCGTTGTGACCGGCAAGCCTCCAGTATCTATTCTGATCGAGTTTTCCCGAATTATTGGACTCGGATCCAAAATTTCACGATTTCTCGATTTTGGTGATTTTCCCTAGTGGTACCCCTAGGGAAATCCGTAAAAATTCGTTGGATTCCGACGAAGCCAATTCTCGATGCGTTGTGACCGGCAAGCTTCCAGTAGCTATTCCGATCGAGTTTTCCCGAATTATTGGACTCGGATCCAAAATTTAACCACTTTTTATGATTTCTCGATTTTGGTGATTTACCCTAGTGGTACCCCTAGGGAAATCCGTAAAAATTCATCGGATTCCGACGAAGCCAATTCTCGATGCGTTGTGACCGGCAAGCTTCCAATATCTATTCCGATCGAGTTTTCCCGAATTATTGGACTCGGATCCCAAATTTCACGATTTCTCGATTTTGGTGATTTTCCCTAGTGGTATCCCTAGGGAAATCCGTAAAAATTCGTCGTATTCCGACCAAACCAATTCTCGATGCGTTGTGACCAGCATGCTTTCAGTAGCTATTCCGATAGAGTTTTCCCGAATTATTAGACTCGGATCCAAAATTTCACGATTTCTCGATTTTTGTGATTTTCGCTAGTGGTACCCCTAGGGAAATCCGTAAAAATTCGTCGGATTCCGACGAAGCCAATTCTCGATGCGTTTTGACCGGCAAGCTTCCATTAGCTATTCCGATTGAGTTTTCCCAAATTATTGGACTCGGATCCAAAATTTGACCACTTTTTACGATTTCTCGATTTTGGTGATTTTCCCTAGTGGTACCCCTAGGGAAATCCGTAAAAATTCGTCAGATTCCGACGAAGCCAATTCTCAATGCATTGTGACCGGCAAGCTTTCAGTTGCTATTCCGATCGAGTTTTCCCGAATTATTGGACTCGGATCCAAAATTTCACCACTTTTTACGATTTCTCGATTTTGGTTATTTTCCCTAGTGGTACCCCTAGGGAAATCCGTAAAAATTCGTCGGATTTCGACGAAGCCAATTCTCGATGCATTGTGATAGGCGAGCTTCCAGTAGCTATTCCGATCGAGTTTTCCCGAATTATTGGAATCGGATCAAAAATTTCACCACTTTTTACGATTTTGATGATTTTCCCTAGTGGTACCCCTAGGAAAATCCGTAAAAATTCGTCGGATTCCGACGAAGCCAATTCTCGATGCGTTGTGACCGGCAAGCTTCCAGTATCTATTCCGATCGAGTTTTCCCGAATTATTGGACTCGGATCCAAAATTTCACGATTTCTCGATTTTGGTGATTTTCCCTAGTGGTACCCCTAGCGAAATTCGTAAAAATTCGTCGGATTCCGACGAAGCCAATTCTCGATGCGTTGTGACCGGCAAGCTTCCAGTAGCTATTCCGATCGAGTTTTCCCGAATTATTGGACTCGGATCCAAAATTTGACCACTTTTTATGATTTCTCGATTTTGGTGATTTTCCCTAGTGGTACCCCTAGGGAAATCCGTAAAAATTCGTCGGATTCCGACGAAGCCAATTCTCGATGCGTTGTGACCGGCAAGTTTCCAGTATCTATTCTTATCGGGTTTTCCCGAATTATTGGACTCGGATCCAAAATTTCACGATTTCTCGAATTTGGTGATTTTCCTTAGTGGTACCCCTAGCGAAATCCGTAAAAATTCGTCGGATTCCGACGAAGCCAATTCTCGATGCGTTGTGACCGGCAAGCTTACAGTATCTATTCTTATCGGGTTTTCCCGAATTATTGGACTCGGATCCAAAATTTCACGATTTCTCGAATTTGGTGATTTTCCATAGTGGTACCCCTAGGGAAATCCGTAAAAATTCGTCGTATTCTGATGAAACCAATTCTCGATGCGTTGTGACCGGCAAGCTTCCAGTAGCTATTCCGATTGAGTTTTCCCGAATTATTAGACTCGGATCCAAAATTTCACGATTTCTCGATTTTGGTGATTTTCCCTAGTGGTACCCCTAGGGAAATCTGTAAAAATTCGTCGGATTCCGACGAAGCCAATTCTCATTGCGTTGTGACCGGCAAGCTTCCAGTAGCTATTCCGATCGAGTTTTCCCGAATTATTGGACTCGGATCCCAAATTTCACGATTTCTCGATTTTGGTGATTTTCCCTAGTGGTACCCCTAGGGAAATACGTAAAAATTCGTCGTATTCCGACGAAACCAATTCTCGATGCGTTGTGACCGGCAAGCTTCCAGTAGCTATTCCGATCGAGTTTTCCCGAATTATTGGACTCGGATCCAAAATTTCACGATTTCTCGATTTTGGTGATTTTCGCTAGTGGTACCCCTAGGACAATCCGTAAAAAATCGTCGGATTCCGACGAAGCCAATTCTCGATGCGTTGTGACCGGTAAGCTTCCAGTAGCTATTCTGATCGAGTTTTCCCGAATTATAAGACTCGGATCCAAAATTTCACCACTTTTTACGATTTCTCGATTTTGGTGATTTTCCCTAGTGGTACCCCTAGGGAAATCTGTAAAAATTCGTCGGATTCCGACGAAGCCAATTTTCATTGCGTTGTGACCGTCAAGCTTCCAGTTGCTACTCCAATCGAGTTTTCCCGAATTATTGGACTCGGATCAAAAATTTCACCACTTTTTACGATTTCTCGATTTTGGTGATTTTCCCTAGTGGTACCCCTAGGAAAATCCGTAAAAATTCGTCGGATTCCAACGAAGCCAATTCTCGATGCGTTGTGACCGGAAAGCTTCCATTAGCTATTCCGATCGAGTTTTCCCGAATTATTGGACTCGGATCCAAAATTTCACCACTTTTTACGATTTCTCGATTTTGGTGATTTTCCCTAGTGGTACCCCTAGGGAAATCCGTAAAAATTCGTCGGATTTCGACGAAGCCAATTCTCGATGCGTTGTGACCGGCAAGCTTCCAGTAGCTATTCCGATCGAGTTTTCCCGAATTATTGGAATCGGATCCAAAATTTCACCACTTTTTACGATTTTGATGATTTTCCCTAGTGGTACCCCTAGGAAAATCCGTAAAAATTCGTCGGATTCCGACGAAACCAATTCTCGATACGTTGTGACCGACAAGCTTCCAGTAGCTATTCCGATCGAGTTTTCCCGAATTATTGGACTCGGATCAAAAATTTCACCACTTTTTACGATTTCTCGATTTTGTTGATTTTTCCTCGTTGTACCCCTAGGGAAATCCGTAAAAATTCGTCGGATTCCGACGATGCCAATTCTCGATGCGTTGTGACCGGCTAGCTTCCAGTAGTTATTCCGATCGAGTTTTCCCGAATTATTGGACTCGGATCAAAAATTTCACCACTTTTCGATTTTGGTGATTTTCCCTAGTGGTACCCCTAGGGAAATCCGTAAAAATTCGTCGGATTCCGATGAAGCCAATTCTCGATGCGTTGTGACCGGCAAGCTTCCAGTAGTTATTCCGATTGAGTTTTCCCGAATTATTGGACTCCGATCCAAAATTTCACCACTTTTTACGATTTCTCGATTTTGGTGATTTTCCCTAGTGGTACACCTAGGAATATCCGTAAAAATTCATCGGATTCCGGCGAAGCCAATTCACTATACATTGTGACCGGCAAGCTTCTAGTAGCTTTTCCGATCGAGTTTTCCCGAATTATTGGACTCGGATCCAAAATTTCACCACTTTTTACGATTTTGGTGATTTTTCCTAGTGGCACCCCTAGGGAAATCCGTAAAAATTCGTCGGATTCCGACGAAGCCAATTCTCGATGCGTTGTGACCGGCAAGCTTCCAGTAGCTATTCCGAACGAGTTTTTCCAAATTATTGGACTCGGATCCAAAATTTCACCACTTTTTACGATTTCTCGATTTTGGTGATTTTCCCTAGTTGTACCCCTAGGGAAATTCGTAAAAATTCGTCGGATTCCGACGAAGCCAATTCCCGATGCGTTGTGACCGGCAAGCTTCCAGTAGCTATTCCGATCGATTTTTCCTGAATTATTTGACTCGGATCGAAAATTTCACCACTTTTTACGATTTCTCGATTTTGGTGATTTTTCCTAGTGGTACCCCTAGGGAAATCCGTAAAAATTCGTCGGATTCCGAGGAAGCCAATTCTCGATGCGTTGTGACCGGCAAGCTTCCAGTAGCTATTCCGATCGAGTTTTCCCGAATTATTTGACTCGGATAAAAAATTTCACGATTTCTCGATTTTGGTGATTTTCCCTAGTGGTACTCTTAGGGAAATCCGTAAAAATTCGTCGGATTCCGACGAAGCCAATTCTCGATGCGTTGTGACCGGCAAGCTTCCAGTAGCTATTCCGATCGAGTTTTCCCGAATTATTGGACTCGGATAAAAAATTTCACCAATTTTTACGATTTCTCGATTTTTTTAGTGATTTTCCCTAGTGGTACCCCTATGGAAATCCGTAAAAATTCGTCGGATTCCGACGAAGCCAATTCTCGATGCGTTGTGACCGGCAAGCTTCCAGTAGCTATTCCGATCGAGTTTTCCCGAATTATTGGACTCCGATCCAAAATTTCACCACTTTTTACGATTTCTCGATTTTGGTGATTTTCCCTAGTGGTACCCCTAGGAAAATCCGTAAAAATTCATCGGATTCCGACGAAGCCAATTCACTATACATTGTGACCGGCAAGCTTCTAGTAGCTTTTCCGATCGAGTTTTCCCGAGTTATTGGACTCGGATCCAAAATTTCACCACTTTTTACGATTTTGGTGATTTTCCCTAGTGGCACCCCTAGGGAAATCCGTAAAAATTCGTCGGATTCCGACGAAACCAATTCTCGATGCGTTGTGACCGGCAAGCTTCCAGTAGCTATTCCGATCGAGTTTCCCGAATTATTGGACTCGGATCTAAAATTTCACCACTTTTTACGATTTCTCGATTTTGGTGATTTTCCCTAGTGGTACCCCTAGGGAAATCCGTAAAAATTCGTCGGACTCCGACGAAGCCAATTCTCAATGCGTTGTGACCGGCAAGCTTCTAGTAGCTATTCCGATCGAGTTTTCCCAAATTATTGGACTTGGATCCAAAATTTCACGATTTCTCGATTTTTTTGATTTTTCCTAGTGGTACCCCTAGGGAAATGCGTAAAAATTCATCGGATTCAGACGAAGCATATTCTTGATGCGGTTTAACCGGCAAGCTTCCAGTAGCTATTCCAATCGATGTTTCCCGAATTATTGGACTCGGATCCAAAATTTCACCAGTTTTTACGATTTCTCGATTTTGGTGATTTTCCCTAGTGGTACCCCTAGGAAAATTCGTAAAAATTCGTCGGATTCCGACGAAGCCAATTCTCAATGCATTGTGACCGGCAAGCTTCCAGTAGCTATTCCGATCGAGTTTTCCCGAATTATTGGACTCGGATCAAAAATTTCACGATTTCTCGATTTTGGTGATTTTCCATTGTGGTACCCCTAGGGAAATCCGTAAAAATTTGTCGGATTCCGACGAAGCCAATTCTCAATGCATTGTGACCGGCAAGCTTCCAGTAGCTATTCCGATCGAGTTTTCCCGAATTATAGGACTCGGATAAAAAATTTCATCACTTTTTACGATTTCTCAATTTTTTTAGTGATTTTCCCTAGTGGTACCCCTAGGGAAATCCGTAAAAATTCGTCGGATTTCGATGAAGCCAATTCTCAATGCGTTGTGACCGGCAAGCTTCCAGTAGCTATTCCGATTGATTTTCTCGAATTATTAGACTCGGATAAAAAATTTCACCACTTTTTACGATTTCTCGATTTTGGTGATTTTCCCTAGTGGTACCCCTAGGGAAATCCGTAAAAATTCGTCGGATTCCGACGAAGCCAATTCTCGATGCGTTGTGACCGGCAAGCTGCTAGTTGTTATTCCGATCTAGTTTTCCCGAATTATTGGACTCGGATCCAAAATTTCACGATTTCTCGATTTTGGTGATTTTCCTTAGTGGTACCCCTAGGGAAATCCATAAAAATTCGTCGGATTCAGACGAAACCAATTCTCGATGCGTTGTAACCATCAAACTTCCAGTAGCTATTCCGATCGAGTTTTCCCGAATTATTGGACTCGGATAAAAAATTTCACCACTTTTTACGATTTCTCGATTTTTTTAGTGATTTTCCCTAGTGGTACCTCTAGGGAAATCCGTAAAAAATCGTCGGATTCCGACGAATTCAATTCTCGATGCGTTGTGACCGGCAAGCTTCCAGTTGCTATTCCGATCGAGTTTTCCCGTATTATTGGACTCGGATCCAAAATTTCACCACTTTTTACGATTTCTCGATTTTTTTAGTGATTTTCCCTAGTGGTACCCCTAGGGAAATCCGTAAAAATTCGTCGGATTCCGGCGAAGCCAATTCTCGATGCGTTGTGACCGGCAAGCTTTCAATAGCTATTCCGATCGAGTTTTCCCGAATTATTGGACTCGGATCCAAAATTTCACGATTTCTCGATTTTGGTGATTTTTCCTAGTGGTACCCTTAGGGAAATCCGTAAATATTCGTCGGATTCCGACGAAGCCAATTCTCAATGCGTTGTGACCGGCAAGCTTCCAGTAGTTATTCCGATCGAGTTTTCCCGAATTATTGGACTCGGATCAAAAATTTCACGATTTCTCGATTTTGTCGATTTTCCATTGTGGTACCCCTAGGGAAATCCGTAAAAATTTGTCGGATTCCGACGAAGCCAATTCTCAATGCATTGTGACCGGCAAGCTTCCAGTAGCTATTCCGATCGAGTTTTCCCGAATTATAGGACTCGGATAAAAAATTTCATCACTTTTTACGATTTCTCAATTTTTTTAGTGATTTTCCCTAGTGGTACCCCTAGGGAAATCCGTAAAAATTCGTCGGATTTCGATGAAGCCAATTCTCAATGCGTTGTGACCGGCAAGCTTCCAGTAGCTATTCCGATTGATTTTTTCGAATTATTAGACTCGGATCAAAAATTTCACCACTTTTTACGATTTCTCGATTTTGGTGATTTTCCCTAGTGGTACCCCTAGGGAAATCCGTAAAAATTCGTCGGATTCCGACGAAGCCAATTCTCGATGCGTTGTGACCGGCAAGCCTCCAGTAGCTATTCCGATCGAGTTTTCCCGAATTATTGGACTCGGATCAAAAATTTCACCACTTTTTACGATTTCTCGATTTTTTTAGTGATTTTCCCTAGTGGTACCCCTAGGGAAATCCGTAAAAAATCGTCGGATTCTGACGAAGCCAATTCTCGATGCATTGTGACCGGTAAGCTTCCAGTAGCAATTCCGATCGAGTTTTCCCGAATTATTGTACTCGAATCCAAAATTTCACCACTTTTTACGATTTTGGTGATTTTCCCTAGTGGTACCCCTAGGAAAATCCGTAAAAATTCGTCGGATCCCGACGAAGCCAATTCTCGATGCATTGTGACAGGCAAGCTTCCAGTAGCTATTCCGATCGAGTTTTCCTGAATTATTGGACTCGGATCAAAAATTTCACGATTTCTCGATTTTGGTGATTTTCCCTAGTGGTACCCCAAGGGAAATCCGTAAAAATTCGTAGGATTCCGAAGAAGCCAGTTCTCGATGCGTTGTGACCGGTAAGCTTCCAGTTGCTATTCCGATCTAGTTTTCCGAATTATTGGACTCGGATCAAAAATTTCACGATTTCTCGATTTTGGTGATTTTTTCTAGTGGTACCCCTAGGGAAATCCGTAAAAAATCGTCGAATTCCGACGAAGCCAATTCACGATGCGTTGTGACCGGCAAGCTTCCAGTAGCTATTCCGATCGAGTTTTCCCGAATTATTGTACTAGGATCCAAAATTTCGCCACTTTTTACGATTTCTCGATTTTGGTGATTTTCCCTAGTGGTACCCCTTGGGATATCCGTAAAAATTCATCGGATTTCGACGAAACCAATTCTCAATGCGTTGTGACCGACAAGCTTCCAGTAGCTATTCTGATCGAGTTTTCCCGAATTATTGGACTTGGATCCAAAATTTCACGATTTCACGATTTTGGTGATTTTTCCTAGTGGTACCCCTAGGGAAATCCGTAAAAATTCGTCGGATTCCGACGAAACCAATTCTCGATGCGTTGAGACCGGCAAGCTTCCAGTTGCTATTCCGATCGAGTTTTCCCGAATTATTGGACTCGGATCAAAATTTCACCACTTTTTACGATTTCTCGATTTTGGTGATTTTCCCTAGTGGTACCCCATGGGAAATCCGTAAAAATTCGTCGAATTCCGACGAAGCCAATTCTCAATGCGTTGTGACCGGCAAGCTTCCAGTAGCTATTCCGATCGAGTTTTCCCGAATTATTGGACTCGGATCTAAAATTTCACGATTTCTCGATTTTGGTGATTTTTCCTAGTGGTACCCCTAGGGAAATCCGTAAAAATTCGTAGAATTCCGACGAAGCCAATTCTCAATGCGTTGTGACCGGCAAGCTTCCAGGTTCTATTCCGATCGAGTTTTCCCGAATTATTGGACTCGGATCAAAAATTTCACCACTTTTTACGATTTCTCGATTTTGTTGATTTTCCTTAGTGGTACCCCATGGGAAATCCGTAAAAATTCATCGGATTCCGACGAAGCCAATTCTCAATGCGTTGTGATCGGCAAGCTTCCAGTAGCTATTCCGATCGAGTTTTCCCGAATTATTGGACTCAGATCCAATATTTCACCACTTTTTACGATTTCTCGATTTTGGTGATTTTCCTTAGCGGTACCCATAGGGAAATCCGTAAAAATTCGTCGGATTCCGACGAAGCCAATTCTCGATGCGTTGTGACCGGCAAGCTTCCAGTTGCTATTCCGATCGAGTTTTTCCGAATTATTGGACTCGGATCAAAAATTTCACCACTTTTTACGATTTTTCGATTTTGGTGATTTTCCTTAGTGGTACCCCTTGGGAAATCCGTAAAAATTCGTCGGATTCCGACGAAGCAAATTCTCAATGCGTTGTGACCGGCATGCTTCCAGTAACTATTCCAATCGAGTTTTCCCGAATTATTGGACTCGGATCCAAAATTTCACGATTTCTCGATTTTGGTGATTTTCCCAAGTGGTACCCCTAGGGAAATCCGTAAAAATTCGTCGGATTCCGACGAAACCAATTCTCGATGCGTTGTGACCGGCAAGCTTCCAGTTGCTAATCCGATCGAGTTTTCCGTAATTATTGGACTCGGATCCAAAATTTCCCCACTTTTTATGATTTCTCGATTTTTTTAGTGATTTTCCCTAGTGGTACCCCTAGGGAAATCCGTAAAAAATCGTCGGATACCGACGAAGCCAATTCTCGATGCGTTGTGACCGACAAGCTTCCAGTAGCTATTCCGATAGAGTTTTCCCGAATTATTGGACTCGGATCCAAAATTTCACCACTTTTTACGATTTCTCGATTTTGGTGATTTTCCCTAGTGGTACCCCTAGGGAAATCCGTAAAAATTCGTCGGATTTCGACGAAGCCAATTCTCAATGCATTGTGTCCGGCAAGCTTCCAGTAGCTATTCCGATCGAGTTTTCCCGAATTATTGGACTCGGATCCAAAATTTCACCACTTTTTACGATTTCTCGATTGTGGTGATTTTCCCTAGTGGTACCCCTAGGAAAATCCGTAAAAATTCGTCGGATTCCGACGAAGCCAATTCTCGATGCATTGTGACCGGCAAGCTTCCAGATGCTATTCCGATCGAGTTTTCCCTAATTATTGGACTCGGATCCAAAATTTCACCACTTTTTACGATTTCTCGATTTTTTTAGTGATTTTCCCTAGTGGTACCCCTAGGGAAATCCGTAAAAAATCGTCGGATTCCGACGAAACCAATTCTCGATGCGTTGTGACCGGCAAGCTTCCAGTAGCTATTCCGATCGAGTTTTCCCGAATTATTGGACTCGGATCCAAAATTTCACGATTTCTCGATTTTGGTGATTTTTCCTAGTGGTACCCCTAGGGAAATCCGTAAAAATTCGTCGGATTCCGACGAAGCCAATTCTCAATGCGTTGTGACCGGCAAGCTTCCAGTTGCTATTCCGAACGAGTTTTCCCGAATTATTGGACTCGAATCCAAAATTTCACAACTTTTTACGATTTCTCGATTTTGTTGATTTTTCTTAGTGGTACCCCATAGGAAATCCGTAAAAATTCATCGGATTCCGACGAAGCCAATTCTCAATGCGTTGTGATCGGCAAGCTTCCAGTAGCTATTCCGATCGAGTTTTCCCGAATTATTGGACTCGGATCCAATATTTCACCACTTTTTACGATTTCTCGATTGTGGTGATTTTTCCTAGTGGTACCCCTAGGGAAATCCGTAAAAATTCGTCGTATTCCGACGAAGCCAATTCTCGATGCATTGTGACCGGCAAGCTTCCAGTTGCTATTCCAATCGAGTTTTCCGTAATTATTGGACTCGGATCCTAAATTTGACCACTTTTTACGATTTCTCGATTTTTTTAGTTATTTTCCCTAGTGGTACCCCTAGGGAAATCCGTAAAAAATCGTCGGATTCCGACGAAGCTAATTCTCGATGCGCTGTGACCGGCAAGCTTCCAGTAGCTATTCCGATCGAGTTTTCCCGAATTATTGGACTCGGATCCAAAATTTCACGATTTCTCGATTTTGGTGATTTTTCCTAGTGGTACCCCAAGGGAAATCCATAAAAATTCGTCGGATTCAGACGAAGCAAATTCTCGATGCGTTGTAACCGGCAAGCTTCCAGTAGCTATTCCGATCGAGTTCTCCCGAATTATTGGACTCGGATCCAAAATTTCACCACTTTTTACGATTTTTCTATTTTTTAGTGATTTTCCCTAGTGGTACCCCTAGGGATATCCGTAAAAAATCGTCGGATTCCAACGAAGTCAATTCTCGATGCGTTGTGACCGGCAAGCTTCCAGTTGCTATTCCGATCGAGTTTTCCCGAATTATTGGACTCGGATCAAAAATTTCACGATTTCTCCATTTTGGTGATTTTCCCTAGTGGTACCCCTAGGGAAATCCGTAAAAATTCGTCGGAGTTCGATGAAGCCAATTCTCGATGCGTTGTGACCGGCAAGATTATAGTAGCTATTCCGATCGAGTTTTCCCGAATTATTGGACTCGGATCAAAAATTTCACCACTTTTTACGATTTCTCGATTTTTTTAGTGATTTTCCGTAGTGGTACCGCTAGGGAAATCCGTAAAAAATCGTCGGATTCCGACGAAGCCAATTCTCGATGCGTTGTGACCGGCAAGCTTCCAGTAGCTATTTCGAATGAGTTTTCCCAAATTATTGGACTCGGATCCAAAATTTCACCACTTTTTACGATTTCTCGATTTTGGTGATTTTCCCTAGTGGTACTCCTAGGGAAATTCGTAAAAATTTTTCGAATTCCGACGAAGCCAATTCTCGATGCGTTGTGACCGGCAAGCTTCCAGTTGCTATTCCGATTGAGTTTTCCCGAATTATTGGACTCGGATCCAAAATTTCACCACTTTTTACGATTTCTCGATTTTGGTGATTTTTCCTAGTGGTACCCCTAGGAAAATCCGTAAAAATTCGTCGAATTCCGACGAAGCCAATTCTCGATGCGTTGTGACCGGCAAGCTTTCAGTAGCTATTCCGATCGAATTTTCCCGAATTATTGGACTCGGATCCAAAATTTCACGATTTCACGATTTTGGTGATTTTCCCTAGAGGTACCCCTAGGAAAATCCGTAAAAATTCGTCGAATTCCGACGAAGCCAATTCTCGATGCGTTGTGACCGGCAAGCTTCCAGTAGCTATTCCGATCGAGTTTTCCCGAATTATTGGACTCGGATCCAAAATTTCACAACTTTTTATGATTTCTCGATTTTGGTGATTTTCCCTAGTAGTACCCCTTGGGAAATCCGTAAAAATTCGTCGGATTCTGACGAAGCCAATTCTCAATGCGTTGTGACCGGCAAGGTTCCAGTAGCTATTCCGATCGAGTTTTCCCGAATTATTGGACTCAGATCCAAAATTTCACGATTTCTCGATTTTGGTGATTTTCCCTAGTGGACGCCAAGGGAAATCGGTAAAAATTCGTCGGATTTCGACGAAGCCAATTCTCGATGCGTTGTGACCGGCAAGCTTCCAGTTGCTATTCCGATTGAGTTTTCCCGAATTATTGGACTCGGATCCAAAATTTCACCACTTTTTACGATTTCTCGATTTTGTGATTTTTCCTAGTGGTACCCCTAGGGAAATCCGTAAAAATTCGTCGGATTCCGACGAAGCCAATTCTCGATGCGTTGTGACCGGCAAGCTTCCAGTAGCTATTCCGATCGAGTTTTCCCGAATTATTGGACTCGGATCCAAAATTTCACGATTTCTCGATTTTGGTGATTTTCCCTAGTGGTACGCCTAGGGAAATCGGTAAAAATTCGTCGGATTTCGACGAAGCCAATTCTCGATGCGTTGTGACCGGCAAGCTTCCAGTTGCTATTCCGATTGAGTTTTCCCGAATTATTGGACTCGGATCCAAAATTTCACCACTTTTTACGATTTCTCAATTGTGGTGATTTTCCTTAGTGGTACCCCTAGGGAAATCCGTAAAAAATCGTCGGATTCCGACGAAGCCAATTCTCGATGCGTTGTGACCGGCAAGCTTCCAGTAGCTATTCCGATCGAGTTTTCCCGAATTATTGGACTCGGATCCAAAATTTCACGATTTCTCGATTTTGGTGATTTTCCCTAGTGGTACCCCTAGGGAAATCCGTAAAAATTCGTCGGATTCCGACGAAGCCAATTCTCAATGCGTTGTGACCGGCAAGCTTCCAGTTGCTATTCCGAACGAGTTTTCCCCAATTATTGGACTCGGATCCAAAATTTCACAACTTTTTACGATTTCTCGATTTTGTTGATTTTCCTTAGTTGTACCCCATGGAAAATCCGTAAAAATTCATCGGATTTCGACGAAGCCAATTCTCAATGCGTTGTGATCGGGAAGCTTTCAGTAGCTATTCCGATCGAGTTTTCCCGAATTATTGGACTCGGATCCAATATTTCACCACTTTTTACGATTTCTCGATTGTGGTGATTTTCCCTAGTGGTACCCCTAGGGAAATCCGTAAAAATTCGTCGGATTCCGACGAAGCCAATTCTCGACGGGTTGTGACCGACAAGCTTCCAGTAGCTATTCCGATAGAGTTTTCCCGAAATATTGGACTCGGATCCAAAATTTCACCACTTTTTACGATTTCTCGATTTTGGTGATTTTCCCTAGTGGTACCCCTAGGGAAATCCGTAAAAATTCGTCGGATTCCGACGAGGCTAATTCTCAATGCGTTGTGACCGGCAAGCTTCCAGTAGCTATTCCGATCGAGTTTTCCTGAATTATTTGAGTCGGATCATAAATTTCACCACTTTTTACGATTTCTCGATTTTTTTAGTGATTTTCCCTAGTGGTACCCCTAGGGAAATCCGTAAAAAATCGTCGGATTCCGACGAAGCTAATTATCGATGCGTTGTGACCGGCAAGCTTCCAGTAGCTATTCCGATCGAGTTTTCCCGAATTATTGGACTCGGATCCAAAATTTCACCACTTTTTATGATTTCTCGATTTTGGTGATTTTCCCTAGTAGTACCCCTTGGGAAATCCGTAAAAATTCGTCGGATTCTGACGAAGCCAATTCTCAATGCGTTGTGACCGGCAAGCTTCTAGTAGCTATTCCGATCGAGTTTTCCCGAATTATTGGACTCGGATCCAAAATTTCACGATTTCTCGATTTTGGTGATTTTCCCTAGTGGTACGCCTAGGGAAATCGGTAAAAATTCGTCGGATTTCGACGAAGCCAATTCTCGATGCGTTGTGACCGGCAAGCTTCCAGTTGCTATTCCGATTGAGTTTTCCCGAATTATTGGACTCGGATCCAAAATTTCACAACTTTTTACGATTTCTCGATTTTGGTGATTTTTCCTAGTGGTACCCCTAGGGAAATCCGTAAAAATTCGTCGGATTCCGACGAAGCCAATTCTCGATGCGTTGTGACCGGTATGCTTCCAGTAGCTATTCCGATCGAGTTTTCCCGAATTATTTGGCTCGGATCAAAAATTTCACGATTTTTATATTTTGGTGATTTTCCCTAGTGGTACACCTAGGGAAATCCGTAAAAATTCGTCGGATTCCGACGAAGCCAATTCTCGATGCGTTGTGACCGGCAAGCTTCCAGTAGTCCAGTAGCTATTCCGATCGAGTTTTCCCGAATTATTGGACTCGGATCCAAAATTTCACCACTTTTTACGATTTCTTGATTTTGGTGATTTTCCCTAGTGGTACCCCTAGGGAAATCCGTAAAAATTCGTCGGATTCCGACGAAGCCAATTCTCAATGCATTGTGACCGGCAAGCTTCCAGTAGCTATTCCGATCGAGTTTTCCCGAATTATTGGACTCGGATCCAAAATTTCACCACTTTTTACGATTTCTCGATTGTGGTGATTTTCCCTAGTGGTACCCCTAGGGAAATCCGTAAAAATTCGTCGGATTCCGACGAAGCCAATTCTCGATGCATTGTGACCGGCAAGCTTCCAGTTGCTATTCCGATCTAGTTTTCCCTAATTATTGGACTCGGATCCAAAATTTCACCACTTTTTACGATTTCTCGATTTTGGTGATTTTTCCTAGTGGTACCCCTAGGGAAATCCGTAAAAATTCGTCGGATTCCGACGAAGCCAATTCTCGATGCGTTGTGACCGGCAAGCTTTCAGTAGCTATTCCGATCGAATTTTCCCGAATTATTGGACTCGGATCCAAAATTTCACGATTTCACGATTTTGGTGATTTTCCCTAGAGGTACCCCTAGGAAAATCCGTAAAAATTCGTCGAATTCCGACGAAGCCAATTGTCGATGCGTTGTGACCGGCAAGCTTCCAGTAGCTATTCCGATCGAGTTTTCCCGAATTATTGGACTCGGATCCAAAATTTCACAACTTTTTATGATTTCTCGATTTTGGTGATTTTCCCTAGTAGTACCCCTTGGGAAATCCGTAAAAATTCGTCGGATTCTGACGAAGCCAATTCTCAATGCGTTGTGACCGGCAAGGTTCCAGTAGCTATTCCGATCGAGTTTTCCCGAATTATTGGACTCGGATCCAAAATTTCACGATTTCTCGATTTTGGTGATTTTCCCTAGTGGTACGCCAAGGGAAATCGGTAAAAATTCGTCGGATTTCGACGAAGCCAATTCTCGATGCGTTGTGACCGGCAAGCTTCCAGTTGCTATTCCGATTGAGTTTTCCCGAATTATTGGACTCGGATCCAAAATTTCACCACTTTTTACGATTTCTCGATTTTGTGATTTTTCCTAGTGGTACCCCTAGGGAAATCCGTAAAAATTCGTCGGATTCCGACGAAGCCAATTCTCGATGCGTTGTGACCGGCAAGCTTCCAGTAGCTATTCCGATCGAGTTTTCCCGAATTATTGGACTCGGATCCAAAATTTCACGATTTCTCGATTTTGGTGATTTTCCCTAGTGGTACGCCTAGGGAAATCTGTAAAAATTCGTCGGATTTCGACGAAGCCAATTCTCGATGCGTTGTGACCGGCAAGCTTCCAGTTGCTATTCCGATTGAGTTTTCCCGAATTATTGGACTCGGATCCAAAATTTCACCACTTTTTACGATTTCTCGATTGTGATGATTTTCCTTAGTGGTACCCCTAGGGAAATCCGTAAAAAATCGTCGGATTCCGACGAAGCCAATTCTCGATGCGTTGTGACCGGCAAGCTTCCAGTAGCTATTCCGATCGAGTTTTCCCGAATTATTGGACTCGGATCCAAAATTTCACGATTTCTCGATTTTGGTGATTTTCCCTAGTGGTACACCTAGGGAAATCCGTAAAAATTCGTCGGATTCCGACGAAGCCAATTCTCAATGCGTTGTGACCGGTAAGCTTCCAGTTGCTATTCCGAACGAGTTTTCCCCAATTATTGGACTCGGATCCAAAATTTCACAACTTTTTACGATTTCTCGATTTTGTTGATTTTCCTTAGTTGTACCCCATGGGAAATCCGTAAAAATTCATCGGATTTCGACGAAGCCAATTCTCAATGCGTTGTGATCGGGAAGCTTTCAGTAGCTATTCCGATCGAGTTTTCCCGAATTATTGGACTCGGATCCAATATTTCACCACTTTTTACGATTTCTCGATTGTGGTGATTTTCCCTAGTGGTACCCCTAGGGAAATCCGTAAAAATTCGTCGGATTCCGACGAAGCCAATTCTCGACGGGTTGTGACCGACAAGCTTCCAGTAGCTATTCCGATAGAGTTTTCCCGAATTATTGGACTCGGATCCAAAATTTCACCACTTTTTACGATTTCTCGATTTTGGTGATTTTCCCTAGTGGTACCCCTAGGGAAATCCGTAAAAATTCGTCGGATTCCGACGAAGCTAATTCTCAATGCGTTGTGACCGGCAAGCTTCCAGTAGCTATTCCGATCGAGTTTTCCTGAATTATTTGAGTCGGATCATAAATTTCACCACTTTTTACGATTTCTCGATTTTTTTAGTGATTTTCCCTAGTGGTACCCCTAGGGAAATCCGTAAAAAATCGTCGGATTCCGACGAAGCTAATTATCGATGCGTTGTGACCGGCAAGCTTCCAGTAGCTATTCCGATCGAGTTTTCCCGAATTATTGGACTCGGATCCAAAATTTCACCACTTTTTATGATTTCTCGATTTTGGTGATTTTCCCTAGTAGTACCCCTTGGGAAATCCGTAAAAATTCGTCGGATTCTGACGAAGCCAATTCTCAATGCGTTGTGTTCGGCAAGCTTCTAGTAGCTATTCCGATCGAGTTTTCCCGAATTATTGGACTCGGATCCAAAATTTCACGATTTCTCGATTTTGGTGATTTTCCCTAGTGGTACGCCTAGGGAAATCGGTAAAAATTCGTCGGATTTCGACGAAGCCAATTCTCGATGCGTTGTGACCGGCAAGCTTCCAGTTGCTATTCCGATTGAGTTTTCCCGAATTATTGGACTCGGATCCAAAATTTCACAACTTTTTACGATTTCTCGATTTTGGTGATTTTTCCTAGTGGTACCCCTAGGGAAATCCGTAAAAATTCGTCGGATTCCGACGAAGCCAATTCTCGATGCGTTGTGACCGGTATGCTTCCAGTAGCTATTCCGATCGAGTTTTCCCGAATTATTTGGCTCGGATCAAAAATTTCACGATTTTTATATTTTGGTGATTTTCCCTAGTGGTACACCTAGGGAAATCCGTAAAAATTCGTCGGATTCCGACGAAGCCAATTCTCGATGCGTTGTGACCGGCAAGCTTCCAGTAGCTATTCCGATCGAGTTTTCCCGAATTATTGGACTCGGATCCAAAATTTCACCACTTTTTACGATTTCTTGATTTTGGTGATTTTCCCTAGTGGTACCCCTAGGGAAATCCGTAAAAATTCGTCGGATTCCGACGAAGCCAATTCTCAATGCATTGTGACCGGCAAGCTTCCAGTAGCTATTCCGATCGAGTTTTCCCGAATTATTGGACTCGGATCCAAAATTTCACCACTTTTTACGATTTCTCGATTGTGGTGATTTTCCCTAGTGGTACCCCTAGGGAAATCCGTAAAAATTCGTCGGATTCCGACGAAGCCAATTCTCGATGCATTGTGACCGGCAAGCTTCCAGTTGCTATTCCGATCGAGTTTTCCCTAATTATTGGACTCGGATCCAAAATTTCACCACTTTTTACGATTTCTCGATTTTTTTAGTGATTTTCCCTTGTGGTACCCCTAGGGAAATCCAAAAAAAATCGTCGGATTCCGACGAAGCCAATTCTCGATGCGTTGTGACCGGCAAGCTTCCAGTAGCTATTCCGATCGAGTTTTCCCGAATTATTTGTCTCGGATCAAAAATTTCACGATTTCTCGATTTTGGTGATTTTCCCTAGTGGTACCCCTAGGGAAATCCGTAAAAATACGTCGGATTTCGACGAAGCCAATTCTCAATGCGTTGTGACCGGCAAGCTTCCAGTAGCTATTCCGATCGAGTTTTCCCGAATTATTGGACTCGGATTAAAAATTTCACCACTTTTTACGATTTCTCGATTTTGGTGATTTTCCATAGTGTTACCCCTTGGGAAATCCGTAAAAATTCGTCGGATTCCGACGAAGCCAATTCACAATGCGTTGTAACCAGCAAACTTCCAGTAGCTATTCCGATCGAGTTTTCCCGAATTATTGAACTCGGATCCAAAATTTCACAATTTCTCGATTTTGTTGATTTTTCGTAGTAGTACCCCTAGGGAAATCCGTAAAAATTCGTCGGATTCCGACGAAGCCAATTCTCGATGCGTTGTGACCGGCAAGCTTCCAATTGCTATTTCGATCGAGTTTTCCCGAATTATTGGACTCGGATCCAAAATTTCACGATTTCTCGGTTTTGGTACCCCTAGGGAAATCCGTAAAAATACGTCGGATTCCGACGAAACCAATTCTCAATGCGTTGTGACCGGCAAGATTCCAGTAGCTATTCTGATCGATTTTTCCTGAATTATTGGACTCGGATCCAAAATTTCATGATTTCTCGGTTTTGGTACCCCTAGGGAAATCCGTAAAAATACGTCGGATTCCGACGAAACCAATTCTCAATGCGTTGTGACCGGCAAGATTCCAGTAGCTATTCCGATCGATTTTTCCCGAATTATTGGACTCGGATCCAAAATTTCACCACTTTTTACGATTTCTCGATTTTGGTGATTTTCCCTAGTGGTACCCCTAGGGAAATCCGTAAAAATTCATCGGATTCCGACGAAGTCAATTCTCGATGCGTTGTGACCGGCAAGCTTCCAGTAGCTATTCCGATCGAGTTTTCCCGAATTATTGGACTCGGATCCAAAATTTCACCACTTTTTACGATTTCTCGATTTTGGTGATTTTCCTTAGTGGTACCCATATGGAAATCCGTAAAAATTCGTCGGATTTCGACGAAGCCACTTCTCGATGCGTTGTGACCGGCAAGCTTCCAGTAGCTATTCCGATCGAGTTTTCCCGAATTATTGGACTCGGATCCAAAATTTCACGATTTCTCGATTTTGGTGATTTTCCCTAGTGGTACCCCTAGGGAAATCCATAAAAATTCGTCGGATTCAGACGAAGCAAATTCTCGATGCGTTGTAACCGGAAAGCTTCCAGTATCTATTCCGATCGAGTTCTCCCGAATTATTGGACTCGGATCAAAAATTTCACCACTTTTTACGATTTCTCGATTTTTTTAGTGATTTTCCCTAGTGGTACCCCTAGGGATATCCGTAAAAAATCGTCGGATTCCGACGAAGTCAATTCTCGATGCGTTGTGACCGGCAAGCTTACAGTTGCTATTCCGATCGAGTTTTCCCAAATTATTGGACTCGGATCAAAAATTTCACGATTTCTCCATTTTGGTGATTTTCCCTAGTGGTACCCCTAGGGAAATCCGTAAAAATTCGTCGGAGTTCGATGAAGCCAATTCTCGATGCGTTGTGACCGGCAAGATTATAGTAGCTATTCCGATCGAGTTTTCCCGAATTATTAGACTCGGATCAAAAATTTCACCACTTTTTACGATTTCTCGATTTTTTTAGTGATATTCCGTAGTGGTACCGCTAGGGAAATCCGTAAAAAATCGTCGGATTCCGACGAAACCAATTCTCGATGCGTTGTGACCGGCAAGCTTCCAGTAGCTATTTCGAACGAGTTTTCCCAAATTATTGGACTCGGATCCAAAATTTCACCACTTTTTACGATTTCTCGATTTTGGTGATTTTCCCTAGTGGTGCCCCTAGGGAAATTCGTAAAAATTATTCGAATTCCGACGAAGCCAATTCTCGATGCGTTGTGACCGGCAAGCTTCCAGTAGCTATTCCGATCGAGTTTTCCTGAATTATTTGACTCGGATCCAAAATTTCACCACTTTTTACGATTTCTCGATTTTGGCGATTTTTCCTAGTGGTACCCCTAGCGAAATCCGTAAAAATTCGTCAGATTCCGAGGAAGCCAATTCTCGATGCGTTGTGACCGGCAAGCTTCCAGTAGCTAATCAGATCGAGTTTTCCCGAATTATTTGACTCGGATCAAAAATTTCACGATTTGTCGATTTTGGTGATTTTCCCTAGTGGTACCCTAGGGAAATCCGTAAAAATTCGTCGGATTCCGATGAAGCCAATTCTCGATGCGTTGTGACCGGCAAGCTTCCAGTTGCTATTCCGATTGAGTTTTCCCTAATTATTGGACTCGGATCCAAAATTTCACTACTTTTTACGATTTCTCGATTTTGGTGATTTTCCCTAGTGGTACCCCTAGGGAAATCCGTAAAAATTCGTCGGATTCCGACGAAGCCAATTCTCGATACGTTGTGATCTGCAAGCTTTCAGTAGCTATTCAGATCGAGTTTTCCCGAATTATTGGACTCGGATCCAAAATTTCACGATTTCTCTATTTTGGTGATTTTCCCTAGTGGTACCGCTAGTAAAATCCGTAAAAATTCGTCGGATTCCGACGAAACCAATTCTCGATGCGTTGTGACTGGCAAGCTTCTAGTAGCTATTCCGATCGAGTTTTCCCGAATTATTTGGCTCGGATCAAAAAATTCACGATTTCTCGATTTTGGTGATTTTCCCTAGTGGTACCCCTAGGGAAATCCGTAAAAATTCGTCGGATTCCGACGAAGCCAATTCTCGATGCGTTGTGACTGGCAAGCTTCCAGTTGCTATTTCGATTGAGTTTTCCCAAATTATTGGACTCGGATACAAAATTTCATCACTTTTTACGATTTCTCGATTTTGGTGATTTTTCCTAGTGGTACCCCTAGGGAAATCTGTAAAAATTCGTCGGATTCCGACAAAACCAATTCTCGATGCATTATGACCGGCAAGCTTTCAGTAGCTATTCCGATCGAGTTTTCCCGAATTTTTTGACTCGGATCAAAAATTTCATGATTTCTTGATATTGGTGATTTTCCCTAGTGGTACCCCTAGGGAAATCCGTAAAAATTCGTCGGATTCCGACGAAGCCAATTCTCGATGCGTTGTGACCGGCAAGCTTCCAGTAGCTATTCCGATCGAGTTTTCCCGAATTATTGGACTCGGATCCAAAATTTCACCACTTTTTAGAATTTCTCGATTTTGGTGATTTTCCCTAGTGGTACCCCTAGGGAAATCCGTAAAAATTCATCGGATTCCGACGAAGCCAATTCTCAATGCGTTGTGACCGGCAAGCTTCCAGTAGCTATTCTGATCGAGTTTTCCCGAATTATTGGACTCGGATCAGAAATTTCACCACTTTTTACGATTTCTCGATTTTGGTGATTTTCCCTAGTGGTACACCGAGGAAAATCCGTAAAAATTCGTCGGATTCCGACGAAGCCAATTCTCGATGCATTGTGACCGGCAAGCTTCCAGTAGCTATTCAGATCGAGTTTTCCCCAATTATTTGACTCGGATCCAAAATTTCACGATTTGTCGATTTTGGTGATTTTCCCTAGTGGTACCCTTGGGAAATCCGTAAAAATTCGTCGGATTCCGACGAAGCCAATTCTCGATGCGTTGTGACTGGCAAGCTTCCAGTAGCTATTCCGATCGAGTTTTCCCGAATTATTGGACTCGAATCCAAAATTTCACCACTTTTTACGATTTCTCGATTTTGGTGATTTTCCCGACTGGTACCCCTATGGAAATCCATAAAAATTCGTCGGATTTCGACGAAGACAATTCTCGATGCGTTGTGACCGGCAAGCTTCCAGTAGCTATTCTGATCGAGTTTGCCCGAATTATTGGACTCGGATCCAAAATTTCACGATTTCTCTATTTTGGTGATTTTCCCTAGTGGTACCCCTAGGGAAATCCGTAAAAATTCGTTGAATTCCGACGAAGCCAATTCTCGATGTGTTGTGATCGGCAAGCTTCCAGTAGCTATTCCGATCGAGTTTTCCCGATTTATTGGACTCGGATCCAAAATTTCACCACTTTTTACGATTTCTCGATTTTGGTGATTTTCCCTAGTGGTACCCCTACGGAAATCCATAAAAATTCGTCGGATTCCGACGAAGCCAATTCTCGATGCGTTGTGATCGGCAAGCTTCCAGTTGCTATTCCGATTGAGTTTTCCTGAATTATTGGACTCGGATCCAAAATTTCACTACTTTTTACGATTTCTCGATTTTGGTGATTTTCCCTAGTGGTACCCCTAGGGAAATCCGTAAAAATTCGTCGGATTCCGACGAAGCCAATTCTCGATGCGTGGTGATCGGCAAGCTTTCAGTAGCTATTCAGATCGAGTTTTCCCGAATTATTGGATTCGAATCCAAAATTTCACGATTTCTCTATTTTGGTGATTTTCCCTAGTGGTACCCCTAGGAAAATCCGTAAAAATTCGTCGGATTCCGACGAAACCAATTCTCGATGCGTTGTGACCGGCAAGCTTCCAGTAGCTATTCCGATCGAGTTTTCCCGAATTATTTGGCTCGGATCAAAAAATTCACGATTTCTCGACTTTGGTGATTTTCCCTAGTGGTACCCCTAGGGAAATCCGTAAAAATTCGTCGGATTCCGACGAAGCCAATTCTCGATGCGTTGTGACTGGCAAGCTTCCAGTTGCTATTCCGATCGAGTTTTCCCAAATTATTGGACTCGGATACAAAAATTTCACGATTTCTTGATATTGGTGATTTTCCCTAGTGGTACCCCTAGGGAAATCCGTAAAAATTCGTCGGATTCCGACGAAGCCAATTCTCGATGCGTTGTGACCGGCAAGCTTCCAGTAGCTATTCCGATCGAGTTTTCCCGAATTATTGGACTCGGATCCAAAATTTCACCACTTTTTACAATTTCTCGATTTTGGTGATTTTCCCTAGTGGTACCCCTAGGGAAATCCGTAAAAATTCGTCGGATTCCGACGAAGCCAATTCTCAATGCGTTGTGACCGGCAAGCTTCCAGTAGATATTCCGATCGAGTTTTCCAGAATTATTGGACTCGGATCCAAAATTTCACCACTTTTTACGATTTCTCGATTTTGGTGATTTTCCCTAGTGGTACCCCTAGGAAAATCCGTAAAAATTCGTCGGATTCCGACGAAGCTAATTCTCGATGCATTGTGACCGTCAAGCTTCCAGTAGCTATTCCGATCGAGTTTTTCCGAATTATTTGGCTCTGATCAAAAATTTCACGATTTCTCGATTTTGGTGATTTTCCCTAATGGTACCCCTCGGGAAATCCGTAAAAATTCGTCGGATTCCGACGAAGCCAATTCTCGATGCATTGTGACCGGCAAGCTTTCAGTAGCTATTCCGATCGAGTTTTCCCGAATTATTGGACTCGGATCAAAAATTTCACGATTTCTTGATATTGGTGATTTTCCCTAGTGGTACCCCTAGGGAAATCCGTAAAAATTCGTCGGATTCCGACGAAGCCAATTCTCGATGCGTTGTGACTGGCAAGCTTCCAGTAGCTATTCCGATCGAGTTTTCCCGAATTATTGGACTCGGATCCAAAATTTCACGATTTCTCTATTTTGGTGATTTTCCCTAGTAGTACCCCTAGGCAAATCCGTAAAAATTCGTCGGATTCCGACGAAGTCAATTCTCGATGCGTTGTGACCGGCAAGCTTCCAGTAGCAATTCCGATAGAGTTTTCCCGAATTATTTGGCACGGATCAAAAGTTTCACGATTTCTCGATTTTGGTGATTTTCCCTAGTGGTACCCCTAGGGAAATCCATAAAAATTCGTCGGATTCCGACGAAGCCAATTCTCGATGCGTTGTGACTGGCAAGCTTCCAGTTGCTATTCCGATCGAGTTTTCCCGAATTATTGGACTCGGATACAAAATTTCATCACTTTTTACGATTTCTCGATTTTGGTGATTTTTCCTAGTGGTACCCCTAGGGAAATGCGTAAAAATTCGTCGGATTCCGACGAAGCCAATTCTCGATGCGTTGTGACCGGCAAGCTTTCAGTAGCTATTCCGATCGAGTTTTCCCGAATTATTGGACTCGGATCCAAAATTTTACCACTTTTTATGATTTCTCGATTTTGGTGATTTTCCCTAGTGGTACCCTTATGGAAATCCGTAAAAATTCGTCGGATTTCGACGAAGCCACTTCTCGATGCGTTGTGACCGGCAAGCTTCCAGTAGCTATTCCGATCGAGTTTTCCCGAATTATTGGACTCGGATCCAAAATTTCACGATTTCTCGATTTTGGTGATTTTCCCTAGTGGTACCCCTAGGGAAATCCATAAAAATTCGTCAGATTCAGACGAAGCAAATTCTCGATGCGTTGTAACCGGCAAGCTTCCAGTAGCTATTCCGATCGAGTTCTCCCGAATTATTGGACTCGGATCAAAAAATTTCACCTCTTTTTACGATTTCTCGATTTTTTTAGTGATTTTCGCTAGTGGTACCCCTAGGGATATACGTAAAAAATCGTCGGATTCCGACGAATTCAATTCTCGATGCGTTGTGACCGGCAAGCTTCCAGTTGCTATTCCGATCGAGTTTTTCCGAATTATTGGACTCGGATCAAAAATTTCACGATTTCTCCATTTTGGTGATTTTCCCTAGTGGTACCCCTAGGGAAATCCGTAAAAATTCGTCGGAGTTCGATGAAGCCAATTCTCGATGCGTTGTGACCGGCAAGATTATAGTAGCTATTCCGATCGAGTTTTCCCGAATTATTGGACTCAGATCAAAAATTTCACCACTTTTTACGATTTCTCGATTTTTTTAGTGATTTTCCGTAGTTGTACCGCTAGGGAAATCCGTAAAAAATCGTCGGATTCCGACGAAGCCAATTCTCGATGCGTTGTGACCGGCAAGCTTCCAGTAGCTATTCCGATCGAGTTTTCCTGAATTATTTGACTCGGATCCAAAATTTCACCACTTTTTACGATTTCTCGATTTTGGTGATTTTTCCTAGTGGTACCCCTAGGGAAATCCGTAAAAATTCGTCGGATTCCGAGGAAGCCAATTCTCGATGCGTTGTGACCGGCAAGCTACTGGTCAGATCGAGTTTTCCCGAATTATTTGACTCGGATCCAAAATTTCACGATTTGTCGATTTTGGTGATTTTCCCTAGTGGTACCCTAGGGAAATCCGTAAAAATTCGTCGGATTCCGACGAAGCCAATTCTCGATGCGTTGTGACCGGCAAGCTTCCAGTAGCTATTCCGATCGAGTTTTCCCGAATTATTGGACTTGAATCCAAAATTTCACCACTTTTTACGATTTCTTGATTTTGGTGATTTTCCCTACTGGTACCCCTATGGAAATCCGTAAAAATTTGTCGGATTCCTACGAAGACAATTCTCGATGCGTTGTGACCGGCAAGCTTCCAGTAGCTATTCTGATCGAGTTTGCCCGAATTATTGGACTCGGATCCAAAATTTCACGATTTCTCTATTTTGGTGATTTTCCCTAGTGGTACCCCTAGGGAAATCCGTAAAAATTCGTCGAATTCCGACGAAGCCAATTCTCGATGCGTTGTGATCGGCAAGCTTCCAGTAGCTATTCCGATCGAGTTTTCCCGAATTATTGGACTCGGATCCAAAATTTCACCACTTTTTACGATTTCTCGATTTTGGTGATTTTCCCTAGTGGTACCCCTACGGAAATCCATAAAAATTCGTCGGATTCCGACGAAGACAATTCTCGATGCGTTGTGATCGGCAAGCTTTCAGTAGCTATTCAGATCGAGTTTTCCCGAATTATTGGACTCGGATCCAAAATTTCACGATTTCTCTATTTTGGTGATTTTCCCTAGTGGTACCCCTAGGAAAATCTGTAAAAATTCGTCGGATTTCGACGAAACCAATTCTCGATGCGTTGTGACCGGCAAGCTTTTAGTAGCTATTCCGATCGAGTTTTCCCGAATTATTTGGCTCGGATCAAAAAATTCACGATTTCTCGATTTTGGTGATTTTCCCTAGTGGTACCCCTAGGGAAATCCGTAAAAATTCGTCGGATTCCGATGAAGCCAATTCTCGATGCGTTGTGACCGGCAAGCTTCCAGTTGCCATTCCGATCGAGTTTTCCCGAATTACTGAACTCGGATCCAAAATTTCACCACTTTTTACGATTTCTAGATTTTGGTGATTTTCCCTAGTGGTACCCCTAGGGAAACTCGTAAAAATTAGTCGGATTCCGACGAAGCCAATTCTCGATGCGTTGTGATCGGCAAGCTTTCAGTAGCTATTCAGATCGAGTTTTTCCGAATTATTGGAATCGGAACCAAAATTTCACTACTTTTTACTATTTCTCGATTTTGGTGATTTTCCCTAGTGGTACCCCTAGGGAAATCCGTAAAAATTCATCGGATTCCGACCAAGCCAATTCTCGATGCGTTGTGACCGGCAAGCTTTCAGTAGCTATTCAGATCGAGTTTTCCCGAATTATTGGACTCGGATGCAAAATTTCACGATTTCTCTATTTTGGTGATTTTCCATAGTGGTACCCCTAGGGAAATCCGTAAAAATTCGTCGGATTCCGACGAAGTCAATTTTCGATGCGTTGTGACCGGCAAGCTTCCAGTAGCTATTCCGATCGAGTTTTCCCGAATTATTTGGCTCGGATCAAAAATTTCACGATTTCTCGATTTTGGTGATTTTCCCTAGTGGTACCCCTAGGAAAATCCGTAAAAATTCGTCGGATTCCGACGAAGCCAATTCTCGATGCGTTGTGACTGGCAAGCTTCCAGTTGCTATTCCGATCGAGTTTTCCCGAATTATTGGACTCGGATACAAAATTTCACCACTTTTTACGATTTCTCGATTTTGTTGATTTTCCCTAGTGGTACACCTAGGGAAATGCGTAAAAATTCATCGGATTCCGACGAAGCCAATTCTCGTTGCGTTGTGACCGGAAAGCTTTCAGTAGCTATTCCGATCGAGTTTTCCCGAATTATTGGACTCGGATCAAAAATTTCACGATTTCTCGATATTGGTGATTTTCCCTAGTGGTACCCCTAGGGAAATCCGTAAAAATTCGTCGGATTCCGACGAAGCCAATTCTCGATGCGTTGTGACCGGCAAGCTTCCAGTAGCTATTCCGATTGAGTTTTCCCGAATTATTTGGCTCGGATCAAAAATTTCACGATTTCTCGATTTTGGTGATTTTCCCTAGTTGTAACCCTACGGAAATCCGTAAAAATTCATCGGATTTCGACGAAGCCAATTCTCGATGCGTTGTGACCGGCAAGCTTCCAGTTGCTATTCTGATCGAGTTTTGCCAAATTATTGGACTCGGACCCAAAATTTCACCACTTTTTACGATTTCTCGATTTTGGTGATTTTCCCTAGTGGTACCCCTAGAGAAATCCGTAAAAATTCATCGGATTCCGACGAAGCCAATTCTCGATGCGTTGTGACCGCAAGCTTCCAGTTGCTATTCCGATCGAGTTTTCCCAAATTATTGGACTCGGATCCAAAATTTCACGATTTCTCGATTTTGGTGATTTTCCCTAGTGGTACCCCTAGGGAAATCCGTAAAAATTCGTCGGATTCCGACGAAGCCAATTCTCGATGCGTTGTTATCGGCAAGCTTCCAGTAGCTATTTCGATCGAGTTTTCCCGAATTATTGGACTCGGATCCAAAATTTCACCACTTTTTACAATTTCTCGATTTTGGTGATTTTCCCTAGTGGTACCCCTACGGAAATCCATAAAAATTCGTCGGATTCCGATGAAGCCAATTCTCAATGTGTTGTGACTGGCAAGCTTCCAGTTGCTATTCCGATCGAGTTTTCCCGAATTATTGGACTCGGATACAAAATTTCACCACTTTTTACGATTTCTCGATTTTGGTGATTTTTCCTAGTGGTACCCCTAGGGAAATGCGTAAAAATTCGTCGGATTCCGACGAAGCCAATTCTCGATGCGTTGTGACCGGCAAGCTTTCAGTAGCTATTCCGATCGAGTTTTCCCGAATTATTGGACTCGGATCCAAAATTTCACCACTTTTTATGATTTCTCGATTTTGGTGATTTTCCCTAGTAGTACCCCTTGGGAAATCCGTAAAAATTCATCGGATTCTGACGAAATCAATTCTCAATGCGTTGTGACCGGCAAGCTTCCAGTAGCTATTCCGATCGAGTTTTCCCGAATTATTGGACTCGGATCCAAAATTTCACGATTTCTCGATTTTGGTGATTTTTCCTAGTGGTACGCCTAGGGAAATCGGTAAAAATTCGTCGGATTTCGACGAAACCAATTCTCGATGCGTTGTGACCGGGAAGCTTCTAGTTGCTATTCCAATCGTGTTTTCCCGAATTATTGGACTCGGATCCAAAATTTCACGATTTCTCGATTTTGGTGATTTTCCTTGTGGTACGCCTAGGGAAATCGGTAAAAATTCATCGGATTTCGACGAAGCCAATTCTCGATGCGTTGTGACCGGCAAGCTTCCAGTAGCTATTCCGATCGAGTTTTCCCGAATTATTGGACTCGGATCCAAAATTTCACCACTTTTTACGATTTCTCGATTTTGGTGATTTTCCCTAGTGGTACCCATATGGAAATCCGTAAAAATTCGTCGGATTTCGACGAAGCCACTTCTCGATGCGTTGTGACCGGCAAGCTTCCAGTTGCTATTCCGATCGAGTTTTCCCGAATTATTGGACTCGGATCCAAAATTTCACGATTTCTCGATTTTGGTGATTTTCCTTGTGGTACGCCTAGGGAAATCGGTAAAAATTTATCGGATTTCGACGAAGCCAATTCTCGATGCGTTGTGACCGGCAAGCTTCCAGTAGCTATTCCGATCGAGTTTTCCCGAATTATTTGACTCGGATCCAAAATTTCACCACTTTTTACGATTTCTCGATTTTGGTGATTTTCCCTAGTGGTACCCATATGGAAATCCGTAAAAATTCGTCGGATTTCGACGAAGCCACTTCTCCATGCGTTGTGACCGGCAAGCTTCCAGTAGCTATTCCGATCGAGTTTTCCCGAATTATTGGACTCGGATCCAAAATTTCACGATTTCTCGATTTTGGTGATTTTTTCTAGTGGTACGCCTAGGGAAATCGGTAAAAATTCGTCGGATTTCGACGAAGCCAATTCTCGATGCGTTGTGACCGGCAAGCTTCCAGTAGCTATTCCGATCGAGTTTTCCCGAATTATTGGACTCGGATCCAAAATTTCACCACTTTTTACGATTTCTCGATTTTGGTGATTTTCCCTAGTGGTACCCATATGGAAATCCGTAAAAATTCGTCGGATTTCGACGAAGCCACTTCTCGATGCGTTGTGACCGGCAAGCTTCCAGTAGCTATTCCGATCGAGTTTTCCCGAATTATTGGACTCGGATCCAAAATTTCACGATTTCTCGATTTTGGTGATTTTCCCTAGTGGTACCCCTAGGGAAATCCATAAAAATTCGTCAGATTCAAACGAAGCAAATTCTCGATGCGTTGTAACCGGCAAGCTTCCAGTAGCTATTCCGATCGAGTTCTCCCGAATTATTGGACTCGGATCCAAAATTTCACCTCTTTTTACGATTTCTCAATTTTTTTAGTGATTTTCCCTAGTGGTACCCCTAGGGATATACGTAAAAAATCGTCGGATTCCGACGAAGTCAATTCTCGATGCGTTGTGACCGGCAAGCTTCCAGTTGCTATTCCGATCGAGTTTTCCCGAATTATTGGACTCGGATCAAAAATTTCACGATTTCTCCATTTCGGTGATTTTCCCTAGTGGTACCCCTAGGGAAATCCGTAAAAATTCGTCGGATTCCGACGAAGCCAATTCTCGATGCGTTGTGATCGGCAAGCTTTCAGTAGCTATTCAGATCGAGTTTTCCCGAATTATTGGACTCGGATCCAAAATTTCACGATTTCTCTATTTTGGCGATTTTCCCTAGTGGTACCCCTAGGAAAATCCGTAAAAATTCGTCGGATTCCGACGAAGCCAATTCTCGATGTGTTGTGACCGGCAAGCTTCCAGTTGCCATTCCGATCGAGTTTTCCCGAATTATTGAACTCGGATCCAAAATTTCACCACTTTTTATGATTTCTAGATTTTGGTGATTTTCCCTAGTGGTACCCCTAGGGAAACCCATAAAAATTAGTCGGATTCCGACGAAGCCAATTCTCGATGCGTTGTGATCAGCAAGCTTTCAGTAGCTATTCAGATCGAGTTTTCCCGAATTATTGGACTCGGATCCAAAATTTCACGATTTCTCTATTTTGGTGATTTTCCCTAGTGGTGCCCCTAGGGAAATCCGTAAAAATTCGTCGGATTCCGACGAAGCCAATTCTCGATGCGTTGTGATCGGCAAGCTTCCAGTAGATATTCCGATCGAGTTTTCCCGAATTATTGGACTCGGATCCAAAATTTCACCACTTTTTTCGATTTCTCGATTTTGGTGATTTTCCCTAGTGGTACCCCTACGGAAATCCATAAAAATTCGTCGGATTCCGTTGAAGCCAATTCTCGATGCGTTGTGACCGGCAAGCTTCCAGTTGCTATTCCGATCGAGTTTTCCCAAATTATTGGACTCGGATCCAAAATTTCACTACTTTTTACTATTTCTCGATTTTGGTGATTTTCCCTAGTGGTACCCTTAGGGAAATCCGTAAAAATTCATCGGATTTCGACCAAGCCAATTCTCGATGCGTTGTGACCGGCAAGCTTTCAGTAGCTATTCAGATCGAGTTTTTCCGAATTATTGGACTCGGATCCAAAATTTCACGATTTCTCTATTTTGGTGATTTTCCATAGTGGTACCCCTAGGGAAATTCGTATAAATTCGTCGGATTCCGACGAAGTCAATTTTCGATGCGTTGTGACCGGCAAGCTTCCAGTAGCTATTCCGATCGAGTTTTCCCGAATTATTTGGCTCGGATCAAAAATTTCACGATTTCTCGATTTTGGTGATTTTCCCTAGTGGTACCCCTAGGAAAATCCGTAAAAATTCGTCGGATTCCGACGAAGCCAATTCTCGATGCGTTGTGACCGGCAAGCTTCCAGTTGCTATTCCGATCGAGTTTTGCCAAATTATTGGACTCGGATCCAAAATTTCACCACTTTTTACGATTTCTCGATTTTGGTGATTTTCCCTAGTGGTACCCCTAGGAAAATTCGTAAAAATTCGTCGGATTCCGACGAAGCCAATTCTCGATGCGTTGTGACCGGCAAGCTTCCAGTTGCTATTCCGATCGAGTTTTCCCGAATTATTGGACTCGGATCCAAAATTTCACCACTTTTTACGATTACTCGATTTTGGTGATTTTTCCTAGTGGTACCCCTAGGGAAACATGTAAAAATTCGTCGGATTCCGACGAAACCAATTCTCGATGCGTTGTGACCGGCAAGCTTTCAGTAGCTATTCCGATCGAGTTTTCCCGTATTATTGGACTCGGATCCAAAATTTCACGATTTCTCGATTTTGGTGATTTTCCCTAGTGGTACCCCTAGGGAAATCCGTAAAAATTCGTCGGATTCCGACGAAACCAATTCTCGATGCGTTGTGACCGGCAAGCTACTGGTCAGATCGAGTTTTCCCGAATTATTTGACTCGGATCCAAAATTTCACGATTTGTCGATTTTGGTGATTTTCCCTAGTGGTACCCTAGGGAAATCCGTAAAAATTCGTCGGATTCCGACGAAGCCAATTCTCGATGCGTTGTGACCGGCAAGCTTCCAGTAGCTATTCCGATCGAGTTTTCCCGAATTATTGGACTTGAATCCAAAATTTCACCACTTTTTACGATTTCTTGATTTTGGTGATTTTCCCTACTGGTACCCCTATGGAAATCCGTAAAAATTTGTCGGATTCCTATGAAGACAATTCTCGATGCGTTGTGACCGGCAAGCTTCCAGTAGCTATTCTGATCGAGTTTGCCCGAATTATTGGACTCGGATCCAAAATTTCACGATTTCTCTATTTTGGTGATTTTCCCTAGTGGTACCCCTAGGGAAATCCATAAAAATTCGTCAGATTCAGACGAAGCAAATTCTCGATGCGTTGTAACCGGCAAGCTTCCAGTAGCTATTCCGATCGAGTTCTCCCGAATTATTGGACTCGGATCAAAAAATTTCACCTCTTTTTACGATTTCTCGATTTTTTTAGTGATTTTCGCTAGTGGTACCCCTAGGGATATACGTAAAAAATCGTCGGATTCCGACGAATTCAATTCTCGATGCGTTGTGACCGGCAAGCTTCCAGTTGCTATTCCGATCGAGTTTTCCCGAATTATTGGACTCGGATCAAAAATTTCACGATTTCTCCATTTTGGTGATTTTCCCTAGTGGTACCCCTAGGGAAATCCGTAAAAATTCGTCGGAGTTCGATGAAGCCAATTCTCGATGCGTTGTGACCGGCAAGATTATAGTAGCTATTCCGATCGAGTTTTCCCGAATTATTGGACTCAGATCAAAAATTTCACCACTTTTTACGATTTCTCGATTTTTTTAGTGATTTTCCGTAGTTGTACCGCTAGGGAAATCCGTAAAAAATCGTCGGATTCCGACGAAGCCAATTCTCGATGCGTTGTGACCGGCAAGCTTCCAGTAGCTATTCCGATCGAGTTTTCCCGAATTATTGGACTTGAATCCAAAATTTCACCACTTTTTACGATTTCTTGATTTTGGTGATTTTCCCTACTGGTACCCCTATGGAAATCCGTAAAAATTTGTCGGATTCCTACGAAGACAATTCTCGATGCGTTGTGACCGGCAAGCTTCCATTAGCTATTCTGATCGAGTTTGCCCGAATTATTGGACTCGGATCCAAAATTTCACGATTTCTCTATTTTGGTGATTTTCCCTAGTGGTACCCCTAGGGAAATCCGTAAAAATTCGTCGAATTCCGACGAAGCCAATTCTCGATGCGTTGTGATCGGCAAGCTTCCAGTAGCTATTCCGATCGAGTTTTCCCGAATTATTGGACTCGGATCCAAAATTTCACCACTTTTTACGATTTCTCGATTTTGGTGATTTTCCCTAGTGGTACCCCTACGGAAATCCATAAAAATTCGTCGGATTCCGACGAAGACAATTCTCGATGCGTTGTGATCGGCAAGCTTTCAGTAGCTATTCAGATCGAGTTTTCCCGAATTATTGGACTCGGATCCAAAATTTCACGATTTCTCTATTTTGGTGATTTTCCCTAGTGGTACCCCTAGGAAAATCTGTAAAAATTCGTCGGATTTCGACGAAACCAATTCTCGATGCGTTGTGACCGGCAAGCTTTTAGTAGCTATTCCGATCGAGTTTTCCCGAATTATTTGGCTCGGATCAAAAAATTCACGATTTCTCGATTTTGGTGATTTTCCCTAGTGGTACCCCTAGGGAAATCCGTAAAAATTCGTCGGATTCCGATGAAGCCAATTCTCGATGCGTTGTGACCGGCAAGCTTCCAGTTGCCATTCCGATCGAGTTTTCCCGAATTACTGAACTCGGATCCAAAATTTCACCACTTTTTACGATTTCTAGATTTTGGTGATTTTCCCTAGTGGTACCCCTAGGGAAACTCGTAAAAATTAGTCGGATTCTGACGAAGCCAATTCTCGATGCGTTGTGATCGGCAAGCTTTCAGTAGCTATTCAGATCGAGTTTTTCCGAATTATTGGAATCGGAACCAAAATTTCACTACTTTTTACTATTTCTCGATTTTGGTGATTTTCCCTAGTGGTACCCCTAGGGAAATCCGTAAAAATTCATCGGATTCCGACCAAGCCAATTCTCGATGCGTTGTGACCGGCAAGCTTTCAGTAGCTATTCAGATCGAGTTTTCCCGAATTATTGGACTCGGATGCAAAATTTCACGATTTCTCTATTTTGGTGATTTTCCATAGTGGTACCCCTAGGGAAATCCGTAAAAATTCGTCGGATTCCGACGAAGTCAATTTTCGATGCGTTGTGACCGGCAAGCTTCCAGTAGCTATTCCGATCGAGTTTTCCCGAATTATTTGGCTCGGATCAAAAATTTCACGATTTCTCGATTTTGGTGATTTTCCCTAGTGGTACCCCTAGGAAAATCCGTAAAAATTCGTCGGATTCCGACGAAGCCAATTCTCGATGCGTTGTGACTGGCAAGCTTCCAGTTGCTATTCCGATCGAGTTTTCCCGAATTATTGGACTCGGATACAAAATTTCACCACTTTTTACGATTTCTCGATTTTGTTGATTTTCCCTAGTGGTACACCTAGGGAAATGCGTAAAAATTCATCGGATTCCGACGAAACCAATTCTCGTTGCGTTGTGACCGGAAAGCTTTCAGTAGCTATTCCGATCGAGTTTTCCCGAATTATTGGACTCGGATCAAAAATTTCACGATTTCTCGATATTGGTGATTTTCCCTAGTGGTACCCCTAGGGAAATCCGTAAAAATTCGTCGGATTCCGACGAAGCCAATTCTCGATGCGTTGTGACCGGCAAGCTTCCAGTAGCTATTCCAATTGAGTTTTCCCGAATTATTTGGCTCGGATCAAAAATTTCACGATTTCTCGATTTTGGTGATTTTCCCTAGTTGTAACCCTACGGAAATCCGTAAAAATTCATCGGATTTCGACGAAGCCAATTCTCGATGCGTTGTGACCGGCAAGCTTCCAGTTGCTATTCTGATCGAGTTTTGCCGAATTATTGGACTCGGACCCAAAATTTCACCACTTTTTACGATTTCTCGATTTTGGTGATTTTCCCTAGTGGTACCCCTAGAGAAATCCGTAAAAATTCATCGGATTCCGACGAAGCCAATTCTCGATGCGTTGTGACCGCAAGCTTCCAGTTGCTATTCCGATCGAGTTTTCCCAAATTATTGGACTCGGATCCAAAATTTCACGATTTCTCGATTTTGGTGATTTTCCCTAGTGGTACCCCTAGGGAAATCCGTAAAAATTCGTCGGATTCCGACGAAGCCAATTCTCGATGCGTTGTTATCGGCAAGCTTCCAGTAGCTATTTCGATCGAGTTTTCCCGAATTATTGGACTCGGATCCAAAATTTCACCACTTTTTACAATTTCTCGATTTTGGTGATTTTCCCTAGTGGTACCCCTACGGAAATCCATAAAAATTCGTCGGATTCCGATGAAGCCAATTCTCAATGCGTTGTGACTGGCAAGCTTCCAGTTGCTATTCCGATCGAGTTTTCCCGAATTATTGGACTCGGATACAAAATTTCACCACTTTTTACGATTTCTCGATTTTGGTGATTTTTCCTAGTGGTACCCCTAGGGAAATGCGTAAAAATTCGTCGGATTCCGACGAAGCCAATTCTCGATGCGTTGTGACCGGCAAGCTTTCAGTAGCTATTCCGATCGAGTTTTCCCGAATTATTGGACTCGGATCCAAAATTTCACCACTTTTTATGATTTCTCGATTTTGGTGATTTTCCCTAGTAGTACCCCTTGGGAAATCCGTAAAAATTCATCGGATTCTGACGAAATCAATTCTCAATGCGTTGTGACCGGCAAGCTTCCAGTAGCTATTCCGATCGATTTTTCCCGAATTATTGGACTCGGATCCAAAATTTCACGATTTCTCGATTTTGGTGATTTTTCCTAGTGGTACGCCTAGGGAAATCGGTAAAAATTCGTCGGATTTCGACGAAACCAATTCTCGATGCGTTGTGACCGGGAAGCTTCTAGTTGCTATTCCAATCGTGTTTTCCCGAATTATTGGACTCGGATCCAAAATTTCACGATTTCTCGATTTTGGTGATTTTCCTTGTGGTACGCCTAGGGAAATCGGTAAAAATTCATCGGATTTCGACGAAGCCAATTCTCGATGCGTTGTGACCGGCAAGCTTCCAGTAGCTATTCCGATCGAGTTTTCCCGAATTATTGGACTCGGATCCAAAATTTCACCACTTTTTACGATTTCTCGATTTTGGTGATTTTCCCTAGTGGTACCCATATGGAAATCCGTAAAAATTCGTCGGATTTCGACGAAGCCACTTCTCGATGCGTTGTGACCGGCAAGCTTCCAGTTGCTATTCCGATCGAGTTTTCCCGAATTATTGGACTCGGATCCAAAATTTCACGATTTCTCGATTTTGGTGATTTTCCTTGTGGTACGCCTAGGGAAATCGGTAAAAATTTATCGGATTTCGACGAAGCCAATTCTCGATGCGTTGTGACCGGCAAGCTTCCAGTAGCTATTCCGATCGAGTTTTCCCGAATTATTTGACTCGGATCCAAAATTTCACCACTTTTTACGATTTCTCGATTTTGGTGATTTTCCCTAGTGGTACCCATATGGAAATCCGTAAAAATTCGTCGGATTTCGACGAAGCCACTTCTCCATGCGTTGTGACCGGCAAGCTTCCAGTAGCTATTCCGATCGAGTTTTCCCGAATTATTGGACTCGGATCCAAAATTTCACGATTTCTCGATTTTGGTGATTTTTCCTAGTGGTACGCCTAGGGAAATCGGTAAAAATTCGTCGGATTTCGACGAAGCCAATTCTCGATGCGTTGTGACCGGCAAGCTTCCAGTAGCTATTCCGATCGAGTTTTCCCGAATTATTGGACTCGGATCCAAAATTTCACCACTTTTTACGATTTCTCGATTTTGGTGATTTTCCCTAGTGGTACCCATATGGAAATCCGTAAAAATTCGTCGGATTTCGACGAAGCCACTTCTCGATGCGTTGTGACCGGCAAGCTTCCAGTAGCTATTCCGATCGAGTTTTCCCGAATTATTGGACTCGGATCCAAAATTTCACGATTTCTCGATTTTGGTGATTTTCCCTAGTGGTACCCCTAGGGAAATCCATAAAAATTCGTCAGATTCAAACGAAGCAAATTCTCGATGCGTTGTAACCGGCAAGCTTCCAGTAGCTATTCCGATCGAGTTCTCCCGAATTATTGGACTCGGATCAAAAATTTCACCTCTTTTTACGATTTCTCGATTTTTTTAGTGATTTTCCCTAGTGGTACCCCTAGGGATATACGTAAAAAATCGTCGGATTCCGACGAAGTCAATTCTCGATGCGTTGTGACCGGCAAGCTTCCAGTTGCTATTCCGATCGAGTTTTCCCGAATTATTGGACTCGGATCAAAAATTTCACGATTTCTCCATTTCGGTGATTTTCCCTAGTGGTACCCCTAGGGAAATCCGTAAAAATTCGTCTGATTCCGACGAAGCCAATTCTCGATGCGTTGTGATCGGCAAGCTTTCAGTAGCTATTCAGATCGAGTTTTCCCGAATTATTGGACTCGGATCCAAAATTTCACGATTTCTCTATTTTGGCGATTTTCCCTAGTGGTACCCCTAGGAAAATCCGTAAAAATTCGTCGGATTCCGACGAAGCCAATTCTCGATGTGTTGTGACCGGCAAGCTTCCAGTTGCCATTCCGATCGAGTTTTCCCGAATTATTGAACTCGGATCCAAAATTTCACCACTTTTTATGATTTCTAGATTTTGGTGATTTTCCCTAGTGGTACCCCTAGGGAAACCCATAAAAATTAGTCGGATTCCGACGAAGCCAATTCTCGATGCGTTGTGATCAGCAAGCTTTCAGTAGCTATTCAGATCGAGTTTTCCCGAATTATTGGACTCGGATCCAAAATTTCACGATTTCTCTATTTTGGTGATTTTCCCTAGTGGTGCCCCTAGGGAAATCCGTAAAAATTCGTCGGATTCCGACGAAGCCAATTCTCGATGTGTTGTGATCGGCAAGCTTCCAGTAGATATTCCGATCGAGTTTTCCCGAATTATTGGACTCGGATCCAAAATTTCACCACTTTTTTCGATTTCTCGATTTTGGTGATTTTCCCTAGTGGTACCCCTACGGAAATCCATAAAAATTCGTCGGATTCCGTTGAAGCCAATTCTCGATGCGTTGTGACCGGCAAGCTTCCAGTTGCTATTCCGATCGAGTTTTCCCAAATTATTGGACTCGGATCCAAAATTTCACTACTTTTTACTATTTCTCGATTTTGGTGATTTTCCCTAGTGGTACCCTTAGGGAAATCCGTAAAAATTCATCGGATTTCGACCAAGCCAATTCTCGATGCGTTGTGACCGGCAAGCTTTCAGTAGCTATTCAGATCGAGTTTTTCCGAATTATTGGACTCGGATCCAAAATTTCACGATTTCTCTATTTTGGTGATTTTCCATAGTGGTACCCCTAGGGAAATTCGTATAAATTCGTCGGATTCCGACGAAGTCAATTTTCGATGCGTTGTGACCGGCAAGCTTCCAGTAGCTATTCCGATCGAGTTTTCCCGAATTATTTGGCTCGGATCAAAAATTTCACGATTTCTCGATTTTGGTGATTTTCCCTAGTGGTACCCCTAGGAAAATCCGTAAAAATTCGTCGGATTCCGACGAAGCCAATTCTCGATGCGTTGTGACCGGCAAGCTTCCAGTTGCTATTCCGATCGAGTTTTGCCAAATTATTGGACTCGGATCCAAAATTTCACCACTTTTTACGATTTCTCGATTTTGGTGATTTTCCCTAGTGGTACCCCTAGGAAAATTCGTAAAAATTCGTCGGATTCCGACGAAGCCAATTCTCGATGCGTTGTGACCGGCAAGCTTCCAGTTGCTATTCCGATCGAGTTTTCCCGAATTATTGGACTCGGATCCAAAATTTCACCACTTTTTACGATTACTCGATTTTGGTGATTTTTCCTAGTGGTACCCCTAGGGAAACATGTAAAAATTCGTCGGATTCCGACGAAACCAATTCTCGATGCGTTGTGACCGGCAAGCTTTCAGTAGCTATTCCGATCGAGTTTTCCCGTATTATTGGACTCGGATCCAAAATTTCACGATTTCTCGATTTTGGTGATTTTCCCTAGTGGTACCCCTAGGGAAATCCGTAAAAATTCGTCGGATTCCGACGAAACCAATTCTCGATGCGTTGTGACCGGCAAGCTACAAGTAGCTATTCCGATCGAGTTTTCCCGAATTATTTGGCTCGGATAAAAAATTTCACGATTTCTCGATTTTGGTTATTTTCCCTAGTGGTACCCCTAGGGAAATCCGTAAAAATTCGTCGGATTCCGACGAAGCCAAATCTCAATGCGTTGTGACCGGAAAGCTTCCAGTAGCTATTCCGATCGAGTTTTCCCGAATTATTGGACTCGGATCCAAAATTTCACCACTTTTTACGATTACTCGATTTTGGTGATTTTTCCTAGTGGTACCTCTAGGGAAACCTGTAAAAATTCGTCGGATTCCGACGAAACCAATTCTCGATGCGTTGTGACCGGCAAGCTTCCAGTTGCTATTCCGATCGAGTTTTCCCGAATTATTGGACTCGGATAAAAAATTTCACGATTTCTCGATTTTGGTTATTTTCCCCAGTGGTACCCCTAGGGAAATCCGTAAAAATTCGTCGGATTCCGACGAAGCCAATTCCCGATGCGTTGTGACCGGCAAGCTTCCAGTAGCTATTCCGATTGAGTTTTCCCGAATTATTGGACTCGGATCCAAAATTTCACCAATTTTTACGATTTCTCGATTTTGGTGATTTTTCCTAGTGGTACCCCTAGGGAAATCCGTAAAAATTCGTCGGATTCCGACGAAGCCAATTCTCGATGCGTTGTGACCGGCAAGCTTCCAGTAGCTAGTCCGATCGAGTTTTCCCGAATTATTGGACTCGGATAAAAAATTTCACGATTTCTCGATTTTGGTGATTTTCCCTAGTGGTACCCCTAGGGAAATCCGTAAAAATTCGTCGGATTCCGACGAAGCCAATTCTCGATGCGTTGTGACCGGCAAGCTTCCATTAGCTATTCCGATCGAGTTTTCCCGAATTATTTGGCTCGGATCAAAAATTTCACGATTTCTCGATTTTGGTGATTTTCCCTAGTGGTACCCCTAGGGAAATCCGTAAAAATTCGTCGGATTCCGACGAAGCCAATTCTCGTTGCGTTGTGACCGGCAAGCTTCCAGTTGCTATTCCGATCGAGTTTTCCCGAATTATTGGACTCGGATCAAAAATTTCACGATTTCTCGATTTTGGTGATTTTCCCTAGTGGTACCCCTAGGAAAATCCGTAAAAATTCGTCGGATTTCGACGAAGCCAATTCTCAATGCGTTGTGACCGGCAAGCTTCCAGTAGCTATTCCGATCGAGTTTTCCCGAATTATTGGACTAGGATACAAAATTTCACCACTTTTTACGATTTCTCGATTTTATTGATTTTCCCTAGTGGTACACCTAGGGAAATGCGTAAAAATTCATCGGATTCCGACGAAGCCAATTCTAGTTGCGTTGTGACCGGCAAGCTTTTAGTAGCTATTCCGACTTAGTTTTCCCGAATTATTTGGCTCGGATCAAAAATTTCACGATTTCTCGATTTTTGTGATATTCCCCAGTGGTACCCCTAGGGAAATCCGTAAAATTTCGTCGGATTCCGACGAAACCAATTCTCGATGCGTTGTGACCGGCAAGCTTCAAGTTGCTATTCCGATCGAGTTTTGCCGAATTATTGGACTCGAATCAAAAATTTCACGATTTCTCGATTTTGGTGATTTTCCCCAGTGGTACCCCTAGGGAAATCCGTAAAAATTCGTTGGATTCCGACGAAGCCAATTCTTGATGCGTTGTGACCGGCAAGCTTCCAGTAGCTATTCCGATCGAGTTTTCCCGAATTATTGGTCTCGGATCCAAAATTTCACCACTTTTCGATTTTGGTGATTTTTCCTAGTGTTACACCTAGGGAAATCAGTAAAAATTCGTCGGATTCCGACGTAACCAATTCTCGATGCGTTGTGAACGGCAAGCTTCCAGTTGCTATTCCGATCGAGTTTTCCCGAATTATTGGACTCGGATCCAAAATTTCACCACTTTTTACGATTTCTCGATTTTGGTGAGTTTCCCTAGTGGTACCCCTACGGAAATCCATAAAAATTCGTCGGATTCCGACGAAGCCAATTCTCGATGCGTTGTGATCGGCAAGCTTCCAGTAGCTATTCCGATCGAGTTTTCCCGAATTATTGGACTCGGATCCAAAATTTCACCATTTTTTACTATTTCTCGATTTTGGTGATTTTCCCTAGTGGTACCCCTAGGGAAATCCGTAAAAATTCATTGGATTCCGACGAAGCCAATTCTCGATGCGTTGTGACCGGCAAGCTTTCAGTAGCTATTCAGATCGAGTTTTCCCGAATTATTGGACTCGGATCCAAAATTTCACTACTTTTTACTATTTCTCGATTTTGGTGATTTTCCCTAGTGGTACCCCTAGGGAAATTCGTAAAAATTCATCGGATTCCGACGAAGCAAATTCTCGATGTGTTGTGACCGGCAAGCTTTCAGTAGCTATTCAGATCGAGTTTTCCCGAATTATTGGACTCGGATCCAAAATTTCACCACTTTTTACGATTTCTCGATTTTGGTGATTTTCCCTAGTGGTACCCCTAGGGAAATCCGTAAAATTTCGTCGGATTCTGACGAAGCCAATTCTCGATGCGTTGTGACCGGCAAGCTTTCAGTAGCTATTCAGATCGAGTTTTCCCGAATTATTGGACTCGGATCCAAAATTTCACGATTTCTCTATTTTGGTGATTTTCCCTAGTGGTACCCCTAGGGAAATCCGTAAAAATTCGTCGGATTCCGACGAAACCAATTCTCGATGCGTTGTGATCGGCAAGCTTCCAGTTGCTATTCCGATCGAGTTTTCCCGAATTATTGGACTCGGATCAAAAATTTCACGATTTCTCGATTTTGGTGATTTTCCCCAGTGGTACCCCTAGGGAAATCCGTAAAAATTCGTCGGATTCCGACGAAGCCAATTCTTGATGCGTTGTGACCGGCAAGCTTCCAGTAGCTATTCCGATCGAGTTTTCCCGAATTATTGGTCTCGGATCCAAAATTTCACCACTTTTCGATTTTGGTGATTTTTCTTAGTGTTACACCTAGGGAAATCCGTAAAAATTCGTCGGATTCCGACGAAGCCAATTCTCGATGCGTTGTGACCGGCAAGCTTCCAGTTGCTATTCCGATCGAGTTTTGCCAAATTATTGGACTCGGATCTAAAATTTCACCACTTTTTACGATTTCTCGATTTTGGTGATTTTCCCTAGTGGTACCCCTAGGAAAATTCGTAAAAATTCGTCGGATTCCGACGAAGCCAATTCTCGATGCGTTGTGACCGGCAAGCTTCCAGTTGCTATTCCGATCGAGTTTTCCCGAATTATTGGACTCGGATCCAAAATTTCACCACTTTTTACGATTACTCGATTTTGGTGATTTTTCCTAGTGGTACCCCTAGGGAAACATGTAAAAATTCGTCGGATTCCGACGAAATCAATTCTCGATGCGTTGTGACCGGCAAGCTTTCAGTAGCTATTCCGATCGATTTTTCCCGAATTATTGGACTCGGATCCAAAATTTCACGATTTCTCGATTTTGGTGATTTTCCCTAGTGGTACCCCTAGGGAAATCCGTAAAAATTCGTCGGATTCCGACGAAGCCAATTCTCGATGCGTTGTGACCGGCAAGCTTCAAGTAGCTATTCCGATCGAGTTTTCCCGAATTATTTGGCTCGGATCAAAAATTTCACGATTTCTCGATTTTGGTTATTTTTCCTAGTGGTACCCCTAGGGAAATCCGTAAAAATTCGTCGGATTCCGACGAAGCCAAATCTCGATGCGTTGTGACCGGAAAGCTTCCAGTAGCTATTCCGATCGAGTTTTCCCGAATTATTGGACTCGGATCCAAAATTTCACCACTTTTTACGATTACTCGATTTTGGTGATTTTTCCTAGTGGTACCCCTAGGGAAACCTGTAAAAATTCGTCGGATTCCGACGAAACCAATTCTCGATGCGTTGTGACCGGCAAGCTTCCAGTTGCTATTCCGATCGAGTTTTCCCGAATTATTGGACTCGGATAAAAAATTTCACGATTTCTCGATTTTGGTTATTTTCCCCAGTGGTACCCCTAGGGAAATCCGTAAAAATTCGTCGGATTCCGACGAAGCCAATTCTCGATGCGTTGTGACCGGCAAGCTTCCAGTAGCTATTCCGATCGAGTTTTCCCGAATTATTGGACTCGGATCCAAAATTTCACCAATTTTTACGATTTCTCGATTTTGGTGATTTTTCCTAGTGGTACCCCTAGGGAAATCCGTAAAAATTCGTCGGATTCCGACGAAGCCAATTCTCGATGCGTTGTGACCGGCAAGCTTCCAGTAGCTAGTCCGATCGAGTTTTCCCGAATTATTGGACTCGGATAAAAAATTTCACGATTTCACGATTTTGGTGATTTTCCCTAGTGGTACCCCTAGGGAAATCCGTAAAAATTCGTCGGATTCCGACGAAGCCAATTCTCGATGCGTTGTGACCGGCAAGCTTCCATTAGCTATTCCGATCGAGTTTTCCCGAATTATTTGGCTCGGATCAAAAATTTCACGATTTCTCGATTTTGGTTATTTTCCCTAGTGGTACCCCTAGGGAAATCCGTAAAAATTCGTCGGATTCCGACGAAGCCAATTCTCGTTGCGTTGTGACCGGCAAGCTTCCAGTTGCTATTCCGATCGAGTTTTCCCGAATTATTGGACTCGGATCAAAAATTTCACGATTTCTCGATTTTGGTGATTTTCCCTAGTGGTACCCATAGGGAAATCCGTAAAAATTCGTCGGATTTCGACGAAGCCAATTCTCAATGCGTTGTGACCGGCAAGCTTCCAGTAGCTATTCCGATCGAGTTTTCCCGAATTATTGGACTCGGATCCAAAATTTCACCACTTTTTACGATTTCTCGATTTTGGTGATTTTCCCTAGTGGTACCCCTACGGAAATCCGTAAAAATTCGTCGGATTTCGACGAAACCAATTCTCAATGCGTTGTGACCGGCAAGCTTCCAGTAGCTATTCGGATCGAGTTTTCCCGAATTATTGGACTCGGATCCAAAATTTCACGATTTCTCGATTTTGGTGATTTTCCCTAGTTTTACCCCTAGGGTAATCCGTAAAAATTCGTCTGATTCTGACGAAGCCAATTCCCGATGCGTTGTGACCGGCAGGCTTCCAGTTGCTATTCCGATCGAGTTTTCCCGAATTATTGTGCTCGGATCCAAAATTTCACGATTTCTTGAATTTGGTGATTTTCCCTAGTGGTACCGCTAGGGAAATCCGGAAAAATTCGTCGGATTCCGACGAAGCCAATTCTCGATGCGTTGTGACCGGCAAGCTTCCAATAGCTATTCCGATCGAGTTTTACGGAATTATTGGACTCAGATCCAAAATTTCACCACTTTTCGATTTTGGTGATTTTCCCTAGTGTTACCCCTAGGGAAATCCGTAAAAATTCGTCGGATTCCGACGAATACAATTCTCGATGCGTTGTGACCGGCAAGCTTCCATTAGCTATTCCGATCGAGTTTTCCCGAATTATTGGACTCGGATCCAAAATTTCACGATTTCTCGATTTTGGTGATTTTCCCTAATTTTACCCCTAGGAAAATCCGTAAAAATTCGTCGGATTCCGACGAAACTAATTCTCGATGCGTTGTGACCGGCAAGCTTCCAGTAGCTATTCCGATCGAGTTTTTCCTAATTATTGGACTCGGATCCAAAATTTTATCACTTTTTACGATTTCTCGATTTTGGTGATTTTCCCAAGTGGTACCCCTTGGAAAATCCGTAAAAATTTGTCGGATTTCGACGAAGGCAATTCTCGATGCGTTGTGACCGGCAAGCTTCCAGTAGCTATTCCGATCGAGTTTTTCCGAATTATTGGACTCGGATAAAAAATTTCACTATTTCTCGATTTTGGTGATTTTCCCTAGTGGTACCCCAAGGGAAATCCGTAAAAATTCGTCGGATTCCAACGAAGCCAATTCTTGATGCGTTGTTACCGGCAAGCTTCCAGTAGCTATTCCGATCGAGTTTTCCTGAATTATTGGTCTCGAATCCAAAATTTCACCACTTTTCGATTTTGGTGATTTTCCCTAGTGTTACCCCTAGGGAAATCCGTAACAATTCGTCGGATTCCGACGAAGCCAATTCTCGATGCGTTGTGACCGACAAGCTTCCAGTAGCTAGTCCGATCGAGTTTTCCCGAATTATTGGACTCGGATCAAAAATTTCACCACTTTTTACGATTTCTCGATTTTGGTGATTTTCCCTAGTGGTACCCCTAGGGAAATCCGTAAAAATTCGTCGAATTCCGACGAAGCCAATTCTCGATGCGTTGTGACCGGCAAGCTTCCAGTAGCTATTCCAATCGAGTTTTCCCGAATTTTTGGACTCGGATCAAAAATTACACGATTTCTCGATTTTGGTGATTTTCCCTAGTGGTACCCCTAGGGAAATTCGTAAAAATTCATCGGATTCTGACGAAGCCAATTCTTGATGCGTTGTGACCGGCAAGCTTCGAGTAGCTATTCCGATCGAGTTTTCCCGAATTATTTGACTCGGATCCAAAATTTCACCACTTTTCGATTTTGGTGATTTTCCCTAGTGTTGCCCCTAGGGAAATCCGTAAAAATTCGTCGGATTCCGACGAAGCCAATTCTCGATGCGTTGTGACCGGCAAGCTTCCAGTAGCTAGTCCGATCGAGTTTTCCCGAATTATTGGACTCGGGTCAAAAATTTCACAACTTTTTACGATTTCTCAATTTTGGTGATTTTTCCTAGTGGTACCCCTAGGGAAATCCGTAAAAATTCGTCGAATTTCGACGAAACCAATTCTCGATGCGTTGTGACCGGCAAGCTTCCAGTAGCTATTCCGATCGAGTTTTCCCAAGTTTTTGGACTCGGATCAAAAATTTCACGATTTCTCGATTTTGGTGATTTTCCCTAGTGGTACCCCTAGGGAAATCCGTAAAAATTCGTCGGATTCCGACGAAGCCAATTCTTGATGCGTTGTGACCTGCAAGCTTCCAGTAGCTATTCCGATCGAGTTTTCCCGAATTATTTGACTCGGATCCAAAATTTCACCACTTTTCGATTTTGTTGATTTTCCCTAGTGTTACCCCTAGGGAAATCCGTAAAAGTTCGTCGGATTCCGACGAAGCCAATTCTCGATACGCTGTGACCGGCAAGCTTCTAGTAACTATTCCGATCTATTTTTCCCGAATTATTGGACTCGGATCCAAAATTTCACCACTTTTTACGATTTCTCGATTTTGGTGATTTTCCCTAGTGGTACGCCTAGGGAAATCCGTAAAAATTCGTCGGATTCCGACGAAGCCAATTCTCGATGCGTTGTGATCGGCAAGCTCCCAGTAGCTATTCCGATCGAGTTTTCCCTAATTATTGGACTCGGATCCAAAATTTCACCACTTTTTACGATTTCTCGATTTTTGTGATTTTTCCTAGTGGCCAAGGGAAATCCGTAAAAATTCGTCGGATTCCGACGAAGCCAATTCTCGATGCGTTGTGATCGGCAAGCTCCCAGTAGCTATTCCGATCGAGTTTTCCCTAATTATAGGACTCGGATCCAAAATTTCACCACTTTTTACGATTTCTCGATATTTGTGATTTTTCCTAGTGGCCAAGGGAAATCCGTAAAAATTCGTCGGATTTCGACGAAACCAATTCTCGATGCGTTGTGACCGGCAAGCTTCCAGTAGCTATTCCGATCGAGTTTTCCCGAATTATTGGACTCGCATCCAAAATTTCACGATTTTCCCTAGTGTTACCCCTAGGGAAATCCGTAAAAATTAGTCGGATTCCGACGAAGCCAATTCTCGATGCGTTGTGACCGGCAAGCTTCCAGTAGCTATTCCGATCGAGTTTTCCCGAATTATTGGACTCGGATCCAGAATTTCACCACTTTTTACATTTCTCGATTTTGGTGATTTTCCCGAGTGGTACTGCTAGGAAAATCCGTAAAAAAATCGTCGGATTCCGACGAAGCCAATTCTGGATGCGTTGTGACCGGCAAGCTTCCAGTAGCTATTCCGATCGAGTTTTCCCGAATTATTGGACTCGGATCCAAAATTTCACCACTTTTTACGATTTCTCAATTTTGGTGATTTTTTGTAGTGGTACCACTAGGGAAATTCGTAAAAATTCGTCGGATTCCGACGAAGCCTATTCTCGATGCGTTGTGACCGGCAAGCTTCCAGTAGCTATTCCGATCGAGTTTTCCCAAATTATTGGACTCTGATTCAAAATTTCACGATTTCTCGATTTTGGTGATTTTTCCTAGAGGTACCCCTAGGGAAATCCGTAAAAACTCGTCCGATTTCGACAAAGCCAATTCTCGATGCGTTGTGACCGGCAAGCTTCCAGTAGCTATTCGGATCGAGTTTTCCCGAATTATTGGACTCGGATCAAAAATTTCACCACTTTTTACGATTTCTCGATTTTGGTGATTTTTCCTAGTGGTACCCCTAGGGAAATCCGTAAAAATTCGTCGGATTCCGATGAAGCCAATTCTCGATGCGTTGTGACCGGCAAGCTTCCAGTAGCTATTCCGATCGAGTTTTCCCGAATTATTGGACTCGGATCCACAATTTCACCACTTTTTACATTTCTCGATTTTGGTGATTTTCCCTAGTGGTACCCCTAGGAAAATCCGTGAAAAATCGTCGGATTCCGACGAAGCCAATTCTGGATGCGTTGTGACCGACAAGCTTCCAGTAGCTATTTTGATCGAGTTTTCCCGAATTATTGGACTCGGATCCAAAATTTCACCACTTTTTACGATTTCTCAATTTGGGTGATTTTTCCTAGTGGTACCCCTAGGGAAATTCGTAAAAATTCGTCAGATTCTGACGAAGCCAATTCTCGATGCGTTGTGATCGACAAGCTTCCAAAAGCTATTCCAATCGAGTTTTCCCGAATTATTGGATTCGGATCCAAAATTTTACGATTCCTCGATTTTGGTGATTTTTCCTAGTGGTACCCCTAGAAAAATCCGTAAAAATTCGTCGGATTCCGATGAAGCCAATTCTCGATGCGTTGTGACCGGCAAGATTTCAGTAGCTATTCCGATCGAGTTTTCCAGAATTATTGGACTCGAATCCAAAATTTTACCACTTTTTACGATTTCTCGATTTTGGTGATTTTCCCTAGTGGTACCCCTTGGGAAATCGGTAAAAATTCATCGGATTCCGACGAAGCCAATTCTCGATGCGTTGTGATCGGCAAGCTTCCAGTAGCTATTCCGATCGAGTTTTCCCAAATTATTGCACTCGGATCCAAAATTTCACGATTTCTCGATTTTGGTGATTTTTCCTAGTGGTACCCCTAGGGAAATCCGAAAAAATTCGTCGGATTCCGACCAAGCCAATTCTCGATGAGTTGTGACCGGCAAGCTTCCATTAGCTATTCCTATCGAGTTTTCTCGAATTATTGGACTCGGATCAAAAATTTCACCACTTTTTACGATTTCTCGATTTTTGTGATTTTTCTTAGTGGTACCCCTAGGGAAATCCGTAAAAATTCATCAAATTCCGACGAAGCCAATTCTCGATGCGTTGTGACCGGCAAGCTTCCAGTAGTTATTCCAATCGAGTTTTCCTGAATTATTGGACTCGGATACAAAATTTTACCACTTTTTACGATTTCTTGATTTTGGTGATTTTCCATAGTGGTACCCCTAGGGAAATTCGTAAAAATTCGTCAGATTCTGACGAAGCCAATTCTCGATGCGTTGTGACTGGCAAGCTTCCAGTAGCTATTCCAATCGAGTTTTCCCGAATTTTATGACTCGGATCCAAAATTTCACGATTTCTCGATATTGGTGATTTTCCCTAGTGGTATCCCTAGGGAAATGCGTAAAAATTCGTCGGATTCCGACGAAAACAATTCTCGATGCGTTGTGACCGGCAAGCTTCCAGTAGCTATTCCGATCGAGTTTTCCCGAATTATATGACTCGGATCCAAAATTTCACGATTTCTCGATATTGGTGATTTTCCCTAGTGGTACCCCTAGGGAAATGCGTAAAAATTTGTCGGATTCCGACGAAACCAATTCTCGATGCGTTGTGACCGGCAAGCTTCCAGTAGCTATTCCGATCGAGTTTTCCCGAATTATTGGACTCGAATCCAAAATTTCACCACTTTTTACGATTTCTCGATTTTGGTGATTTTTCCTAGTGGTACCCCTAGGGAAATTCGTAAAAATTCTTCGGATTCTGACGAAGCCAATTCTCGATACATTGTGACCGGCAATCTTCCAGTAGCTATTCCGATCGAGTTTTCCCAAATTTTTGGACTCGGATCCAAAATTTCACGATTTCTCGATTTTGGCGATTTTCCCTACTGGTACCCCTAGGAAAATCCGTAAAAATTCTTCGGATTTCGACGAAGCCAATTCTCGATGCGTTGTGACCGGCAAGCTTTCAGTAGCTATTCCGATCGAGTTTTCCAGAATTATTGGACTCGGATCCAAAATTTCACCACTTTTTACGATTTCTCGATTTTGGTGATTTTCCCTAGTGGTACTCCTAGGGAAATCCGTAAAAATTCGTCGGATTCCGACGAAGCCAATTCTCGATGCGTTGTGACCGGCAAGCTTCCAGTAGCTATTCCGATCGAGTTTTCCCGAATTATTGGACTCGGATCCAAAAGTTCTCGATTTCTCGATTTTGGTGATTTTCCCTAGTGGTACCCCTAGGAAAATCCGTAAAAATTCGTCGGATTCCGACGAAGCCAATTCTCGATGCGTTGTGACCGGCAAGCTTTCAGTAGCTATTCCGATCGAGTTTTCCAGAATTATTGGACTCGGATCCAAAATTTCACCACTTTTTACGATTTCTCGATTTTAGTGATTTTTCCTAGTGGTACCACTAGAGAAATCCGTAAAAACTCGTCGGATTCCGACGAAGCCAATTCTCGATGCGTTGTGACCGGAAAGCTTCCAGTAGCTATTCCGATCGAGTTTTCCCGAATTATTGGACTCGGATCCAAAATTTCACCACTTTTTATGATTTCTCGGTTTTGGTGATTTTCCCTAGTGGTACCCCTAGGGAAATTCGTAAAAAATCGTCGAATTCCGACGAATCCAATTCTCGATACGTTGTGACCGGCAAGCTCCCAGTAGCTATTCCGATTGAGTTTTCCCGAATTATTGGACTCGGATCCAAAATTTCACCACGTTTTACGATTTCTCGATTTTGGTGATTTTCCCTAGTGTTACCCCTAGGAAAATCCGTAAAAATTCGTCGGATTCCGACGAAACCAATTCTCGATATGTTGTGACCGAAAAGCTTCCAGTAACTATTCCGATCGATTTTTCCCGAATTATTGGACTCGGATCCAAAATTTGACCACTTTTTACGATTTCTCGATTTTGGTGATTTTCCCTAGTGGTACCCCTAGGGAAATCCGTAAAAATTAGTCGGATTCCGACGAAGCCAATTCTTGATGCGTTGTGACCGGCAAGCTTCCAGTAGCTATTCCGATCGAGTTTTCCCGAATTATTGGACTCGGATCCAAAATTTCACCACTTTTTACGATTTCTCGATTTTGGTGATTTTCCCTAATGGTACCCCCTAGGGAAATCCGTAAAAAATCGTCGAATTCCGACGAATCCAATTCTCGATACGTTGTGACCGGCAAGCTCCCAGTAGCTATTCTGATTGAGTTTTCCCGAATTATTGGACTCGGATCCAAAATTTCACCACTTTTTACGATTTCTCGATTTTGGTGATTTTCCCTAGTGGTACCCCTAGGGAAATCCGTAAAAATTCGTCGGATTCCGACGAAGCCAATTCTCGATGCGTTGTGACCGGCAAGCTTCCAGTAGCTATTCCGATCGAGTTTTCCCGAATTATTGGACTTGGATCCAAAATTTCACCACTTTTTACGATTTCTCGATTTTGGTGATTTTCCCTAGTGGTACCCCAAGGGAAATCCGTAAAAATTTGTCGGATTACGACAAAGCCAATTCTCGATATGTTGTGACCGGAAAGCTTCCAGTAACTATTCCGATCGATTTTTCCCGAATTATTGGACTCGGATCCAAAATTTCACCACTTTTCGATTTTGGTGATTTTGCCCAGTGGTACCCCTAGGAAAATCCGTAAAAATTCGTCGGATTCCGATGAAGCCAATTCTCGATGCGTTGTGACCGGTAAGCTTCCAGTAGATATTCCGATCGAGTTTTCCCGAATTATTGGACTCGGATCCAAAATTTCACCACTTTTCACGATTTCTCAATTTTTGTGATTTTCCCTAATGGTACCCCTAGGGAAATCCGTAAAAATTTGTCGGATTCCGACGAAGTCAATTCTTGATGCGTTGTGACCGGCAAGCTTCCAGTCGCTATTTCGATCGAGTTTTCCCGAATTATTGGACTCGGATCCAAAATTTCACCACTTTTTACGATTTCTCGTTTTTGGTGATTTTCCCTAGTGGTACCCCTAGGGAAATCCGTAAAAATTCGTCGGATTCCGACGAAGCCAATTCTTGATGCGTTGTGACCGGCAAGTTTCCTGTAGATATTCCGATCGAGTTTTCCCGAATTATTGGACTTGGATCCAAAATTTCACCACTTTTTACGATTTCTCGATTTTGGTGATTTTCCCTAGTGGTACCCCAAGGGAAATCTGTAAAAATTTGTCGGATTACGACGAAGCCAATTCTCGATATGTTGTGACCGGAAAGCTTCCAGTAACTATTCCGATCGATTTTTCCCGAATTATTGGACTCGGATCCAAAATTTCACCACTTTTCGATTTTGGTGATTTTCCCCAGTGGTACCCCTAGGAAAATCCGTAAAAATTCGTCGGATTCCGATTAAGCCAATTCTCGATGCGTTGTGACCGGTAAGCTTCCAGTAGATATTCCGATCGAGTTTTCCCGAATTATTGGAATCGGATCCAAAATTTCACCACTTTTCACGATTTCTCGATTTTGGTGATTTTCCCTAATGGTACCCCTAGGGAAATCCGTAAAAATTTGTCGGATTCCGACGAAGTCAATTCTTGATGCGTTGTGACCGGAAAGCTTCCAGTCGCTATTTCGATCGAGTTTTCCCGAATTATTGGACTCGGATCTAAAATTTCACCACTTTTCCATTTTGGTGATTTTCCCTAGTGGTACCCCTAGGAAAATCCGTAAAAATTCGTCGGATTCCGACGAAGCTAATTCTCGATGCGTTGTGACCGGCAAGCTTTCAGTAGCTATTCCGATCGAGTTTTCCAGAATTATTGGACTCGGATCCAAAATTTCAAAACTTTTTACGATTTCTCGATTTTTGCGATTTTCCCTAGTGGTACCCCTAGGGAAATCCGTAAAAACTCGTCGGATTCCGACGAAGCCAATTCTCGATGCGTTGTGACCGGCAAGCTTCCAGTAGCTATTCCGATCGAGTTTTCCAGAATTATTGGACTCGGATCCAAAATTTCACCACTTTTTACGATTTCTCGATTTTGGAGATTTTTTCTAGTGGTACCCCAAGGGAAATCCGTAAAAATTCGTCGGATTCCGACGAAGCTAATTCTCGATGCGTTGTGACCGGCAAGCTTCCAGTAGCTATTCCGATCGAGTTTTCCCGAATTATTGGACTCGGATCCAAAATTTCACCACTTTTTACGATTTCTCGATTTTGGTGATTTTCCCTAGTGGTACCCAAAGGGAAATCCGTAAAAATTCGTCGGATTACGACGAAGCCAATTCTCGATATATTGTGACCGGAAAGCTTCCAGTAACTATTCCGATCGATTTTTCCCGAATTATTGGACTCGGATCTAAAATTTCACCACTTTTCGATTTTGCTGATTTTCCCTAGTGGTACCCCTAGGAAAATCCGTAAAAATTCGTCGGATTCCGACGAAGCCAATTCTCGATGCGTTGTGACCGGCAAGCTTTCAGTAGCTATTCCGATCGAGTTTTCCAGAATTATTGGACTCGGATCCAAAATTTCACCACTTTTTACGATTTCTCGATTTTAGTGATTTTTCCTAGTGGTACCCCTAGGGAAATCCGTAAAAACTCGTCGGATTCCGACGAAGCCAGTTCTCGATGCGTTGTGACCGGAAAGCTTCCAGTAGCTATTCCGATCGAGTTTTCCCGAATTATTGGACTCGGATCCAAAATTTCACCACTTTTTATGATTTCTCGATTTTGGTGATTTTCCCTAGTGGTACCCCTAGGGAAATCCGTAAAAAATCGTCGAATTCCGACGAATCCAATTCTCGATACGTTGTGACCGGCAAGCTCCCAGTAGCTATTCCGATTGAGTTTTCCCGAATTATTTGACTCAGATCCAAAATTTCACCACTTTTTACGATTTCTCGATTTTGGTGATTTTCCCTTGTGTTACCCCTAGGGAAATCCGTAAAAATTCGTCGGATTCCGACGAAGCCAATTCTCGATATATTGTGACCGAAAAGCTTCCAGTAACTATTCCGATCGATTTTTCCCGAATTATTGGACTCGGATCCAAAATTTCACCACTTTTTACGATTTCTCGATTTTGGTGATTTTCCCTAGTGGTACCCCTAGGGAAATCCGTAAAAATTCGTCGGATTCCGACGAAGCCAATTCTTGATGCGTTGTGACCGGCAAGCTTCCAGTAGATATTCCGATCGAGTTTTCCCGAATTATTGGACTCGGATCCAAAATTTCACCACTTTTTACGATTTCTCGATTTTGGTGATTTTCCCTAATGGTACCCCTAGGGAAATCCGTAAAAATTCATCGGATTCCGACGAAGCCAATTCTCGATATGTTGTGACCGAAAAGCTTCCAGTAACTATTCCGATCGATTTTTCCCGAATTATTGGACTCGGATCCAAAATTTCACCACTTTTTACGATTTCTCGATTTTGGTGATTTTCCCTAGTGGTACCCCTAGGGAAATCCGTAAAAATTCGTCGGATTCCGACGAAGCCAATTCTCGATGCGTTGTGACCGGCAAGCTTCCAGTAGCTATTCCGATCGAGTTTTCTCGAATTATTGGACTTGGATCCAAAATTTCACCACTTTTTACGATTTCTTGATTTTGGTGATTTTCCCTAGTGGTACCCCAAGGGAAATCCGTAAAAATTTGTCGGATTACGACGAAGCCAATTCTCGATATGTTGTGACCGGAAAGCTTCCAGTAACTATTCCGATCGATTTTTCCCGAATTATTGGACTCGGATCCAAAATTTCACCACTTTTCGATTTTGGTGATTTTCCCCAGTGGTACCCCTAGGAAAATCCGTAAAAATTCGTCGGATTCCGATTAAGCCAATTCTCGATGCGTTGTGACCGGTAAGCTTCCAGTAGATATTCCGATCGAGTTTTCCCGAATTATTGGACTCGGATCCAAAATTTCACCACTTTTCACGATATCTCGATTTTGGTGATTTTCCCTAATGGTACCCCTAGGGAAATCCGTAAAAATTTGTCGGATTCCGACGAAGTCAATTCTTGATGCGTTGTGACCGGAAAGCTTCCAGTCGCTATTTCGATCGAGTTTTCCCGAATTATTGGACTCGGATCCAAAATTTCACCACTTTTCCATTTTGGTGATTTTCCCTAGTGGTACCCCTAGGAAAATCCGTAAAAATTCGTCGGATTCCGACGAAGCCAATTCTCGATGCGTTGTGACCGGCAAGCTTTCAGTAGCTATTCCGATCGAGTTTTCCAGAATTATTGGACTCGGATCCAAAATTTCAAAACTTTTTACGATTTCTCGATTTTTGCGATTTTCCCTAGTGGTACCCCTAGGGAAATCCGTAAAAACTCGTCGGATTCCGACGAAGCCAATTCTCGATGCGTTGTGACCGGCAAGCTTCCAGTAGCTATTCCGATCGAGTTTTCCCGAATTATTGGACTCGGATCCAAAATTTCACCACTTTTTATGATTTCTCGATTTTGGTGATTTTCCCTAGTGGTACCCCTAGGGAAATCCGTAAAAAATCGTCGAATTCCGACGAATCCAATTCTCGATGCGTTGTGACCGGAAAGCTCCCAGTAGCTATTTCGATCGAGTTTTCCCGAATTATTGGACTCGGATCCAAAATTTCACCACTTTTTACGATTTCTCGATTTTGGTGATTTTCCCTAGTGGTACCCCTAGGGAAATCCGTAAAAATTCGTCGGATTCCGACGAAGCCAATTCTCGATATGTTTTGACCGGAAAGCTTCCAGTAACTATTCCGATCGATTTTTCCCGAATTATTGGACTCGGATCCAAAATTTCACCACTTTTTATAATTTCTCGATTTTGGTGATTTTCCCTAGTGGTACCCCTAGGGAAATCCGTAAAAATTCGTCGGATTCCGACGAAGCCAATTCTTGATGCGTTGTGACCGGAAAGCTTCCAGTAGCTATTCCGATCGAGTTTTCCCGAATTATTGGACTCGGATCCAAAATTTCACAACTTTTTACGATTTCTCGATTTTGGTGATTTTCTCTAGTGGTACCCCAAGGGAAATCCGTAAAAATTCGTCGGATTCCAACGAAGCCAATTCTCGATGCATTGTGACCGGCAAGCTTCCAGTAACTATTCCGATCGAGTTTTCCCAAATTATTGGATTCAGATCCAAAATTTCACGATTTCTCGATTTTGGTGATTTTCCCTAATGGTACCCCTAGGGAAATCCGTAAAAATTCGTTGGATTCCGACGAAGTCAATTGTCGATTCTTTGTGACCGGCAAGCTTCCAGTCGCTATTCGGATCGAGTTTTCCCGAATTATTGTACTCGGATCCAAAATTTCACCACTTTTATGATTTCTCGATTTTGGGGATTTTTCCTAGTGGTACCCCTTGGGAAATTCGTAAAAATTTTTCGGATTCTGACGAAGCCAATTCTCGATGCATTGTGACCGGCAAGCTTCCAGTAGCTATTCCGATCGAGTTTTCCCGAATTTTTGGACTCGGATCCAAAATTTCATGATTTCTCGATTTTTGCGATTTTCCCTAGTGGTACCCTTAGGAAAATCCGTAAAAATTCGTCGGATTCCGACGAAGCCAATTCTCAATGCATTGTGACCGGCAAGCTTTCAGTAGCTATTCCGATCGAGTTTTCCAGAATTAATGGACTCGGATCCAAAATTTCACCACTTTTTACGATTTCTCGATTTTGGTGATTTTTTCTAGTGGTACCCCAAGGGAAATCCGTAAAAATTCGTCGGATTCCGACGAAGCTAATTCTCGATGCGTTGTGACCGGCAAGCTTCCAGTAGCTATTCCGATCGAGTTTTCCCGAATTATTGGACACGGATCCAAAATTTCACCACTTTTTACGATTTCTCGATTTTGGTGATTTTCCCTAGTGGTACCCAAAGGGAAATCCGTAAAAATTCGTCGGATTACGACGAAGCCAATTCTCGATATATTGTGACCGGAAAGCTTCCAGTAACTATTCCGATCGATTTTTCCCGAATTATTGGACTCGGATCTAAAATTTCACCACTTTTCGATTTTGGTGATTTTCCCTAGTGGTACCCCTAGGAAAATCCGTAAAAATTCGTCGGATTCCGACGAAGCCAATTCTCGATGCGTTGTGACCGGTAAGCTTCCAGTAGGTATTCCGATCGAGTTTTCCCGAATTATTGGACTCGGATCCAAAATTTCACAACTTTTTACGATTTCTCGATTTTGGTGATTTTCTCTAGTGGTACCCCAAGGGAAATCCGTAAAAATTCGTCGGATTCCAACGAAGCCAATTCTCGATGCATTGTGACCGGCAAGCTTCCAGTAACTATTCCGATCGAGTTTTCCCGAATTATTGGACTCAGATCCAAAATTTCACGATTTCTCGATTTTGGTGATTTTCCCTAATGGTACCCCTAGGGAAATCCGTAAAAATTCGTTGGATTCCGACGAAGTCAATTGTCGATTCGTTGTGACCGGCAAGCTTCCAGTCGCTATTCGGATCGAGTTTTCCCGAATTATTGTACTCGGATCCAAAATTTCACCACTTTTTATGATTTCTCGATTTTGGGGATTTTTCCTAGTGGTACCCCTTGGGAAATTCGTAAAAATTCTTCGGATTCTGACGAAGCCAATTCTCGATGCATTGTGACCGGCAAGCTTCCAGTAGCTATTCCGATCGAGTTTTCCCGAATTATTGGACTCGGATCCAAAATTTCACCACTTTTTACGATTTCTCGATTTTGGAGATTTTTTCTAGTGGTACCCCAAGGGAAATCCGTAAAAATTCGTCGGATTCCGACGAAGCTAATTCTCGATGCGTTGTGACCGGCAAGCTTCCAGTAGCTATTCCGATCGAGTTTTCCCGAATTATTGGACTCGGATCCAAAATTTCACCACTTTTTACGATTTCTCGATTTTGGTGATTTTCCCTAGTGGTACCCCTAGGGAAATCCGTAAAAATTCGTCGGATTCCGACGCAGCCATTTCTCGATGCGTTGTGACCGGCAAGCTTCCAGTAGCTATTCCGATCGAGTTTTCCCGAATTATTGGACTCGGATCCAAAATTTCACAACTTTTTACGATTTCTCGATTTTGGTGATTTTCTCTAGTGGTACCCCAAGGGAAATCCGTAAAAATTTGTCGGATTCCAACGAAGCCAATTCTCGATGCATTGTGACCGGCAAGCTTCCAGTAACTATTCCGATCGAGTTTTCCCGAATTATTGGACTCAGATCCAAAATTTCACGATTTCTCGATTTTGGTGATTTTCCCTAATGGTACCCCTAGGAAAATCCGTAAAAATTCGTTGGATTCCGACGAAGTCAATTGTCGATTCGTTGTGACCGGCAAGCTTCCAGTCGCTATTCGGATCGAGTTTTCCCGAATTATTGTACTCGGATCAAAAATTTCACCACTTTTTATGATTTCTCGATTTTGGGGATTTTTCCTAGTGGTACCCCTTGGGAAATTCGTAAAAATTCTTCGGATTCTGACGAAGCCAATTCTCGATGCATTGTGACCGGCAAGCTTCCAGTAGCTATTCCGATCGAGTTTTCCCGAATTTTTGGACTCGAATCCAAAATTTCATGATTTCTCGATTTTTGCGATTTTCCCTAGTGGTACCCTTAGGAAAATCCGTAAAAATTCGTCGGATTCCGACGAAGCCAATTCTCAATGCATTGTGACCGGCAAGCTTTCAGTAGCTATTCCGATCGAGTTTTCCAGAATTATTGGACTCGGATCCAAAATTTAACCACTTTTTACGATTTCTCGATTTTGGTGATTTTTTCTAGTGGTACCCCAAGGGAAATCAGTAAAAATTCGTCGGATTCCGACGAAGCTAATTCTCGATGCGTTGTGACCGGCAAGCTTCCAGTAGCTATTCCGATCGAGTTTTCCCGAATTATTGGACACGGATCCAAAATTTCACCACTTTTTACGATTTCTCGATTTTGGTGATTTTCCCTAGTGGTACCCAAAGGGAAATCCGTAAAAATTCGTCGGATTACGACGAAGCCAATTCTCGATATATTGTGACCGGAAAGCTTCCAGTAACTATTCCGATCGATTTTTCCCGAATTATTGGACTCGGATCTAAAATTTCACCACTTTTCGATTTTGGTGATTTTCCCTAGTGGTACCCCTAGGAAAATCCGTAAAAATTCGTCGGATTCCGACGAAGCCAATTCTCGATGCGTTGTGACCGGTAAGCTTCCAGTAGGTATTCCGATCGAGTTTTCCCGAATTATTGGACTCGGATCCAAAATTTCACCACTTTTCACGATTTCTCGATTTTGGTGATTTTCCCTATTGGTACCCCTAGGGAAATCCGTAAAAATTCGTCGGATTCCGACGAAGTCAATTCTCGATGCGTTGTGACCGGCATGCTTCCAGTCGCTATTTCGATCGAGTTTTCCCGAATTATTGGACTCGGATCCAAAATTTCACCACTTTTCGATTTTGGTGATTTTCCCTAGTGGTACCCCTAGGAAAATCCGTAAAAATTCATCGGATTCCGACGAAGCCAATTCTCGATGCGTTGTGACCGGCAAGCTTTCAGTAGCTATTTCGATCGAGTTTTCCAGAATTATTCGACTCGGATCCAAAATTTCACCACTTTTTACGATATCCCGATTTTAGTAATTTTTCCTAGTGGTACCCCTAGGGAAATCCGTAAAAACTCGTCGGATTCCGACGAAGCCAATTCTCGATGCGTTGTGACCGGCAAGCTTCCAGTAGCTATTCCGATCGAGTTTTCCCAAATTATTGGACTCGGATCAAAAATTTCACCACTTTTTATGATTTCTCGATTTTGGTGATTTTCCCTAGTGGTACCCCTAGGGAAATCCGTAAAAAATCGTCGAATTCCGACGAATCCAATTCTCGATGCGTTGTGACCGGCAAGCTCCCAGTAGCTATTCCGATCGAGTTTTCCCGAATTATTGGACTCGGATCAAAAATTTCACCACTTTTTACAATTTCTCGATTTTGGTGATTTTCTCTAGTGGTACCCCTAGGGAAATCCGTAAAAATTCGTCGGATTTCGACGAAGCCAATTCTCGATGCGTTGTGACCGGCAAGCTTCCAATAGCTATTCCGATCGAGTTTTCCCGAATTATTGGACTCGGATCCAAAATTTCACCACTTTTTACGATTTCTCGATTTTGGTGATTTTCCCTAGTGGTACCCCTAGGAAAATCCGTAAAAATTCGTCGGATTCCGACGAAGAAAATTCTCGATGCGTTGTGACCGGCAAGCTTCCAGTAGCTATTCCGATCGAGTTTTCCCGAATTATTGGACTCGGATCAAAAATTTCACCACTTTTTACGATTTCTCGATTTTGGTGATTTTCCATAGTGGTACCCCTAGGGAAATCCGTAAAAATTCGTCGGATTCCGACGAAGCCAATTCTTGATGCGTTGTGACCGGCAAGCTTTCAGTTGCTATTCCGATTGAGTTTTCCAGAATTATTGGACTGGGATCCAAAATTTCACCACTTTTTACAATTTCTCGATTTTGGTGATTTTTCCTAGTGGTACCCCTAGGGAAATCCGTAAAAATTCGTCGGATTCAGACGAGGCCAATTCTCGATGCGTTGTGACCGGCAAGCTTCCAGTAGCTATTCCGATCGAGTTTTCTCGAATTATTGGACTCGGATCCAAAATTTCACCACTTTTTACGATTTCTCGATTTTTGTGATTTTCCCTAGTGGTACCCCTAGGAAAATCCGTAAAAATTCGTCGGATTCCGACGAAGCCAATTCTCGATGCATTGTGACCGGCAAGCTTTCAGTAGCTATTTCGATCGAGTTTTCAAGAATTATTGGACTGGGATCCAAAATTTCACCACTTTTTACGATTTCTCGATTTTGGTGATTTTCCCTAGTGGTACCCCGAGGGAAATCCGTAAAAATTCGTCGGATTCCAACGAAGCCAATTCTCGATGCATTGTGACCGGCAAACTTCCAGTAGCTATTCCGATCGAGTTTTCCCGAATTATTGGACTCGGATCCAAAATTTTACGATTTCTCGATTTTGGTAATTTTCCATAGTGGTACCCCTAGAGAAATCCGTAAAAATTCGTTGAATTCCGACGAAGCCAATTCTCGATACGTTGTGACCGGCAAGCTTCCAATAACTATTTTGATCGATTTTTCCCGAATTATTGGACTCGGATCCAAAATTTCACGATTTCTCGATTTTGGTGATTTTCCCTAGTAGTACCCCTAGGAAAATCCGTAAAAATTCGTCGGATTCCGATGAAGCCAATTCTCGATGCGTTGTGACCGGCAAGCTTCCAGTAGCTATTCCGATCGAGTTTTCCCGAATTATTGGACTCGGATCCAAAATTTTACGATTTCTCGATTTTGGTAATTTTTCCTAGTGGTACCCCTAGAGAAATCCGTAAAAATTCGTTGGATTCCGACGAAACCAATTCTCGATACGTTGTGACCGGCAAGCTTCCAGTAACTATTCCGATCGATTTTTCCCGAATTATTGGACTCGGATCCAAAATTTCACGATTTCTCGATTTTGGTGATTTTCCCTAGTAGTACCCCTAGGAAAATCCGTAAAAATTCGTCGAATTCCGACGAAGCCAATTCTCGATGCGTTGTGACCGGCAAGCTTCCAGTAGCTATTCCGATCGAGGTTTCCAGAATTATTGGACTTGGATCCAAAATTTCACCACTTTTTACGATTTCTCAATTTTGGTGATTTTCCCTAGTGGTACCCCTAGGAAAATCCGTAAAAATTCGTCGGATTCCAACGAAGCCAATTCTCGATGCGTTGTGACCGACAAGCTTCCAGTAGCTATTCCGATCGAGTTTTCCCGAATTATTGGACTCGGATCCAAAATTTCACCACTTTTTACGATTTCTCGACTTTGGTGATTTTCCCTAGTGGTACCCCTAGGGAAATCCGTAAAAATTCGTCGGATTCCGACGAAGCCAATTCTTGATGCGTTGTGACCGGAAAGCTTCCAGTAGCTATTCCGATCGAGTTTTCCCGAATTATTGGACTCGGATCCAAAATTTCACCACTTTTTACGATTTCTCGACTTTGGTGATTTTCCCTAGTGGTACCCCTAGGGAAATCCGTAAAAATTCGTCGGATTCCGACGAAGCCAATTCTCGATATGTTGTGACCGGAAAGCTTCCAGTAACTATTCCGATCGATTTTTCCCGAATTATTGGACTCGGATCCAAAATTTCACCACTTTTTACGATTTCTCGATTTTGGTGATTTTCCCTAGTGGTACCCCTAGGGAAATCCGTAAAAATTCGTCGGATTCCGACGCAGCCAATTCTCGATGCGTTGTGACCGGCAAGCTTCCAGTAGCTATTCCGATCGAGTTTTCCCGAATTATTGAACTCGGATCCAAAATTTCACAACTTTTTACGATTTCTCGATTTTGGTGATTTTCTCTAGTGGTACCCCAAGGGAAATCCGTAAAAATTCGTCGGATTCCAACGAAGCCAATTCTCGATGCATTGTGACCGGCAAGCTTCCAGTAACTATTCCGATCGAGTTTTCCCGAATTATTGGACTCAGATCCAAAATTTCACGATTTCTCGATTTTGGTGATTTTCCCTAATGGTAACCCTAGGGAAATCCGTAAAAATTCGTTGGATTCCGACGAAGTCAATTGTCGATTCGTTGTGACCGGCAAGCTTCCAGTCGCTATTCGGATCGAGTTTTCCCGAATTATTGTACTCGGATCCAAAATTTCACCACTTTTTATGATTTCTCGATTTTGGGGATTTTTCCTAGTGGTACCCCTTGGGAAATTCGTAAAAATTCTTCGGATTCTGACGAAGCCAATTCTCGATGCATTGTGACCGGCAAGCTTCCAGTAGCTATTCCGATCGAGTTTTCCCGAATTTTTGGACTCGGATCCAAAATTTCATGATTTCTCGATTTTTGCGATTTTCCCTAGTGGTACCCTTAGGAAAATCCGTAAAAATTCGTCGGATTCCGACGAAGCCAATTCTCAATGCATTGTGACCGGCAAGCTTTCAGTAGCTATTCCGATCGAGTTTTCCAAAATTATTGGACTCGGATCCAAAATTTCACCACTTTTTACGATTTCTCGATTTTGGAGATTTTTTCTAGTGGTACCCCAAGGGAAATCCGTAAAAATTCGTCGGATTCCGACGAAGCGAATTCTCGATGCGTTGTGACCGGCAAGCTTCCAGTAGCTATTCCGATCGAGTTTTCCCGAATTATTGGACTCGGATCCAAAATTTCACCACTTTTTACGATTTCTCGATTTTGGTGATTTTCCCTAGTGGTACCCAAAGGGAAATCCGTAAAAATTCGTCGGATTACGACGAAGCCAATTCTCGATATATTGTGACCGGAAAGCTTCCAGTAACTATTCCGATCGATTTTTCCCGAATTATTGGACTCGGATGTAAAATTTCACCACTTTTCGATTTTGGTGATTTTCCCTAGTGGTACCCCTAGGAAAATCCGTAAAAATTCGTCGGATTCCGACGAAGCCAATTCTCGATGCGTTGTGACCGGTAAGCTTCCAGTAGGTATTCCGATCGAGTTTTCCCGAATTATTGGATTCGGATCCAAAATTTCACCACTTTTCACGATTTCTCGATTTTGGTGATTTTCCCTAATGGTACCCCTAGGGAAATCCGTAAAAATTCGTCGGATTCCGACGAAGTCAATTCTCGATGCGTTGTGACCGGCATGCTTCCAGTCGCTATTTCGATCGAGTTTTCCCGAATTATTGGACTCGGATCCAAAATTTCACCACTTTTCGATTTTGGTGATTTTCCCTAGTGGTACCCCTAGGAAAATCCGTAAAAATTCGTCGGATTCCGATGAAGCCAATTCTCGATGCGTTGTGACCGGCAAGCTTTCAGTAGCTATTCCGATCGAGTTTTCCAGAATTATTGGACTCGGATCCAAAATTTCACCACTTTTTACGATTTCTCGATTTTAGTGATTTTTCCTAGTGGTACCCCTAGGGAAATCCGTAAAAACTCGTCGGATTCCGACGAAGTCAGTTCTCGATGCGTTGTGACCGGAAAGCTTCCAGTAGCTATTCCGATCGAGTTTTCCCGAATTATTGGACTCGGATCCAAAATTTCACCACTTTTTATGATTTCTCGATTTTGGTGATTTTTCCTAGTGGTACCCCTAGGGAAATCCGTAAAAAATCGTCGAATTCCGACGAATTCAATTCTCGATACGTTGTGACCGGCAAGCTCCCAGTAGCTATTCCGATTGAGTTTTCCCGAATTATTGGACTCGGATCCAAAATTTCACCACTTTTTACGATTTCTCGATTTTGGTGATTTTCCCTAGTGTTACCCCTAGGGAAATCCGTAAAAATTCGTCGGATTCCGACGAAGCCAATTCTCGATATGTTGTGACCGAAAAGCTTCCAGTAACTATTCCGATCGATTTTTCCCGAATTATTGGACTCGGATCCAAAATTTCACCACTTTTTACGATTTCTCGATTTTGGTGATTTTCCCTAGTGGTACCCCTAGGGAAATCCGTAAAAATTCGTCGGATTCCGACGAAGCCAATTCTTGATTCGTCGTGACCGGCAAGCTTCCAGTAGATATTCCGATCGAGTTTTCCCGAATTATTGGACTCGGATCCAAAATTTCACCACTTTTTACGATTTCTCGATTTTGGTGATTTTCCCTAATGGTACCCCTAGGGAAATCCGTAAAAATTCATCGGATTCCGACGAAGCCAATTCTCGATATGTTGTGACCGAAAAGCTTCCAGTAACTATTCCGATCGATTTTTCCCGAATTATTGGACTCGGATCCAAAATTTCACCACTTTTTACGATTTCTCGATTTTGGTGATTTTCCCTAGTGGTACCCCTAGGGAAATCCGTAAAAATTCGTCGGATTCCGACGAAGCCAATTCTCGATGCGTTGTGACCGGCAAGCTTCCAGTAGCTATTCCGATCGAGTTTTCTCGAATTATTGGACTTGGATCCAAAATTTCACCACTTTTTACGATTTCTTGATTTTGGTGATTATCCCTAGTGGTACCCCAAGGGAAATCCGTAAAAATTTGTCGGATTACGACGAAGCCAATTCTCGATATGTTGTGACCGGAAAGCTTCCAGTAACTATTCCGATCGATTTTTCCCGAATTATTGGACTCGGATCCAAAATTTCACCACTTTTCGATTTTGGTGATTTTCCCCAGTGGTACCCCTAGGAAAATCCGTATAAATTCGTCGGATTCCGATTAAGCCAATTCTCGATGCGTTGTGACCGGTAAGCTTCCAGTAGATATTCCGATCGAGTTTTCCCGAATTATTGGACTCGGATCCAAAATTTCACCACTTTTCACGATTTCTCGATTTTGGTGATTTTCCCTAATGGTACCCCTAGGGAAATCCGTAAAAATTTGTCGGATTCCGACGAAGTCAATTCTTGATGCGTTGTGACCGGAAAGCTTCCAGTCGCTATTTCGATCGAGTTTTCCCGAATTATTGGACTCGGATCCAAAATTTCACCACTTTTCCATTTTGGTGATTTTCCCTAGTGGTACCCCTAGGAAAATCCGTAAAAATTCGTCGGATTCCGACGAAGCCAATTCTCGATGCGTTGTGACCGGCAAGCTTTCAGTAGCTATTCCGATCGAGTTTTCCAGAATTATTGGACTCGGATCCAAAATTTCAAAACTTTTTACGATTTCTCGATTTTTGCGATTTTCCCTAGTGGTACCCCTAGGGAAATCCGTAAAAACTCGTCGGATTCCGACGAAGCCAATTCTCGATGCGTTGTGACCGGCAAGCTTCCAGTAGCTATTCCGATCGAGTTTTCCCGAATTATTGGACTCGGATCCAAAATTTCACCACTTTTTATGATTTCTCGATTTTGGTGATTTTCCCTAGTGGTACCCCTAGGGAAATCCGTAAAAAATCGTCGAATTCCGACGAATCCAATTCTCGATGCGTTGTGACCGGAAAGCTCCCAGTAGCTATTTCGATCGAGTTTTCCCGAATTATTGGACTCGGATCCAAAATTTCACCACTTTTTACGATTTCTCGATTTTGGTGATTTTCCCTAGTGGTACCCCTAGGGAAATCCGTAAAAATTCGTCGGATTCCGACGAAGCCAATTCTCGATATGTTTTGACCGGAAAGCTTCCAGTAACTATTCCGATCGATTTTTCCCGAATTATTGGACTCGGATCCAAAATTTCACCACTTTTTATAATTTCTCGATTTTGGTGATTTTCCCTAGTGGTACCCCTAGGGAAATCCGTAAAAATTCGTCGGATTCCGACGAAGCCAATTCTTGATGCGTTGTGACCGGAAAGCTTCCAGTAGCTATTCCGATCGAGTTTTCCCGAATTATTGGACTCGGATCCAAAATTTCACCACTTTTTACGATTTCTCGACTTTGGTGATTTTCCCTAGTGGTACCCCTAGGGAAATCCGTAAAAATTCGTCGGATTCCGACGAAGCCAATTCTCGATATGTTGTGACCGGAAAGCTTCCAGTAACTATTCCGATCGATTTTTCCCGAATTATTGGACTCGGATCCAAAATTTCACCACTTTTTACGATTTCTCGATTTTGGTGATTTTCCCTAGTGGTACCCCTAGGGAAATCCGTAAAAATTCGTCGGATTCCGACGCAGCCAATTCTCGATGCGTTGTGACCGGCAAGCTTCCAGTAGCTATTCCGATCGAGTTTTCCCGAATTATTGGACTCGGATCCAAAATTTCACAACTTTTTACGATTTCTCGATTTTGGTGATTTTCTCTAGTGGTACCCCAAGGGAAATCCGTAAAAATTCGTCGGATTCCAACGAAGCCAATTCTCGATGCATTGTGACCGGCAAGCTTCCAGTAACTATTCCGATCGAGTTTTCCCGAATTATTGGACTCAGATCCAAAATTTCACGATTTCTCGATTTTGGTAATTTTCCCTAATGGTACCCCTAGGGAAATCCGTAAAAATTCGTTAGATTCCGACGAAGTCAATTGTCGATTCTTTGTGACCGGCAAGCTTCCAGTCGCTATTCGGATCGAGTTTTCCCGAATTATTGTACTCGGATACAAAATTTCACCACTTTTATGATTTCTCGATTTTGGGGATTTTTCCTAGTTGTACCCCTTGGAAATTCGTAAAAATTCTTCGGATTCTGACGAAGCCAATTCTCGATGCATTGTGACCGGCAAGCTTCCAGTAGCTATTCCGATCGAGTTTTCCCGAATTTTTGGACTCGGATCCAAAATTTCATGATTTCTCGATTTTTGCGATTTTCCCTAGTGGTACCCTTAGGAAAATTCGTAAAAATTCGTCGGATTCCGACGAAGCCAATTCTCAATGCATTGTGACCGGCAAGCTTTCAGTAGCTATTCCGATCGAGTTTTCCAGAATTAATGGACTCGGATCCAAAATTTCACCACTTTTTACGATTTCTCGATTTTGGTGATTTTTTCTAGTGGTACCCCAAGGGAAATCCGTAAAAATTCGTCGGATTCCGACGAAGCTAATTCTCGATGCGTTGTGACCGGCAAGCTTCCAGTAGCTATTCCGATCGAGTTTTCCCGAATTATTGGACACGGATCCAAAATTTCACCACTTTTTACGATTTCTCGATTTTGGTGATTTTCCCTAGTGGTACCCAAAGGGAAATCCGTAAAAATTCGTCGGATTACGACGAAGCCAATTCTCGATATATTGTGACCGGAAAGCTTCCAGTAACTATTCCGATCGATTTTTCCCGAATTATTGGACTCGGATCTAAAATTTCACCACTTTTCGATTTTGGTGATTTTCCCTAGTGGTACCCCTAGGAAAATCCGTAAAAATTCGTCGGATTCCGACGAAGCCAATTCTCGATGCGTTGTGACCGGTAAGCTTCCAGTAGGTATTCCGATCGAGTTTTCCCGAATTATTGGACTCGGATCCAAAATTTCACCACTTTTCACGATTTCTCGATTTTGGTGATTTTCCCTAATGGTACCCCTAGGGAAATCCGTAAAAATTCGTCGGATTCCGACGAAGTCAATTCTCGATGCGTTGTGACCGGTATGCTTCCAGTCGCTATGTCGATCGAGTTTTCCCGAATTATTGGACTCGGATCCAAAATTTCACCACTTTTCGATTTTGGTGATTTTCCCTAGTGGTACCCCTAGGAAAATCCGTAAAAATTCGTCGGATTCCGACGAAGCCAATTCTCGATGCGTTGTGACCGGCAAGCTTTCAGTAGCTATTCCGATCGAGTTTTCAAGAATTATTGGACTCGGATCCAAAATTTCACCACTTTTTACGATTTCTCGATTTTAGTGATTTTTCCTAGTGGTACCCCTAGGGAAATCCGTAAAAACTCGTCGGATTCCGACGAAGCCAGTTATCGATGCGTTGTGACCGGAAAGCTTCCAGTAGCTATTCCGATCGAGTTTTCCCGAATTATTGGACTCTGATCCAAAATTTCACCACTTTTTATGATTTCTCGATTTTGGTGATTTTCCCTAGTGGTACCCCTAGGGAAATCCGTAAAAAATCGTCGAATTCCGACGAATCCAATTCTCGATACGTTGTGACCTGCAAGCTCCCAGTAGCTATTCCGATCGAGTTTTCCCGAATTATTGGACACGGATCCAAAATTTCACCACTTTTTACGATTTCTCGATTTTGGTGATTTTCCCTAGTGGTACCCAAAGGGAAATCCGTAAAAATTCGTCGGATTACGACGAAGCCAATTCTCGATATATTGTGACCGGAAAGCTTCCAGTAACTATTCCGATCGATTTTTCCCGAATTATTGGACTCGGATCTAAAATTTCACCACTTTTCGATTTTGGTGATTTTCCCTAGTGGTACCCCTAGGAAAATCCGCAAAAATTCGTCGGATTCCGACGAAGCCAATTCTCGATGCGTTGTGACCGGTAAGCTTCCAGTAGGTATTCCGATCGAGTTTTCCCGAATTATTGGACTCGGATCCAAAATTTCACCACTTTTCACGATTTCTCGATTTTGGTGATTTTCCCTAATGGTACCCCTAGGGAAATCCGTAAAAATTCGTCGGATTCCGACGAAGTCAATTCTCGATGCGTTGTGACCGGCATGCTTCCAGTCGCTATTTCGATCGAGTTTTCCCGAATTATTGGACTCGGATCCAAAATTTCACCACTTTTCGATTTTGGTGATTTTCCCTAGTGGTACCCCTAGGAAAATCCGTAAAAATTCATCGGATTCCGACGAAGCCAATTCTCGATGCGTTGTGACCGGCAAGCTTTCAGTAGCTATTTCGATCGAGTTTTCCAGAATTATTCGACTCGGATCCAAAATTTCACCACTTTTTACGATTTCTCGATTTTAGTAATTTTTCCTAGTGGTACCCCTAGGGAAATCCGTAAAAACTCGTCGGATTCCAACGAAGCCACTTCTCGATGCGTTGTGACCGGCAAGCTTCCAGTAGCTATTCCGATCGAGTTTTCCCGAATTATTGGACTCGGATCAAAAATTTCACCACTTTTTATGATTTCTCGATTTTGGTGATTTTCCCTAGTGGTACCCCTAGGAAAATCCGTAAAAAATCGTTGAATTCCGACGAATCCAATTCTCGATGCGTTGTGACCGGCAAGCTCCCAGTAGCTATTCCGATCGAGTTTTCTCGAATTATTGGACTCGGATCAAAAATTTCACCACTTTTTACGATTTTTCGATTTTGGTGATTTTCCATAGTGGTACCCCTAGGGAAATCCGTAAAAATTCGTCGGATTCCGACGAAGCCAATTCTTGATGCGTTGTGACTGGCAAGCTTTCAGTTGCTATTCCGATTGAGTTTTCCAGAATTATTAGACTGGGATCCAAAATTTCACCACTTTTTACGATTTCTCGATTTTGGTGATTTTTCCTAGTGGTAACCCTAGGGAAATCCGTAAAAATTCGTCGGATTCAGACGAAGCCAATTCTTGATGCGTTGTGACCGGCAAGCTTCCAGTAGCTATTCCGATCGAGTTTTCTCGAATTATTGGACTCGGATCCAAAATTTCACCACTTTTTACGATTTCTCGATTTTTGTGATTTTCCCTAGTGGTACCCCTAGGAAAATTCGTAAAAATTCGTCGGATTCCGACGAAGCCAATTCTCGATGCATTGTGACCGGCAAGCTTTCAGTAGCTATTCCGATCGAGTTTTCAAGAATTATTGGAATGGGATCCAAAATTTCACCACTTTTTACGATTTCTCGATTTTGGTGATTTTCCCTAGTGGTACCCCGAGGGAAATCCGTAAAAATTCGTCGGATTCCGACGAAGCCAATTCTCGATGCATTGTGACCGGCAAACTTCCAGTAGCTATTCCGATCGAGTTTTCCCGAATTATTGGACTCGGATCCAAAATTTTACGATTTCTCGATTTTGGTAATTTTCCCTAGTGGTACCCCTAGAGAAATCCGTAAAAATTCGTTGAATTCCGACGAAGCCAATTTTCGATACGTTGTGACCGGCAAGCTTCCAGTAACTATTCTGATCGATTTTTCCCGAATTATTGGACTCGGATCCAAAATTTCACGATTTCTCGATTTTGGTGATTTTCCCTAGTAGTACCCCTAGGAAAATCCGTAAAAATTCGTCGGATTCCGACGAAGCCAATTCTCGATGCGTTGCGACCGGCAAGCTTCCAGTAGCTATTCCGATCGAGTTTTCCCGAATTATTGGACTCGGATCCAAAATTTTACGATTTCTCGATTTTGGTAATTTTTCCTAGTGGTACCCCTAGAGAAATCCGTAAAAATTCGTTGGATTCCGACGAAGCCAATTCTCGATACATTGTGACCGGCAAGCTTCCAGTAACTATTCCGATCGATTTTTCCCGAATTATTGGACTCGGATCCAAAATTTCACGATTTCTCGATTTTGGTGATTTTCCCTAGTAGTACCCCTAGGAAAATCCGTAAAAATTCGTCGAATTCCGACGAAGCCAATTCTCGATGCGTTGTGACCAGCAAGCTTCCAGTAGCTATTCCGATCGAGGTTTCCAGAATTATTGGACTTGGATCCAAAATTTCACCACTTTTTACGATTTCTCAATTTTGGTGATTTTCCCTAGTGGTACCCCTAGGAAAATCCGTAAAAATTCGTCGGATTCCAACGAAGCCAATTCTCGATGCGTTGTGACCGACAAGCTTCCAGTAGCTATTCCGATCGAGTTTTCCCGAATTATTGGACTCGGATCCAAAATTTCACGATTTCTCGATTTTGGTGATTTTCCCTAGTGGTACCCCTAGGGAAATCCGAAAAAATTCGTCGGATTTCGACGAAGCCAATTTTCGGTGCATTGTGACCGGCAAGCTTCCAGTAGCTATTCCGATCGAGTTTTCCCGAATTATTGGACTCGGATCTAAAATTTCACCACTTTTTATGTTTTCTCGATTTTGGTGATTTTCCCTAGTGGTACCCCTAGGGAAATCCGTAAAAATTCGTCTAATTCCGACGAAGCCAATTCTCGATGCGTTGTGACCGGCAAGCTTCTAGTAGCTATTCCGATAGAATTTTCCCGAATTATTGGACTCGAATCCGAAATTTTACGATTTCTCGATTTTGGTAATTTTCCCTAGTGGTACCCCTAGGGAAATCCGTAAAAATTCGTCGGATTTCGACGAAGCCAATTCTCGATACGTTGTGACCGGCAAGCTTCCAGTAACTATTCCGATCGATTTTTCCCGAATTATTGGACACGGATCCAAAATTTCACCACTTTTTACGATTTCTCGATTTTGGTGATTTTTCCTAGTGGTACCCCTAGGGAAATCCGTAAAAACTCGTCGGATTCCGACGAAGCCAATTCTCGATGCGTTGTGACCGGCAAGCTTCCAGTAGCTATTTCGATAGAGTTTTCCCGAATTATTGGACTCGGATCCAAAATTTCACCACTTTTCATGATTTCTCGATTTTGGTGATTTTCCCTAGTGGTACCCCTAGGGAAATCCGTAAAAATTCGTCGAATTCCGACGAATCCAATTCTCGATGGGTTGTGACCGGCAAGCTTCCAGTTGCTATTTCGATAGAGTTTTCCCGAATTATTGGACTCGAATCATAAATTTTACGATTTCTCGATTTTGGTGATTTTCCCCAGTGGTACCCCTAGGAAAATCCGTAAAAATTCGTCGGATTCCGACGCAGCCAATTCTCGATATGTTGTGACCGGCAAGCTTCCAGTAACTATTCCGATCGATTTTTCCCGAATTATTGGACTCGGATCAAAAATTTCACCACTTTTTACGATTTCTCGATTTTTGTGATTTTTCCTAGTGGTACCCCTAGGGAAATCCGTAAAAATTTATCGGATTTCGACGAAGCCAATTCTAGATGCGTTGTGACCGGCAAGCTTCCAGTAGCTATTCCGATCGAGTTTTCCCGAATTATTGGACTCGGATCCAAAATTTCACCACTTTTTACGATTTCTCGATTTTGGTGATTTTCCCTAGTGGTACCCCAAAGGAAATCCGTAAAAATTCGTCGGATTCCGACGAAGCTAATTCTCGATGCGTTGTGACCGGCAAGCTTCCAGTAGCTATTCCGATCGAGTTTTCCCGAATTATTGGACTCGGATCCAAAATTTCACGATTTCTCGATTTTGGTGATTTTCCATAGTGGTACCCCTAGGGAAATCCGTAAAAATTCGTCGGATTCCGACGAAGCCAATTCTCGATGCGTTGTGACAGGCAAGCTTTCAGTTGCTATTCCGATCGAGTTTTCCAGAATTATTGGACTGGGATCCAAAATTTTACCACTTTTTACGATTTCTCGATTTTGGTGATTTTTCCTAGTGGTACCCCTAGGGAAATCCGTAAAAATTCGTCGGATTCAGACGAAGCCAATTCTCGATGCGTTGTGACCGGCAAGCTTCCAGTAGCTATTCCGATCGATTTTTCTCGAATTATTGGACTCGGATCCAAAATTTCACCACTTTTTACGATTTCTCGATTTTGGTGATTTTCCCTAATGGTACCCCTAGGAAAATCCGTAAAAATTCGTCGGATTTCGACGAAGCCAATTCTCGATGCATTGTGACCGGCAAGCTTCCAGTAGCTATTCCGATCGAGTTTTCCCGAATTATTGGACTCGGATCCAAATTTTCACCACTTTTTACGATTTCTCGATTTTTGTGATTTTCCCTAGTGGTACCCTAAGGGAAATCCGTAAAAATTCGTCGGATTCCAACGAAGCCAATTCTCGAAGCATTGTGACCGGCAAGCTTCCAGTAGCTATTCCGATCGAGTTTTCCCGAATTATTGGACTCGGATCCAAAATTTCACGATTTCTCGATTTTGGTGATTTTCCCTAATGGTACCCCTAGGGAAATCCGTAAAAATTCGTCGGATTCCGACGAAGTCAATTCTCGATTCGTTGTGACCGGCAAGCTTCCAGTCGCTATTCGGATCGAGTTTTCCCGAATTATTGTACTCGGATCCAAAATTTCACCACTTTTTACGATTTCTCGATTTTGGGCATTTTTCCTAGTGGTACCCCTAGGGAAATTCGTAAAAATTCTTCGGATTCTGACGAAGCCAATTCTCGATGCATTGTGACTGGCAAGCTTCCAGTAGCTATTCCGATCGAGTTTTCCCGAATTATTGGACTCGGATCAAAAATTTCATGATTTCTCGATTTTGGTGATTTTCCCTAGTGGTACCCCTAGGAAAATCCGTAAAAATTCGTCAGATTTCGACGAAACCAATTCTCGATGCGTTGTGACCGGCAAGCTTCCAGTAGCTATTCCGATCGAGTTTTCCCGAATTATTGGACTCGGATCCAAAAATTCACCAATTTTTACGATTTCTCGATTTTGGTGATTTTCCCTAGTGGTACCCCTAGGAAAATCCGTAAAAATTCATCGGATTCCGACGAAGCCAATTCTCGATGCGTTGTGACCGGCAAGCTTCCAGTAGCTATTCCGATCGAGTTTTCCCGAATTATTGGACTCGGATCCAAAATTTCACCACTTTTTACGATTTCTTGATTTTGGTGATTTTCCCTAGTGGTACCCCAAGGAAAATCCGTAAAAATTCGTCGGATTCCGACGAAGCTAATTCTCGATGCGTTGTGACAGGCAAGCTTCCAGTAGCTATTCCGATCGAGTTTTCCCGAATTATTGGACTCGGATCCAAAATTTCACGATTTCTCGATTTTGGTGATTTTCCATAGTGGTACCCCTAGGGAAATCCGTAAAAATTCGTCGGATTCCGACGAAGCCAATTCTCGATGCGTTGTGACCGGCAAGATTTCAGTTTCTATTCCGATCGAGTTTTCCAGAATTATTGGACTGGGATCCAAAATTTCACCACTTTTTACGATTTCTCGATTTTGGTGATTTTTCCTAGTGGTACCCCTAGGGAAATCCGTAAAAATTCGTCGGATTCAGACGAAGCCAATTCTCGATGCGTTGTGACCGGCAAGCTTCCAGTAGCTATTCCGATCGAGTTTTCTCGAATTATTGGACTCGGATCCAAAATTTCACCACTTTTTACGATTTCTCGATTTTTGTGATTTTCCCTAGTGGTACCCCAAGGGAAATCCGTAAAAATTCGTCGGATTCCAACGAAGCCAATTCTCGAAGCATTGTGACCGGCAAGCTTCCAGTAGCTATTCCGATCGATTTTTCCCGAATTATTGGACTCGGATCCAAAATTTCACGATTTCTCGATTTTGGTGATTTTCCCTAATGGTACCCCTAGGGAAATCCGTAAAAATTCGTCGGATTCCGACGAAGTCAATTCTCGATTCGTTGTGACCGGCAAGCTTCCAGTCGCTATTCGGATCGAGTTTTCCCGAATTATTGTACTCGGATCCAAAATTTCACCACTTTTTACGATTTCTCGATTTTGGGGATTTTTCCTAGTGGTACCCCTAGGGAAATTCGTAAAAATTCTTCGGATTCTGACGAAGCCAATTCTCGATGCATTGTGATCGGCAAGCTTCCAGTAGCTATTCCGATCGAGTTTTCCCGAATTTTTGGACTCGCATCCAAAATTTCACGATTTCTCAATTTTTGCGATTTTCCCTAATGGTAACACTAGGAAAATCCGTAAAAATTCGTCGGATTCCGACGAAGCCAATTCTCGATGCGTTGTGACCGGCAAGCTTTCAGTAGCTATTCCGATCGATTTTTCCAGAATTATTGGACTCGGATCCAAAATTTCACCACTTTTTACGATTTCTCGATTTTGGTGATTTTTTCTAGTGGTACCCCAAGGGAAATCCGTAAAAATTCGTCGGATTTCGACGAAGCTAATTCTCGATGCGTTGTGACCTGCAAGCTTCCAGTAGCTATTCCGATCGAGTTTTCTCGAATTATTGGACTCGGATCAAAAATTTCATGATTTCTCGATTTTGGTGATTTTCCCTAGTGGTACCCCTAGGAAAATCCGTAAAAATTCGTCAGATTTCGACGAAACCAATTCTCGATGCGTTGTGACCGGCAAGCTTCCAGTAGCTATTCCGATCGAGTTTTCCCGAATTATTGGACTCGGATCCAAAAATTCACCAATTTTTACGATTTCTCGATTTTGGTTATTTTCCCTAGTGGTACCCCTAGGGAAATCCGTAAAAATTCATCGGATTCCGACGAAGCCAATTCTCGATGCGTTGTGACCGGCAAGCTTCCAGTAGCTATTCCGATCGAGTTTTCCCGAATTATTGGACTCGGATCCAAAATTTCACCACTTTTTACGATTTCTTGATTTTGGTGATTTTCCCTAGTGGTACCCCAAGGAAAATCCGTAAAAGTTCGTCGGATTCCGACGAAGCTAATTCTCGATGCGTTGTGACAGGCAAGCTTCCAGTAGCTATTCCGATCGAGTTTTCCTGAATTATTGGACTCGGATCCAAAATTTCACGATTTCTCGATTTTGGTGATTTTCCATAGTGGTACCCCTAGGGAAATCCGTAAAAATTCGTCGGATTCCGACGAAGCCAATTCTCGATGCGTTGTGACCGGCAAGCTTTCAGTTTCTATTCCGATCGAGTTTTCCAGAATTATTGGACTGGGATCCAAAATTTCACCACTTTTTACGATTTCTCGATTTTGGTGGTTTTTCCTAGTGGTACCCCTAGGGAAATCCGTAAAAATTCGTCGAATTCCGACGAATCCAATTCTCGATGGGTTGTGACCGGCAAGCTTCCAGTTGCTATTTCGATAGAGTTTTCCCGAATTATTGGACTCGAATCATAAATTTTACGATTTCTCGATTTTGGTGATTTTCCCCAGTGGTACCCCTAGGAAAATCCGTAAAAATTCGTCGGATTCCGACGCAGCCAATTCTCGATATGTTGTGACCGGCAAGCTTCCAGTAACTATTCCGATCGATTTTTCCCGAATTATTGGACTCGGATCAAAAATTTCAACACTTTTTACGATTTCTCGATTTTGGTAATTTTTCCTAGTGGTACCCCTAGGGAAATCCGTAAAAATTCGTCGGATTCCGACGAAGCCAATTCTCGATGCGTTGTGACCGGCAAGCTTCCAGTAGCTATTCCTATCGAGTTTTCCCGAATTATTGGACTCGGATCCAAAATTTCACCACTTTTTACGATTTCTCGATTTTGGTGATTTTCCCTAGTGGTACCTCAAGGGAAATCCGTAAAAATTCGTCGGATTCCGACGAAGCTAATTCTCGATGCGTTGTGACCGGCAAGCTTCCAGTAGCTATTCCGATCGAGTTTTCCCGAATTATTGGACTCGGATCCAAAATTTCACGATTTCTCGATTTTGGTGATTTTTCATAGTGGTACCCCTAGGGAAATCCGTAAAAATTCGTCGGATTCCGACGAAGCCAATTCTCGATGCGTTGTGACCGGCAAGCTTTCAGTTGCTATTCCGATCGAGTTTTCCAGAATTATTGGACTGGAATCCAAAATTTCACCACTTTTTACGATTTCTCGATTTTGGTGATTTTCCCTAGTGGTACCCCTAGGGAAATCCGTAAAAATTCGTCGGATTCAGACGAAGCCAATTCTCGATGCGTTGTGACCGGCAAGCTTCCAGTAGCTATTCCGATCGAGTTTTCTCGAATTATTGGACTCGGATCCAAAATTTCACCACTTTTTACGATTTCTCGATTTTGGTGATTTTCCCTAGTGGTACCCCTAGGAAAATCCGTAAAAATTCGTCGGATTCCGACGAAGCCAATTCTCGATGCAATGTGACCGGCAAGCTTTCAGTAGCTATTCCGATCGAGTTTTCCAGAATTATTGGACTGGGATCCAAAATTTCACCACTTTTTACGATTTCTCGATTTTGGTGATTTTCCATAGTGGTACCCCGAGGGAAATTCGTAAAAATTCGTCGGATTCCGACGAAGCCAATTCTCGATGCGTTGTGACCGACAAGCTTCCAGTAGCTATTCCGATCGAGTTTTCCCGAATTATTGGACTCGGATCAAAAATTTTACGATTTCTCGATTTTGGTAATTTTCCCTAGTGGTACCCCTAGAGAAATACGTAAAAATTCGTTGGATTCCGACGAAGCCAATTCTCGATACGTTGTGACCGGCAATCTTCCAGTAACTATTCCGATCGATTTTTCCCGAATTATTGGAGTCGGATCCAAAATTTTACGATTTCTCGATTTTGGTGATTTTCCCTAGTGGTACCCCTAGGGAAATCCGTAAAAATTCGTCGGATTCCGACGAAGCCAATTCTCGATGCGTTGTGATCGGCAAGCTTCCAGTAGCTATTCCGATCGAGTTTTCCCGAATTATTGGACTCGGATCCAAAATTTCACCACTTTTTACGATTTCTCGATTTTGGTGATTTTCCCTAGTGGTACACCAAGGGAAATCCGTAAAAATTCGTCGGATTTCGACGAAACCAATTCTTGATGCGTTGTGACCGGCAAGCTTCAAGTAGCTATTCCGATCGAGTTTTCCCGAATTATTGGACTCGGATCAAAAATTTCTCGATTTCTCGATTTTTGTGATTTTCCCTAGTGGTAACCCTAGGAAAATCTGTAAAAATTCGTCGAATTCCGACGGAGCCAATTCTCGATGCGTTGTGACCGGCAAGCTTTCAGTATCTATTCCGATCGAGTTTTCCCGAATTATTGGACTCGGATCCAAAATTTCACCACTTTTTACGATTTCTCGATTTTGGTGATTTTTCCTAGTGGTACCCCTAGGGAAATCCGTAAAAACTCGTCGGATTCCGACGAAACCAATTCTCGATGCGTTGTGACCGGCAAGCTTTCAGTAGCTATTCCGATCGAGTTTTCCCGAATTATTGGACTTGGATTAAAAATTTCTCGATTTCTCGATTTTTGTGATTTTCCATAGTGGTACCCCTCGGGAAATCCGTAAAAATTCGTCGGATTCCGACGAAGCCAATTCACGATACGTTGTGATCGGCAAGCTTCCAGTAGCTATTCCGATCGAGTTTTCCTGAATTAATGGACTCGGATCAAAAATTTCACAACTTTTTATGATTTCTCGATTTTGGTGCTTTTCCCTAGTGGTACCCCTAGGGAAATCTGTAAAAATTCGTCGACTTCCGACGAAGCCAATTCTCGATGCGGTTTGACTGGAAAGCTTCCAGTAGCTATTCCGATCGAGTTTTCACGAATTATTGGACTCGGATCAAAAATTTTACGATTTCTCGATTTTGGTAATTTTTCCTAGTGGTACCCCTAGAGAAATCCGTAAAAATTCGTTGGATTCCGACGAAGACAATTCTCGATACGTTGTGACCGGCAAGCTTCTAGTAACTATTCCGATCGATTTTTCCCGAATTATTGGACTCGGATCAAAAATTTCACGATTTCTCGATTTTGGTGATTTTCCCTAGTGGTACCCCTAGGGAAATCCGTAAAAATTCGTCTAATTCCGACGAAGCCAATTCTCGATGCGTTGTGACTAGCAAGCTTCTAGTAGCTATTCCGATAGAATTTTCCCGAATTATTGGACTCGAATCCAAAATTTTACAATTTCTCGATTTTGGTGATTTTCCCTAGTGGTACACCTAGGAAAATCCGTAAAAATTCGTCGTATTCCGACGAAGCCAATTCTCGATACGTTGTGACCGGCAAGCTTCCAGTAACTATTCCGATCGATTTTTCCCGAATTATTGGACACGGATCCAAAATTTCACCACTTTTTACGATTTCTCAATTTTGTTGATTTTTCCTAGGGAAATCCGTAAAAGTTCGTCGGATTCCGACGAAGCCAATTCTCGATGCGTTGTGACTGGCGAGCTTCAAGTATCTATTCCGATCAAGTTTTCCCGAATTATTGAACTCGGATCCAAAATTTTACCACTTTTTACGATTTCTCGATTTTGGTGATTTTTCCTAGTGGTACCCCAAAGGAAATCCGTAAAAATTCGTCGGATTTCGAGGAAACCAATTCTCGATGCGTTGTGACCGGTAAGCTTCCAGTAGCTATTCCGATCGAGTTTTCCCGAATTATTGGACTCGGATCAAAAATTTCACGATTTCTCGATTTTGGTGATTTTCCCTAGTGGTACCCCTAGGGAAATCCGTAAAAATTCGTCGGATTCCGACGAAGCCAATTCTCGATGCGTTGTGACCGGAAAGCTTGCAGTAGCTATTCTGATCAAGTTTTCCCGAATTATTGGACTCGGATCCAAAATTTCACCACTTTTTACGATTTCTCGATTTTGGTGATTTTTCCTAGTGGTACCCCTAGGGAAATCCGTAAAAACTCGTCGGATTCTGACGAAGCCAATTCTCGATGCATTGTGATCGGCAAGCTTCCAGTAGCTATTTCGATAGAGTTTTCCCGAATTATTGGACTCGGATCCAAAATTTCACCACTTTTCATGATTTCTCGATTTTGGTGATTTTCCCTAGTGGTACCCCTAGGGAAATCCGTAAAAATTCGTCGAATTCCGACGAATCCAATTCTCGATGGGTTGCGACCGGCAAGCTTCCAGTTGCTATTTCGATAGAGTTTTCCCGAATTATTGGACTCGAATCATAAATTTTACGATTTCTCGATTTTGGTGATTTTTCCCAGTGGTACCCCTAGGAAAATCCGTAAAAATTCGTCGATATGTTGTGACCGGCAAGCTTCCAGTAACTATTCCGATCGATTTTTCCCGAATTATTGGACTCGGATCAAAAATTTCACCACTTTTTACGATTTCTCGATTTTGGTGATTTTCCCTAGTGGTACCCCTAGGGAAATCCGTAAAAATTCGTCGGATTCCGACGAAGCCAATTCTCGATGCGTTGTGACCGGCAAGCTTCCAGTAGCTATTCCGATCGAGTTTTCCCGAATTATTGGACTCGGATCCAAAATTTCACCACTTTTTACGATTTCTCGATTTTGGTGATTTTCCCTAGTGGTACCCCAAGGGAAATCCGTAAAAATTCGTCTGATTCCGACGAAGCTAATTCTCGATGCGTTGTGACCGGCAAGCTTCCAGTAGCTATTCCGATCGAGTTTTCCCGAATTATTGGACTCGGATCCAAAATTTCACGATTTCTCGATTTTGGTGATTTTCCATACTGGTACCCCTATGGAAATCCGTAAAAATTCATCGGATTCCGACGAAGCCAATTCTCGATGCGTTGTGACCGGCAAGCTTTCAGTTGCTATTTCGATCGAGTTTTCCAGAATTATTGGACTGGGATCCAAAATTTCACCACTTTTTAAGATTTCTCGATTTTGGTGATTTTCCCTAGTGGTACCCCTAGGGAAATCCGTAAAAATTCGTCGGATTCAGACGAAGCCAATTCTCGATGCGTTGTGACCGGCAAGCTTCCAGTAGCTATTCCGATCGAGTTTTTTCGAATTATTGGACTCGGATCCAAAATTTCACCACTTTTTACGATTTCTCGATTTTGGTGATTTTCCCTAGTGGTACCCCTAGGAAAATCCGTAAAAATTCGTTGGATTCCGACGAAGCCAATTCTCGATGCGTTGTGACCGGCAAGCTTCCAGTAGCTATTCCGATCGAGTTTTCCCGAATTATTGGACTCGGATCAAAAATTTCACGATTTCTCGATTTTTGTGATTTTCCCTAGTGGTAACCCTAGGAAAATCCGTAAAAATTCGTCGAATTCCGACGGAGCCAATTCTCGATGCGTTGTGACCGGCAAGCTTTCAGTATCTATTCCGATCGAGTTTTCCCGAATTATTGGACTCGGATCCAAAATTTCACCACTTTTTACGATTTCTCGATTTTGGTGATTTTTCCTAGTGGTACCCCTAGGGAAATCCGTAAAAACTCGTCGGATTCCGACGAAACCAATTCTCGATGCGTTGTGACCGGCAAGCTTTCAGTAGCTATTCCGATCGAGTTTTCCCGAATTATTGGACTTGGATCAAAAATTTCTCGATTTCTCGATTTTTGTGATTTTCCATAGTGGTACCCCTCGGGAAATCCGTAAAAATTCGTCGGATTCCGACGAAGCCAATTCACGATACGTTGTGATCGGCAAGCTTCCAGTAGCTATTCCGATCGAGTTTTCCTGAATTAATGGACTCGGATCAAAAATTTCACAACTTTTTATGATTTCTCGATTTTGGTGATTTTCCCTAGTGGTACCCCTAGGGAAATCTGTAAAAATTCGTCGACTTCCGACGAAGCCAATTCTCGATGCGGTTTGACTGGAAAGCTTCCAGTAGCTATTCCGATCGAGTTTTCACGAATTATTGGACTCGGATCAAAAATTTTACGATTTCTCGATTTTGGTAATTTTTCCTAGTGGTACCCCTAGAGAAATCCGTAAAAATTCGTTGGATTCCGACGAAGACAATTCTCGATACGTTGTGACCGGCAAGCTTCGAGTAACTATTCCGATCGATTTTTCCCGAATTATTGGACTCGGATCAAAAATTTCACGATTTCTCGATTTTGGTGATTTTCCCTAGTGGTACCACTAGGGAAATCCGTAAAAATTCGTCTAATTCCGACGAAGCCAATTCTCGATGCGTTGTGACTAGCAAGCTTCTAGTAGCTATTCCGATAGAATTTTCCCGAATTATTGGACTCGAATCCAAAATTTTACAATTTCTCGATTTTGGTGATTTTCCCTAGTGGTACACCTAGGAAAATCCGTAAAAATTCGTCGTATTCCGACGAAGCCAATTCTCGATACGTTGTGACCGGCAAGCTTCCAGTAACTATTCCGATCGATTTTTCCCGAATTATTGGACACGGATCCAAAATTTCACCACTTTTTACGATTTCTCAATTTTGTTGATTTTTCCTAGGGAAATCCGTAAAAGTTCGTCGAATTCCGACGAAGCCAATTCTCGATGCGTTGTGACTGGCAAGCTTCAAGTATCTATTCCGATCAAGTTTTCCCGAATTATTGAACTCGGATCCAAAATTTTACCACTTTTTACGATTTCTCGATTTTGGTGATTTTTCCTAGTGGTACCCCAAGGGAAATCCGTAAAAATTCGTCGGATTTCGAGGAAACCAATTCTCGATGCGTTGTGACCGGCAAGCTTCCAGTAGCTATTCCGATCGAGTTTTCCCGAATTATTGGACTCGGATCCAAAATTTCACGATTTCTCGATTTTGGTGATTTTCCATAGTGGTACCCCTAGGGAAATCCGTAAAAATTCGTCGGATTCCGACGAAGCCAATTCTCGATGCGTTGTGACCGGCAAGCTTTCAGTTTCTATTCCGATCGAGTTTTCCAGAATTATTGGATTGGGATCCAAAATTTCACCACTTTTTACGATTTCTCGATTTTTGTGATTTTTCCTAGTGGTACCCCTAGGGAAATCCGTAAAAATTCGTCGGATTCCGACGAAGCCAATTCACGATACGTTGTGATCGGCAAGCTTCCAGTAGCTATTCCGATCGAGTTTTCCTGAATTAATGGACTCGGATCAAAAATTTCACAACTTTTTATGATTTCTCGATTTTGGTGATTTTCCCTAGTGGTACCCCTAGGGAAATCTGTAAAAATTCGTCGACTTCCGACGAAGCCAATTCTCGATGCGGTTTGACTGGAAAGCTTCCAGTAGCTATTCCGATCGAGTTTTCACGAATTATTGGACTCGGATCAAAAATTTTACGATTTCTCGATTTTGGTAATTTTTCCTAGTGGTACCCCTAGAGAAATCCGTAAAAATTCGTTGGATTCCGACGAAGACAATTCTCGATACGTTGTGACCGGCAAGCTTCTAGTAACTATTCCGATCGATTTTTCCCGAATTATTGGACTCGGATCAAAAATTTCACGATTTCTCGATTTTGGTGATTTTCCCTTGTGGTACCCCTAGGGAAATCCGTAAAAATTCGTCTAATTCCGACGAAGCCAATTCTCGATGCGTTGTGACTAGCAAGCTTCTAGTAGCTATTCCGATAGAATTTTCCCGAATTATTGGACTCGAATCCAAAATTTTACAATTTCTCGATTTTGGTGATTTTCCCTAGTGGTACACCTAGGAAAATCCGTAAAAATTCGTCGTATTCCGACGAAGCCAATTCTCGATACGTTGTGACCGGCAAGCTTCCAGTAACTATTCCGATCGATTTTTCCCGAATTATTGGACACGGATCCAAAATTTCACCACTTTTTACGATTTCTCGATTTTGGTGATTTTCCCTAGTGGTACCCCAAGGGAAATCCATAAAAATTCTTCGGATTCCGACGAAGCCAATTCTCGATGCGTTGTGACCGGCAAGCTTTCAGTTGCTATTCCGATCGAGTTTTCCAGAATTATTGGACTGGGATCCAAAATTTCACCACTATTTAAGATTTCTCGATTTTGGTGATTTTCCCTAGTGGTACCCCTAGGAAAATCCGTAAAAATTCGTCGGATTCAGACGAAGCCAATTCTCGATGCGTTGTGACCGGCAAGCTTCCAGTAGCTATTCCGATCAAGTTTTCTCGAATTATTGGACTCGGATCCAAAATTTCACCACTTTTTACGATTTCTCGATTTTGGTGATTTTCCCTAGTGGTACCCCTAGGAAAATCCGTAAAAATTCGTTGGATTCCGACGAAGTCAATTCTCGATGCGTTGTGACCGGCAAGCTTTCAGTAGCTATTCCGATCGAGTTTTCCCGAATTATTGGACTCGGATCAAAAATTTCTCGATTTCTCGATTTTGGTGATTTTCCCTAGTGGTAACCCTAGGAAAATCCGTAAAAATTCGTCGAATTCCGACGAAGCCAATTCTCGATGCGTTGTGACCGGCAAGCTTTCAGTATCTATTCCGATCGAGTTTTCCCGAATTATTGGACTCGGATCCAAAATTTCACCACTTTTTACGATTTCTCGATTTTGGTGATTTTTCCTAGTGGTACCCCAAGGGAAATCCGTAAAAACTCGTCGGATTCCGACGAAACCAATTCTCGATGCGTTCTGACCGGCAAGCTTCCAGTAGCTATTCCGATCGAGTTTTCCCGAATTATTGGACTCGGATCAAAAATTTCTCGATTTCTCGATTTTTGTGATTTTCCCTAGTGGTACCTCTCGGGAAATCCGTAAAAATTCGTCGGATTCCGACGAAGCCAATTCACGATACGTTGTGACCGGCAAGCTTCCAGTAGCTATTCCGATCGAGTTTTCCTCAATTAATGGACTCGCATCAAAAATTTCACAATTTTTTATGATTTCTCGATTTTGGTGATTTTCCCTAGTGGTACCCCTAGGGAAATCTGTAAAAATTCGTCGACTTCCGACGAAGCCAATTCTCGATGCGGTTTGACCGGCAAGCTTCCAGTAGCTATTCCGATCGAGTTTTCACGAATTATTGGACTCGGATCCAAAATTTTACGATTTCTCGATTTTGGTAATTTTCCCTAGTGGTACCCCTAGAGAAATCCGTAAAAATTCGTTGGATTCCGACGAAGCCAATTCTCGATACGTTGTGACCAGCAAGCTTCCAGTAACTATTCCGATCGATTTTTCCCGAATTATTGGACTCGGATCAAAAATTTCACGATTTCTCGATTTTGGTGATTTTCCCTAGTGGTACCCCTAGGGAAATCCGTAAAAATTCGTCGAATTCCGACAAAGCCAATTCTCGATGCGTTGTGACTGGCAAGCTTCTAGTAGCTATTCCGATAGAATTTTCCCGAATTATTGGACTCGAATCCAAAATTTTACAATTTCTCGATTTTGGTGATTTTCCCTAGTGGTACCCCTAGGAAAATCCGTAAAAATTCGTTGTATTCCGACGAAGCCAATTCTCGATACGTTGTGACCGGCAAGCTTCCAGTAACTATTCCGATCGATTTTTCCCGAATTATTGGACACGGATCCAAAATTTCACCACTTTTTATGATTTCTCAATTTTGGTGATTTTTCCTAGGGAAATCCGTAAAAGTTCGTCGGATTCCGACAAAGCCAATTCTCAATGCGTTTTGACCGGCAAGCTTCCAGTATCTATTCCGATCAAGTTTTCCCGAATTATTGGACTCGGATCCAAAATTTCACCACTTTTTATGATTTCTCGATTTTGGTGATTTTACCTAGTGGTACCCCAAGGGAAATCCGTAAAAATTCGTCGGATTCCGAGGAAATCAATTCTCGATGCGTTGTGACCGGCAAGCTTCCAGTAGCTATTCCGATCGAGTTTTCCCGAATTATTGGACTCGGATCAAAAATTTCACGATTTCTCGATTTTGGTAATTTTCCCTAGTGGTACCCCTAGGGAAATCCGTAAAAATTCGTCGGATTCCGACGAAGCCAATTCTCGATGCGTTGTGACCGGCAAGCTTCCAGTAGCTATTCCGATCAAGTTTTCCCGAATTATTGGACTCGGATCCAAAATTTCACCACTTTTTACGATTTCTCGATTTTGGTGATTTTTCCTAGTGGTACCCCTAGGAAAATGCGTAAAAATTCGTCGGATTTCGACGAAGCCAATTCTCGATGCATTGTGACCGGCAAGTTTCCAGTAGCTATTCCGATCGAGTTTTCCCGAATTTTTGGACTCAGATCCAAAATTTCACGATTTCTCAATTTTGGTGATTTTCCCTAGTGGTACCCCTAGGAAAATCCGTAAAAATTTGTCGGATTTCGACGAAGCAAATTCTCGATTCGTTGTGACCGGCAAGTTTTCAGTAGCTATTCCGATCGAGTTTTCCAGAATTATTGGACTCGGATCCAACATTTCACCACTTTTTACGATTTCTCGATTTTTGTGATTTTCCCTAGTGGTACCCCTAGGGAAATCCGTAAAAATTCGTCGGATTCCGACGAAGCCAATTCTCGATGCGTTGTGACCGGCAAGGTTCCAGTAGCTATTCCGATCGAGTTTTCCCAAATTATTGGACTCGGATCTAAAATTTCACCACTTTTTACGATTTCTCGATTTTTGTGATTTTCCCTAGTGATACCCCTAGGGAAATCCGTAAAAATTCGTCAGATTTCGACGAAGCCAATTGTCAATGCGTTGCGATCGGCAAGCTTCCAGTAGCTATTCCGACCGAGTTTTCCCGAATTATTGGACTCGGATACAAAATTTTACCACTTTTTACGATTTCTCGATTTTGGGCGATTTTTCCTAGTGGTACCCCTAGGGAAATCCGTAAAAATCGTCAGATTCCGACGAAGCCAATTCTCGATGCGTTGTGACCGGCAAGCTTCCAGTAGCTATTCCGATCGAGTTTTCCCGAATTATATAACTCGGATCCAAAATTTCACGATTTCTCGATATTGGTGATTTTCCCTAGTGGTACCCGTAGGGAAATGCGTAAAAATTCGTCGGATTCCGACGAAACCAATTCTCGATGCGATGTGACCGGCAAACTTACAGTAGCTATTCCGATCGAGTTTTCCCGAATTATTGGACTCGGATCCAAAATTTCACCACTTTTTATGATATCACGATTTTGGTGATTTTTCCTAGTGGTACCCCTAGGAAAATTCGTAAAAATTCTTCGAATTCCGACGAAGCCAATTCTCGATGCATTGTGACCGGCAAGCTTCCAGTAGCTATTCCGATCGAGTTTTCCCGAATTTTTGGACTCGGATCCAAAATTTCACGATTTCTCGATTTTGGTGATTTTTTCTAGTGGTACCCCTAGGAAAATCCGTAAAAATTCGTCGGATTCCGACGAAGCCAATTCTCGAAGCTATGTGACCGGCAAGCTTTCAGTAGCTATTCCGATCGAGTTTTCCAGAATTATTAGACTCGGATCAAAAATTTCACCACTTTTTACGATTTCTCGATTTTAATGATTTTCCCTAGTGGTACCCCTGGGGAAATCCGTAAAAATTCGTCGGATTCCGACGAAGCCAATTCTCGATGCGTTGTGACCGGCAAGCTTCCAGTAGCTATTCCGATCGAGTTTTCCCTAATTATTGGACTCGGATCCAAAATTTCACCACTTTTTACGATTTCTCGATTTTGGTGATTTTCCCTAGTGGTACCCCTAGGGAAATCCGTAAAAATTCATCGGATTCCGACGAAGCCAATTCTCGATGCGTTGTGACCTGCAAGCTTCCAGTAGCTATTCCGATCGAGTTTTCCCGAATTATTGGACTCGGATCCAAAATTTCACGATTTCTCGATTTTGGTGATTTTCCCTAGTGGTACCCCTAGGGAAATCCGTAAAAATTCGTCGGATTCCGACAAAGCCAATTCTCGATGCGTTGTGACCGACAAGCTTCCAGTAGCTATTCCGATCGAGTTTTCCCGAATTATTGGACTCGGATCTAAAATTTCACCACTTTTTACGATTTCTCGATTTTTGTGATTTTCCCTAGTGGTACCACTAGGAAAATCCGTAAAAATTCGTCAGATTCCGACGAAGCCAATTCTCGATGCGTTGTGACCGGAAAGCTTCAGTAGCTATTCCAATCGAGTTTTCCCGAATTATTGGACTCGTATACAAAATTTTACCACTTTTTACGATTTCTCGATATTGGTGATTTTCCCTAGTGGTACCCCTAGGGAAATGCGTAAAAATTCGTCGGATTCCGACGAAACCAATTCTCGATGCAATGTGAGCGGCAAGCTTCCAGTAGCTATTCCGATCGAGTTTTCCCGAATTATTGGACTCGGATCAAAAATTTCACCACTTTTTACGATTTCCCGATTTTGGTGATTTTTCCTAGTGGTACCCCTAGGGAAATCCGAAAAAATTCGTCGGATTCCGACGAAGCCAATTCTCGATGCATTGTGACCAGCAAGCTTCCAGTAGCTATTCCGATCGAGTTTTCCCAAATTATTGGACTCGAATCAAAAATTTCACGATTTCTCGATTTTGGTGATTTTCTTTAGTGGTACCCCTAGGAAAATCCGTGAAAATTCGTCGGATTCTGACGAAGCCAATTCTCGATGCGTTGTGACCGGCAAGCTTTAAGTAGCTATTCCGATCGAGTTTTCCAGAATTATTGGACTCGAATCCAAAATTTCACAACTTTTTACGATTTCTCGATTTTGGTGATTTTCCCTAATGGTACCCCTAGGGAAATCCGTAAAAATTCGTCGGATTCCGACGAAGCCAATTCTCGATGCGTTGTGACCGGCAAGCTTCCAGTAGCTATTCCGATCGAGTTTTCCCGAATTATTGGACTCGGATCCAAAATTTCACCACTTTTTACGATTTCTCGATTTTGGTGATTTTTCCTAGTGGTACCCCTAGGGAAATCCGTAAAAATTCGTCGGATTTCGACGAAGCCAATTCTCGATGCGTTGTGACCGGCAAGCTTTCAGTAGCTATTCCGATCGAGTTTTCCAGAATTATTGGACTCGGATCCAAAATTTCAACACTTTTTACGATTTCTCGATTTTAGTGATTTTCCCTAGTGGTACCCCTAGGCAAATCCGTAAAAATTTGTCGGATTCCGACAAAGCCAATTCTCGATGCGTTGCGACCGGCAAGCTTCCAGTAGCTATTCCGATCGAGTTTTCCCGAATTATTGGACTTTTTATGATTTCTCGATTTTGGTGATTTTTCCTAGTGGTACCCCTAGGGAAATCCGTAAAAATTCGTCGAATTCCGACAAAGCCAATTCTCGATGCGTTGTGACCGGCAAGCTTCTAGTAGCTATTCCGATAGAGTTTTCCCGAATTATTGGAGTCGAATCCAAAATTTTACGATTTCTCGATTTTGGTGATTTTTCCTAGTGGTACCCCTAGGGAAATCCGTAAAAATTCGTCGGATTCCGACGAAGCCAATTCTCGATACGTTGTGACCGGCAAGCTTCCAGTAACTATTCCGATCGATTTTTCCCGAATTATTGGACACGGATCCAAAATTTCACCACTTTTTACAATTTCTCAATTTTGGTGATTTTTCCTAGTGGTACCTGTAGACACCGGGTCCCGAGGCGGTCCAAGATCAGAATTACCCGATGATGAAAATGATACCGGCTCACAGGTAAAGGTGTCAAAAATGATGTTTCTCTTGTCGAAATCTTTTTTTTTTATCATAAAAAAAAATTTAATAATATTATTAGGAAGTGTTATTTTTTTATATTTGAAAAATAAAGGAAATTAAATTAGTTAATTAATTTCATTGAATTAAATTAAATTAACTGATTTAATTTGGAAAAAAGAGAAATTGAATTAACTAATTAATTTAATTGAGTTAAATTAAATTAATCAATTGATTTAATTGAAAAAAGAAGAAAATTAAGTTGGATAATTAATTTGATTGAATTAAATTAGTTAATTAATTTTATTGGGTTAGTTAATTAGTCTAATTAGGAAAAATAAATAAAAATATAAAAGAAAATAAAAAAGAAAAAAGATTTTTTTTAAAAAAAATCTTTAAAAAAAATATATATATATATATATATAAAATTTTTTTAGAATTGTTTTAACGTGGTAATGTGGCCATAATTTTATATGGCCACTTTACCAGGTTGCGTGGTGGCCATTGCCACCACGCGACCATTTTGGCTTTTAGCCAAAGTGGTCGCGTGGTGGCCGCTTGGCCACCGCGCGACCACCTGCCCCTTGCGCGCCCCTCGTGCGCACATGCGCGCGAGTGTCTCCGCGCGCTGTGCCCTTCACCACGCGACCACCTGCCCAGTCCCGTTGTTTTCGCCGGTTTTCTTCATTTTTCAGTCTGATTTTTTCAATTTTTTCACCGTTTTATGTTATTTTCGATCAACTAAAATAAAGACTTTCTAATTCTTTCCATTTTGAGCCAAGACCAACAAATCAAAAGGGATTTTGATCTCCATTTCTCAGGACGGCATTTTATTTTTTCAAGGGATTTTTTTGCTTCTCTCCAGCTTCTCTCTAGCAACTGATTCTTTTTCAAAAATATATTCTTCAAAAATCCTTTAAGTCTTTCTTCTCAAGCTTTAATTTCTATGTTTTCCTTCAAGAAATATATTTCATTCTTGGATTGATTTTGAGCAAGAAAAATTAATTTTCTTTGTTCAAATCATCCACCAAAAATATTCACATTAAAAATATTTTCTCAATTTTTTTTAGAACTTAGATTTCTTCTTGAATATTATCACCAAAAATCGACAAGCGGAACGGATTGAGACATCCTATTTCCGATCTAAAAACTCTGAGGGTAAAAACTTTGGACCCGTTCTCGTTAATTTTTATTTAGCATTTATAGCCATTAATTTTGTTGTTTCTCACCATATTCACCTGTTAACATTTTTAATATTTTAGTCTCATTATTATTGCCCCCTACTATTTCATCGGTTGTTATTTTTTCTACTCGTCTCTTTTATTTATATTATTATTATTATTATTATTATTATTATTATTATTATTATCATTATTTTTATTATTTTTGTTGTGTAAATATTATTATTATTATTATTATTATTATTATTATTATTATTATTATTATTATTATTATTATCCTGTTCAACTATTATTACTTTTATCATTATTTATCCTATTATTACTACCGTTAATAATTATTTCTGTTGTTATTAATATAGTTAGTCATTAACATAGTTGTTATATATTGTATATTGTTATTATTACTATTATTATTATTATTATTATTATTATTTATTAACATTCTGCTTCAACTATCTCATTATTATTATTATTATTATTATTATTATTATTATTAACTTATTTTCTGTTTTTATATTTATTATTATTATTATTATTATTATATATTTATGTATTTTGTGTCTATTATTATTTAATCGTTGCTATTATTATATTTATTTATTTGTTATGTATCATTTCTGTTTTTATTATTATTATTATTATTATTATTATTATTATTTTCTAATATTCTTGTTACTGTTGTCATTATTTTATCACTACCCTCATTTTTGCCATGACTTATTTTAATTTACCTTGCATGTAAATTATCTGGTTCATTAAATTAATTTGCCCAATATTTATTTCATCTTTACTCGATTAATTTTTAGAATTATTACTAATATTTTTGATATTATTTTCTGTCTGAGATTTAACTTGAGTCGGGTTATGTGAGTATTCCCGCGGCTCCCCGGATGGGTCGCAACGCGCGGAGGGCCACATCGGTTCGGTGAGATCTCTCTAATTCTCTCTCTTTATGTGTTACATGTTTATTTATAAATAATTATTTTATTTGTGCACGCGTGCAATAAAAAATTACAAAAATATTTTATAATTAAATCGGGATTTTCACTAATAAAATTGGGACCAACGTTCCTTGTTTTAGCCCTACCATGAAAATATCACCATTAAAACGAAGGGTCAATTTTCTCCAAAAATGGGATCACTCATCCCGGTTTTCCAATTCAAAACAATAAAAAATGACTCTTTGAACTCTCTTCAAATTAACACGAAGGAACCAATGTTCCTAAATTTCGAACAAGTGCGAAGGAACCAATGTTCCTCAAATAATGTCCCGATTTATGTATGTTCTTTTATCTTAATCTCGAGTGAGTGTTTTAAATTCAAGTTCATTTTTGGGCCCTTGTAATTAATTTTGGGGCAACTTTATTTATTTTAGGGGATTGTACTCCGTCCCCATTCACGTCTTTGATTTCCTTTCGATGGGGTTGTATTCCGCCCCAATCTCTCTTGTAATTGTGTGCTTACGTGTTTATTACTTTATTTATCGCTTTCTTTTATTGCTTCATTTATTGCTTTCCTTTATCGCTTTGTGAATGCTTGCAATGCGCTATTTAATTTAAAATGCATCGATCGCGTGAGATGAGAGGTATAATTTTAAGAAGTTAAAAACCCATTTATAATTAACCAAAGCATAAATAAGAGGGAAGTCCCGGACACCGTATCTCTGGTTTAGACCATTAGAGGTGAGAAACCCTTTCCCAATTTCTTGCAAATTGGGTGGCGACTCCAAATACCTCAAAGGTGCCTTTAGGCGTCAATAGGCTAGGTACTTCTCCCCAATGTTCTATTGGGAGGGATACACCGATGATGCCTCATGGCGCCCATGATCAAATGACGCGAACCTTCATACCTCGAATCCCAATGGCGGATTCAAAGCGAGGGCCCTTGCTGGGTTTCCGGGTTCGGCGTGCGTCACAGTGGCGACTCCACTGGGGACTTTGTGTTTGAGACTTTGCTCCGAAAGTGCTTTGGTTAAAATTTATAATTGGGTTTTTGAAGCTTAAAATTCTATCTCTTTTCAAAAATTGCATCATATCATTTTAGAGCCTTAGACTTACGCTAGTTAGTCCCTATCTTACCCCGGTGCGTTCCCGAAGCACGACCCTACTTTCACTCATTGTAGGAAAGTGTTAAGGATAATCACCAGCCCAAGCCTCGTACCTTTTGGTATATCAAATGACGACCCGATCGGTCACTATACTCATGACGAGTTAGACCCGTCGGCAGGGATCATGCTTGGGTAACCAAAAAATTTATCACCTTGACTAAAGCCCATGTAATGGCAAATAGAAACTTCCACTAGGTGGTATGCTCCTTAATACGATGCTTGTGATGTGGGCCGTCATGTATTAAACAAAATCAAGCAAATTAAGTGGTTCCTCATCAAATGCTTTCATGCCCCAGTGAGCCCACCATAATTTGATTGAATTGCCTAAATACGTAATGGACAAAACTCATACGTATGTTCATTATATTAAGAGTGTTATGCTGCCGATTTTTCGCCGTGTACCATGCGCGTCCAATGGGTTCCCTGTTAACCCATGGACTAAGCCCACCTAGAAAAGGACTATTTGACCTCGTGTGCGGGAGAAATAAGGTCGGAAGGATCTACTTGCTTGTATATGGTTGCGAAATGCTGCATAACTCACGATTATGCATTGTAACTGTCATCCATGCATCATTCTAACAATCTTGATCTTTCAGCCACCATATATTCATCCAAGTGGACTAGGAGTTCTGACGGCCGGCTAGTGAGGACAGACTCGCCCTTCGAATTGCTAGAATTAGTGCCTTTTTGGGATTCTGAGTCATTCTCAACAAGCAGCGAATCATCCTCAATGGCAGAAGAGACCGGAATCTTAACCACCCAAGACCTTGCCAGGAGACTGGAGGATTTTGAACGAAGAATGCTAGAAATGATGGGAGCAATGGCCGAAAGATTTGCACAGCCTCCTGCTCCCCAAGCACCAGTTGCTCCACAGCCACCAGTAGCCCCTCCTCGGGGGCAAGCCGAACCACCTGCTGGTGGGGAGGCTCCCCTCGTCGGAGGTGTTGCCCACCAACCTGTGGAAGAGCCTAAAGTCGCTGCTGTGCCCATTGAGCCGAGAAGGGCAAGGGTCCCAAACCCTGATGAGGACTTTATGGAAGAAGAGGTTGAGGAAATAGCAGCCCATCAAGCCGTGAGGGTTCAAGCACCCAGGGGTGAAGGTGAAGCTATGAGGGGTATGAGGCAACAAATTGAGGCAATCACTCGCCTGCTAACAGCTGGTAAGGGAATTAACCCCGAGGATAGAGATTTGGGGGATGAGGAGCTGTTGCCCCAAAGGTTTAGGATGCCTGAGCTACCAAAATTTGATGGAACATCGGACCCGTCCGCGCACATTAAGCAATACACCCTGGTAATGAAGGGGACAGGGCTGACTAAGAGGCAAAAAGTGGATTATTTCTGCCTCAGCCTAGCGGGTCCGGCAATAGACTGGTATCATGGCCTTGATAGGAGATCGAAAGAGGACTGGGATCTTCTGACTGATGAATTCATGAGACAATATGACTGCAGCACCAGAATGGAGGTCACTCTAAAGGACCTCGAGCTTCTTCAGCAGAAACATGACGAATCATTCCATGAGTACCTCACTAGGTGGAGGAACCGAGTTATGGAGATGAAGCGTAAGCCCGCCACTGCCGATCAAATCAGACTGTTCATCAGGAACTCCTGCCCCTACTTGAGGGATTTGCTTAGTTTCAAAGGGCTCAGGGATTGGGAGTCCCTCAAGGACATTGCTGTAGAAGCCGAGGCGGCCTACCTAGCAAGGAAAGTCAGCCAAAATAACTTCACTGGGAGGAATTTTGGAAACCAGTCAGGCTACAAGTCAGGAGGAACCGGGGGTAGCAGTAGCAGAAATGGTAAGACAGCCGAGGTCTCAGTCACTGGAGTAGAATAGGGCCAGCGGTACTTCTCTAACTTGGGCCGACCTCTATCCTGGGTGTTGGAAAGGCTAATGAAAGAGGGCAAGTTACAGCCATTGCCGCCCAGACCAGCCTTGAGCCAGGGACAGCCGGGGCACAAAAGTGATCAATACTGCGCCTACCATCAACACACCGAGCATCTAACTGACAATTGCCAAATCTTGAGGGGTAAGATCCAGGACCTCATCGACTCCAAGCAGATCACGGATCCTGAGAAGAGAGAGAGGAAGAAGAAAGCAGACTACAATGCGGTCCCTCCACCAGAGATGTGATCGGATCAATCTACTTGAGCGGCATGTTCATCCAAAGCCGCAAGAAGAAGATTATGTTTCTCTAGATGTTTTATTGCTTTTCAATTTCAGAACTCTTTTACGACATTTCGGTTATTGTAATATGATGAACAATTTCTGTTTGTTTATGTGATATTTCCATGATTTCATTTCCTATGATCACAATGCATCCATTCATTTTGACATTAACCCAATTAATACGGCTCCATCTAATATCAAAACTTCGGGGAATCCAAATAAAATCTTGATAGCATCTGATATAATTCCTGAAGTGAGATAAAAACTTGAGAGATAACAAAAAAAAAAAAAAAGCCTTTGCCCGGATCTGGTATGACATGCTGAAAATTGATAAGGACATTCTTGAGATTAATACTACTTTCACGAGCTAACATGATGACGAACCAAATTTTGAAAGCCATGTCTTTGCACCCGCAACACCTGAGTCGCATGTGGTGCGACCAAATAAAATAAAGCTCCAAGATTTACATCAAAAGTCGGACAAATAAAACTCGAGACCACCACGAGAAATAAACAACCCATCAGAGCCAAGCTATATGACCTTTTTCCTCTCGACCCCTTGAAATGTGCACCCTCAAAATCGATTATGATTGACCCTTGACCATCTAGAACCCTTGTAGCCAAATTCCTTATTAAAACTTACATGCTCGACCAGATTGAACAACAATGGTCCCAGTAGTTAAGATGAAAGTGCACGTATGTGTAAACTTCAGGACTTGAGCAAAGCTTATAAAAAAAAAAAATTGGGTTGTAAGAAAAAAAAAATTGGGGTAAAAGAAAAAAATTGGGTTGTAAAAAAAAAAATTGGGTTAAAAAAAAAAATTGGGGTGTAAAGAAAAGAGAGAATTGATCAGGGGGCAAGGGAATGCTATTTGGGGGCAAGCTTTGTTCAAATCCCGTTGATCTACACATGCCGGCATATTGCCATTTTTCTTAGCTACTGAAGAGGACCAAAAGGGCTAACCCCCCAAGCCATCCATCCAATCCCAGCCATTGAAAGCCATTTTGGAGCTTAAACCACCAAAATCAATAAAAGTACCCCAGATCATTCAAGCCCAACTTGTCACCCTATCTCAGCCATTGAAAGGCCATCCCAAGGTTTGAACCGCCAAAGCCAATAAAAGCCAAGCATGAAACTTCACATTCAAGCCCCAAATAAGGAACCCATCACCTCAACTAGTCTGCACAAGCGCTAACACCAAAACTTTGATACTAAGAGGAATCATTCTCAGAAGCAGCAGTCTCTTCGGCTAACAAAGATGAAAGCAAATTCAACCAATATTGACGAACTGAAAGAGAGTCCATGGCAAAGGCTAAAAAAAAAAAAAAAAAAAAAAAAGAGAAAATATTCAATCAACAAAACCCGCGAGGGCTGATTGATAACAGGAGTTTGATGCTCTCAAGATCTATCCCGAGATTAGATGATGTCCCATATTTTTCGAGTTAATGCCAAATAGTGATCATGTGATATGAAATCAGATTAAAATATATGAATTTATGCAAAGATGTATTGATGTAACCAGAGCAGTTCATCTTGCACACTCGAAGTCGTCTGGGTCCAATATAAAACCAGCGCATTATTACTATCTACCTCCTGACGCTCTCGCCACTCAGGCACTTCAGTCAACTCATCTTGCTACTCACTGTGAAGCCAACCCTACAACACCTTCCTAATAAAGAACCAAGCTCATACAACCAAAATCTGAGACATAAGCACATGCCAATCATACCTGAAAGACCTTTCGCAACAACTCCAACTTCTCTCACACCAAAAAAAAAAAAAAAAAAAAAAGGCCGTTAGAGATGAAAACCGTGACTGGCGCTCTAAGCAAAAGTTAGGCCAAAGGGCAGGGTGAAAACCTGGCGACAGGCAGTCTGCCCTACAAAAAATGAAATAAATAAAAGCCGCTGGATTGGGTTGGGTCCATTCCAGGCAAAAAATAAGGCACAGGGTTATGTGAAAATCCGACAAGGACGCATATCCCGCTAAGAAAAGCTAGTGTGAAAATCCACGAGGGACGCACTACCTTCAAATAATGACTACAGGTATCAGAAGAGAACCTCATAATCCCCCAGAGGCATGAAACTCAAAAGCAATTCCAGAGGGCACCGATCCTACTACAAATCGCGACCAAACTAGGAATTCTTGTCCTGCATTCCTGCATACATATGCATCTCACGTGCATGCTCACCACTTTTCCTGCATGTTTTGCTTTCTAAGTCTTGCAGAAAGAAAGAATCAAATGGCAACGCTAACGAAAGGGCAAGCTACAACATCGATCAAAACATCAATTCAATCCAGGTCATCAGCCAAAGACTTCTCAGGGAGCAGCGAACCGAAGACCTCTCAGGGAGCAACGAACCGAAGACCTCTCAGGGGGCGATCAACCGAAGACTTCTCAGGACTTCTCAGGAAGCAGCGAACCGAAGACCTCTCAGGGGGCAATCAACCGAAGACTTCTCAGGGAGCAGCTAACCGAAGACCTCTCAGGGGGTGATCAACCGAAGACTTCTCAAGGAGCAGCAAACCGAAGACCTCTCAGGGGGCGATCAACCGAAGACTTCTCAGGGAGCAGTTAATCAAAGACCTCTCAGGGGGCGATCAACCGAAAACTTCTCAGGGAGCAGTTAATCGAAGACCTCTCAGGGGGCGATCAACCGAAGACTTCTCAGGGAGCAGCGAACCGAAGACCTCTCAGGGGGCGATCAACCGAAGACTTCTCAGGTAGCAGTTAATCGAAGACCTCTCAGGGGCGATCAACCGAAAACTTCTCAGGGAGCAGCCAGCTAATCGAAGAGCTCTCAGGGGGCAATCAAATGAAGACCTCTCAGGGGGCACCAGCCAGTCAAAGACCTCTCAGGGGGCGCCGATCAGCGAAAGACCTCCCAGGGGGCACCACCTCAGAAAGCATGACACACCAACAATCTCTCCTTGTTTGGGAAAGCGACCGCCTCAGGTACGTGTCTCTTCCCTTCTTTTCTGAATTTTGGCTCACTTAGGCACCTAAGTTCTAAGTTTCCCAAAATTGGGGGCAACTGTAGACACCGGGTCCCGAGGCGGTCCAAGATCAGAATTACCCGATGATGAAAATGATACCGGCTCACAGGTAAAGGTGTCAAAAATGATGTTTCTCTTGTCGAAATCTTTTTTTTTATCATAAAAAAAAATTTAATAATATTATTAGGAAGTGTTATTTTTTTATATTTGAAAAAAAAAAAGAAAATTAAATTAGTTAATTAATTTCATTGAATTAAATTAAATTAACTGATTTAATTTGGAAAAAAGAGAAATTGAATTAACTAATTAATTTAATTGAGTTAAATTAAATTAATCAATTGATTTAATTGAAAAAAGAAGAAAATTAAGTTGGATAATTAATTTGATTGAATTAAATTAGTTAATTAATTTTATTGGGTTAGTTAATTAGTCTAATTAGAAAAAATAAATAAAAATATAAAAGAAAATAAAAAAGAAAAAAGATTTTTAAAAAAAAAATCTTTTAAAAAAAAATATATAAAATTTTTTTAGAATTGTTTTAACGTGGTAAAGTGGCCATAATTTTATATGGCCACTTTACCAGGTCGCGTGGTGGCAATGGCCACCACGCGACCATTTTGGCTTTTAGCCAAAGTGGTCGCGTGGTGGCCGCTTGGCCACCGCGCGACCACCTGCCCCTTGTGCGCCCCTCGCGCGCACATGCGCGCGAGTGTCTCCGCGCGCTGTGCCCTTCACCACGCGACCACCTGCCCAGTCCCGTTGTTTTCGCCGGTTTTCTGCATTTTTCAGTCTGATTTTTCCAATTTTTTCACCGTTTTATGTTATTTTCGATCAACTAAAATAAAGACTTTCTAATTCTTTCCATTTTGAGCCAAGACCAACAAATCAAAAGGGATTTTGATCTCCATTTCTCAGGACGGCATTTTATTTTTTCAAGGGATTTTTTTGCTTCTCTCCAGCTTCTCTCTAGCAACTGATTCTTTTTCAAAAATATATTCTTCAAAAATCCTTTAAGTCTTTCTTCTCAAGCTTTAATTTCTATGTTTTCCTTCAAGAAATATATTTCATTCTTGGATTGATTTTGAGCAATAAAAATTAATTTTTTTTGTTCAAATCATCCACCAAAAATATTCACATTAAAAATATTTTCTCAATTTTTTTTAGAACTTAGATTTCTTCTTGAATATTATCACCAAAAATCGACAAGCGGAACGGATTGAGACATCCTATTTCCGATCTAAAAACTCTGAAGGTAAACACTTTGGACCCGTTCTCGTTAATTTTTATTTAGCATTTATAGCCATTAATTTTGTTGTTTATCACCATATTCACCTGTTAACATTTTTAATATTTTAGTCTCATTATTATTGCCCCCTACTATTTCATCGGTTGTTATTTTTTCTACTCGTCTCTTTTATTATTATTATTATTATTATTATTATTATTATTATTATTATTATTATTATTATTATTATTATTATTATCCTGTTCAACTATTATTACTTTTATCATTATTTATCCTATTATTACTACCGTTAATAATTATTTCTGTTGTTATTAATATAGTTTGTCATTAACATAGTTGTTATATATTGTATATTGTTATTATTATTATTATTATTATTATTATTATTATTTATTAACATTCTGCTTCAACTATCTCATTATTATTATTATTATTATTATTATTATTATTATTATTATTATTATTATTATTAACTTATTTTCTGTTTTTACATTTATTATTATTATTATTATTATTATTACTATATATTTATGTATTTTGTGTCTATTATTATTTAATCGTTGCTATTATTATATTTATTTATTTGTTATGTATCATTTTTGTTTTTATTATTATTATTATTATTATTATTATTTTCTAATATTCTTGTTACTGTTGTCATTATTTTATCACTACCCTCATTTTTGCCATGACTTATTTTAATTTACCTTGCATGTAAATTATCTGGTTCATTAAATTAATTTGCCCAATATTTATTTCGTCTTTACTCGATTAATTTTTAGAATTATTACTAATATTTTTTATATTATTTTCTGTCTGAGATTTAACTTGAGTCGGGTTATGTGAGTATTCCCGCGGCTCCCCGGATGGGTCTCAACGCCCGGAGGGCCACATCGGTTCGGTGAGATCTCTCTAATTCTCTCTCTTTATGTGTTACATGTTTATTTATAAATAATTATTTTATTTGTGCACGCGTGCGATAAAAAATTACAAAAATATTTTATAATTAAATCAGGATTTTCACTAATAAAATTGGGACCAACGTTCCTTGTTTTAGCCCTACCATGAAAATATCACCATTAAAACGAAGGGTCAATTTTCTCCAAAAATGGGATCACTCATCCCGGTTTTCCAATTCAAAACAATCAAAAATGACTCTTTGAACCCTCTTCAAATTAACACGAAGGAACCAATGTTCCTAAATTTCAAACAAGTGCGAAGGAACCAATGTTCCTCAAATAATGTCCCGATTTATGTATGTTCTTTTATCTTAATCTCGAGTGAGTGTTTTAAATTCAAGTTCATTTTTGGGCCCTTGTAATTAATTTTGGGGCAACTTTATTTATTTTAGGGGATTGTACTCCGTCCCCATTCACGTCTTTGATTTCCTTTCGATTGGGTTGTATTCCGCCCCAATCTCTCTTGTAATTGTGTGCTTACGTGTTTATTACTTTTATTTATCGCTTTCTTTTATTGCTTCATTTATTGCTTTCCTTTATCGCTTTGTGAATGCTTGCAATGCGCTATTTAATTTAAAATGCATCGATCGCGTGAGATGAGAGGTATAATTTTAAGAAGTTAAAAACCCATTTATAATTAACCAAAGCATAAATAAGAGGGAAGTCCCGGACACCGTATCTCTGGTTTAGACCATTAGAGGTGAGAAACCCTTTCCCAATTTCTTGCAAATTGGGTGGTGACTCCAAATACCTCAAAGGTGCCTTTAGGCGTCAATAGGCTAGGTACTTCTCCCCAATGTTCTATTGGGAGGGATACACCGATGATGCCTCATGGCGCCCATGATCAAATGACGCGAACCTTCATACCTCGAATCCCAATGGCGGATTCAAAGCGAGGGCCCTTGCTGGGTTTCCGGGTTCGGCGTGCGTCACAGTACCCCTAGGGAAATCCGTAAAAATTCGTCGGATTCCGACGAAGCCAATTCTCGATGCGTTGTGACCGGCAAGCTTCCAGTAGCTATTCCGATCGAGTTTTCCCAAATTATTAGACTCGGATCCAAAATTTCACCACTTATTACGATTTCTCGATTTTGGTGATTTTCCCTAGTGATACCCCAAGGGAAATCCGTAAAAATTCGTCGGATTCCGACGAAGCCAATTCTCAATGCGTTGTGACCGGCAAGCTTCCAGTAGCTATTCCGATCGAGTTTTCCCGAATTATTGGACTCGGATCCAAAATTTCACGATTTCTCGATTTTGGTGATTTTCCCTAGTGGTACCCCTAGGGAAATCCGTAAAAATTCGTCGGATTCCGACGAAGCCAATTCTTTATGCGTTGTGACCGGCAGGCTTCCAGTAGCGATTCTGATCGAGTTTTCCCGAATTATTGGACTCGGATCCAAAATTTCACGATTTCTCGATTTTGGTGATTTTCCCTAGTGGTACCCCAAGGAAAATCCGTAAAAATTCGTCGGATTCCGACGAATCCAATTCTCGATGCGTTGTGACCGGCAAGCTTCCAGTAGCTATTCCGATCGAGTTTTCCCGAATTATTAGACTCGGATCCAAAATTTCACCACTTTTTACGATTTCTCGATTTTGGTGATTTTCCCTAGTGGTACCCCTAGGAAAATCCGTAAAAATTCGTCGGATTCCGACGAAGCCAATTCTCGATGAGTTGTGACCGACAAGCTTCCAGAAGCTATTCCGATCGAGTTTTCCCGAATTATATGACTCGGATCCAAAATTTCACGATTTTCTCGATTTTGGTGATTTTTCCTAGTGGTACCCCTAGGGAAATCCGTAAAAATTCGTTGGATTCTGACGAAGCCAATTCTCGATGCGTTGTGACCAGCAAGCTTCCAGTAGCTATTCCGATCGAGTTTTCCCGAATTATTGGACTCGGATCCAAAATTTCACCACTTTTTACGATTTCCCAATTTTGGTGATTTTTCCTAGTGGTACCCCTAGGGAAATTCGTAAAAATTCGACGGATTCCGACGAAGCCAATTCTCGATGCATTGTGACCGGAAAGCTTCCAGTAGCTATTCAGATCGAGTTTTCCCGAATTATTGGACTCGGATCCAAAATTTCACGATTTCTCGATTTTGGTGATTTTCCCTAGTGGTACCCCTAGGGAAATCCGTAAAAATTCGTTGGATTCCGACGAAGCCAATTCTCGATACGTTGTGACCGGCAAGCTTTCAGTAACTATTCCGATCGATTTTTCCCGAATTATTGGACACGGATCCAAAATTTCACCACTTTTTACGATTTCTCAATTTTGGTGATTTTCCCTAGTGGTACCCCTAGGGAAATCCGTAAAAATTCGTCGGATTCCGACGAAGCCAATTCTCGATGCGTTGTGACCGGCAAGCTTCCAGTAGCTATTCCGATCGAGTTTTCCCGAATTATTGGACTCGGATCCAAAATTTCACCACTTATTACGATTTCTCGATTTTGGTGATTTTCCCTAGTGGTACCCCTAGGAAAATCCGTAAAAATTAGTCGGATTCCGACGAAGCCAATTCTCGATGCGTTGTGACCGGCAAGCTTCCAGTAGCTATTCCGATCTAGTTTTTCCGAATTATTGGACTCGGATCCAAAATTTCTCGATTTCTCGATTTTGGTGATTTTCACTTGTAGTACCCCTAGGGAAATCCGTAAAAATTCGTCGGATTCCGACGAAGCCAATTCTCGATGCGTTGTGACCGGCAAGCTTCCAGTAGCTATTCCGATCGAGTTTTCCCGAATTATTAGACTCGAATCCAAAATTTCACAACTTTTTATGATTTCTCGATATTGGTGATTTTTCCTAGTGGTACCCCTAGGGAAATCCGTAAAAATTCGTCGAATTGCGACGAAGCCAATTCTCGATGCGTTATGACTGGCAAGCTTCCAGTAGCTATTCCGATAGAGTTTTCCCGAATTATTAGACTCGAATCCAAAATTTTACGATTTCTCGATTTTGGTGAGTTTCCCTAGTGGTACCCCTAGGAAAATCCGTAAAAATTCGTCGGATTCCGACGAAGCCAATTCTCGATGCATTGTGACCGGCAAGCTTCCAGTAGCTATTCCGATCGAGTTTTCCCAAATTTTTGGACTCGGATCCAAAATTTCACGATTTCTCGATTTTGGTGATTTTCCCTAGTGGTACCCCTAGGAAAATCCGTAAAAATTCGTCGGATTCCGTCGAAGCCAATTCTCGATGCGTTGTGACCGGCAAGCTTTCAGTAGCTATTCCGATCGAGTTTTCCAGAATTATTGGACACGGATCCAAAATTTCACCACTTTTTACGATTTCTCGATTTTGGTGATTTTCCCTAGTGGTACCCCTAGGGAAATTCGTAAAAATTCGTCGGATTCCGACGAAGCCAATTCTCGATGCGTTGTGACCGGCAAGTTTCCAGTTGCTATTCCGATCGAGTTTTCCCGAATTATTGGACTCCGATCAAAAATTTCACGACTTTTTACGATTTCTCGATTTTGGTGATTTTTCCTAGTGGTAACCCTAGGGAAATACGTAAAAATTCGTCGGATTCCGACGAAGCAAATTCTCGATGCGTTGTGACCGGCAAGCTTCCAGTACCTATTCCGATCGATTTTTCCCGAATTATTGGACTCGGATCAAAAATTTCACCACTTTTTACGATTTCTCGATTTTGGTGATTTTCCCTAGTGGTACCCCTAGGAAAATCCGTAAAAATTCGTCGGATTCCGACGAAGCCAATTCTCGATGCGTTGTGACCGGCAAGCTTCCAGTAGCTATTCCGCTCGAGTTTTCCCGAATTATTGGACTCGGATCCAAAATTTCACCACGTTTTACGATTTCTCGATTTTGGTGATTTTCCCAAGTGGTACCCCTTGGGAAATCCGTAAAAATTCGTCGGATTCCGACGAAGCCAATTCTCGATGCGTTGTGACCAGCAAGTTTCCAGTAGCTATTCCGATCGAGTTTTCCCGAATTATTGGACTCCGATCAAAAATTTCATGACTTTTTACGATTTCTCGATTTTGGTGATTTTTCCTAGTGGTAACCCTAGGGAAATACGTAAAAATTCGTCGGATTCCAACGAAGCAAATTCTCGATGCGTTGTGACCGGCAAGCTTCCAGTAGCTTTTCCGATCGAGTTTTCCCGAATTATTGGACTCGGATCAAAAATTTCACGATTTCTCGATTTTAGTGATTTTCCCTAGTGGTACCCCTAGGAAAATCCGTAAAAATTCGTCGGATTCCGTCGAAGTCAAATCACGATGCGTTGTGACCAGCAAGCTTCCAGTAGCTATTCCGATTGACTTTTCCCGAATTATTGGACACGGATCCAAAATTACACGATTTCTCGATTTTGTTGATTTTCCATAGTGGTACCCCTAGGGAAATCCGTAAAAATTCGTCGGATTTAGACGAAGCCAATTCTCGATGCGTTGTGACCGGCAAGCTTCGAGTAGCTATTCCGATCGAGTTTTCCCGAATTATTGGACTCGGATCCAAAATTTCACGATTTCTCGATTTTGGTGATTTTCTATAGTGGTACCCCTAGGGAAATCCGTAAAAATTCGTCGGATTCCAACGAAGCCAATTCTCGATGCGTTGTGACCGGAAAGCTTCCAGTACCTATTCCGATCGAGTTTTCCCGAATTATTGGACTCGGATAAAAAATTTCACGATTTCTCGATTTTTGTGATTTTTCCTAGTGGTACCCATAGGGAAATCCGTAAAAATTCGTCAGATTCCGACGAACCAAATTCTCGATGCGTTGTGACCGGCAAGCTTCCAGTAGCTATTCCGATCGAGTTTTCCCGAATTATTGGACTCGGATCAAAAATTTCACCACTTTTTACGATTTCTCGATTTTAGTGATTTTTCCTAGTGGTACCCCTAGGAAAATTCGCAAAAATTCGTCGGATTCCGACGAAGCCAATTCTCGATGCGTTGTGACCGGCAAGCTTCCAGTAGCTATTCCGATCGAGTTTTCCCGAATTATTGGACTCGGATCCAAAATTTCACCACTTTTTACGATTTCTTGATTTTGGTGATTTTTCCTAGTGGTACCCCTAGGGAAATCCGTAAAAATTCGTCGGATTCCGACGAAGCCAATTCTCGATGCGTTGTGACCGGCAAGCTTCCAGTAGCTATTCCGATCGAGTTTTCCCGAATTATTGGACTCGGATAAAAAATTTCACGATTTCTCGATTTTGGTGATTTTCCCTAGTGGTACCCCTAGGAAAATCCGTAAAAATTCGTCGTATTCCGACGAAGCCAAATCACGATGCGTTGTGACCGGCAAGCTTCCAGTAGCTATTCCGATCGAGTTTTCCCGAATTATTGGACTCGGATCCGAAATTTCACCACTTTTTACGATTTCTCGATTTTGGTGATTTTCCCTAGTGGTACCCCTAGGGAAATTCGTAAAAATTCGTCGGATTCCGACGAAGCCAATTCTCGATGCGTTGTGACCGGCAAGTTTCCAGTTGCTATTTCGATCGAGTTTTCCCGAATTATTGGACTCCGATCAAAAATTTCACGACTTTTTACGATTTCTCGATTTTGGTGATTTTTCCTAGTGGTAACCCTAGGGAAATACGTAAAAATTCGTCGGATTCCAACGAAGCAAATTCTCGATGCGTTGTGACCGGTAAGCTTCCAGTAGCTATTCCGATCGAGTTTTCCCGAATTATTGGACTCGGATCCAAAATTTCACCAATTTTTACGATTCCTCGATTTTAGTGATTTTCCCTAGTGGTACACCTAGGGAAATCCGTAAAAATTCGTCGTATTCCGACGAAGCCAATTTTCGATGCTTTGTGACCGGCAAGCTTCCAGTAGCTATTCCGATCGAGTTTTCCCTAATTATTGGACTCGGATCCAAAATTTCATCACTTTTTACAATTTCTCGATTTTGGTGATTTTTCCTAGTGGTACCCCTAGGGAAATCCGTAAAAATTCGTCGGATTCCGTCGAAACCTATTCTCGATGCGTTGTGACCGGCACACTTCCAGTAGCTATTCCAATCGAGTTTTCCCGAATTATTGGACTCGGATCCAAAATTTCACGATTTCTCGATTTTGGTGATTTTCCCTAGTGGTACCCATAGGAAAATCCGTAAAAATTCGTCGGATTCCGACGAAGCCAATTCTCGATGCGTTGTGACCGGCAAGCTTCCAGTAGCTATTCCGATCGAGTTTTTCCGAATTATTGGACTCGGATCCGAAATTTCACCACTTTTTACGATTTCTCGATTTTGGTGATTTTCCCTAGTGGTACCCCTAGGGAAATCCATAAAAATTCGTCGGATTCCGACGAAGCCAATTCTCGATGCGTTGTGACCGGCAAGCTTCCAGTAGCTATTCCGATCGAGTTTTCCCGAATTATTGGACTCGGATTCAAAATTTCACCAAATTTCACGATTTTGGAGATTTTTCCTAGTGGTACCCCTAGGAAAATCCGTAAAAATTCGTCGGATTCCGACGAAGCCAATTCTCGATGCGTTGTGACAGACAAGCTTCCAGTACCTATTCCGATCGAGTTTTCCCGAATTATTGGACTCGGAACTAAAATTTCACGATTTCTCGATTTTGGTGATTTTCCCTAGTGGTACCCCTAGGAAAATCCGTAAACATTTGTCAGATTCCGACGAAACCAAATCACGATGCGTTGTGACCGGCAAGATTCCAGTAGCTATTCCGATCGAGTTTTCCCGAATTATTGGACTCGGATCCAAAATTTCACGATTTCTCGATTTTGGTGATTTTCTCTAGTGGTACCCCTAGGAAAATCCGTAAAAATTCATCGAATTCTGACGAAGCCAATTCTCGATGCGTTGTGACCGGCAAGCTTCCAGTAGCTTTTCCGATCGAGTTTTCCCGAATTCTTGGACTCGGATCCAAAAGTTCACCACGTTTTACGATTTCTCGATTTTGGTGATTTTTCCTAGTGGTACCCCTAGGGAAATTCGTAAAAATTCGCCGGATTCCTACGAAACTAATTCTCCATGCGTTGTGACCGGCAAGCTTCCAGTAGCTTTTCCGATCGAGTTTTTCCGAATTATTGGACTCGGATCAAAAATTTCACGATTTCTCGATTTTAGTGATTTTCCCTAGTGGTACCCCTAGGAAAATCCGTAAAAATTCGTCGGATTCCGACGAAGTCAAATCACGATGCGTTGTGACCAGCAAGCTTCCAGTAGCTATTCCGATCGACTTTTCCCGAATTATTGGACTCGGATCCAAAATTTCACGATTTCTCGATTTTGTTGATTTTCCATAGTGGTACCCCTAGGGAAATCCGTAAAAATTCGTCGGATTTAGACGAAGCCAATTCTCGATGCGTTGTGACCGGCAAGCTTCGAGTAGCTATTCCGATCGAGTTTTCCCGAATTATTGGACTCGGATCCAAAATTTCACGATTTCTCGATTTTGGTGATTTTCTATAGTGGTACCCCTAGGGAAATCCGTAAAAATTTGTCGGATTCCGATAAAGCCAATTCTCGATGCGTTGTGACCGGCAAGCTTCCAGTACCTATTCCGATCGAGTTTTCCCGAATTATTGGACTCGGATCAAAAATTTCACGATTTCTCGATTTTTGTGATTTTTCCTAGTGGTACCCATAGGAAAATCCGTAAAAATTCGTCAGATTCCGACGAAGCAAATTCTCGATGCGTTGTGACCGGCAAGCTTCCAGTAGCTATTCCGATCGAGTTTTCCCGAATTATTGGACTCGGATCAAAAATTTCACCACTTTTTACGATTTCTCGATTTTAGTGATTTTTCCTAGTGGTACCCCTAGGAAAATTCGCAAAAATTCGTCGGATTCCGACGAAGCCAATTCTCGATGCGTTGTGACCGGCAAGCTTCCAGTAGCTATTCCGATCGAGTTTTCCCGAATTATTGGACTCGGATCCAAAATTTCACCACTTTTTACGATTTCTCGATTTTGGTGATTTTTCCTAGTGGTACCCTTAGGGAAATCCGTGAAAATTCGTCGGATTCCGACGAAGCCAATTCTCGATGCGTTGTGACCGGCAAGCTTCCAGTAGCTATTCCGATCGAGTTTTACCGAATTATTGGACTCGGATAAAAAATTTCACGATTTCTCGATTTTGGTGATTTTCCCTAGTGGTACCCCTAGGAAAATCCGTAAAAATTCGTCGGATTCCGACGAAGCCAAATCACGATGCGTTGTGACCGGCAAGCTTCCAGTAGCTATTCCGATCGAGTTTTCCCGAATTATTGGACTCGGATCCGAAATTTCACCACTTTTTACGATTTCTCGATTTTGGTGATTTTTCCTAGTGGTACCCCTAGGGAAATCCGTAAAAATTCGTCGGATTTCGACGAAGCCAATTCTCGATACGTTGTGACCGGAAAGCTTCCAGTAACTATTCCGATCGAGTTTTCCCGAATTATTGGACTCGGATCCAAAATTTCACCAAATTTCACGATTTCTTAATTTTGGTGATTTTTCCTAGTGGTACACCTAGGGAAATCCGTAAAAATTTATCGGATTCCGACGAAGCCAATTCTCGATGCATTGTGACCGGCAAGCTTCCAGTAGCTATTCCGATCGAGTTTTCCCGAATTATTGGACTCGGATCCAAAATTTCACGATTTCTCGATTTTGGTGATTTTTCCTAGTGGTACCCCTAGGAAAATCCGTAAACATTCGTCGGATTTCGACGAAGCTAAATCACGATGCGTTGTGACCGGCAAGCTTCCAGTAGCTATTCCGATCGAGTTTTCCCGAATTATTGGACTCGGATCCAAAATTTCACGATTTCTCGATTCTGGTGATTTTCCCTAGTGGTACCCCTAGGAAAATTCGTAAACATTCGTCGGATTCCGACGAAGCCAAATCACGATGCGTTGTGACCGGCAAGCTTCCAGTAGCTATTCCGATCGAGTTTTCCCGAATTATTGGACTCGGATCCAAAATTTCACGATTTCTCGATTTTGGTGATTTTCTCTAGTGGTACCCCTAGGAAAATCCGTAAAAATTAATCGAATTCCGACGAAGCCAATTCTCGATGCGTTGTGACCGGCAAGCTTCCATTAGCTATTCCGATCGCGTTTTCCCGAATTCTTGGACTCGGATCCAAAATTTCACCACTTTTTACGATTTCTCGATTTTGGTGATTTTTCCTAGTGGTACCCCTAGGGAAATTCCTAAAAATTCACCGGATTCCGGCGAAACTAATTCTCCATGCGTTGTGACCGGCAAGCTTCCAGTAGCTTTTCCGATCGAGTTTTCCCGAATTATTGGACTCGGATCAAAAATTTCACGATTTCTCGATTTTATTGATTTTCCCTAGTGGTACCCCTAGGAAAATCCGTAAAAATTCGTCGGATTTCGACGAAGCCAAATCACGATGCGTTGTGACCGGCAAGCTTCCAGTAGCTATTCCGATCGAGTTTTCCCGAATTATTAGACTCGGATCCAAAATTTCAAGATTTCTCGATTTTGGTGATTTTCCATAGTGGTACCCCTAGGGAAATCCGTAAAAATTTGTCGGATTCCGACGAAGCTATTTCTCGATGCGTTGTGACAGGCAAGCTTCCAGTAGATATTCCGATCGAGTTTTCCCGAATTATTGGACTCGGATCCAAAATTTCACGATTTCTCGATTTTGGTGATTTTCCATAGTGGTACCCCTAGGGAAATCCGTAAAAATTCGTCGGATTCCGACGAAGCCAATTCTCGATGCGTTGTGACCGGCAAGCTTCCAGTACCTCTTCCGATCGAGTTTTCCCGAATTATTGGACTCGGATCCAAAATTTCACGATTTCTCGATTTTTGTGATTTTTCCTAGTGGTACCCATAGGGAAATCCGTAAAAATTCGTCAGATTCCGACGAAGTAAATTCTCGATGCGTTGTGACCGGCAAGCTTCTAGTAGCTATTCCGATAGAGTTTTCCCGAATTATTGGACTCGGAACCAAAATTTCACCACTTTTTACGATTTCTCGATTTTGGTGATTTTTCCTAGTGGTACCCCTAGGGAAATCCGTAAAAATTCGTCGGATTCCGACGAAGCCAATTCTCGATGCGTTGTGACCGGCAAGCTTCCAGTAGCTATTCCGATCGAGTTTTCCCGAATTATTGGACTCGGATAAAAAATTTCACGATTTCTCGATTTTGGTGATTTTCCCTGGTGGTACCCCTAGGAAAATCCGTAAACATTCGTCGGATTCCGACGAAGCCAAATCACGATGCGTTGTGACCGGCAAGCTTCCAGTAGCTATTCCGATCGAGTTTTCCCGAATTATTGGACTCGGATCCAAAATTTCACGATTTCTCGATTTTGGTGATTTTCACTAGTGGTACCCCTAGGAAAATACGTAAACATTCGTCGGATTCTGACGAAGCCAAATCACGATGCGTTGTGACCGGCAAGTTTCCAGTAGCTATTCCGATCGAGTTTTCCCGAATTATTGGACTCGGATCCAAAATTTCATGATTTCTCGATTTTGGTGATTTTCTCTAGTGGTACCCTTTGGTAAATCCGTAAAAATTCATCAAACTCCGACGAAGCCAATTCTCGATGCGTTGTGACCGGCAAGCTTCCAGTAGCTATTCCGATCGAGTTTTCCCGAATTCTTGGACTCGGATCCAAAATTTCACCACTTTTTACGATTTCTCGATTTCGGTGATTTTTCCTAGTGGTACCCCTAGGGAAATTCTTAAAAATTCGCCGGATTCTGACGAAACTAATTCTCCATGCGTTGTGACCGGCAAGCTTCCAGTAGCTTTTCCGATCGAGTTTTCCCGAATTATTGGACTCGGATCAAAAATTTCACGATTTCTCGATTTTGGTGATTTTCCCAATGGTACCCCGAGGAAAATCCGTAATAATTCGTCGGATTCCGACGAAGCCAAATCACGATTCATTGTGACCGGCAAGCTTCCAGTAGCTATTCCGATCGAGTTTTCCTGAATTATTGGACTCGGATCAAAAATTTCACGATTTCTCGATTTTGGTGATTTTTCATAGTGGTACCCCTAGGGAAATCCGTAAAAATTCGTCGGATTCCGACGAAGCCAATTGTCGATGCGTTGTGACCGGCAAGCTTCCAGTAGCTATTCCGATCGAGTTTTCCCGAATTATTGGACTCGGATCCAAAATTTCACGATTTCTCGATTTTGGTGATTTTCCATAGTGGTACCCCTAGGGAAATCCGTAAAAATTCGTCGGATTCCGACGAAACCAATTCTCGATGCGTTGTGACCGGCAAGCTTCCAGTACCTATTCCGATCGAGTTTTCCCGAATTATTGGACTCGGATCCAAAATTTCACGATTTCTCGATTTTTGTGATTTTTCCTAGTGGTACCCATAGGGAAATCCGTAAAAATTTGTCAGATTTCGACGAAGAAATTCTCGATGCGTTGTGACCGGCAAGCTTCCAGTAGCTATTCCGATCGAGTTTTCCCGAATTATTGGACTCGGATCCAAAATTTCACGATTTCTCGATTTTGGTGATTTTCCCTAGTGGTACCCCTAGGAAAATCCGTAAACATTCGTCGGATTCCGACGAAGCCAAATCACGATGCGTTGTGACCGGCAAGCTTCCAGTAGCTATTCCGATCGAGTTTTCCCGAATTATTGGACTCGGATCCAAAATTTCACGATTTGTCGATTTTGGTGATTTTCTCTAGTGGTACCCCTAGGAAAATCCGTAAAAATTAATCGAATTCCGACGAAGCCAATTCTCGATGCGTTGTGACCGGCAAGCTTCCAGTAGCTATTCCGATCGCGTTTTCCCGAATTCTTGGACTCGGATCCAAAATTTCACCACTTTTTACGATTTCTCGATTTTGGTGATTTTTCCCAGTGGTACCCCTAGGGAAATTCGTAAAAATTCGCCGGATTCCGACGAAACTAATTCTCCATGCGTTGTGACCGGCAAGCTTCCAGTAGCTTTTCCGATTGAGTTTTCCCGAATTATTGGACTCGTATCAAAAATTTCACGATTTCTCGATTTTAGTGATTTTCCCTAGTGGTACCCCTAGGAAAATCCGTAAAAATTCGTCGGATTCCGACAAAGCCAAATCACGATGCGTTGTGACCGGCAAGCTTCCAGTAGCTATTCCGATCGAGTTTTCCCGAATTATTGGACTCGGATCCAAAATTTCACGATTTCTCAATTTTTGTGATTTTTCCTAGTGGTACCCATAGGGAAATCCGTAAAAATTCGTCAGATTCCGACGAAGCAAATTCTCGATGCGTTGTGACCGGCAAGTTTCTAGTAGCTATTCCGATAGAGTTTTCCCGAATTATTGGACTCGGATCCAAAATTTCACCACTTTTTACGATTTCTCGATTTTGGTGATTTTTCCTAGTGGTACCCCTAGGGAAATCCGTAAAAATTCGTCGGATTCCGACGAAGCCAATTCTCGATGCGTTGTGACCGGCAAGCTTCCAGTAGCTATTCCGATCGAGTTTTCCCGAATTATTGGACTCGGATCCAAAATTTCTCGATTTCTCGATTTTGGTGATTTTCCCTAGTGGTACCCCTAGGGAAATCCGTAAAAATTCGTCGGATTCCGACGAAGCCAATTCTCGATGCGTTGTGACCGGCAAGCTTCCAGTAGCTATTCCGATCGAGTTTTCCCGAATTATTGGACTCGGATCCAAAATTTCACCACTTTTTACGATTTCTCGATTTTAGTGATTTTTCCTAGTGGTACCCCTAGGAAAATTCGCAAAAATTCGTCGGATTCCGACGAAGCCAATTCTCGATGCGTTGTGACCGGCAAGCTTCCAGTAGCTATTCCGATCGAGTTTTCCCGAATTATTGGACTCGGATCCAAAATTTCACCACTTTTTACGATTTCTCGATTTTGGTGATTTTTCCTAGTGGTACCCCTAGGGAAATCCGTAAAAATTCGTCGGATTCCGACGAAGCCAATTCTCGATGCGTTGTGACTGGCAAGCTTCCAGTAGCTATTCCGATTGAGTTTTCCCGAATTATTGGACTCGGATAAAAAATTTCACGATTTCTCGATTTTGGTGATTTTCCCCAGTGGTACCCCTAGGAAAATCCGTAAAAATTCGTCGGATTCCGACGAAGCCAAATCACAATGCGTTGTGACCGGCAAGCTTCCAGTAGCTATTCCGATCGAGTTTTCCCGAATTATTGGACTCGGATCCGAAATTTCACCACTTTTTACGATTTCTCGATTTTGGTGATTTTTCCTAGTGGTACCCCTAGGGAAATCCGTAAAAATTCGTCGGATTTCGACGAAGCCAATTCTCGATACGTTGTGACCGGAAAGCTTCCAGTAACTATTCCGATCGAGTTTTCCCGAATTATTGGACTCGGATCCAAAATTTCACCAAATTTCACGATTTCTTGATTTTGGTGATTTTTCCTAGTGGTACACCTAGGGAAATCCGTAAAAATTTATCGGATTCCGACGAAGCCAATTCTCGATGCGTTGTGACCGGCAAGCTTCCAGTAGCTATTCCGATCGAGTTTTCCCGAATTATTGTACTCGGATCCAAAATTTCACGATTTCTTGATTTTGGTGATTTTCCCTAGTGGTACCCCTAGGAAAATCCGTAAACATTCGTCGGATTCCGACGAAGCAAAATCACGATGCGTTGTGACCGGCAAGCTTCCAGTAGCTATTCCGATCGAGTTTTCCCGAATTATTGGACTCGTATCCAAAATTTCACGATTTCTCGATTTTGGTGATTTTCCCTAGTGGTACCCCTAGGAAAATTCGTAAACATTCGTCGGATTCCGACGAAGCCAAATCACGATGCGTTGTGACCGGCAAGCTTCCAGTAGCTATTCCGATCGAGTTTTCCCGAATTATTGGACTCGGATCCAAAATTTCACGATTTCTCGATTTTGGTGATTTTCTCTAGTGGTACCCCTAGGAAAATCCGTAAAAATTAATCGAATTCCGACGAAGCCAATTCTCGATGCGTTGTGACCGGCAAGCTTCCATTAGCTATTCCGATCGCGATTTCCCGAATTCTTGGACTCGGATCCAAAATTTCGCCACTTTTTACGATTTCTCGATTTTGGTGATTTTTCCTAGTGGTACCCCTAGGGAAATTCCTAAAAATTCACCGGATTCCGACGAAGCCAATTCTCGATACGTTGTGATCGGAAAGCTTCCAGTAACTATTCCGATCGAGTTTTCCCGAATTATTGGACTCGGATCCAAAATTTCACCAACTTTCACGATTTCTTGATTTTGGTGATTTTTCCTAGTGGTACACCTAGGGAAATCCGTAAAAATTTATCGGATTCCGACGAAACCAATTCTCGATGCGTTGTGACCGGCAAGCTTCCAGTAGCTATTCCGATCGAGTTTTCCCGAATTATTGTACTCGGATCCAAAATTTCACGATTTCTCGATTTTGGTGATTTTTCCTAGTGGTACACCTAGGGAAATCCGTAAAAATTTATCGGATTCCGACGAAGCCTATTCTCGATGCGTTGTGACCGGCAAGCTTCCAGTAGCTATTCCGATCGAGTTTTCCCGAATTATTGTACTCGGATCCAAAATTTCACGATTTTTCGATTTTGGTGATTTTCCCTAGTGGTACCCCTAGGAAAATCCGTAAACATTCGTCGGATTCCGACGAAGCCAAATCACGATGCGTTGTGACCGGCAAGCTTCCAGTAGCTATTCCGATCGAGTTTTCCCGAATTATTGGACTCGGATCCAAAATTTCACGATTTCTCGATTTTGGTGATTTTCCCTAGTGGTACCCCTAGGAAAATTCGTAAACATTCGTCGGATTCCGACGAAGCCAAATCACGATGCGTTGTGACCGGCAAGCTTCCAGTAGCTTTTCCGATCGAGTTTTCCCGAATTATTGGACTCGGATCAAAAATTTCACGATTTCTCGATTTTAGTGATTTTCCCTAGTGGTACCCCTAGGAAAATCCGTAAAAATTCGTCGGATTTCGACGAAGCCAAATCACGATGCGTTGTGACCGGCAAGCTTCCAGTAGCTATTCCGATCGAGTTTTCCCGAATTATTAGACTCGGATCCAAAATTTCAAGATTTCTCGATTTTGGTGATTTTCCATAGTGGTACCCCTAGGGAAATCCGTAAAAATTCATCAGATTCCGACGAAGCCAATTCTCGATGCGTTGTGACAGGCAAGCTTCCAGTAGATATTCCGATCGAGTTTTCCGGAATTATTGCACTCGGATCCAAAATTTCACGATTTCTCGATTTTTGTGATTTTCCATAGTGGTACCCCTAGGGAAATCCGTAAAAATTCGTCGGATTCCGACGAAGCCAATTCTCGATGCGTTGTGACCGGCAAGCTTCCAGTACCTATTCCGATCGAGTTTTCCCGAATTATTGGACTCGGATCCAAAATTTCACGATTTCTCGATTTTTGTGATTTTTCCTAGTGGTACCCATAGGGAAATCCGTAAAAATTCGTCAGATTCCGACGAAGCAAATTCTCGATGCGTTGTGTCCGGCAAGCTTCTAGTAGCTATTCCGATAGAGTTTTCTCGAATTATTGGACTCGGAACCAAAATTTCACCACTTTTTACGATTTCTCGATTTTGGTGATTTTTCCTAGTGGTACCCCTAGGGAAATCCGTAAAAATTCGTCGGATTCCGACGAAGCCAATTCTCGATACGTTGTGACCGGCAAGTTTCCAGTAGCTATTCCGATCGAGTTTTCCCGAATTATTGGACTCGGATCCAAAATTTCACGATTTCTCGATTTTGGTGATTTTCCCAATGGTACCCCTAGGAAAATCCGTAAAAATTCGTCGAATTCCGACGAAGCCAAATCACGATGCATTGTGACCGGCAAGCTTCCAGTAGCTATTCCGATCGAGTTTTCCTGAATTATTGGACTCGGATCAAAAATTTCACGATTTCTCGATTTTGGTGATTTTCCATAGTGGTACCCCTAGGGAAATCCGTAAAAATTCGTCGGATTCCGATGAAGCCAATTGTCGATGCGTTGTGACCGGCAAGCTTCCAGTAGCTATTCCGATCGAGTTTTCCTGAATTATTGGACTCGGATCCAAAATTTCACGATTTCTCGATTTTGGTGATTTTCCATAGTGGTACCCCTAGGGAAATCCGTAAAAATTCGTCGGATTCCGACGAAACCAATTCTCGATGCGTTGTGACCGGCAAGCTTCCAGTACCTATTCCTATCGAGTTTTCCCGAATTATTGGACTCGGATCCAAAATTTCACGATTTCTCGATTTTTGTGATTTTTCCTAGTGGTACCCATAGGGAAATCCGTAAAAATTCGTCAGATTTCGACGAAGCAAATTCTCGATGCGTTGTGACCGGCAAGCTTTCAGTAGCTATTCCGATCGAGTTTTCCCGAATTATTGGACTCGGATCCAAAATTTCACGATTTCTCGATTTTGGTGATTTTCCCTAGTGGTACCCCTAGGAAAATCCGTAAACATTCGTCGGATTCCGACGAAGCCAAATCAAGATGCGTTGTGACCGGCAAGCTTCCAGTAGCTATTCCGATCGAGTTTTCCCGAATTATTGGACTCGGATCCAAAATTTCACGATTTCTCGATTTTGGTGATTTTCTCTAGTGGTACCCCTAGGAAAATCCGTAAAAATTAATCGAATTCCGACGAAGCCAATTCTCGATGCGTTGTGACCGGCAAGCTTCCAGTAGCTATTCCGATCGCGTTTTCCCGAATTCTTGGACTCGGATCCAAAATTTCACCAGTTTTTACGATTTCTCGATTTTGGTGATTTTTCCTAGTGGTACCCCTAGGGAAATCCGTAAAAATTCGCCGGATTCCGACAAAACTAATTCTCCATGCGTTGTGACCGGCAAGCTTCCAGTAGCTTTTCCGATCGAGTTTTCCCGAATTATTGGACTCGTATCAAAAATTTCACGATTTCTCGATTTTAGTGATTTTCCCTAGTGGTACCCCTAGGAAAATCCGTAAAAATTCGTCGGATTCCGACGAAGCCAAATCACGATGCGTTGTGACCGGCAAGCTTCCAGTAGCTATTCCGATCGAGTTTTCCCGAATTATTGGACTCGGATCCAAAATTTCAAGATTTCTCAATTTTGGTGATTTTCCATAGTGGTACCCCTAGGGAAATCCGTAAAAATTCGTCGGATTCCGACGAAGCCAATTCTCGATGCGTTGTGACAGGCAAGCTTCCAGTAGCTATTCCGATCGAGTTTTCCCGAATTATTGGACTCGGATCCAAAATTTCACGATTTCTCGATTTTGGTGATTTTCCATAGTGGTACCCCTAGGGAAATCCGTAAAAATTCGTCGGATTCCGACGAAGCCAATTCTCGATGCGTTGTGACCGGCAAGCTTCTAGTACCTATTCCGATCGAGTTTTCCCGAATTATTGGACTCGGATCCAAAATTTCACGATTTCTCAATTTTTGTGATTTTTCCTAGTGGTACCCATAGGGAAATCCGTAAAAATTCGTCAGATTCCGACGAAGCAAATTCTCGATGCGTTGTGACCGGCAAGCTTCTAGTAGCTATTCCGATAGAGTTTTCCCGAATTATTGGACTCGGATCCAAAATTTCACCACTTTTTACGATTTCTCGATTTTGGTGATTTTTCCTAGTGGTACCCCTAGGGAAATCCGTAAAAATTCGTCGGATTCCGACGAAGCCAATTCTCGATGCGTTGTGACCGGCAAGCTTCCAGTAGCTATTCCGATCGAGTTTTCCCGAATTATTGGACTCGGATCCAAAATTTCTCGATTTCTCGATTTTGGTGATTTTCCCTAGTGGTACCCCTAGGGAAATCCGTAAAAATTCGTCGGATTCCGACGAATTCAATTCTCGATGCGTTGTGACCGGCAAGCTTCCAGTAGCTATTCCGATCGAGTTTTCCCGAATTATTGGACTCGGATCCAAAATTTCACCACTTTTTATGATTTCTCGATATTTGTGATTTTCCCTAGTGGTACCCCTAGGGAAATCCGTAAAAATTCGTCGGATTCCGACGAAGCCAATTCTCGATGCGTTGTGACCGGCAGGCTTCCAGTAGCGATTCTGATCGAGTTTTCCCGAATTATTGGACTCGGATCCAAAATTTCACGATTTCTCGATTTTGGTGATTTTCCCTAGTGGTACCCCAAGGAAAATCCGTAAAAATTCGTCGGATTCCGACGAATCCAATTCTCGATGCGTTGTGACCGGCAAGCTTCCAGTAGCTATTCCGATCGAGTTTTCCCGAATTATTAGACTCGGATCCAAAATTTTACCACTTTTTACGATTTCTCGATTTTGGTGATTTTCCCTAGTGGTACCCCAAGGAAAATCAGTAAAAATTCGTCGGATTCCGACGAATCCAATTCTCGATGCGTTGTGACCGGCAAGCTTCCAGTAGCTATTCCGATCGAGTTTTCCCGAATTATTAGACTCGGATCCAAAATTTCACCACTTTTTACGATTTCTCGATTTTGGTGATTTTCCCTAGTGGTACCCCAAGGAAAATCCGTAAAAATTCGTCGGATTCCGACGAATCCAATTCTCGATGCGTTGTGACCGGCAAGTTTCAAGTAGCTATTCCGATCGAGTTTTCCCGAATTATTAGACTCGGATCCAAAATTTCACCACTTTTTACGATTTCTCGATTTTAGTGATTTTCCCTAGTGGTACCCCTAGGAAAATCCGTAAAAATTCGTCGGATTCCGACGAAGCCAATTCTCGATGCGTTGTGACCGGCAAGGTTCCAGTAGCTATTCCGATCGAGTTTTCCCGAATTATTGGACTCGGATCCAAAATTTCACGATTTCTCGATTTTGGTGATTTTCCCTAGTGGTACCCCTAGGGAAATCCGTAAAAATTCGTCGGATTCCGACGAAGCCAATTCTCGATGCGTTATGACCGGCAAGCTTCCAGTAGTTATTCCGATCGAGTTTTCCCGAATTATTGGACTCGGATCCAAAATTTCACCACTTTTTACGATTTCTCGATTTTTGTGATTTTCCCTAGTGGTACCCCAAGGGAAATCCGTAAAAATTCGTCGGATTCCGACGAAGCCAATACTCGATGCGTTGTGACCGGCAAGCTTCCAGTAGCTATTCCGATCGATTTTTCCCGAATTATTGGACTCGGATTCAAAATTTCACGATTTCTCGATTTTGGTGATTTTCCCTAGTGGTACCCCTAGGGAAATCCGTAAAAATTCGTCGGCTTCCGACGAAGCCAATTCTCGATGCGTTGTGACCGGCAAGCTTCCAGTAGCTATTCCGATCGAGTTTTCCCGAATTATTGGATTCGGATCCTAAATTTCACCACTTTTTACGATTTCTCGATTTTGGTGATTTTTCCTAGTGGTCGGATTCCGACGAAGCCAATTCTCGATGCATTGTGACCGGCAAGCTTCCAGTAGCTATTCCAATCAAGTTTTCCCGAATTTTTGGACTCGGATCCAAAATTTCACGATTTCTCGATTTTGGTGATTTTCCCTAGTGGTACCCCTAGGAAAATCCGTAAAAATTCGTCGGATTCCGACGAAGCCAATTCTCGATGCGTTGTGACCGGCAAGCTTTCAGTAGCTATTCCGATCGAGTTTTCCAGAATTATTGGACTCGGATCCAAAATTTCACCACTTTTTACGATTTATCGATTTTGGTGATTTTCCCTAGTGGTACCCCTAGGGAAATCCGTAAAAATTCGTCGGATCCCGACGAAGCCAATTCTCGATGCGTTGTGACCGGCAAGCTTCCAGTAGCTATTCCGATCTAGTTTTCCCGAATTATTGGACTCGGATCCAAAATTTCTCGATTTCTCGATTTTGGTGATTTTCCCTAGTAGTACCCCTAGGGAAATCCGTAAAAATTTGTCGGATTCCGACGAAGCCAATTCTCGATGCGTTGTGACCGGCAAGCTTCCAGTAGCTATTCCGATCGAGTTTTCCCGAATTATTGGACTCGGATCAAAAATTTCACGATTTCTCGATTTTATTGATTTTCCCTAGTGGTACCCCTAGGAAAATCCGTAAAAATTCGTCGGATTTCGACGAAGCCAAATCACGATGCGTTGTGACCGGCAAGCTTCCAGTAGCTATTCCGATCGAGTTTTCCCGAATTATTAGACTCGGATCCAAAATTTCAAGATTTCTCGATTTTGGTGATTTTCCATAGTGGTACCCCTAGGGAAATCCGTAAAAATTTGTCGGATTCCGACGAAGCTATTTCTCGATGCGTTGTGACAGGCAAGCTTCCAGTAGATATTCCGATCGAGTTTTCCCGAATTATTGGACTCGGATCCAAAATTTCACGATTTCTCGATTTTGGTGATTTTCCATAGTGGTACCCCTAGGGAAATCCGTAAAAATTCGTCGGATTCCGACGAAGCCAATTCTCGATGCGTTGTGACCGGTAAGCTTCCAGTACCTCTTCCGATCGAGTTTTCCCGAATTATTGGACTCGGATCCAAAATTTCACGATTTCTCGATTTTTGTGATTTTTCCTAGTGGTACCCATAGGGAAATCCGTAAAAATTCGTCAGATTCCGACGAAGTAAATTCTCGATGCGTTGTGACCGGCAAGCTTCTAGTAGCTATTCCGATAGAGTTTTCCCGAATTATTGGACTCGGAACCAAAATTTCACCACTTTTTACGATTTCTCGATTTTGGTGATTTTTCCTAGTGGTACCCCTAGGGAAATCCGTAAAAATTCGTCGGATTCCGACGAAGCCAATTCTCGATGCGTTGTGACCGGCAAGCTTCCAGTAGCTATTCCGATCGAGTTTTCCCGAATTATTGGACTCGGATAAAAAATTTCACGATTTCTCGATTTTGGTGATTTTCCCTAGTGGTACCCCTAGGAAAATCCGTAAACATTCGTCGGATTCCGACGAAGCCAAATCACGATGCGTTGTGACCGGCAAGCTTCCAGTAGCTATTCCGATCGAGTTTTCCCGAATTATTGGACTCGGATCCAAAATTTCACGATTTCTCGATTTTGGTGATTTTCACTAGTGGTACCCCTAGGAAAATCCGTAAACATTCGTCGGATTCTGACGAAGCCAAATCACGATGCGTTGTGACCGGCAAGCTTCCAGTAGCTATTCCGATCGAGTTTTCCCGAATTATTGGACTCGGATCCAAAATTTCATGATTTCTCGATTTTGGTGATTTTCTCTAGTGGTACCCTTTGGTAAATCCGTAAAAATTCATCGAACTCCGACGAAGCCAATTCTCGATGCGTTGTGACCGGCAAGCTTCCAGTAGCTATTCCGATCGAGTTTTCCCGAATTCTTGGACTCGGATCCAAAATTTCACCACTTTTTACGATTTCTCGATTTCGGTGATTTTTCCTAGTGGTACCCCTAGGGAAATTCTTAAAAATTCGCCGGATTCTGACGAAACTAATTCTCCATGCGTTGTGACCGGCAAGCTTCCAGTAGCTTTTCCGATCGAGTTTTCCCGAATTATTGGACTCGGATCAAAAATTTCACGATTTCTCGATTTTGGTGATTTTCCCAATGGTACCCCGAGGAAAATCCGTAAAAATTCGTCGGATTCCGACGAAGCCAAATCACGATTCATTGTGACCGGCAAGCTTCCAGTAGCTATTCCGATCGAGTTTTCCTGAATTATTGGACTCGGATCAAAAATTTCACGATTTCTCGATTTTGGTGATTTTTCATAGTGGTACCCCTAGGGAAATCCGTAAAAATTCGTCGGATTCCGACGAAGCCAATTGTCGATGCGTTGTGACCGGCAAGCTTCCAGTAGCTATTCCGATCGAGTTTTCCCGAATTATTGGACTCGGATCCAAAATTTCACGATTTCTCGATTTTGGTGATTTTCCATAGTGGTACCCCTAGGTAAATCCGTAAAAATTCGTCGGATTCCGACGAAACCAATTCTCGATGCGTTGTGACCGGCAAGCTTCCAGTACCTATTCCGATCGAGTTTTCCCGAATTATTGGACTCGGATCCAAAATTTCACGATTTCTCGATTTTTGTGATTTTTCCTAGTGGTACCCATAGGGAAATCCGTAAAAATTTGTCAGATTTCGACGAAGAAATTCTCGATGCGTTGTGACCGGCAAGCTTCCAGTAGCTATTCCGATCGAGTTTTCCCGAATTATTGGACTCGGATCCAAAATTTCACGATTTCTCGATTTTGGTGATTTTCCCTAGTGGTACCCCTAGGAAAATCCGTAAACATTCGTCGGATTCCGACGAAGCCAAATCACGATGCGTTGTGACCGGCAAGCTTCCAGTAGCTATTCCGATCGAGTTTTCCCGAATTATTGGACTCGGATCCAAAATTTCACGATTTGTCGATTTTGGTGATTTTCTCTAGTGGTACCCCTAGGAAAATCCGTAAAAATTAATCGAATTCCGACGAAGCCAATTCTCGATGCGTTGTGACCGGCAAGCTTCCAGTAGCTATTCCGATCGCGTTTTCCCGAATTCTTGGACTCGGATCCAAAATTTCACCACTTTTTACGATTTCTCGATTTTGGTGATTTTTCCCAAGTGGTACCCCTAGGGAAATTCGTAAAAATTCGCCGGATTCCGACGAAACTAATTCTCCATGCGTTGTGACCGGCAAGCTTCCAGTAGCTTTTCCGATTGAGTTTTCCCGAATTATTGGACTCGTATCAAAAATTTCACGATTTCTCGATTTTAGTGATTTTCCCTAGTGGTACCCCTAGGAAAATCCGTAAAAATTCGTCGGATTCCGACAAAGCCAAATCACGATGCGTTGTGACCGGCAAGCTTCCAGTAGCTATTCCGATCGAGTTTTCCCGAATTATTGGACTCGGATCCAAAATTTCACGATTTCTCAATTTTTGTGATTTTTCCTAGTGGTACCCATAGGGAAATCCGTAAAAATTCGTCAGATTCCGACGAAGCAAATTCTCGATGCGTTGTGACCGGCAAGTTTCTAGTAGCTATTCCGATAGAGTTTTCCCGAATTATTGGACTCGGATCCAAAATTTCACCACTTTTTACGATTTCTCGATTTTGGTGATTTTTCCTAGTGGTACCCCTAGGGAAATCCGTAAAAATTCGTCGGATTCCGACGAAGCCAATTCTCGATGCGTTGTGACCGGCAAGCTTCCAGTAGCTATTCCGATCGAGTTTTCCCGAATTATTGGACTCGGATCCAAAATTTCTCGATTTCTCGATTTTGGTGATTTTCCCTAGTGGTACCCCTAGGGAAATCCGTAAAAATTCGTCGGATTCCGACGAAGCCAATTCTCGATGCGTTGTGACCGGCAAGCTTCCAGTAGCTATTCCGATCGAGTTTTCCCGAATTATTGGACTCGGATCCAAAATTTCACCACTTTTTACGATTTATCGATTTTAGTGATTTTTCCTAGTGGTACCCCTAGGAAAATTCGCAAAAATTCGTCGGATTCCGACGAAGCCAATTCTCGATGCGTTGTGACCGGCAAGCTTCCAGTAGCTATTCCGATCGAGTTTTCCCGAATTATTAGACTCGGATCCAAAATTTCACCACTTTTTACGATTTCTCGATTTTGGTGATTTTTCCTAGTGGTACCCCTAGGGAAATCCGTAAAAATTCGTCGGATTCCGACGAAGACAATTCTCGATGCGATGTGACTGGCAAGCTTCCAGTAGCTATTCCGATTGAGTTTTCCCGAATTATTGGACTCGGATAAAAAATTTCACGATTTCTCGATTTTGGTGATTTTCCCTAGTGGTACCCCTAGGAAAATCCGTAAAAATTCGTCGGATTCCGACGAAGCCAAATCACGATGCGTTGTGACCGGCAAGCTTCCAGTAGCTATTCCGATCGAGTTTTCCCGAATTATTGGACTCGGATCCGAAATTTCACCACTTTTTACGATTTCTCGATTTTGGTGATTTTTCCTAGTGGTACCCCTAGGGAAATCCGTAAAAATTCGTCGGATTTCGACGAAGCCAATTCTCGATACGTTGTGACCGGAAAGCTTCCAGTAACTATTCCGATCGAGTTTTCCCGAATTATTGGACTCGGATCCAAAATTTCACCAAATTTCACGATTTCTTGATTTTGGTGATTTTTCCTAGTGGTACACCTAGGGAAATCCGTAAAAATTTATCGGATTCCGACGAAGCCAATTCTCGATGCGTTGTGACCGGCAAGCTTCCAGTAGCTATTCCGATCGAGTTTTCCCGAATTATTGTACTCGGATCCAAAATTTCACGATTTCTCGATTTTGGTGATTTTCCCTAGTGGTACCCCTAGGAAAATCCGTAAACATTCGTCGGATTCCGACGAAGCAAAATCACGATGCGTTGTGACCGGCAAGCTTCCAGTAGCTATTCCGATCGAGTTTTCCCGAATTATTGGACTCGGATCCAAAATTTCACGATTTCTCGATTTTGGTGATTTTCCCTAGTGGTACCCCTAGGAAAATTCGTAAACATTCGTCGGATTCCGACGAAGCCAAATCACGATGCGTTGTGACCGGCAAGCTTCCAGTAGCTATTCCGATCGAGTTTTCCCGAATTATTGGACTCGGATCCAAAATTTCACGATTTCTCGATTTTGGTGATTTTCTCTAGTGGTACCCCTAGGAAAATCCGTAAAAATTAATCGAATTCCGACGAAGCCAATTCTCGATGCGTTGTGACCGGCAAGCTTCCATTAGCTATTCCGATCGCGATTTCCCGAATTCTTGGACTCGGATCCAAAATTTCGCCACTTTTTACGATTTCTCGATTTTGGTGATTTTTCCTAGTGGTACCCCTAGGGAAATTCCTAAAAATTCACCGGATTCCGACGAAGCCAATTCTCGATACGTTGTGATCGGAAAGCTTCCAGTAACTATTCCGATCGAGTTTTCCCGAATTATTGGACTCGGATCCAAAATTTCACCAACTTTCACGATTTCTTGATTTTGGTGATTTTTCCTAGTGGTACACCTAGGGAAATCCGTAAAAATTTATCGGATTCCGACGAAACCAATTCTCGATGCGTTATGACCGGCAAGCTTCCAGTAGCTATTCCGATCGAGTTTTCCCGAATTATTGTACTCGGATCCAAAATTTCACGATTTCTCGATTTTGGTGATTTTTCCTAGTGGTACACCTAGGGAAATCCGTAAAAATTTATCGGATTCCGACGAAGCCTATTCTCGATGCGTTGTGACCGGCAAGCTTCCAGTAGCTATTCCGATCGAGTTTTCCCGAATTATTGTACTCGGATCCAAAATTTCACGATTTTTCGATTTTGGTGATTTTCCCTAGTGGTACCCCTAGGAAAATCCGTAAACATTCGTCGGATTCCGACGAAGCCAAATCACGATGCGTTGTGACCGGCAAGCTTCCAGTAGCTATTCCGATCGAGTTTTCCCGAATTATTGGACTCGGATCCAAAATTTCACGATTTCTCGATTTTGGTGATTTTCCCTAGTGGTACCCCTAGGAAAATTCGTAAACATTCGTCGGATTCCGACGAAGCCAAATCACGATGCGTTGTGACCGGCAAGCTTCCAGTAGCTTTTCCGATCGAGTTTTCCCGAATTATTGGACTCGGATCAAAAATTTCACGATTTCTCGATTTTAGTGATTTTCCCTAGTGGTACCCCTAGGAAAATCCGTAAAAATTCGTCGGATTTCGACGAAGCCAAATCACGATGCGTTGTGACCGGCAAGCTTCCAGTAGCTATTCCGATCGAGTTTTCCCGAATTATTAGACTCGGATCCAAAATTTCAAGATTTCTCGATTTTGGTGATTTTCCATAGTGGTACCCCTAGGGAAATCCGTAAAAATTCATCAGATTCCGACGAAGCCAATTCTCGATGCGTTGTGACAGGCAAGCTTCCAGTAGATATTCCGATCGAGTTTTCCGGAATTATTGCACTCGGATCCAAAATTTCACGATTTCTCGATTTTTGTGATTTTCCATAGTGGTACCCCTAGGGAAATCCGTAAAAATTCGTCGGATTCCGACGAAGCCAATTCTCGATGCGTTGTGACCGGCAAGCTTCCAGTACCTATTCCGATCGAGTTTTCCCGAATTATTGGACTCGGATCCAAAATTTCACGATTTCTCGATTTTTGTGATTTTTCCTAGTGGTACCCATAGGGAAATCCGTAAAAATTCGTCAGATTCCGACGAAGCAAATTCTCGATGCGTTGTGTCCGGCAAGCTTCTAGTAGCTATTCCGATAGAGTTTTCTCGAATTATTGGACTCGGAACCAAAATTTCACCACTTTTTACGATTTCTCGATTTTGGTGATTTTTCCTAGTGGTACCCCTAGGGAAATCCGTAAAAATTCGTCGGATTCCGACGAAGCCAATTCTCGATACGTTGTGACCGGCAAGTTTCCAGTAGCTATTCCGATCGAGTTTTCCCGAATTATTGGACTCGAATCCAAAATTTCACGATTTCTCGATTTTGGTGATTTTCCCAATGGTACCCCTAGGAAAATCCGTAAAAATTCGTCGAATTCCGACGAAGCCAAATCACGATGCATTGTGACCGGCAAGCTTCCAGTAGCTATTCCGATCGAGTTTTCCCGAATTATTGGACTCGGATCCAAAATTTCACGATTTCTCGATTTTGGTGATTTTCCCTAGTGGTACCCCTAGGAAAATCCGTAAACATTCGTCGGATTCCGACGAAGCCAAATCAAGATGCGTTGTGACCGGCAAGCTTCCAGTAGCTATTCCGATCGAGTTTTCCCGAATTATTGGACTCGGATCCAAAATTTCACGATTTCTCGATTTTGGTGATTTTCTCTAGTGGTACCCCTAGGAAAATCCGTAAAAATTAATCGAATTCCGACGAAGCCAATTCTCGATGCGTTGTGACCGGCAAGCTTCCAGTAGCTATTCCGATCGCGTTTTCCCGAATTCTTGGACTCGGATCCAAAATTTCACCAGTTTTTACGATTTCTCGATTTTGGTGATTTTTCCTAGTGGTACCCCTAGGGAAATCCGTAAAAATTCGCCGGATTCCGACGAAACTAATTCTCCATGCGTTGTGACCGGCAAGCTTCCAGTAGCTTTTCCGATCGAGTTTTCCCGAATTATTGGACTCGTATCAAAAATTTCACGATTTCTCGATTTTAGTGATTTTCCCTAGTGGTACCCCTAGGAAAATCCGTAAAAATTCGTCGGATTCCGACGAAGCCAAATCACGATGCGTTGTGACCGGCAAGCTTCCAGTAGCTATTCCGATCGAGTTTTCCCGAATTATTGGACTCGGATCCAAAATTTCAAGATTTCTCAATTTTGGTGATTTTCCATAGTGGTCCCCCTAGGGAAATCCGTAAAAATTCGTCGGATTCCGACGAAGCCAATTCTCGATGCGTTGTGACAGGCAAGCTTCCAGTAGCTATTCCGATCGAGTTTTCCCGAATTATTGGACTCGGATCCAAAATTTCACGATTTCTCGATTTTGGTGATTTTCCATAGTGGTACCCCTAGGGAAATCCGTAAAAATTCGTCGGATTCCGACGAAGCCAATTCTCGATGCGTTGTGACCGGCAAGCTTCTAGTACCTATTCCGATCGAGTTTTCCCGAATTATTGGACTCGGATCCAAAATTTCACGATTTCTCTATTTTTGTGATTTTTCCTAGTGGTACCCATAGGGAAATCCGTAAAAATTCGTCAGATTCCGACGAAGCAAATTCTCGATGCGTTGTGACCGGCAAGCTTCTAGTAGCTATTCCGATAGAGTTTTCCCGAATTATTGGACTCGGATCCAAAATTTCACCACTTTTTACGATTTCTCGATTTTGGTGATTTTTCCTAGTGGTACCCCTAGGGAAATCCGTAAAAATTCGTCGGATTCCGACGAAGCCAATTCTCGATGCGTTGTGACCGGCAAGCTTCCAGTAGCTATTCCGATCGAGTTTTCCCGAATTATTGGACTCGGATCCAAAATTTCTCGATTTCTCGATTTTGGTGATTTTCCCTAGTGGTACCCCTAGGGAAATCCGTAAAAATTCGTCGGATTCCGACGAATTCAATTCTCGATGCGTTGTGACCGGCAAGCTTCCAGTAGCTATTCCGATCGAGTTTTCCCGAATTATTGGACTCGGATCCAAAATTTCACCACTTTTTATGATTTCTCGATATTTGTGATTTTCCCTAGTGGTACCCCTAGGGAAATCCGTAAAAATTCGTCGGATTCCGACGAAGCCAATTCTCGATGCGTTGTGACCGGCAGGCTTCCAGTAGCGATTCTGATCGAGTTTTCCCGAATTATTGGACTCGGATCCAAAATTTCACGATTTCTCGATTTTGGTGATTTTCCCTAGTGGTACCCCAAGGAAAATCCGTAAAAATTCGTCGGATTCCGACGAATCCAATTCTCGATGCGTTGTGACCGGCAAGCTTCCAGTAGCTATTCCGATCGAGTTTTCCCGAATTATTAGACTCGGATCCAAAATTTTACCACTTTTTACGATTTCTCGATTTTGGTGATTTTCCCTAGTGGTACCCCAAGGAAAATCAGTAAAAATTCGTCGGATTCCGACGAATCCAATTCTCGATGCGTTGTGACCGGCAAGCTTCCAGTAGCTATTCCGATCGAGTTTTCCCGAATTATTAGACTCGGATCAAAAATTTCACCACTTTTTACGATTTCTCGATTTTGGTGATTTTCCCTAGTGGTACCCCAAGGAAAATCCGTAAAAATTCGTCGGATTCCGACGAATCCAATTCTCGATGCGTTGTGACCGGCAAGTTTCAAGTAGCTATTCCGATCGAGTTTTCCCGAATTATTAGACTCGGATCCAAAATTTCACCACTTTTTACGATTTCTCGATTTTAGTGATTTTCCCTAGTGGTACCCCTAGGAAAATCCGTAAAAATTCGTCGGATTCCGACGAAGCCAATTCTCGATGCGTTGTGACCGGCAAGGTTCCAGTAGCTATTCCGATCGAGTTTTCCCGAATTATTGGACTCGGATCCAAAATTTCACGATTTCTCGATTTTGGTGATTTTCCCTAGTGGTACCCCTAGGGAAATCCGTAAAAATTCGTCGGATTCCGACGAAGCCAATTCTCGATGCGTTATGACCGGCAAGCTTCCAGTAGTTATTCCGATCGAGTTTTCCCGAATTATTGGACTCGGATCCAAAATTTCACCACTTTTTACGATTTCTCGATTTTTGTGATTTTCCCTAGTGGTACCCCAAGGGAAATCCGTAAAAATTCGTCGGATTCCGACGAAGCCAATACTCGATGCGTTGTGACCGGCAAGCTTCCAGTAGCTATTCCGATCGATTTTTCCCGAATTATTGGACTCGGATTCAAAATTTCACGATTTCTCGATTTTGGTGATTTTCCCTAGTGGTACCCCTAGGGAAATCCGTAAAAATTCGTCGGCTTCCGACGAAGCCAATTCTCGATGCGTTGTGACCGGCAAGCTTCCAGTAGCTATTCCGATCGAGTTTTCCCGAATTATTGGATTCGGATCCTAAATTTCATCACTTTTTACGATTTCTCGATTTTGGTGATTTTTCCTAGTGGTCGGATTCCGACGAAGCCAATTCTCGATGCATTGTGACCGGCAAGCTTCCAGTAGCTATTCCAATCAAGTTTTCCCGAATTTTTGGACTCGGATCCAAAATTTCACGATTTCTCGATTTTGGTGATTTTCCCTAGTGGTACCCCTAGGAAAATCCGTAAAAATTCGTCGGATTCCGACGAAGCCAATTCTCGATGCGTTGTGACCGGCAAGCTTTCAGTAGCTATTCCGATCGAGTTTTCCAGAATTATTGGACTCGGATCCAAAATTTCACCACTTTTTACGATTTATCGATTTTGGTGATTTTCCCTAGTGGTACCCCTAGGGAAATCCGTAAAAATTCGTCGGATCCCGACGAAGCCAATTCTCGATGCGTTGTGACCGGCAAGCTTCCAGTAGCTATTCCGATCTAGTTTTCCCGAATTATTGGACTCGGATCCAAAATTTCTCGATTTTGGTGATTTTCCCTAGTAGTACCCCTAGGGAAATCCGTAAAAATTTGTCGGATTCCGACGAAGCCAATTCTCGATGCGTTGTGACCGGCAAGCTTCCAGTAGCTATTCCGATCGAGTTTTCCCGAATTATTGGACTCGGATCCTAAATTTCACCACTTTTTACGATTTCTCGATTTTGGTGATTTTCCCTAGTGGTACCCCTAGGGAAATCCGTAAAAATTCGTCGGATTCCGACGAAGCCAATTCTCGATGCGTTGTGACCGGCAAGCTTCCAGTAGCTATTCCGATCGAGTTTTCCCGAATTATTAGACTCGGATCCAAAATTTCACCACTTTTTACGATTTCTCGATTTTGGTGATTTTCCCTAGTGGTACCCCAAGGAAAATCCGTAAAAATTCGTCGGATTCCGACGAATCCAATTCTCGATGCGTTGTGACCGGCAAGCTTCCAGTAGCTATTCCGATCGAGTTTTCCCGAATTATTAGACTCGGATCCAAAATTTCACCACTTTTTACGATTTCTCGATTTTGGTGATTTTCCCTAGTGGTACCCCAAGGAAAATCCGTAAAAATTCGTCGGATTCCGACGAATCCAATTCTCGATGCGTTGTGACCGGCAAGCTTCCAGTAGCTATTCCGATCGAGTTTTCCCGAATTATTAGACTCGGATCCAAAATTTCACCACTTTTTACGATTTCTCGATTTTGGTGATTTTCCCTAGTGGTACCCCAAGGAAAATCCGTAAAAATTCGTCGGATTCCGACGAATCCAATTCTCGATGCGTTGTGACCGGCAAGTTTCAAGTAGCTATTCCAATCGAGTTTTCCCGAATTATTAGACTCGGATCCAAAATTTCACCACTTTTTACGATTTCTCGATTTTAGTGATTTTCCCTAGTGGTACCCCTAGGAAAATCCGTAAAAATTCGTCGGATTCCGACGAAGCCAATTCTCGATGCGTTGTGACCGGCAAGGTTCCAGTAGCTATTCCGATCGAGTTTTCCCGAATTATTGGACTCGGATCCAAAATTTCACGATTTCTCGATTTTGGTGATTTTCCCTAGTGGTACCCCTAGGGAAATCCGTAAAAATTCGTCGGATTCCGACGAAGCCAATTCTCGATGCGTTATGACCGGCAAGCTTCCAGTAGTTATTCCGATCGAGTTTTCCCGAATTATTGGACTCGGATCAAAAATTTCACCACTTTTTACGATTTCTCGATTTTTGTGATTTTCCCTAGTGGTACCCCAAGGGAAATCCGTAAAAATTCGTCGGATTCCGACGAAGCCAATACTCGATGCGTTGTGACCGGCAAGCTTCCAGTAGCTATTCCGATCGATTTTTCCCGAATTATTGGACTCGGATTAAAAATTTCACGATTTCTCGATTTTGGTGATTTTCCCTAGTGGTACCCCTAGGGAAATCCGTAAAAATTCGTCGGCTTCCGACGAAGCCAATTCTCGATGCGTTGTGACCGGCAAGCTTCCAGTAGCTATTCCGATCGAGTTTTCCCGAATTATTGGACTCGGATCCTAAATTTCACCACTTTTTACGATTTCTCGATTTTGGTGATTTTTCCTAGTGGTCGGATTCCGACGAAGCCAATTCTCGATGCATTGTGACCGGTAAGCTTCCAGTAGCTATTCCAATCAAGTTTTCCCGAATTTTTGGACTCGGATCCAAAATTTCACGATTTCTCGATTTTGGTGATTTTCACTAGTGGTACCCCTAGGAAAATCCGTAAAAATTCGTCGGATTCCGACGAAGCCAATTCTCGATGCGTTGTGACCGGCAAGCTTTCAGTAGCTATTCCGATCGAGTTTTCCAGAATTATTGGACTCGGATCCAAAATTTCACCACTTTTTACGATTTCTCGATTTTGGTGATTTTCCCTAGTGGTACCCCTAGGGAAATCCGTAAAAATTCGTCGGATTCCGACGAAACCAATTCTCGATGCGTTGTGACCGGAAAGCTTCCAGTAGCTATTCCGATCTAGTTTTCCCAAATTATTGGACTCGGATCCAAAATTTCTCGATTTCTCGATTTTGGTGATTTTCCCTAGTAGTACCCCTAGGGAAATCCGTAAAAATTTGTCGGATTCCGACGAAGCCAATTCTCGATGCGTTGTGACCGGCAAGCTTCCAGTAGCTAATCCGATCGAGTTTTCCCGAATTATTGGACTCGGATCCTAAATTTCACCACTTTTTACGATTTCTCGATTTTGGTGATTTTCCCTAGTGGTACCCCTAGGGAAATCCGTAAAAATTCGTCGGATTCCGACGAAGCCAATTCTCGATGCGTTGTGACCGGCAAGCTTCCAGTAGCTATTCCGATCGAGTTTTCCCGAATTATTAGACTCGGATCCAAAATTTCACCACTTTTTACGATTTCTCGATTTTGGTGATTTTCCCTAGTGGTACCCCAAGGAAAATCCGTAAAAATTCGTCGGATTCCGACGAATCCAATTCTCGATGCGTTGTGACCGGCAAGCTTCCAGTAGCTATTCCGATCCAGTTTTCCCGAATTATTAGACTCGGATCCAAAATTTCACCACTTTTTACGATTTCTCGATTTTGGTGATTTTCCCTAGTGGTACCCCAAGGAAAATCCGTAAAAATTCGTCGGATTCCGACGAATCAAATTCTCGATGCGTTGTGACCGGCAAGTTTCCAGTAGCTATTCCGATCGAGTTTTCCCGAATTATTAGACTCGGATCCAAAATTTCACCACTTTTTACGATTTCTTGATTTTAGTGATTTTCCCTAGTGGTACCCCTAGGAAAATCCGTAAAAATTCGTTGGATTCCGACGAAACCAATTCTCGATGCGTTGTGACCGGCAAGGTTCCAGTAGCTATTCCGATCGAGTTTTCCCGAATTATTGGACTCGGATCCAAAATTTCACGATTTCTCGATTTTGGTGATTTTCCCTAGTGGTACCCCTAGGGAAATCCGTAAAAATTCGTCGGATTCCGACGTAGCCAATTCTCGATGCGTTATGACCAGCAAGCTTCCAGTAGCTATTCCGATCGAGTTTTCCCGAATTATTGGACTCGGATCCAAAATTTCACCACTTTTTACGATTTCTCGATTTTTGTGATTTTCCCTAGTGGTACCCCAAGGGAAATCCGTAAAAATTCGTCGGATTCCGACGAAGCCAATACTCGATGAGTTGTGACCGGCAAGCTTCCAGTAGCTATTCCGATCGATTTTTCCCAAATTATTGGACTCGGATTCAAAATTTCACGATTTCTCGATTTTGGTGATTTTCCCTAGTGGTACCCCTAGGGAAATCCGTAAAAATTCGTCGGCTTCCGACGAAGCCAATTCTCGATGCGTTGTGACCGGCAAGCTTCCAGTAGCTATTCCGATCGAGTTTTCCCGAATTATTGGACTCGGATCCTAAATTTCACCACTTTTTACGATTTCTCGATTTTGGTGATTTTTCCTAGTGGTACCCCTAGGGAAATCCGTAAAAATTCGTCGGATTCTGACGAAGCCAATTCTCGATGCATTGTGACCGGCAAGCTTCCAGTAGCTATTCCAATCAAGTTTTCCCGAATTTTTGGACTCGGATCTAAAATTTCACGATTTCTCGATTTTGGTGATTTTCCCTAGTGGTAACCCTAGGAAAATCCGTAAAAATTCGTCGGATTCTGACGAAGCCAATTCTCGATGCGTTGTGACCGGCAAGTTTCCAATAGCTATTCCGATCGAGTTTTCCCGAATTATTGGACTCCGATCAAAAATTTCACGACTTTTTACGATTTCTCGATTTTGGTGATTTTTCCTAGTGGTAACCCTAGGGAAATACGTAAAAATTCGTCGGATTCCGACGAAGTAAATTCTCGATGCGTTGTGACCGGCAAGCTTCCAGTAGCTATTCCGATCGAGTTTTCCCGAATTATTGGACTCGGATCCAAAATTTCACCACTTTTTACGATTTCTCGATTTTGGTGATTTTCCCTAGTGGTACCCCTAGGGAAATCCGTAAAAATTCGTCGGATTTCGACGAAGCCAATTCTCGATGCGTTGTGACCAGCAAGTTTCCAGTAGCTATTCTGATCGAGTTTTCCCGAATTATTGGACTCCGATCAAAAATTTCACGACTTTTTACGATTTCTCGATTTTGGTGATTTTTCCTAGTGGTAACCCTAGGGAAATACGTAAAAATTCGTCGGATTCCAACGAAGCAAATTCTCGATGCGTTGTGACCGGTAAACTTCCAGTAGCTATTCCGATCGAGTTTTCCCGAATTATTGGACTCGGATCAAAAATTTCACCAATTTTTACGATTCCTCGATTTTAGTGATTTTTCCTAGTGGTACACCTAGGGAAATCCGTAAAAATTCGTCGTATTCCGACGAAGCCAATTTTCGATGCTTTGTGACCGGCAAGCTTCAAGTAGCTATTCCGATCGAGTTTTCCCGAATTATTGGACTCGGATCCAAAATTTCACGATTTCTCGATTTTGGTGATTTTCCCTAGTGGTACCCATAGGAAAATCCGTAAAAATTCGTCGGATTCCGACGAAGCCAATTCTCGATGCGTTGTGACCGGCAAGCTTCCAGTAGCTATTCCGATCGAGTTTTCCCGAATTATTGGACTCGGATCCGAAATTTCACCACTTTTTACGATTTCTCGATATTGGTGATTTTCCCTAGTGGTACCCCTAGGAAAATCCGTAAAAATTCGTCGGATTCCGACGAAGCCAATTCTCGATGCGTTGTGACCGGCAAGCTTCCAGTAGCTATTCCGATCGAGTTTTCCCGAATTATTGGACTCGGATCCAAAATTTCACCAAATTTCACGATTTTGGTGATTTTTCCTTGTGGTACCCCTAGGAAAATCCGTAAAAATTCGTCGGATTCCGACGAAGCCAATTCTCGATGCGTTGTGACCGGCAAGCTTCCAGTAGCTATTCCGATCGAGTTTTCCCGAATTATTGGACTCGGATCTAAAATTTCACGATTTCTCGATTTTGGTGATTTTCCCTAGTGGTACCCCTAGGAAAATCCGTAAAAATTTGTCGGATTCCGACGAAGCCAATTCTCGATGCGTTGTGACCGGCAAGCTTCCAGTAGCTATTCCGATCGAGTTTTCCCGAATTATTAGACTCGGATCCAAAATTTCACCACTTTTTACGATTTCTCGATTTTGGTGATTTTCCCTAGTGGTACCCCAAGGAAAATCCGTAAAAATTCGTCGGATTCCGACGAATCCAATTCTCGATGCGTTGTGACCGGCAAGTTTCAAGTAGCTATTCCAATCGATTTTTCCCGAATTATTAGACTCGGATCCAAAATTTCACCACTTTTTACGATTTCTCGATTTTGGTGATTTTCCCTAGTGGTACCCCTAGGGAAATCCGTAAAAATTCGTCGGATTCCGACGAAGCCAATTCTCGATGCGTTATGACCGGCAAGCTTCCAGTAGTTATTCCGATCGAGTTTTCCCGAATTATTGGACTCGGATCCAAAATTTCACCACTTTTTACGATTTCTCGATTTTTGTGATTTTCCCTAGTGGTACCTCAAGGGAAATCCGTAAAAATTCGTCGGATTCCAACGAAGCCAATACTCGATGCGTTGTGACCGGCAAGCTTCCAGTAGCTATTCCGATCGATTTTTCCCGAATTATTGGACTCGGATTCAAAATTTCACGATTTCTCGATTTTGGTGATTTTCCCTAGTGGTACCCCTAGGGAAATCCGTAAAAATTCGTCGGCTTCCGACGAAGCCAATTCTCGATGCGTTGTGACCGGCAAGCTTCCAGTAGCTATTCCGATCGAGTTTTCCCGAATTATTGGACTCGGATCCTAAATTTCACCACTTTTTACGATTTCTCGATTTTGGTGATTTTTCCTAGTGGTCGGATTCCGACGAAGCCAATTCTCGATGCATTATGACCGGCAAGCTTCCAGTAGCTATTCCAATCAAGTTTTCCCGAATTTTTGGACTCGGATCCAAAATTTCACGATTTCTCGATTTTGGTGATTTTCCCTAGTGGTACCCCTAGGAAAATCCGTAAAAATTCGTCGGATTCCGACGAAGCCAATTCTCGATGCGTTGTGACCGGCAAGCTTTCAGTAGCTATTCCGATCGAGTTTTCCAGAATTATTGGACTCGGATCCAAAATTTCACCACTTTTTACGATTTATCGATTTTGGTGATTTTCCCTAGTGGTACCCCTAGGGAAATCCGTAAAAATTCGTCGGATCCCGACGAAGCCAATTCTCGATGCGTTGTGACCGGCAAGCTTCCAGTAGCTATTCCGATCTAGTTTTCCCGAATTATTGGACTCGGATCCAAAATTTCTCGATTTCTCGATTTTGGTGATTTTCCCTAGTAGTACCCCTAGGGAAATCCGTAAAAATTTGTCGGATTCCGACGAAGCCAATTCTCGATGCGTTGTGACCGGCAAGCTTCCAGTAGCTATTCCGATCGAGTTTTCCCGAATTATTGGACTCGGATCCTAAATTTCACCACTTTTTACGATTTCTCGATTTTGGTGATTTTCCCTAGTGGTACCCCTAGGGAAATCCGTAAAAATTCGTCGGATTCCGACGAAGCCAATTCTCGATGCGTTGTGACCGGCAAGCTTCCAGTAGCTATTCCGATCGAGTTTTCCCGAATTATTAGACTCGGATCCAAAATTTCACCACTTTTTACGATTTCTCGATTTTGGTGATTTTCCCTAGTGGTACCCCAAGGAAAATCCGTAAAAATTCGTCGGATTCCGACGAATCCAATTCTCGATGCGTTGTGACCGGCAAGCTTCCAGTAGCTATTCCGATCGAGTTTTCCCGAATTATTAGACTCGGATCCAAAATTTCACCACTTTTTACGATTTCTCGATTTTGGTGATTTTCTCTAGTGGTACCCCAAGGAAAATCCGTAAAAATTCGTCGGATTCCGACGAATCCAATTCTCGATGCGTTGTGACCGGCAAGCTTCCAGTAGCTATTCCGATCGAGTTTTCCCGAATTATTAGACTCGGATCCAAAATTTCACCACTTTTTACGATTTCTCGATTTTGGTGATTTTCCCTAGTGGTACCCCAAGGAAAATCCGTAAAAATTCGTCGGATTCCGACGAATCCAATTCTCGATGCGTTGTGACCGGCAAGTTTCAAGTAGCTATTCCAATCGAGTTTTCCCGAATTATTAGACTCGGATCCAAAATTTCACCACTTTTTACGATTTCTCGATTTTAGTGATTTTCCCTAGTGGTACCCCTAGGAAAATCCGTAAAAATTCGTCGGATTCCGACGAAGCCAATTCTCGATGCGTTGTGACCGGCAAGGTTCCAGTAGCTATTCCGATCGAGTTTTCCCGAATTATTGGACTCGGATCCAAGATTTCACGATTTCTCGATTTTGGTGATTTTCCCTAGTGGTACCCCTAGGGAAATCCGTAAAAATTCGTCGGATTCCGACGAAGCCAATTCTCGATGCGTTATGACCGGCAAGCTTCCAGTAGTTATTCCGATCGAGTTTTCCCGAATTATTGGACTCGGATCCAAAATTTCACCACTTTTTACGATTTCTCGATTTTTGTGATTTTCCCTAGTGGTACCCCAAGGGAAATCCGTAAAAATTCGTCGGATTCCGACGAAGCCAATACTCGATGCGTTGTGACCGGCAAGCTTCCAGTAGCTATTCCGATCGATTTTTCCCGAATTATTGGACTCGGATTCAAAATTTCACGATTTCTCGATTTTGGTGATTTTCCCTAGTGGTACCCCTAGGGAAATCCGTAAAAATTCGTCGGCTTCCGACGAAGCCAATTCTCGATGCGTTGTGACCGGCAAGCTTCCAGTAGCTATTCCGATCGAGTTTTCCCGAATTATTGGACTCGGATCCTAAATTTCACCACTTTTTACGATTTCTCGATTTTGGTGATTTTTCCTAGTGGTCGGATTCCGACGAAGCCAATTCTCGATGCATTGTGACCGGCAAGTTTCCAGTAGCTATTCCAATCAAGTTTTCCCGAATTTTTGGACTCGGATCCAAAATTTCACGATTTCTCGATTTTGGTGATTTTCCCTAGTGGTACCCCTAGGAAAATCCGTAAAAATTCGTCGGATTCCGACGAAGCCAATTCTCGATGCGTTGTGACCGGCAAGCTTTCAGTAGCTATTCCGATCGAGTTTTCCAGAATTATTGGACTCGGATCCAAAATTTCACCACTTTTTACGATTTCTCGATTTTGGTGATTTTCCCTAGTGGTACCCCTAGGGAAATCCGTAAAAATTCGTCGGATTCCGACGAAGCCAATTCTCGATGCGTTGTGACCGGAAAGCTTCCAGTAGCTATTCCGATCTAGTTTTCCCGAATTATTTGACTCGGATCCAAAATTTCTCGATTTCTCGATTTTGGTGATTTTCCCTAGTAGTACCCCTAGGGAAATCCGTAAAAATTTGTCGGATTCCGACGAAGCCAATTCTCGATGCGTTGTGACCGGCAAGCTTCCAGTAGCTATTCCGATCGAGTTTTCCCGAATTATTGGACTCGGATCCTAAATTTCACCACTTTTTACGATTTCTCGATTTTGGTGATTTTCCCTAGTGGTACCCCTAGGGAAATCCGTAAAAATTCGTCGGATTCCGACGAAGCCAATTCTCGATGCGTTGTGACCGGCAAGCTTCCAGTAGCTATTCCGATCGAGTTTTCCCGAATTATTAGACTCGGATCCAAAATTTCACCACTTTTTACGATTTCTCGATTTTGGTGATTTTCCCTAGTGGTACCCCAAGGAAAATCCGTAAAAATTCGTCGGATTCCGACGAATCCAATTCTCGATGCGTTGTGACCGGCAAGCTTCCAGTAGCTATTCCGATCGAGTTTTCCCGAATTATTAGACTCGGATCCAAAATTTCACCACTTTTTACGATTTCTCGATTTTGGTGATTTTCCCTAGTGGTACCCCAAGGAAAATCCGTAAAAATTCGTCGGATTCCGACGAATCAAATTCTCGATGCGTTGTGACCGGCAAGTTTCCAGTAGCTATTCCGATCGAGTTTTCCCGAATTATTGGACTCGGATCCAAAATTTCACCACTTTTTACGATTTCTCGATTTTTGTGATTTTCCCTAGTGGTACCCCAAGGGAAATCCGTAAAAATTCGTCGGATTCCGACGAAGCCAATACTCGATGAGTTGTGACCGGCAAGCTTCCAGTAGCTATTCCGATCGATTTTTCCCAAATTATTGGACTCGGATTCAAAATTTCACGATTTCTCGATTTTGGTGATTTTCCCTAGTGGTACCCCTAGGGAAATCCGTAAAAATTCGTCGGCTTCCGACGAAGCCAATTCTCGATGCGTTGTGACCGGCAAGCTTCCAGTAGCTATTCCGATCGAGTTTTCCCGAATTATTGGACTCGGATCCTAAATTTCACCACTTTTTACGATTTCTCGATTTTGGTGATTTTTCCTAGTGGTACCCCTAGGGAAATCCGTAAAAATTCGTCGGATTTCGACGAAGCCAATTCTCGATGCATTGTGACCGGCAAGCTTCCAGTAGCTATTCCAATCAAGTTTTCCCGAATTTTTGGACTCGGATCCAAAATTTCACGATTTCTCGATTTTGGTGATTTTCCCTAGTGGTACCCCTAGGAAAATCCGTAAAAATTCGTCGGATTCCGACGAAGCCAATTCTCGATGCGTTGTGACCGGCAAGTTTTCAGTAGCTATTCCGATCGAGTTTTCCAGAATTATTGGACTCGGATCAAAAATTTCACCACTTTTTACGATTTCTCGATTTTGGTGATTTTCCCTAGTGGTACCCCTAGGGAAATCCGTAAAAATTCGTCGGATTCCGACGAAGCCAATTCTCGATGCGTTGTGACCGGCAAGCTTCCAGTAGCTATTCCGATCTAGTTTTCCCGAATTATTGGACTCGGATCCAAAATTTCTCGATTTCTCGATTTTGGTGATTTTCCCTAGTAGTACCCCTAGGGAAATCCGTAAAAATTTGTCGGATTCCGACGAAGCCAATTCTCGATGCGTTGTGACCGGCAAGCTTCCAGTAGCTATTCCGATCGAGTTTTTCCGAATTATTGGACTCGGATCCTAAATTTCACAACTTTTTACGATTTCTCGATTTTGGTGATTTTTCCTAGTGGTACCCCTAGGGAAATCCGTAAAAATTCGTCGGATTCCGACGAAGCCAATTCTCGATGCATTGTGACCGGCAAGCTTCCAGTAGCTATTCCAATCAAGTTTTCCCGAATTTTTGGACTCGGATCCAAAATTTCACGATTTCTCGATTTTGGTGATTTTCCCTAGTGGTAACCCTAGGAAAATCCGTAAAAATTCGTCGGATTCTGACGAAGCCAATTCTCGATGCGTTGTGACCGGCAAGTTTCCAATAGCTATTCCGATCGAGTTTTCCCGAATTATTGGACTCCGATCAAAAATTTCACGACTTTTTATGATTTCTCGATTTTGGTGATTTTTCCTAGTGGTAACCCTAGGGAAATACGTAAAAATTCGTCGGATTCCGACGAAGTAAATTCTCGATGCGTTGTGACCGGCAAGCTTCCTGTAACTATTCCGATCGATTTTTCCCGAATTATTGGACTCGGATCAAAAATTTCACCACTTTTTACGATTTCTCGATTTTGGTGATTTTCCCTAGTGGTACCCCTAGGGAAATCCGTAAAAATTCGTCGGATTTCGACGAAGCCAATTCTCGATGCGTTGTGACCGGCAAGCTTCCAGTAGCTATTCCGATCGAGTTTTCCCGAATTATTGGACTCGAATCCAAAATTTCACCACTTTTTACGATTTCTCGATTTTGGTGATTTTCCCTAGTGGTACCCCTAGGGAAATCCGTAAAAATTCGTCGGATTCCGACGAAGCCAATTCTCGATGCGTTGTGACCAGCAAGTTTCCAGTAGCTATTCCGATCGAGTTTTCCCGAATTATTGGACTCCGATCAAAAATTTCACGACTTTTTACGATTTCTCGATTTTGGTGATTTTTCCTAGTGGTAACCCTAGGGAAATACGTAAAAATTCGTCGGATTCCAACGAAGCAAATTCTCGATGCGTTGTGACCGGTAAGCTTCCAGTAGCTATTCCGATCGAGTTTTCCCGAATTATTGGACTCGGATCAAAAATTTCACCAATTTTTACGATTCCTCGATTTTAGTGATTTTTCCTAGTGGTACACCTAGGGAAATCCGTAAAAATTCGTCGTATTCCGACGAAGCCAATTTTCGATGCTTTGTGACCGGCAAGCTTCCAGTAGCTATTCCGATCGAGTTTTCCCGAATTATTGGACTCGGATCCAAAATTTCACGATTTCTCGATTTTGGTGATTTTCCCTAGTGGTACCCATAGGAAAATCCGTAAAAATTCGTCGGATTCCGACGAAGCCAATTCTCGATGAGTTGTGACCGGCAAGCTTCCAGTAGCTATTCCGATCGAGTTTTCCCGAATTATTGGACTCGGATCCGAAATTTCACCACTTTTTACGATTTCTCGATATTGGTGATTTTCCCTAGTGGTACCCCTAGGAAAATCCGTAAAAATTCGTCGGATTCCGACGAAGCCAATTCTCGATGCGTTGTGACCGGCAAGCTTCCAGTAGCTATTCCGATCGAGTTTTCCCGAATTATTGGACTCGGATCCAAAATTTCACCAAATTTCACGATTTTGGTGATTTTTCCTTGTGGTACCCCTAGGAAAATCCGTAAAAATTCGTCGGATTCCGACGAAGCTAATTCTCGATGCGTTGTGACCGGCAAGCTTCCAGTAGCTATTCCGATCGAGTTTTCCCGAATTATTGGACTCGGATCTAAAATTTGACGATTTCTCGATTTTGGTGATTTTCCCTAGTGGTACCCCTAGGAAAATCCGTAAACATTTGTCGGATTCCGACGAAGCCAAATCACGATGCGTTGTGACCGGCAAGCTTCCAGTAGCTATTCCGATCGAGTTTTCCCGAATTATTGGACTCGGATCCAAAATTTCACGATTTCTCGATTTTTGTGATTTTCTCTAGTGGTACCCCTAGGAAAATCCGTAAAAATTCATCGAATTCGGACGAAGCCAATTCTCGATGCGTTGTGACCGGCAAGCTTCCAGTAGCTATTCCGATCGAGTTTTCCCGAATTCTTGGACTCGGATCCAAAAGTTCACCACGTTTTACGATTTCTCGATTTTGGTGATTTTTCCTAGTGGTACCCCTAGGGAAATTCGTAAAAATTCGCCGGATTCCTACGAAACTAATTCTCCATGCGTTGTGACCGGCAAGCTTCCAGTAGCTTTTTTGATCGAGTTTTCCCGAATTATTGGACTCGGATCAAAAATTTCACGATTTTTCGATTTTAGTGATTTTCCCTAGTGGTACCCCTAGGAAAATCCGTAAAAATTCGTCGGATTCCGACGAAGTCAAATCACGATGCATTGTGACCAGCAAGCTTCCAGTAGCTATTCCGATCGACTTTTCCCGAATTATTGGACTCGGATCCAAAATTTCACGATTTCTCGATTTTGTTGATTTTCCATAGTGGTAACCCTAGGGAAATCCGTAAAAATTCGTCGAATTTAGACGAAGCCAATTCTCGATGCGTTGTGACCGGCAAGCTTCGAGTAGCTATTCCGATCGAGTTTTCCCAAATTATTGGACTCGGATCCAAAATTTCACGATTTCTCGATTTTGGTGATTTTCTATAGTGGTACCCCTAGGGAAATCCGTAAAAATTCGTCGGATTCCGACGAAGCCAATTCTCGATACGTTGTGACCGGCAAGCTTTCAGTACCTATTCCGATCGAGTTTTCCCGAATTATTGGACTCGGATCAAAAATTTCACGATTTCTCGATTTTTGTGATTTTTCCTAGTGGTACCCATAGGGAAATCCGTAAAAATTCGTCAGATTCCGACGAAGCAAATTCTCGATGCGTTGTGACCGGCAAGCTTCCAGTAGCTATTCCGATCGAGTTTTCCCGAATTATTGGACTCGGATCAAAAATTTCACCACTTTTTACGATTTCTCGATTTTAGTGATTTTTCCTAGTGGTACCCCTAGGAAAATTCGCAAAAATTCGTCGGATTCCGACGAAGCCAATTCTCGATGCGTTGTGACCGGCAAGCTTCCAGTAGCTATTCCGATCGAGTTTTCCCGAATTATTGGACTCGGATCCAAAATTTCACCACTTTTTACGATTTCTCGATTTTGGTGATTTTTCCTAGTGGTACCCCTAGGGAAATCCGTAAAAATTCATCGGATTCCGACGAAGCCAATTCTCGATGCGTTGTGACCGGCAAGCTTCCAGTAGCTATTCCAATCGAGTTTTCCCGAATTATTGGACTCGGATAAAAAATTTCACGATTTCTCGATTTTGGTGATTTTCCCTAGTGGTACCCATAGGAAAATCCGTAAAAATTCGTCGGATTCCGACGAAGCCAAATCACGATGCGTTGTGACCGGCAAGCTTCCAGTAGCTATTCCGATCGAGTTTTCCCGAATTATTGGACTCGGATCCGAAATTTCACCACTTTTTACGATTTCTCGATTTTGGTGATTTTCCCTAGTGGTACCTCTAGGGAAATCCGTAAAAATTCGTCGGATTCCGACGAAGCCAATTCTCGATGCGTTGTGACCGGAAAGCTTCCAGTAGCTATTCCGATCGAGTTTTCCCGAATTATTGGACTCGGATCCAAAATTTCACCAAATTTCACGATTTCTCGATATTGGTGATTTTTCCTAGTGGTACCCTAGGAAATCCGTAAAAATTCGTCGGATTCCGACGAAGCCAATTCTCGATGCGTTGTGACCGGCAAGCTTCCAGTAGCTATTCGATCGAGTTTTCCCGAATTATTGGACTCGAATCCAAAATTTCACGATTTCTCGATTTTGGTGATTTTCCCTAGTGGTACCCCTAGGAAAATCCGTAAACATTCGTCGGATTCCGACGAAGCCAAATCACGATGCGTTGTGACCGGCAAGCTTCCAGTAGCTATTCCGATCGAGTTTTCCCGAATTATTGGACTCGGATCCAAAATTTCACGATTTCTCGATTTTGGTGATTTTCTCTAGTGGTACCCCTAGGAAAATCCGTAAAAATTAATCGAATTCCGACGAAGCCAATTCTCGATGCGTTGTGACCGGCAAGCTTCCAGTAGCTATTCCGATCGCGTTTTCCCGAATTCTTGGACTCGGATCCAAAATTTCACCACTTTTTACGATTTCTCGATTTTGGTAATTTTTCCTAGTGGTACCCCTAGGGAAATTCGTAAAAATTCGCCGGATTCCGACGAAACTAATTCTCCATGCGTTGTGACCGGCAAGCTTCCAGTAGCTTTTCCGATCGAGTTTTCCCGAATTATTGGACTCGGATCAAAAATTTCACGATTTCTCGATTTTAGTGATTTTCCCTAGTGGTACCCCTAGGAAAATCCGTAAAAATTCGTCGGATTTCGACGAAGCCAAATCACGATGCGTTGTGACCGGCAAGCTTCCAGTAGCTATTCCGATCGAGTTTTCTCGAATTATTGGACTCGGATCCAAAATTTCAAGATTTCTCGATTTTGGTGATTTTCCATAGTGGTACCCCTAGGGAAATCCGTAAAAATTCGTCGGATTCCGACGAAGCCAATTCTCGATGCGTTGTGACAGGCAAGCTTACAGTAGCTATTCCGATCGAGTTTTCCCGAATTATTGGACTCGGATCCAAAATTTCACGATTTCTCGATTTTGGTGATTTTCCATAGTGGTACCCCTAGGGAAATCCGTAAAAATTCGTCGGATTCCGACGAAGCCAATTCTCGATGCGTTGTGACCGGCAAGCTTCCAGTACCTATTCCGATCGTGTTTTCCCGAATTATTGGACTCGGATCCAAAATTTCACGATTTCTCGATTTTTGTGATTTTTTTTAGTGGTACCCATAGGGAAATCCGTAAAAATTCGTCAGATTCCGACAAAGCAAATTCTCGATGCGTTGTGACCGGCAAGCTTCCAGTAGCTATTCCGATCGAGTTTTCTCGAATTATTGAACTCGGATCCAAAATTTCACGATTTCTCGATTTTGGTGATTTTCCCTAGTGGTACCCCTAGGGAAATCCGTAAACATTCGTCGGATTCTGACGAAGCCAAATCACGATGCGTTGTGACCGGCAAGCTTCCAGTAGCTATTCCGATCGAGTTTTCCCGAATTATTGGACTCGGATCCAAAATTTCATGATTTCTCGATTTTGGTGATTTTCTCTAGTGGTACCCTTTGGAAAATCCGTAAAAATTCATCGAACTCCGACGAAGCCAATTCTCGATGCGTTGTGACCGGCAAGCTTCCAGTAGCTATTCCGATCGAGTTTTCCCGAATTCTTGGACTCGGATCCAAAATTTCATCACTTTTTACGATGTCTCGATTTTGGTGATTTTTCCTAGTGGTACCCCTAGGGAAATTCGTAAAAATTCGAAGGATTCCGACGAAACTAATTCTCCATGCGTTGTGACCGGCAAGCTTCCAGTAGCTTTTCCGATCGAGTTTTCCCGAATTATTGGACTCGGATCAAAAATTTCACGATTTCTCGATTTTGGTGATTTTCCCTATGGTACCCCTAGGAAAATCCGTAAAAATTCGTCGGATTCCGACGAAGCCAAATCACGATGCGTTGTGACCGGCAAGCTTCCAGTAGCTATTCCGATCGAGTTTTCCCGAATTATTGGACTCGGATCAAAATTTCACGATTTCTCGATTTTGGTGATTTTTCATAGTGGTACCCTAGGAAATCCGTAAAAATTCGTCGGATTCCGACGAAACCAATTCTCGATGCGTTGTGACCGGCAAGCTTCCAGTACCTATTCCGATCGAGTTTTCCCGAATTATTGACTCGGATCCAAAATTTCACGATTTCTCGATTTTTGTGATTTTTCCTAGTGGTACCCATAGGGAAATCCGTAAAAATTCGTCTGATTTCGACGAAGCAAATTCTCGATGCATTGTGACCGCAAGCTTCCAGTAGCTATTCGATCGAGTTTTCCCGAATTATTGGACTCGGATCCAAAATTTCACGATTTCTCGATTTTGGTGATTTTTCCCTAGTGGTACCCCTAGGAAATCCGTAAACATTCGTCGGATTCCGACGAAGCCAAATCACGATGCGTTGTGACCGGCAAGCTTCCAGTAGCTATTCGATCGAGTTTCCCGAATTATTGGACTCGGATCCAAAATTTCACGATTTCTCGATTTTGTTGATTTTCTCTAGTGGTACCCCTAGGAAAATCCGTAAAAATTAATCGAATTCCGACGAAGCCAATTCTCGATGCGTTGTGACCGGCAAGCTTCCAGTAGCTATTCCGATCGCGTTTTCCCGAATTCTTGGACTCGGATCCAAAATTTCACCACTTTTTACGATTTCTCGATTTTGGTGATTTTTCCTAGTGGTACCCCTAGGGAAATTCGTAAAAATTCGCCGGATTCCGACGAACTAATTCTCCATGCGTTGTGACCGGCAAGCTTCCAGTAGCTTTTCTGATCGAGTTTTCCCGAATTATTGGACTCGTATCAAAAATTTCACGAATTCTCGATTTTAGTGATTTTCCCTAGTGGTACCCCTAGGAAAATCCGTAAAAATTCGTCGGATTCCGACGAAGACAAATCACGATGCGTTGTGATCGGCAAGATTCCAGTAGCTATTCCGATCGAGTTTTCCCGAATTATTGGACTCGGATCCAAAATTTCAAGATTTCTCAATTTTGGTGATTTTCCATAGTGGTACCCCTAGGGAAATCCGTAAAAATTCGTCGTATTCCGACGAAGCCAATTCTCGATGCGTTGTGACCGGCAAGCTTCCAGTACCTATTCCGATCGAGTTTTCCCGAATTATTGGACTCGGATCCAAATTTCACGATTTCTCGATTTTTGTGATTTTTCCTAATGTTACCCATAGGGAAATCCGTAAAATTCGTCAGATTCCGACGAAGCAAATTCTCGATGCGTTGTGACCGGCAAGCTTCTAGTAGCTATTCCGATAGAGTTTTCCCGAATTATTGGACTCGGATCCAAAATTTCACCACTTTTTACGATTTCTCGATTTTGGTGATTTTCCTAGTGGTACCCCTAGGGAAATCCGTAAAAATTCGTCGGATTCCGACGAAGCCAATTCTCGATGCGTTGTGACCGGAAAGCTTCCAGTAGCTATTCCGATCGAGTTTTCCCGAATTATTGGACTCGGATCCAAAATTTCACGATTTCTCGATTTTGGTGATTTTCCCTAGTGGTACCCCTAGGAAAATCCGTAAACATTCGTCGGATTCCAACGAAGCCAAATCACGATGTGTTGTAACCGGCAAGCTTCCAGTAGCTATTCCGATCGAGTTTTCCCGAATTATTGGACTCGGATCCAAAATTTCACGATTTCTCGATTTTGGTGATTTTCTCTAGTGGTACCCCTTAGGAAAATCCGTAAAAATTAATCGAATTCCGACGAAGCCAATTCTCGATGCGTTGTGACCGGCAAGCTTCCAGTAGCTATTCTGATCGCGTTTTCCCGAATTCTTGGACTCGGATCTATAATTTCACCACTTTTTACGATTTCTCGATTTTGGTGATTTTTCCTAGTGGTACCCCTAGGGAAATTCGTAAAAATTCGCCGGATTCCGATGAAACTAATTCTCCATGCGTTGTGACCGGCAAGCTTCCAGTAGCTTTTCCGATCGAGTTTTCCCGAATTATTGGACTCGGATCAAAAATTTCACGATTTCTCGATTTTAGTGATTTTCTCTAGTGGTACCCCTAGGAAAACCGTAAAAATTCGTCGGATTCCGACGAAGCCAAATCACGATGCGTTGTGACCGGCAAGCTTCCAGTAGCTATTCCGATCGAGTTTTCCCGAATTATTGGACTCGGATCCAAAATTTCAAGATTTCTCGATTTTGGTGATTTTCCATAGTGGTACCCCTAGGAAATCCGTAAAAATTCGTCGGATTCCGACGAAGCCAATTCTCGATGCGTTGTGACAGGCAAGCTACCAGTAGCTATTCCGATCGAGTTTTCCCGAATTATTGGACTCGGATCCAAAATTTCACGATTTCTCGATTTTGGTGATTTTCCATAGTGGTACCACTAGGGAAATCCGTAAAAATTCGTCGGATTCCGACGAAGCCAATTCTCGATGCGTTGTGACCGGCAAGCTTCCAGTACCTATTCCGATCGAGTTTTCCCGAATTATTGGACTCGGATCCAAAATTTCACGATTTCTCGATTTTTGTGATTTTTCCTAGTGGTACCCATAGGGAAATTCGTAAAAATTCGTCAGATTCCGACGAAGCAAATTCTCGATGCGTTTGTGACCGGCAAGCTTCTAGTAGCTATTCCGATAGAGTTTTCACGAATTATTGGACTCGGAACCAAAATTTCACCACTTTTTACGATTTCTCGATTTTGGTGATTTTTCCTAGTGGTACCCCTAGGGAAATCCGTAAAAATTCGTCGGATTCCGACGAAGCCAATTCTCGATGCGTTGTGACCGGCAAGCTTCCAGTAGCTATTCCGATCGAGTTTTCCCGAATTATTGGACTCGGATCCAAAATTTCACGATTTCTCGAATTTGGTGATTTTCCCTAGTGGTACCCCTAGGAAAATCCGTAAACATTCGTCGGATTCTGACGAAGCCAAATCACGATGCGTTGTGACCGACAAGCTTCCAGTAGCTATTCCGATCGAGTTTTCCCGAATTATTGGACTCGGATCCAAAATTTCACGATTTCTCGATTTTGGTGATTTTTCATAGTGGTACCCCTAGGGAAATCCGTAAAAATTCGTCGGATTTCGACGAAGCCAATTGTCGATGCTTTGTGACCGGCAAGCTTCCAGTAGCTATTCCGATCGAGTTTTCCGGAATTATTGGACTCGGATCCAAAATTTCACGATTTCTCGATTTTGGTGTTTTTCCCTAGTGGTACCCCTAGGGCAATCCGTAAAAATTCGTCGTATTCCGACGAAGCCAATTCTCGATGCTTTGTGATCGGCAAGCTTCCTGTAGCCATTCCGATCGAGTTTTCCCAAATTATTGGACTCGGATCAAAAATTTCACCACTTTTTACGATTTCTCGATTTTTGTGATTTTTCCTAGTGGTACCCCTAGGGAAATCCGTAAAAATTTATCGGATTCCGATGAAGCCATTTCTCGATGCATTGTGACCGGCAAGGTTCCAGTAGCTATTCCGATCGAGTTTTCCAGAATTATTGGACTCGGATCAAAAATTTTACGATTTCTCGATTTTGGTGATTTTCCCTAGTGGTACCCCTAGGGAAATCTGTAAAAATTTATCGGATTCCGACGAAGCCAATTCTCGATACGTTGTGATCGGCAAAGTTCCAGTAGCTATTCCGATGGAGTTTTCCAGAATTATTGGTCTCGGATCAAAAATTTTACGATTTCTCGATTTTGGTGATTTTCCCTAGTGGTACCCCTAGGAAAATCTGTAAAAATTCGTCGGATTCCGACGAAGCCAATTCTCATTGCGTTGTGACCGGTAAGCTTCCAGTAGCTATTCCGATCGATTTTTCGCGAATTATTGGACTCGGATCCAAAATTTCACGATTTCTCGATTTTGGTGATTTTCCCTAGTGTTACCCTTAGGAAAATCCGTAAAAATTCGTCGGATTCCGACGAAGCCAATTCTCGATGCGTTGTGACCGGCAAGCTTCTAGTAGCTATTCCGATCGAGTTTTTCCGAATTATTGGACTCGGATCCAAAATTTCACGATTTCTCGATTTTTGTGATTTTCCCTAGTGGTACCCCTAGGGAAATCCGTAAAAATTCGTCGGATTTCGACGAAGCAAATTCTCGATGCGTTGTGACCGGCAAGCTTCCAGTAGCTATTCCGATCGAATTTTCCCGAATTATTGGACTCGGATCCTAAATTTCACCACTTTTTACGATTTCTCGATTTTGGTGATTTTCCCTAGTAGTACACCTAGGGAAATCCGTAAAAATTCGTCGGATTCCGACAAAGCCAATTCTCGATGCGTTGTGACCGGCAAGCTTCCAGAAGCTATTCCGATCGGGTTTTCCCGAATTATTGGACTCGGATCCAAAATTTCACAAATTTTTACAATTTCTCGATTTGATGATTTTCTCTAGTGGTACCCCTAGGGAAATCCGTAAAAATTCGTCGTATTCCGACGAAGCCAATTCTCGATGCTTTGTGACCGGCAAGCTTCCAGTAGCTATTCCGATCGAGTTTCCCGAATTATTGGACTCAGATCCAAAATTTCATCACTTTTTACGATTTCTCGATTTTGGTGATTTTTCCTGGTGGTACCCCTAGGAAAATCCGTAAAAATTCGTCGGATTCCAGAGAAGCCTATTCTCGATGCGTTGTGACCGGAAAACTTCCAGTAGCTATTCCAATCGAGTTTTCCTGAATTATTGGACTCGGATCCAAAATTTCACGATTTCTCGATTTTGGTGATTTTTCCTAGTGGTACCCATAGGAAAATCCGTAAAAATTCGTCGGATTCCGACGAAGCCAATTCTCGATGCGTTGTGACCGGCAAGCTTCTAGTAGCTATTCCGATCGAGTTTTCCGAATTATTGGACTCGGATCAAAAATTTCACCACTTTTACGATTTCTCGATTTTGGTGATTTTCTCTAGTGGTACCCCTAGGGAATTCCGTAAAAATTTATCGAATTCCGATGAAGCCAATTGTCGATGCGTTGTGAGCGGCAAGCTTCCAGTAGCTATTCCGATCGAGTTTTCCCGAATTATTGGACTCGGATCCAAAATTTCTCCACTTTTTACGATTTCTCGATTTTGGTGATTTTCCCTAGTGGTACCCCTAGGGAAATCCGTAAAAATTCATCGGATTCCGATGAAGCCAATTCTCGATGCGTTGTGACCGGTAAGCTTCCAGTAGCTATTCCGATCGAGTTTTCCCGAATTATTGGACTCCGATCCAAAATTTCACCACTTTATACGATTTCTCGATTTTGGTGATTTTTCCTAGTGGTACCCCTAGGGAAATCCGTAAAAATTCGTCGTATTCCGACGAAACCAATTCTCGATGCATTGTGACCGGCAAGCTTCCAGTAGCTATTCCGATCGAGTTTTCCCGAATTATTGGACTCGGATCAAAAATTTCACCACTTTTTACGATTTCTCGATTTTTGTGATTTTCCCTAGTGGTACACCTAGAAAAATCCGTAAAAATTCATCGGATTCCGACGAAGCCAATTCTAGATGCGTTGTGACCGGCAAGCTTCCAGTAGCTATTCCGATCGAGTTTTCCCGAATTATTGGACTCGGATCCAAAATTTCATGATTTCTCGATTTTGGTAATTTTCCCTAATGGTACCCCTAGGGAAATCCGTAAAAATTCGTCGGATTCCGACGAAGCCAATTCTCGATGCGTTGTGACCGGCAAGCTTACAATAGCTATTCCGATCGAGTTTTCCGAAATTATTGGACTCGGATAAAAAATTTCACCACTTTTTACGATTTCTCGATTTTGGTGATTTTTCCTAGTGGTACCCCGAGGAAAATCCGTAAAAATTCATCGGATTCCGACGAAGCCAATTCTCGATGCGTTGTGACCGGCAAGCTTCAAATAGCTATTCCGATCGAGTTTTCCCGAATTATTGGACTCGGATCCAAAATTTCACGATTTCTCGATTTTGGTGATTTTCCCTAGTGGTACCCCGAGGAAAATCAAGAAAAAATTCGTCGAATTCCGACGAAGTCAATTCTCGATACGTTGTGACCGCAAGCTTCCAGTAGCTATTCCGATCGAGTTTTCCCGAATTGTTGGACTCAGATCCAAAATTTCACCACTTTTTACGATTTCTCGATTTTGGTGATTTTCCCTAGTGGTACCCCTATGGAAATCCGTAAAAATTCGTCGGATTCCGACGAAGCCAATTCTCGATGCGTTGTAACCGGAGAGCTTCAAGTAGCTATTCCGATCGAGTTTTCCCGAATTATTGGACTCGGATCCAAATTTCACGATTTCTCGATTTTGGTGATTTTCCTTAGTGGTACCCCTAGGGAAATCCGTAAATGTTCGTCGGATTCCGACGAAACCAAATCTCGATGCGTTGTGACCGGCAATCTTACAGTAGCTATTCCGATCGAGTTTTCCCGAATTATTAGACTCGGATCAAAAATTTCACGATTTCTCGATTTTGGTGATTTTCCCCCTAGGAAAATTCGTAAAAATTCGTCGGATTCCGAAGAAGCCAATTCTCGATGCGTTGTGACCCGCAAGCTTCCAGTAGCTATTCCGATCGAGTTTACCCGAATTATTGGACTCGGATCAAAAATTTCACGATTTCTCGATTTTGGTGATTTTCCCTAGTGGTACCCCTAGGGAAATCCGTAAAAATTTGTCGGATTCCGACGAAGCCAATTCTCGATGCGTTGTGACCGGCAAGCTTCCAGTAGCTATTCCGATCGAGTTTTCCCGAATTATTGGACTCGGATCCAAAATTTCACGATTTCTCGATTTTGGTGATTTTCTCTAGTGGTACCCCTAGGAAAATCCGTAAAAATTCGTCGAATTCCGATGAAACCAATTCTCGATGCGTTGTGACCGGCAAACTTCCAGTAGCTATTCCGATCGAGTTTTCCCGAATTATTGGACTCGGATCCAAAATTTCAACACTCTTTACGATTTCTCGATTTTGGTGATTTTTCCTAGTGGTACCCCTAGGGAAATCCGTAAAAATTCGTCGGATTCCGACGAAGCCAATTCTCGATGCGTTGTGACCGGCAAGGTTCCAGTAGCTATTCCGATCGAGTTTTCCCGAATTATTGGACTCGGATCCAAAATTTCACCACTTTTTACGATTTCTCGATTTTTGTGATTTTCCCTAGTGGTACCCCAAGGGAAATCCGTAAAAATTCATCGGATTCCGACGAAGCCAATACACGATGCGTTGTGACCGGCAAGCTTCCAGTAGCTATTCCGATCGAGTTTTCCCGAATTATTGGACTCGGATTAAAAATTTCTCGATTTCTCGATTTTGGTGATTTTCCCTAGTGGTACCCCTAGGGAAATCCTTAAAAATTCGTCGGCTTCCGACGAAGCCAATTCTCGATGCATTGTGACCGGCAAGCTTCCAGTAGCTATTTCAATCAAGTTTTCCCGAATTTTTGGACTCGGATCAAAAAGTGCACGATTTCTCGATTTTGGTGATTTTCCCTAGTGGTACCCCTAGGAAAATCCGTAAAAATTCATCGTATTCCGACGAAGCAAATTCTCGATGCTTTGTGACCGGCAAGCTTCCAGTAGCTATTCCGATCGAGTTTTCCCGAATTATTGGACTCGGATCAAAAATTTCACCACTTTTTAAGATTTCTCGATTTTGGTGATTTTCCCTAGTGGTACCCCTAGGAAAATCCGTAAAAATTCGTCGTATTCCGAAGAAGCCAATTCTCGATGCGTTGTGACCGGCAAGCTTCCAGTAGCTATTCCGATCGAGTTTTCCCGAATTATTGGACTCGTATCCAAAATTTCACCACTTTTTACGATTTCTCGATTTTGGTGATTTTCCCTAGTGTTACCCCTAAGAAAATCCGTAAAAATTCGTCGGATTCCGACGAAGCCAATTCTCGATGCGTTGTGACCGGCAAGCTTCCAGTAGCTATTCCGATCGAGTTTTCCCGAATTATTGGACTCGGATCCAAAATTTCACCACTTTTTACGATTTTTCGATTTTGGTGATTTTCCCTAGTGGTACCCCTAGGGAAATCCGTAAAAATTCGTCGGATTTCGACGAAGCCAATTCTCGATGCGTTGTGACCGGCAAGCTTCCAGTACCTATCCCGATCGAGTTTTCCCGAATTATTGGAATCGGATCAAAAATTTCATCACTCTTTACGATTTCTCGATTTTGGTGATTTTCTCTAGTGGTACCCCTAGGGAAATCCGTAAAAATTCGTCGTATTCCGACGAAGCCAATTCTCGATGCTTTGTGACCGGCAAGCTTCCAGTAGCTATTGCGATCTAGTTTTCCCGAATTATTGGACTCGGATCCAAAATTTCATCACTTTTTACGATTTCTCGATTTTGGTGATTTTCCCTAGTGGTACCCCTAGGGAAATCCGTAAAAATTCGTCGGATTCCGACGAAGCCAATTCTCGATGCGTTGTGACCGGCAAGCTTCCAGTAGCTATTCCGATCGAGTTTTCCCGAATTATTGGACTCGGATCCAAAATTTCTCGATTTCTCGATTTTGGTGATTTTCCCTAGTGGTACCCCTAGGGAAATCCGTAAAAATTCGTCGGATTTCGACGAAGCCAATTCTCGATACGTTGTGACCGGCAAGCTTCCAGTAGCTATTCCGATCGAGTTTTCCCGAATTATTGGACTCGGATCCAAAATTTCACCACTTTTTATGATTTCTCGATATTGGTGATTTTCCCTAGTGGTACCCTTAGGGAAATCCGTAAAAATTCGTCGAATTCCGACGAAGCCAATTCTCGATGCGTTGTGACCGGCAAGCTTCCAGTAGCTATTCCGATAGAGTTTTCCCGAATTATTGGACTCGAATCAAAAATTTTATGATTTCTCGATTTTGGTGAGTTTCCCTAGTGGTACCCCTAGGAAAATCTGTAAAAATTCGTCGGATTCCGACGAAGCCAAATCACAATGCATTGTGACCGGCAAGCTTCCAGTAGCTATTCCGATCGACTTTTCCCGAATTATTGGATTCGGATCCAAAATTTCACGATTTCTCGATTTTGTTGATTTTCCATAGTGGTACCCCTAGGGAAATTCGTAAAAATTCGTCGGATTTCGACGAAGCCAATTCTCGATGCGTTGTGACCGGCAAGCTTCGAGTAGCTATTCCGATCGAGTTTTCCCGAATTATTGGACTCGAATCCAAAATTTCACGATTTCTCGATTTTGGTGATTTTCCATAGTGGTACCCCTAGGGAAATCCGTAAAAATTCGTCGGATTCCGACGAAGCCAATTCTCGATGCGTTGTGACCGGCAAGCTTCCAGTACCTATTCCGATCGAGTTTTCCCGAATTATTGGACTCGGATCCAAAATTTCATGATTTCTCGATTTTTGTGATTTTTCCTAGTGGTACCCATAGGGAAATCCGTAAAAATTCGTCAGATTCCGACGAAGCAAATTCTCGATGCGTTGTGACCGGCAAGCTTCCAGTAGCTATTCCGATCGAGTTTTCCCGAATTATTGGACTCGGATCAAAAATTTTACCACTTTTTACGATTTCTCGATTTAAGTGATTTTTCCTAGTGGTGCCCCTAGGAAAATCCGTAAAAATTCGTCGGATTCCGACGAAGCCAATTCTCGATGCGTTGTGACCGGCAAGCTTCCAGTAGCTATTCCGATCGAGTTTTCCCGAATTATTGGACTCGGATCCAAAATTTCACCACTTTTTACGATTTCTCGATTTTGGTGATTTTTCCCAGTGGTACCCCTAGGGAAATCCGTAAAAATTCGTCGAATTCCGACGAAGCCAATTCTCGATGCGTTGTGACCGGCAAGCTTCAAGTAGCTATTCCGATCGAGTTTTCCCGAATTATTGGACTCAGATAAAAAATTTCACGATTTCTCGATTTTGGTGATTTTCCCTAGTGGTACCCCTAGGAAAATCCGTAAAAATTCGTCGGATTCTGACGAAGCCAAATCACGATGCGTTGTGACCGGCAAGCTTCCAGTAGCTATTCCGATCGAGTTTTCCCGAATTATTGGACTCGGATCCGAAATTTCACCACTTTTTATGATTTCTCGATTTTGGTGATTTTCCCTAGTGGTACCCCTAGGGAAATTCGTAAAAATTCGTCGGATTCCGACGAAGCCAATTCTCGATGCGTTGTGACCGAAAATCTTCCAGTAGCTATTCCGATCGAGTTTTCCCGAATTATTGGACTCAGATCCAAAATTTCACCAAATTTCACGATTTCTCGATTTTGGTGATTTTTCCTAGTGGTACCCCTAGGGAAATCCGTAAAAATTCGTCGGATTCCGACGAAGCCAATTCTCGATGCGTTGTGACCGGCAAGCTTCCAGTAGCTATTCCGATCCAGTTTTCCCGAATTATTGGACTCGGATAAAAAATTTCACGATTTCTCGATTTTGGTGATTTTCCCTAGTGGTACCCCTAGGAAAATCCGTAAAAATTCGTCGGATTCCGACGAAGCCAAATCACGATGCGTTGTGACCGGCAAGCTTCCAGTAGCTATTCCGATCGAGTTTTCCCGAATTATTGGACTCGGATCCGAAATTTCACCACTTTTTACGATTTCTCGATTTTGATGATTTTCCCTAGTGGTACCCCTAGGGAAATCCGTAAAAATTCGTCGGATTCCGACGAAGCCAATTCTCGATGCGTTGTGACCGGAAAGCTTTCAGTAGCTATTCCGATCGAGTTTTCCCGAATTATTGGACTCAGATCCAAAATTTCACCAAATTTCACGATTTCTCGATTTTGGTGATTTTTCCTAGTGGTACCCCTAGGGAAATCCGTAAAAATTCGTCGGATTCCGACGAAGCCAATTCTCGATGCGTTGTGACCGGCAAGCTTCCAGTAGCTATTCCGATCCAGTTTTCCCGAATTATTGGACTCGGCTAAAAAATTTCACGATTTCTCGATTTTGGTGATTTTCCCTAGTGGTACCCCTAGGAAAATCCGTAAAAATTCGTCGGATTCCGACGAAGCCAAATCACGATGCGTTGTGACCGGCAAGCTTCCAGTAGCTATTCCGATCGAGTTTTCCCGAATTATTGGACTCGGATCCGAAATTTCACCACTTTTTACGATTTCTCGATTTTGATGATTTTCCCTAGTGGTACCCCTAGGGAAATCCGTAAAAATTCGTCGGATTCCGACGAAGCCAATTCTCGATGCGTTGTGACCTGAAAGCTTTCAGTATCTATTCCGATCGAGTTTTCCCGAATTTTTGGACTCGGATCAAAAATTTCACCAAATTTCACGATTTCTCGATTTTGGTGATTTTTCCTAGTGGTACCCCTAGGGAAATCCGTAAAAATTCGTCGGATTCCTACGAAGCCAATTCTCGATGCGTTGTGACCGGCAAGCTTCCAGTAGCTATTCCGATCGAGTTTTCCCAATTATTGGACTCGGATCCAAAATTTCACGATTTCTCGATTTGGGTGATTTTCCCAAGTGGTACCCCTAGGAAAATCCGTAAACATTCGTCGGATTCCGACGAAGCCAAATAACGATGCGTTGTGACCGGAAAGCTTCCAGTAGCTATTCCGATCGAGTTTTCCCGAATTATTGGACTCGGATCCAAAATTTCACGATTTCTCGATTTTGGTGATTTTCCCTAGTGGTACCCCTAGGAAAATCCGTAAACATTCGTCGGATTCCGACGAAGCCAAATCACAATGCGTTGTGACCGGCAAGCTTCCAGTAGCTATTCCGATCGAGTTTTCCCGAATTATTGGACTCGGATCCAAAATTTCACGATTTCTCGATTTTGGTGATTTTCTCTAGTGGTACCCCTAGGAAAATCCGTAAAAATTAATCGAATTCCGACGAAGCCAATTCTAGATGCGTTGTGACCGGCAAGCTTCCAGTAGCAATTCCGATCACGTTTTCCCGAATTCTTGGACTCGGATCCAAAATTTCACCACTTTTTACGATTTCTCGATTTTGGTGATTTTTACTAGTGGTACCCTTAGAGAAATTCGTAAAAATTCGCCGGATTCTGACGAAACTAATTCTCCATGCGTTGTGACCGGCAAGCTTCCAGTAGCTTTTCCGATCGAGTTTTCCCGAATTATTGGACTCGGATAAAAAATTTCACGATTTCTCGATTTTAGTGATTTTCCCTAGTGGTACCCCTAGGAAAATCCGTAAAAATTCGTCGGATTCCGACGAAGCCAAATCACGATACGTTGTGACCGGCAAGCTTCCAGTAGCTATTCCGATCGAGTTTTCCCGAATTATTGGACTCGGATCCAAAATTTCAAGATTTCTCGATTTTGGTGATTTTCCATAGTGGTACCACTAGGGAAATCCGTAAAAATTCGTCGGATTCCGACGAAGCCAATTCTCGATGCGTTGTGACAGTCAAGCTTCCAGTAGCTATTCGGATCGAGTTTTCCCGAATTATTGGACTCGGATCCAAAATTTCACGATTTCTCGATTTTGGTGATTTTTCATAGTGGTACCCCTACGGAAATCCGTAAAAATTCGTCGGATTTCGACGAAGCCAATTCTCGATGCGTTGTGACCGGCAAGCTTCCAGTACCTATTCCGATCGAGTTTTCCCGAATTATTGGACTCGGATCCAAAATTTCACGATTTCTCAATTTTTGTGATTTTTCCTAGTGGTACCCATAGGGAAATCAGGAAAAATTCGTCAGATTCCGACGAAGCAAATTCTCGATGCGTTGTGACCGGCAAGCTTCTAGTAGCTATTCCGATCGAGTTTTCCCGAATTATTGGACTCGGATCCAAAATTTCACCACTTTTTACGATTTCTCGATTTTGGTGATTTTTCCTAGTTGTACCTCTAGGGAAATCCGTAAAAATTCGTCGGATTCCGACGAAGCCAATTCTCGATGCGTTGTGACCGGCAAGCTTCCAGTAGCTATTCCGATCAAGTTTTCCCGAATTATTGGACTCGGATCAAAAATTTCACGATTTCTCGATTTTGGTGATTTTCCCTAGTGGTACCCTTAGGAAAATCCGTAAAAATTCGTCGGATTCCGACGAAGCCAAATCACGATGCGTTGTGACCGGCAACCTTCCAGTAGCTATTCCGATCGATTTTTCCCGAATTATTGGACTCAGATCCGAAATTTCACCACTTTTTACGATTTCTCGATTTTGGTGATTTTCCCTAGTGGTACCCCTACGGAAATCCGTAAAAATTCGTCGGATTTTGACGAAGCCAATTCTCGATGCGTTGTGACCGGCAAGCTTCCAGTAGCTATTCCGATTGAGTTTTCCCAAATTATTGGACTCGAATCAAAAATTTCACCAAATTTCACGATTTCTCGATTTTGGTGATTTTTCCTAGTGGTACCCCTAGGGAAATCCGTAAAAATTCGTCGGATTTCGACGAAGCCAATTCTCGATGCGTTGTGACTGGCAAGCTTCCAGTAGCTATTCCGATCGAGTTTTCCCGAATTATTGGACTCGGATCCAAAATTTCACGATTTCTCGATTTTGGTGATTTTCCCTAGTGGTACCCCTAGGAAAATCCGTAAACATTCGTCGGATTCCGACGAAGCCAAAACACGATGCGTTGTGACTGGCAAGCTTCCAGTAGCTATTCCGATCGAGTTTTCCCAAATTATTGGACTCGGATCCAAAATTTCACCACTTATTACGATTTCTCGATTTTGGTGATTTTCCCTAGTGGTACCCCAAGGAAAATCAGTAAAAATTCGTCGGATTCCGACGAAGCCAATTCTCGATGCGTTGTGACCGGCAAGCTTCCTGTAGCTATTCCGATCGAGTTTTCCCAAATTATTGGACTCAGATCCAAAATTTCACGATTTCTCATTTTTGGTGATTTTTCCTAGTGGTACCCCTAGGGAAATCCGTAAAAATTCGTCGAATTCCGACGAAGCCAATTATCGATGCGTTGTGACTGGCAAGCTTCCAGTAGCTATTCCGATCGAGTTTTCCCAAATTATTGGACTCGGATCCAAAATTTCACCACTTTTTACGATTTCTCGATTTTGGTGATTTTCCCTATTGGTACCCCAAGGGAAATCCGTAAAAATTCGTCGGATTCCGACGAAGCCAATTCTCGATGCGTTGTGACCGGCAAGCTTCCAATAGCTATTCCGATCGAGCTTTCCCGAATTATTGGACTCGGATCCAAAATTTCATGATTTCTAGATTTTGGTGATTTTCTCTAGTGGTACCCCTTGGAAAATCCGTAAAAATTCGTCGGATTCCGACGAAGCCAAATCACGATGCGTTATGACCGGCAAGCTTCCAGTAGCTATTCCGATTGAGTTTTCCCGAATTATTGGACTCGGATCCAAAATTTCACGATTTCTCGATTTTGGTGATTTTTCATAGTTGTACCCCTAAGGAAATCCGTAAAAATTCGTCGGATTCCGACGAAGCCAATTCTCAATGCGTTGTGACCGGCAAGCTTCCAGTAGCTATTCCGATCGAGTTTTCCCGAATTATTGGACTAGGATCAAAAATTTCACGATTTCTCGATTTTGGTGATTTTCCATAGTGGTACCCCTAGGGAAATCCGTAAAAATTCGTCGTATTCCGACGAAGCAAATTCTCGATGCGTTGTGACTGGCAAGCTTCTAGTACCTATTCCGATCGAGTTTTCCCAAATTATTGGACTCGGATCCAAAATTTCACGATTTCTCGATTTTTGTGATTTTTCCTAGTGGTACCCATAGGGAAATCCGTAAAAATTCGTCCGATTCCGACGAAGCAAATTCTCGATGCGTTGTGACCGGCAAGCTTCCAGTAGCTATTCCGATCGAGTTTTCCAGAATTATTGTACTCGGATCTAAAATTTCACCACTTTTTACGATTTCTCGATTTTGGTGATTTTTCCTAGTGGTACCCCTAGGGAAATCCGTAAAAATTCGTTGGATTCCGATGAAGCCAATTCTCGATGCATTGTGACCGGCAAGCTTCCAGTAGCTATTCCGATCGAGTTTTCCCGAACTATTGGACTCGGATCAAAAATTTCACGATTTCTCGATTTTGGTGATTTTCCCTAGTGGTACCCCTAGGAAAATCCGTAAAAATTCGTCGGATTCCGACGAAGCCAAATCACGATGCGTTGTGACCGGCAACCTTCCAGTAGCTATTCCGATCGAGTTTTCCCAAATTATTGGACTCGGATCCGAAAATTCACCACTTTTTACGATTTCTCGATTTTGGTGATTTTCCCTAGTGGTACCCCTAGGGAAATCCGTAAAAATTCGTCGGATTTCGACGAAGCCAATTCTCGATGCGTTTTGATCGGCAAGCTTCCAGTAGCTATTCCGATTGAGTTTTCCCAAATTATTGGACTCGGATCCAAAATTTCACCAAATTTCACGATTTCTCGATTTTGGTGATTTTTCCTAGTGGTACCCCTAGGGAAATCCGTAAAAATTCGTCGGATTCCGACGAAGCCAATTCTCGATGAATTGTGACCGGCAAGCTTCCAGTAGCTATTCCGATCGAGTTTTCCCGAATTATTGGACTCGGATCCAAAATTTCACGATTTCTCGATTTTTGTGATTTTCCCTAGTGGTACCCCTAGGAAAATCCGTAAACATTCGTCGGATTTCGACGAAGCCAAATCACGATGCGTTGTGACCGGCAAGCTTCCAGTAACTATTCCGATCGAGTTTTCCCGAATTATTGGACTCGGATCCAAAATTTCACCACTTATTACGATTTCTCGATTTTGGTGATTTTCCCTAGTGGTTCCCCAAGGGAAATCCGTAAAAATTCGTCGGATTCCGACGAAGCCAATTCTCGATGCGTTGTGACCGGCAAGCTTCCAGTAGCTATTCCGATCGAGTTTTCCCGAATTATTGGACTCAGATCCAAAATTTCACTATTTCTCGATTTTGGTGATTTTCCCTAGTGGTACCCCTAGGGAAATCCGTATAAATTCGTCGAATTCCGACGAAACCAATTCTCGATGCGTTGTGACCGGCAAGCTTCCAGTAGCTATTCCGATCTAGTTTTTCCGAATTATTGCACTCGGATCCAAAATTTCACCACTTTTTACGATTTCTCGATTTTGGTGATTTTCCCTAGTGGTACCGCAAGGGAAATCCATAAAAATTCGTCGGATTCCGACGAAGCCAATTCTCGATGCGTTGTGACCGGCAAGCTTCCAGTAGCTATTCCGATCGAGTTTTCCCGAATTATTGGACTCGGATCCAAAATTTCACCACTTTTTACGATTTCTCGATTTTGGTGATTTTTCCAAGTGGTACCCCTAAGGAAATTCGTAAAAATTCGCCGGATTCCGATGAAACTAATTCTCCATGCGTTGTGACCGGCAAGCTTCCAGTAGCTTTTCCGATCGAGTTGTCCCGAATTATTGGACTCGGATCAAAAATTTCACGATTTCTCGATTTTGGTGATTTTCCCTAGTGGTACCCCTAGGAAAATCCGTAAAAATTCGTCGGATTCCGACGAAGCCAAATCACGATGCGTTGTGACCGGCAAGCTTCCAGTAGCTATTTCGATCGAGTTTTCCCAAATTATTGGACTCGGATCCAAAATTTCACGATTTCTCGATTTTGGTGATTTTTCATAGTGGTACCCCTAGGGAAATCCGTAAAAATTCATCGGATTCCGACGAAGCCAATTCTCAATGCGTTGTGACCGGCAAGCTTCCAGTAGCTATTCCGATCGAGTTTTCCCGAATTATTGGACTAGGATCAAAAATTTCACGATTTCTCGATTTTGGTGATTTTCCATAGTGGTACCCCTAGGGAAATCCGTAAAAATTCGTCGGATTCCGACGAAGCAAATTCTCGATGCGTTGTGACTGGCAAGCTTCCAGTACCTGTTCCGATCGAGTTTTCCCGAATTATTGGACTCGGATCCAAAATTTCACGATTTCTCGATTTTTGTGATTTTTCCTAGTGGTACCCATAGGGAAATCCGTAAAAATTCGTCCGATTCCGACGAAGCAAATTCTCGATGCGTTGTGACCGGCAAGCTTCCAGTAGCTATTCCGATCGAGTTTTCCCGAATTATTTGACTCGGATCCAAAATTTCACCAAATTTCACGATTTCTCGATTTTGGTGATTTTTCCTAGTGGTACCCCAAGGGAAATCCGTAAAAATTCGTCGGATTCCGACGAAGCCAATTCTCGATGCGTTGTGACCGGCAAGCTTCCAGTAGCTATTCCGATCGAGTTTTCCCGAATTATTGGACTCGGATCCAAAATTTCACCACTTTTTACGATTTCTCGATTTTGGTGATTTTCCCTAGTGGTACCCCAAGGGAAATCCGTAAAAATTCGTCGGATTCCGACGAAGCCAATTCTCGATGCGTTGTGACCGGCAAGCTTCCAGTAGCTATTCCGATCGAGCTTTCCCGAATTGTTGGACTCGGATCCAAAATTTCATGATTTCTCGATTTTGGTGATTTTCTCTAGTGGTACCCCTTGGAAAATCCGTAAAAATTCGTCGGCTTCCGCCGAAGCCAATTCTCGATGCGTTGTGTCCGGCAAGCTTCCAGTAGCTATTCCGATCGAGTTTTCCTGAATTCTTGGACTCGGATCGAAAATTTCACCACTTTTTACGATTTCTCGATTTTGATGATTTTTCCTAGTGGTACCCCTAGGGAAATTCGTAAAAATTCGCCGGATTTCGACGAAACTAATTCTCTATGCGTTGTGACCGGCAAGCTTCCAGTAGCTTTTCCGATCGAGTTGTCCCGAATTATTGGACTCGGATCAAAAATTTCACGATTTCTCGATTTTGGTGATTTTTCCTAGTGGTACCCCTAGGAAAATCCGTAAAAATTTGTCGGATTCCGACGAAGCCAAATCACGATGCGTTGTGACCGGCAAGCTTCCAGTATCTATTCCGATCGAGTTTTCCCGAATTATTGGACTCGGATCCAAAATTTCACGATTTCTCGATTGTGGTGATTTTTCATAGTGGTACCCCTAAGGAAATCCGTAAAAATTCGTCGGATTCTGACGAAGCCAATTCTCAATGCGTTGTGACCGGCAAGCTTCCATTAGCTATTCCGATCGAGTTTTCCCGAATTATTGGAATAGGATCAAAAATTTCACGATTTCTCGATTTTGGTGATTTTCCATAGTGGTACCCCTAGGGAAATCCGTAAAAATTCGTCGGATTCCGACGAAACAAATTCTCGATGCGTTGTGACTGGCAAGCTTCCAGTACCTATTCCGATCGAGTTTTCCCGAATTATTGGACTCGGATCCAAAATTTCACGATTTCTCGATTTTTGTGATTTTTCCTAGTGGTACCCATAGGGAAATCCGTAAAAATTCGTCTGATTCCGACGAAGCAAATTCTCGATGCGTTGTGACCGGCAAGCTTCCAGTAGCTATTCCGATCGAGTTTTCCCGAATTATTGTACTCGGATCTAAAATTTCACCACTTTTTACGATTTCTCGATTTTGGTGATTTTTCCTAGTGGTACCCCTAGGGAAATCCGTAAAAATTCGTTGGATTCCGATGAAGCCAATTCTCGATGCGTTGTGACCGGCAAGCTTCCAGTAGCTATTCCGATCGAGTTTTCCCGAATTATTGGACTCGGATAAAAAATTTCACGATTTCTCGATTTTGGTGATTTTCCCTAGTGGTAGCCCAAGGAAAATCCGTAAAAATTCGTCGGATTTCGACGAAGCCAAATCACGATGCGTTGTGACCGGCAACCTTCCAGTAGCTATTCCGATTGAGTTTTCCCGAATTATTGGACTCGGATCCGAAATTTCACCACTTTTTACGATTTCTCGATTTTCGTGATTTTCCCTAGTGGTACCCCTAGGGAAATCCGTAAAAATTCGTCGGATTCCGACGAAGCCAATTCTCGATGCGTTATGACCGGCAAGCTTCCAGTAGCTATTCCGATTGAGTTTTCCGGAATTATTGGACTCGGATCCAAAATTTCACCATATTTCACTATTTCTCGATTTTGGTGATTTTTCCTAGTGGTACCCCTAGGGAAATCCGTAAAAATTCGTCGGATTCCGACGAAGCCAATTCTCGATGCGTTGTGACCGGCAAGCTTCCAGTAGCTATTCCGATCGAGTTTTCCCGAATTATTGGACTCGGATCCAAAATTTCACAATTTCTTTATTTTGGTGATTTTCCCTAGTGGTACCCCTAGGAAAATCCGTAAACATTCGTCGGATTCCGACGAAGCCAAATCACGATGCGTTGTGACCGGTAAGCTTCCAGTAGCTATTGCGATCGAGTTTTCCCGAATTATTGGACTCGGATCCAAAATTTCGCCACTTATTACGATTTCTCGATTTTTGTGATTTTCCCTAGTGGTACCCCAAGGGAAATCCGTAAAAATTCGTCGGATTCCGACGAAGCCAATTCTCGATGCGTTGTGACCGGCAAGCTTCCAGTAGCTATTCCGATCGAGTTTTCCCGAATTATTGGACTCGGATCCAAAATTTCACGATTTCTCGATTTTGTTGATTTTCCCTAGTGGTACCCCTAGGAAAATCCGTAAAAATTCGTCGGATTTCGACGAAGCAAATTCTCGATGCGTTGTGACCGGCAAGCTTCCAGTAGCTATTCCGATCGAGTTTTCCCGAATTATTGGACTCGGATCCAAAATTTCACCACTTTTTACGATTTCTCGATTTTGGTGATTTTCCCTAGTGGTACCCCAAGGAAAATCCGTAAAAATTCGTCAGATTCCGACGAAGCCAATTCTCAATGCGTTGTGACCGGTAAGCTTCCAGTAGCTATTCCGATCGAGTTTTCCCGAATTATTGGACTCGGATCCAAAATTTCACGATTTCTCGATTTTGGTGATTTTCCCTAATGGTACCCCTAGGGAAATCCGTAAAAATTCGTCGGCTTCCGACGAAGCCAATTCTCGATGCGTTGTGACCATCAAGCTTCCAGTAGCTATTCCGATCGAGTTTTCCCGAATTATTGGACTCGGATCCAAAATTTCACCACTTTTTACGATTTCTCGATTTTGGTGATTTTTCCTGGTACCCCTAGGAAAATCCGTAAAAATTCGTCGGATTCCGACGAAGCCAATTCTCGATACGTTGTGACCGGCAAGCTTCCAGTAACTATTCTGATCGATTTTTCCCGAATTATTGGACTCGGATCAAAAATTTCACCACTTTTTACGATTTCTCAATTTTGGTGATTTTCCCTAGTGGTACCCCTAGGGAAATCCGTAAAAATTCGTCGGATTCCGACGAAAATAATTCTCGATGCGTTGTGACCGGCAAGCTTCCAGTAGCTATTCCGATCGAGTTTTCCCGAATTATTGGACTCGGATCCAAAATTTCACCACTTTTTACGATTTCTCGATTTTGGTGATTTTTCCCTAATGGTACCTCTAGGGAAATCCGTAAAAATTCGTCGAATTTGGACGAAACCAATTCTCGATGCATTGTGACCGGCAAGCTTCCAGTAGCTATTCCGATCGAGTTCTCCCGAATTATTGGACTCGGATCCAAAATTTCACCACTTTTTACGATTTCTCGATATTGGTGATTTTTCCTAGTGGTACTCCTAGGGAAATCCGTAAAAATTCGTCGGATTCCGACGAAGCCAATTCTCGATGCGTTGTGACCGGCAAGCTTCCAGTACCTTTTCCGATCGAGTTTTCCCGAATTATTGGACTCGGATCCAAAATTTCACCAAATTTCAGGTTTTCTCGATTTTGGTAATTTTTCCTAGTGGTACCCCTAATTAAATCTGTAAAAATTCATCGGATTCCGACGAAACCAATTCTCGATGCGTTGTGACCGGCAAGCTTCCAGTAGTTGTTCCGATCGAATTTTCTCGAATTATTGGAATCGGATCCAAAATTTCACCACTTTTTATGATTTCACGATTTTGGTGATTTTCCCTAGTGGTACCCCTAGGGAAATCCGTAAAAATTCGTCGAATTTCGGCGAAGACAATTCTCGATGCGTTGTGACCGGCAAGCTTCCAGTAGATATTCCGATCGAATTTTCCCGAATTATTGGACTCGGATCCAAAATTTCACGATTTCTCGATTTTTGTGATTTTCCCTAGTGGTACCCCTAGGGAAATCCGTAAAAATTCGTCGGATTCCGACGAAGCCAATTCTCGATACGTTGTGATCGGCAAGCTTCCAGTAGCTATTCCGATCGAGTTTTCCCGAATTATTGGACTCAGATCCAAAATTTCACGATTTCTCGATTTTTGTGATTTTACCTAGTGGTACCCCTAGGAAAATCCGTAAAAATTCGTCGGATTCCGACGAAGCCAATTCTCAAAGCGTTGTAACCGGCAAGCTTCCAGTAGCTATTTCGATCGAGTTTTCCCAAATTATTGGACTCGGATCCAAAATTTCACAACTTTTTACCATTTCTCGATTTTGGTGATTTTCTCTAGTGGTACCCCTAGGGAAATCCGTAAAAATTCGTCGTATTCTTACGAAGCCAATTCTCGATGCTTTGTGATCGGCAAGCTTCCAGTAGCTATTCCGATCGAGTTTTCCCGAATTATTGGACTCGGATCCAAAATTTCATCACTTTTTACGATTTCTCGATTTTGGTGATTTTTCCTAGTGGTACCCCTAGGGAAATCCGTAAAAATTCGTCGGATTCCGGCGAAACCTATTCTCGATGCGTTGTGACCGGCAAACGTCTAGTAGCTATTCCGATCGAGTTTTCCCGAATTATTGGACTCGGATCCAAAATTTCACGATTTCTCGATTTTGTTTATTTTCCCTAGTGGTACCCCTAGGGAAATCCGTAAAAATTCGTCGGATTTCGACGAAGCAAATTCTCGATGCGTTGTGACCGGCAAGCTTCCAGTAGCTTTTCCGATCGAGTTTTCCCGAATTATTGGACTCGAATCAAAAATTTAACCACTTTTTACGATTTCTCGATTTTGGTGATTTTCCCTAGTGGTACCCCTAGGGAAATCCGTAAAAATTTATCGGATTTCGATGAAGCCAATTCTCGATACGTGTTGACCGGCAAGCTTCCAGTAGCTATTCCGATCGAGTTTTCCCGAATTATTGGACTCGGATCAAAAATTTCTCCACTTTTTACGATTTCTCGATTTTGGTGATTTTTCCTAGTGGTACCCCTAGGAAAATCCGTAAAAATTCGTCGGATTCCGACGAAGCCAATTCTCGATGCGTTGTGACCGGCAAGCTTCCAGTAGCTATTTCGATCGAGTTTTCCCGAATTATTGGACTCGGATCCAAAATTTCACAACTTTTTACAATTTCTCGATTTTGGTGATTTTCTCTAGTGGTACCCCTAGGGAAATCCGTAAAAATTCGTCGTATTCCGACGAAGCCAATTCTCGATGCTTTGTGACCGGCAAGCTTTCAGTAGCTATTCCGATCGAGTTTTCCCGAATTATTGGACTCGGATCAAAAATTTCATCACTTTTTACGATTTCTCGATTTTGGTGATTTTCCCTAGTGGTACCCCTAGGAAAATCCGTAAAAATTCATCGAATTTGGACGAAACCAATTCTCGATGCATTGTGACCGGCAAGCTTCCAGTAGCTATTCCGATCGAGTTTTCCCGAATTATTGGACTCGAATCCAAAATTTTACGATTTCTCGATTTTGGTGATTTTCCCTAGTGGTACCCCTAGGAAAATCCGTAAAAATTCGTCGGATTCCGACGAAGCCAATTCTCGATACGTTGTGACCGGCAAGCTTCCAGTAACTATTCTGATCGATTTTTCCCGAATTATTGGACTCGGATCAAAAATTTCACCACGTTTTACGATTTCTCAATTTTGGTGATTTTCCCTAGTGGTACCCCTAGGGAAATCCGTAAAAATTCGTCGGATTCCGACGAAAATAATTCTCGATGCGTTGTGACCGGCAAGCTTCCAGTAGATATTCCGATCGAGTTTTCCCGAATTATTGGACTCGGATCCAAAATTTCACCACTTTTTACGATTTCTCGATTTTGGTGATTTTTCCCTAGTGGTACCCCTAGGGAAATCCGTAAAAATTCGTCGAATTCCGACGAAAATAATTCTCGATGCGTTGTGACCGGCAAGCTTCCAGTAGATATTCCGATCGAGTTTTCCCGAATTATTGGACTCGGATCCAAAATTTCACCACTTTTTACGATTTCTCGATTTTGGTGATTTTCCCTAGTGGTACCCCAAGGGAAATCCGTAAAAATTCGTCGGATTCCGACGAAGCCAATTCTCAATGCGTTGTGACCGGTAAGCTTCCAGTAGCTATTCCGATCGAGTTCTCCCGAATTATTGGACTCGGATCCAAAATTTCACCAAATTTCAGGTTTTCTCGATTTTGGTAATTTTTCCTAGTGGTACCCCTAATTAAATCCGTAAAAATTCGTCGGATTCCGGCGAAACCTATTCTCGATGCGTTGTGACCGGCAAACGTCTAGTAGCTATTCCGATCGAGTTTTCCCGAATTATTGGACTCGGATCCAAAATTTCACGATTTCTCGATTTTGTTGATTTTCCCTAGTGGTACCCCTAGGGAAATCCGTAAAAATTCGTCGGATTTCGACGAAGCAAATTCTCGATGCGTTGTGACCGGCAAGCTTCCAGTAGCTTTTCCGATCGAGTTTTCCCGAATTATTGGACTCGAATCAAAAATTTCACCACTTTTTACGATTTCTCGATTTTGGTGATTTTCCCTAGTGGTACCCCTAGGGAAATTCGTAAAAATTTATCGGATTTCGATGAAGCCAATTCTCGATACGTGTTGACCGGCAAGCTTCCAGTAGCTATTCCGATCGAGTTTTCCCGAATTATTGGACTCGGATCAAAAATTTCTCCACTTTTTACGATTTCTCGATTTTGGTGATTTTCCCTAGTGGTACCCCTAGGAAAATCCGTAAAAATTCGTCGGATTCCGACGAAGTCAATTCTCGATGCGTTGTGACCGGCAAGCTTCCAGTAGCTATTTCGATCGAGTTTTCCCGAATTATTGGACTCGGATCCAAAATTTCACAACTTTTTACAATTTCTCGATTTTGGTGATTTTCTCTAGTGGTACCCCTAGGGAAATCCGTAAAAATTCGTCGTATTCCGACGAAGCCAATTCTCGATGCTTTGTGACCGGCAAGCTTTCAGTAGCTATTCCGATCGAGTTTTCCCGAATTATTGGACTCGGATCAAAAATTTCATCACTTTTTACGATTTTTCGATTTTGGTGATTTTCCCTAGTGGTACCCCTAGGGAAATCCGTAAAATTTCGTCGAATTCCGATGAAGCCAATTCTGGATGCATTGTGACCGGCAAGCTTTCAGTAGCTATTCCAATCGAGTTTTCCCGAATTATTGGACTCGGATCCAAAATTTCACGATTTCTCGATTTTGATGATTTTCCCTAGTGGTACCCCTAGGGAAATCCGTAAAAATTCGTCGGATTCCGACGAAGCCAATTCTCGATGCGTTGTGACCGGCAAGCATCCAGTACCAATTCCGATCGAGTTTTCCCGAATTATTGGACTCGGATCCAAAATTTTACGATTTCTCGATTTTGGTGATTTTCCCTAGTGGTACCCCTAGGAAAATCCGTAAAAATTCGTCGGATTCCGACGAAGCGAATTCTCGATGCGTTGTGACCGGCAAGCTTCCAGTAGCTATTCCGATCGAGTTTTCCCAAATTATTGGACTCGGATCAAAAATTTCACGATTTCTCGATTTTGGTGATTTTACCTAGTGGTACCCCTAGGAAAATCCGTAAAAATTCGTCGGATTCCGACGAAGCCAATTCTAGATTCGTTGTGTCCGGCAAGCTTCCAGTAGCTATTTCGATCGAGTTTTCCCGAATTATTGGACTCGGATCCAAAATTTCACAACTTTTTATAATTTCTCGATTTTGGTGATTTTCTCTAGTGGTACCCCTAGGGAAATCCGTAAAAATTCGTCGTATTCCTACGAAGCCAATTCTAGATGCTTTGTGACCGGCAAGCTTCCAGTAGCTATTCCGATCGAGTTTTCCCGAATTATTGGACTCGGATCAGAAATTTCATCACTTTTTACGATTTCTCGATTTTGGTGATTTTTCCTAGTGGTACCCCTAGGGAAATCCGTAAAAATTCGTCGGATTCCGGCGAAGCCTATCCTCGATGCGTTGTGACCGGCAAACTTCTAGTAGCTATTCCGATCGAGTTTTCCCGAATTATTGGACTCGGATCCAAAATTTCACGATTTCTCGATTTTGGTGATTTTCCCCAGTGGTACCCCTAGGGAAATCCGTAAAAATTCGTCGGATTTCGACGAAGCAAAATCTCGATGCGTTGTGACCGGCAAGCTTCCAGTAGCTTTTCCGATCGAGTTTTCCTGAATTATTGGACTCGGATCAAAAATTTCACGATTTCTCGATTTTGGTGATTTTCCATAGTGGTACCCCTAGGGAAATCCGTAAAAATTCGTCGGATTCCGACGAAGCCAATTCTCGATGCGTTGTGACCGGCAAGCTTCCAGTACCTATTCCGATCGAGTTTTCCCGAATTATTGGACTCGGATCCAAAATTTCACGATTTCTCGATTTTTGTGATTTTTCCTAGTGGTACCCATAGGGAAATCCGTAAAAATTCGTCGAATTCCGACGAAGCAAATTCTAGATGCGTTGTGACCGGCAAGCTTCTAGTAGCTATTCCGATCGAGTTTTCCCGAATTATTGGACTCGGATCCAAAATTTCACCACTTTTTACGATTCTCGATTTTGGTGATTTTTCCTAGTGGTACCCCTAGGGAAATCCGTAAAAATTCGTCGGATTCCGACGAAGCCAATTCTCGATGCGTTGTGACCGGCAAGCTTCCAGTAGCTATTCCGATCGAGTTTTCTCGAATTATTGGACTCGGATCAAAAATTTCTCGATTTCTCGATTTTGGTGATTTTCCCTAGTGTTACCCCTAGGAAAATCCGTAAACATTCGTCGGATTCTGACGAAGCCAAATCATGATGCGTTGTGACCGGCAAGCTTCCAGTAGCTCTTTCGATCGAGTTTTCCCGAATTATTGGACTCGGATCCAAAATTTTATGATTTCTCGATTTTGGTGATTTTCTCTAGTGGTACCCCTTGGAAAATCCGTAAAAATTCATCGAATTCCGACGAAGCCAATTCTGGATGCGTTGTGACCGGCAAGCTTCCAGTAGCTATTACGATCGAGTTTTCCAGAATTCTTGGACTCGGATCCAAAATTTCACCACTTTTTACGATTTCTCGATTTTGGTGATTTTTCCTAGTGGTACCCCTAGGGAAATTCGTAAAAATTCGCCGGATTCCGACGAAACTAATTCTCCATGCGTTGTGACCGGCAAGCTTCCAGTAGCATTTCCGATCGAGTTTTCCCGAATTATTGGACTCGGATCAAAAATTTCACGATTTCTCGATTTTGGTGATTTTCCCTAGTGGTACCCCTAGGAAAATCCGTAAAAATTAATCGGATTCCGACGAAGCCAAATCACGATGCGTTATGACCGGCAACCTTCCAGTAGCTATTCCGATCGAGTTTTCCCGAATTATTGGACTCGGAACCGAAATTTCACCACTTTTTACGATTTCTCGATTTTGGTGATTTTCCCTAGTGGTACCCCTAGGGAAATCCGTAAAAATTCGTCGGATTCCGACGAAGCCAATTCTCGATGCGTTGTGACCGGCAAGCTTCCAGTAGCTATTCCGATTGAGTTTTCGCGAATTATTGGACTCGGATCCAAAATTTCACCAAATTTCACGATTTCTCGATTTTTGTGATTTTTCCTAGTGGTACCCCTAGGGAAATCCGTAAAAATTCGTCGGATTCCGACGAAGCCAATTCTCGATGCGTTGTGACCGGCAAGCTTCCAGTAGCTATTCCGATCGAGTTTTCCCGAATTATTGGACTCGGATCCAAAATTTAACAATTTCTCGATTTTGGTGATTTTCCCTAGTGGTACCCCTAGGAAAATCCGTAAACATTCGTCGCATTCCGACGAAGCCAAATCACGATGCGTTGTGACCGGTAAGCTTCCAGTAGCTATTCCGATCGAGTTTTCCCGAATTATTGGACTCGGATCCAAAATTTCACCACTTATTACGATTTCTCGATTTTGGTGATTTTCCCTAGTGGTACCCCAAGGGAAATCCGTAAAAATTCGTCGGATTCCGACGAAGCGAATTCTCGATGCGTTGTGACCGGCAAGCTTCCAGTAGTTATTCCGATCGAGTTTTCCCGAATTATTGGACTCGGATCCAAAATTTCACGATTTCTCGATTTTGTTGATTTTCCCTAGTGGTACCCCTAGGGAAATCCGTAAAAATTCGTCGGATTTCGACGAAGCAAATTCTCGATGCGTTGTGACCGGCAAGCTTCCAGTAGCTATTCCGATCGAGTTTTCCCGAATTATTGGACTCGGATCCAAAATTTCACCACTTTTTACGATTTCTCGATTTTGGTGATTTTCCCTAGTGGTACCCCAAGGGAAATCCGTAAAAATTCGTCGGATTCCGACGAAGCGAATTCTCAATGCGTTGTGACCGGTAAGCTTCCAGTAGCTATTCCGATCGAGTTTTCCCGAATTATTGGACTCAGATCCAAAATTTCACGATTTCTCGATTTTGGTGATTTTCCCTAATGGTACCCCTAGGGAAATCCGTAAAAATTCGTCGGCTTCCGACGAAGCCAATTCTCGATGCGTTGTGACCATCAAGCTTCCAGTAGCTATTCCGATCGAGTTTTCCCGAATTATTGGACTCGGATCCAAAATTTCACCACTTTTTACGATTTCTCGATTTTAGTGATTTTTCCTAGTGGTACCCCTAGGAAAATCCGTAAAAATTCTTCGGATTTCGACGAAGCCAATTCTCGATGCATTGTGACCGGCAAGCTTCCAGTAGCTATTCCGATCGAGTTTTCCCGAATTTTTGGACTCGGATCCAAAATTTCACGATTTCTCGATTTAGGTGATTTTCCCTAGTGGTACCCCTAGAAAAATCCCTAAAAATTCGTCGGATTCCGATGAAACCACTTCTCGATGCGTTGTGACCGGCAAGCTTTCAGTAGCTATTCCGATCAAGTTTTCTAGAATTATTGGACTCGGATCCAAAATTTCACCACTTTTTACGATTTTTCGATTTTTGTGATTTTCCCTAATGGTACCCCTAGGGAAATTCGAAAAAATTCGTCAGATTCCGACGAAGCCAATTCTCGATGCGTTGTGACCGGCAAGCTTTCAGTAGCTATTCCGATCGAGTTTTTCCGAATTATTGGACTCGGATCCAAAATTTCACGATTTTTCGATTTTGGTGATTTTCCCTAGTGGTACCCCTAGGGAAATCCGTTAAAATTCGTTGGATTCCGACGAAGCCAATTCTCGATGCGTTGTGACCGGCAAGCTTCCAGTAGCTATTCCGATCGAGCTTTCCCGAATTATTGGACTCGAATCCAAAATTTCACGATTTCTCGATTTTGGTGATTATCCCTAGTGGTACCCCTAGGGAAATCCGTAAAAATTTATCGGATTCCGACGAAACCAATTCTCAATGCGTTGTGACCGGTAAGCTTCCAGTAGCTATTCCGATCGAGTTTTCCCGAATTATTGGACTCGGATCAAAAATTTCATCACTTTTTACGATTTCTCGATTTTGGTGATTTTCCCTAGTGGTACCCCTAGGAAAATCCGTAAAAATTCGTCGAATTCCGACGAAGCCAATTCTCGATGCGTTGTGACCGGCAAGCTTCCAGTAGCTATTCCGATCGAGTTTTCCCGAATTATGGGACTCGGATCCAAAATTTCACGATTTCTCGATTTTGATGATTTTCCCTAGTGGTACCCCTAGGGAAATCCGAAAAAATTCGTCGGATTCCGACGAAGCCAAATCTCGATGCGTTGTGACCGGCAAGCTTCCAGTAGCTATTCCGATCGAGTTTTCCCGAATTATTGCACTCGAATCCAAAATTTCACGATTTCTCGATTTTGGTGATTTTCCCTAGTGGTACCCATAGGAAAATCAGTAAAAATTCATCGGATTCCGACGAAGCCAATTCTCGATTCGTTGTGTCCGGTAATCTTCCAGTAGCTATTTCAATCGAGTTTTCCCGAATTATTGGACTCGTATCCAAAATTTCACAACTTTTTACTATTTCTCGATTTTGGTGATTTTCTCTAGTGGTACCCCTAGGGAAATCCGTAAAAATTCGTCGTATTCCTACGAAGCCAATTCTAGATGCTTTGTGACCGGCATGCTTCCAGTAGCTATTCCGATCGAGTTTTCCCGAATTATTGGACTCGGATCAGAAATTTCATCACTTTTTACGATTTCTCGATTTTGGTGATTTTTCCTAGTGGTACCCCTAGGGAAATCCGTAAAAATTCGTCGGATTCCGGCGAAGCCTATTCTCGATGCGTTGTGACCGGCAAACTTTTAGTAGCTATTCCGATCGAGTTTTCTCGAATTATTGGACTCGGATCCAAAATTTCACGATTTCTTGATTTTGGTGATTTTCCCTAGTGGTACCCCTAGGGAAATCCGTAAAAATTCGTCGGATTTCGACGAAGCAAATTCTCGATGCGTTGTGACCGGCAAGCTTCCAGTAGCTTTTCCGATCGAGTTTTCCCGAATTATTGGACTCGGATCCAAAATTTCACGATTTCTCGATTTTGGTGATTTTCCATAGTGGTACCCCTAGGGAAATCCGTAAAAATTCGTCGCATTCCGACGAAGCCCATTCTCGATGCATTGTGACCGGCAAGCTTCCAGTACCTATTCCGATCGAGTTTTCCCGAATTATTAGACTCGGATCCAAAATTTCACGATTTCTCGATTTTTGTGATTTTTCCTTGTGGTACCCATAGGGAAATCCGTAAAAATTCGTCAGATTCCGACGAAGCAAATTCTCGATGCGTTGTGACCGGCAAGCTTCTAGTAGCTATTCCGATCAATTTTTCCCGAATTATTGGACTCGGATCCAAAATTTCACCACTTTTTACGATTTCTCGATTTTGGTGATTTTTCCTAGTGGTACCCCTAGGGAAATCCGTAAAAATTTGTCGGATTCCGACGAAGCCAATTCTCAATGCGTTGTGACCGGCAAGCTTCCAGTAGCTATTCCGATCGAGTTTTCCCGAATTATTGGACTCGGATCCAAAATTTCTCAATTTCTCGATTTTGGTGATTTTCGCTAGTGGTACCCCTAGGAAAATCCGTAAACATTCGTCGGATTCTGACGAAGCCAAATCACGATGCGTTGTGACCGGCAAGCTTCCAGTAGCTATTCCGATCGAGTTTTCCCGAATTATTGGACTCGGATCCAAAATTTCATGATTTCTCGATTTTGGTGATTTTCTCTAGTGGTACCCCTTGGAAAATCCGTAAAAATTCATCGAATTCCGACGAAGCCAATTCTCGATGCGTTGTGACCGGAAAGCTTCCAGTAGCTATTTCGATCGAGTTTTCCCAAATTTTTGGACTCGGATCCAAAATTTCACCACTTTTTACGATTTCTCGATTTTGGTGATTTTTCCTAGTGGTACCCTTAGGGAAATTCGTAAAAATTCGCCGGATTCCGACGAAACTAATTCTCCATGCGTTGTGACCGGCAAGCTTCCAGTAGCTTTTCCGATCGAGTTTTCCCGAATTATTGGACTCGGATCAAAAATTTCACGATTTCTCGATTTTGGTGATTTTCCCTAGTGGTACCCCTAGGAAAATCCGTAAAAATTCGTCGAATTCCGACGAAGCCAAATCACGATGCGTTGTGACCGGCAAGCTTCCAGTAGCTATTCCGATCGAGTTTTCCCGAATTATTGGATTCCGATCCAAAATTTCACGATTTCTCGATTTTGGTGATTTTTCATAGTGGTACCCCTAGGGAAATCCGTAAAAATTCGTCGGATACCGACGAAGCCAATTCTCGATGCGTTGTGATCGGCAAGCTTCCAGTAGCTATTCCGATCGAGTTTTCCCGAATTATTGGACTCGGATCCAAAATTTCACGATTTCACGATTTTTGTGATTTTCCATAGTGGTACCCATAGGGAAATCCGTAAAAATTCGTCAGATTCCGACGAAGCAAATTCTCGATGCGTTGTGACCGGCAAGCTTCTAGTAGCTATTCCGATCAATTTTTCCCGAATTATTGGACTCGGATCCAAAATTTCACCACTTTTTACGATTTCTCGATTTTGGTGATTTTTCCTAGTGGTACCCCTAGGGAAATCCGTAAAAATTTGTCGGATTCCGACGAAGCCAATTCTCAATGCGTTGTGACCGGCAAGCTTCCAGTAGCTATTCCGATCGAGTTTTCCCGAATTATTGGACTCGGATCCAAAATTTCTCAATTTCTCGATTTTGGTGATTTTCGCTAGTGGTACCCCTAGGAAAATCCGTAAACATTCGTCGGATTCTGACGAAGCCAAATCACGATGCGTTGTGACCGGCAAGCTTCCAGTAGCTATTCCGATCGAGTTTTCCCGAATTATTGGACTCGGATCCAAAATTTCATGATTTCTCGATTTTGGTGATTTTCTCTAGTGGTACCCCTTGGAAAATCCGTAAAAATTCATCGAATTCCGACGAAGCCAATTCTCGATGCGTTGTGACCGGAAAGCTTCCAGTAGCTATTTCGATCGAGTTTTCCCAAATTTTTGGACTCGGATCCAAAATTTCACCACTTTTTACGATTTCTCGATTTTGGTGATTTTTCCTAGTGGTACCCTTAGGGAAATTCGTAAAAATTCGCCGGATTCCGACGAAACTAATTCTCCATGCGTTGTGACCGGCAAGCTTCCAGTAGCTTTTCCGATCGAGTTTTCCCGAATTATTGGACTCGGATCAAAAATTTCACGATTTCTCGATTTTGGTGATTTTCCCTAGTGGTACCCCTAGGAAAATCCGTAAAAATTCGTCGAATTCCGACGAAGCCAAATCACGATGCGTTGTGACCGGCAAGCTTCCAGTAGCTATTCCGATCGAGTTTTCCCGAATTATTGGATTCCGATCCAAAATTTCACGATTTCTCGATTTTGGTGATTTTTCATAGTGGTACCCCTAGGGAAATCCGTAAAAATTCGTCGGATACCGACGAAGCCAATTCTCGATGCGTTGTGATCGGCAAGCTTCCAGTAGCTATTCCGATCGAGTTTTCCCGAATTATTGGACTCGGATCCAAAATTTCACGATTTCACGATTTTTGTGATTTTCCATAGTGGTACCCCTAGGGAAATCCGTAAAAATTCGTCGGATTCCGACGAAGCCAATTCTCGATGCGTTGTGACCGGCAAGCTTCCAGTACCTATGCCGATCGAGTTTTCCTGAATTATTGGACTCGGATCCAAAATTTCACGATTTCTCGATTTTGGTGATTTTACCTAGTGGTACCTCTAGGGAAATCCGTAAAAATTCGTCGGATTCCGATGAAGCAAATTCTCGATGCGTTGTGACCGGCAAGCTTCCAGTAGCTATTCCGATCGAGTTTTCCCGAATTATTGGACTCGGATCCAAAATTTCACCACTTTTTACGATTTCTCGATTTTGGTGATTTTTCTTAGTGGTACCCCTAGGGAAATCCGTAAAAATTCTTCGGATTTCGACAAAGCCAATTCTCGATGCATTGTGACCGGCAAGCTTCCAGTAGCTATTCCGATCGAGTTTTCCCGAATTTTTGGACTCGGATCCAAAATTTCACGATTTCTCGATTTTGGTGATTTTTCCTAGTGGTACTCCTAGGAAAATCCCTAAAAATTCGTCGGATTCCGATGAAACCACTTCTCGATGCGTTGTGACCGGCAAGCTTTCAGTAGCTATTCCGATCAAGTTTTCCAGAATTATTGGACTCGGATCGAAATTTCACCACTTTTTACGATTTTTCGATTTTTGTGATTTTCCCTAGTGGTACCCCTAGGGAAATCCGAAAAAATTCGTCGGATTCCGACGAAGCCAATTCTCGATGCGTTGTGACCGGCAAGCTTCCAGTAGCTATTCCGATCGAGTTTTCCCGAATTATTGGACTCGGATCCAAAATTTCACGATTTTTCGATTTTGGTGATTTTCCTTGGTGGTACCCCTAGGGAAATCCGTTAAAATTCGTTGGATTTCGACGAAGCCAATTCTCGATGCGTTGTGACCGGCAAGCTTCCAGTAGCTATTCCGATCGAGCTTTCCCGAATTATTGGACTCGAATCCAAAATTTCACGATTTCTCGATTTTGATGATTATCCCTAGTGGTACCCCTAGGAAAATCCGTAAAAATTTATCGGATTCCGACGAAACCAATTCTCAATGCGTTGTGACCGGTAAGCTTCCAATAGCTATTCCGATCGAGTTTTCCCGAATTATTGGACTCGGATAAAAAATTTCACCACTTTTTACGATTTCTCGATTTTGGTGATTTTCTCTAGTAGTACCACTAGGGAAATCCGTAAAAATTCGTTGGATTTCGATGAATCCAATTCTCGATGCGTTGTGACCGGCAAACTTCCAGTAGCTATTCCGAGCGAGTTTTCCTGAATTATTGGACTCGGATCCTAAATTTCACCACTTTTTACGATTTCTCGATGTTGGTGATTTTTCCTAGTGGTACCCCTAGTAAAATCTCTAAAAATTCGTCGGATTCCGATGAAGCCAATTCTCGATGCGTTGTGACCGGCAAGCTTCCAGTAGCTATTCCGATCGAGTTTTCCCGAATTATTGGACTCGGATCCAAAATTTCACGATTTCTCGATTTTGGTTATTTTCCCTAGTGGTACCCCTAGGAAAATCCGTAAAAATTCGTCGGATTCCGACGAAGTTAATTCTCGATGCGTTGTGACCGGCAAGCTTCCAGTAGCTATTCCGATCGAGTTTTCCCGAATTATTGGACTCGGATCCAAAATTTCACCACTTTTTACGATTTCTCCATTTTGATGATTTTTCCTAGTGGTACCCCTAGGAAAATTCGTAAAAATTCGATAGATTCCGACGAAGCCAATTCTCGATGAGTTGTGACCGGCAAGCTTCCAGTAGCTATTCCGATCGAGTTTTCCCGAATTATTGGACTCGGATCCAAAATTTCACTATTTCTCGATTTTGGTGATTTTCCCTAGTGGTACCCCTATAAAAATCCGTAAAAATTCGTCGGATTCCGACGAAGCCAATTCTCGATGCGTTGTGACCGGCAAGCTTTCAGTAGCTATTCCGATCGAGTTTTCCAGAATTATTGGACTCGGATCCAAAATTTCACCACTTTTTACGATTTCTCGATTTTGGTGATTTTCCCTAGTGGTACCACTAGGGAAATCCGTAAAAATTCGTCGTATTCCGACGAAGCCAATTCTTGATGCATTGTGATCGGCAAGCTTCCAGTAGCTATTCCTATCGAGTTTTCCCGAATTATTGGACTGGGATCCAAAATTTAACGATTTCTCGATTTTGGTGATTTTCCCTAGTGGTACCCCTAGGGAAATCCGAAAAAATTCGTCGGATTTCGACGAAGTCAATTCTCGATGCGTTGTGACCGGCAAGCTTCCAGTAGCTATTCTGATCGAGTTTTCCCGAATTATTGGACTCGGATCAAAAATTTCACAACTTTTTACGATTTCTCGATTTTTGTGATTTTCCCTAGTGGTACCCCTAGGGAAATCCGTAAAAATTCGTCAGATTCCGACGAAGCCAATTCTCGATGCGTTGTGACCGGCAAGCTTCCAGTAGCTATTCCAATCGAGTTTTCCCAAATTATTGGACTCGTATACAAAATTTTGCCACTTTTTACGATTTCTCGATTTTAGTGATTTTCCCTAGTGGTACCCCTAGGGAAATCCGTAAAAATTCGTCAGATTCCGACGAAGCCAATTATCGATGCGTTGTGACCGGCAAGCTTCCAGTAGCTATTCCGATCGAGTTTTCCCGAATTATTGGACTCGGATCCAAAATTTCACCACTTTTTACGATTTCTCGATTTTGGTGATTTTTCCTAGTGATACCCCTAGGGAAATTCGTAAAAATTCTTTGGATTCCGACGAAGCCAATTCTCAATGTATTGTGACCGGAAAGCTTCCAGTAGCTATTCCGATCAAGTTTTCCCGAATTTTTGGACTCGGATCCAAAATTTCTCGATTTCTCGATTTTGGTGATTTTCCCTAGTGGTACCCCTAGGAAAATCCGTAAAAATTCGTCGGATTCGGACGAAGCCAATTCTCGATGCGTTGTGACCGGCAAGCTTTCAGTAGCTATTCCGATCGAGTTTTCCAGAATTATTGGACTCGGATCCAAAATTTCACCAGTTTTTACGATTTCTCGATTTTGGTGATTTTCCCTAGTGGTACCCCTAGGGAAATCCGTAAAAATTCGTCGGATTCCGACGAAGTCAATTCTCGATGCGTTGTGACCGGCAAGCTTCCAGTAGCTATTCCGATCGAGTTTTCCCGAATTATTGGACTCGGATCCAAAATTTCTCGATTTCTCGATTTTGGTGATTTTCCCTAGTGGTACCCCTAAGGAAATCCGTAAAAATTTGTCGAATTCCGACGAAGCCAATTCTCGATGCGTTGTGACCGGCAAGCTTCCAGTAGCTATTCCGATCGAGTTTTCCCGAATTATTGGACTCGGATCCAAAATTTCACCACTTTTTACGATTTCTCGATTTTGGTGATTTTCCCTAGTGGTACCCCTAGGGAAATCCGTAAAAATTCGTCGAATTCCGACGAAGCCATTTCTCGATGCGTTGTGACCGGCAAGCTTCCGGTAGCTATTCCATTAGAGTTTTCCCGAATTATTGGACTCGAATCCAAAATTTCACGATTTCACGATTTTTGTGATTTTCCATAGTGGTACCCCTAGGAAAATCCGTAAAAATTCGTCGGATTCCGACGAAGCCAATTCTCGATGCGTTGTGACCGGCAAGCTTCCAGTAGCTATTCCGATCGAGTTTACCCGAATTATTGGACTCGGATCAAAAATTTCACGATTTCTCGATTTTGGTGATTTTCCCTAGTGGTACCCATAGGGAAATCCGTAAAAATTTGTCGGATTCCGACTTAGCCAATTCTCGATGCGTTGTGACCGGCATGCTTCCAGTAGCTATTCCGATCGAGTTTTCCCAAATTATTGGACTCGGATCCAAAATTTCACGATTTCACGATTTTGGTGATTTTCTCTAGTGGTACCCCTAGGAAAATCCGTAAAAATTCGTCGAATTCCGACGAAACCAATTCTCGATGCATTGTGACCGGCAAGCTTCCAGTAGCTATTCCGATCGAGTTTTCCCGAATTATTGGACTCGGATCCAAAATTTCACCACTTTTTACGATATGTCGATTTTGGTGATTTTTCCTAGTGGTACCCCTAGGGAAATCCGTAAAAATTCATCGGATTCCAACGAAGCCAATTCTCGATGCGTTGTGACCGGCAAGCTTCCAGTAGCTATTCCGATCGAGTTTTCCCGAATTATTGGACTCGGATCCAAAATTTCACGATTTGTCGATTTTGGTGATTTTCCCTAGTGGTACCCCTAGGAAAATCCGTAAAAATTCGTCGGATTCCGAAGAAGCCAATTCTCGATGCGTTGTGACCGGCAAGCTTCCAGTAGCTATTCCGATCGAGTTTTCCCGAATTATTGGACTCGGATCCAAAATTTCACAACTTTTTACGATTTCTCGATTTTGGTGATTTTTCCTAGTGGTACCCCTAGGAAAATCCGTAAAAATTCGTCGTATTCCGAAGAAGCAAATTCTCGATGCGATGTGACCGGCAAGCTTCCAGTAGCTATTCCGATCGAGTTTTCCCGAATTATTGGACTCGGATCCAAAATTTCACGATTTGTCGATTTTGTTGATTTTCTCTTGTGGTACCCCTAGGAAAATCCGTAAAAATTCGTCGAATTCCGACGAAGCCAATTCTCGATTCGTTGTGACCGGCAAACTTCCAGTAGCTATTCCGATCGAGTTTTCCCGAATTATTGGACTCGGATCCAAAATTTCACCACTTTTTACGATTTCTCGATTTTGGTGATTTTTCCTAATGGTACCCTTAGGGAAATCCGTAAAAATTCGTCGGATTCCGACGAAACCAATTCTCGATGCGTTGTGACCGGCAAGCTTCCAGTAGCTATTCCGATCGAGTTTTCCCGAATTATTGGACACGGATCCAAAATTTCACCACTTTTTACGATTTCTCGATTTTGGTGATTTTCCCTAGTGGTACCCCTAGGGAAATCCGTAAAAATTCGTCGGATAATGACGAAGTCAATTCTCGATGCGTTGTGATCGGCAAGCTTTCAGTAGCTATTCCGATCGAGTTTTCCCGAATTATTGGACTCGGATCCAAAATTTCACCACTTTTTACGATTTCTCGATTTTGGTGATTTTTCCTAGTAGTACCCCCTAGGGAAATCCGTAAAAATTCGTCGGATTCCAACGAAGCCAATTCTCGATGCATTGTGACCGGCAAGCTTCCAGTAGCTATTCCGATCGAGTTTTCCCGAATTATTGGACTCGGATCCAAAATTTCACTACTTTTTACGATTTCTCGATTTTGGTGATTTTTCCTAGTGGTACCCCTAGGGAAATCCGTAAAAATTCGTCGGATTTCGACGAAACCAATTCTCGATGCATTGTGACCGGCAAGCTTCCAGTAGCTATTCCGATCGAGTTTTCCCGAATCATTGGACTCGGATCCAAAATTTCACCACTTTTTACGATTTCTCGATTTTGGTGATTTTTCCTAGTGGTACCCCTAGGGAAATCCGTAAAAATTCGTCGGATTCCGACGAAGCCAATTCTCGATGCGTTGTGACCGGCAAACTTGCAGTAGCTATTCCGATCAAGTTTTTCCGAATTATTGGACTCGGATTCAAAATTTCACGATTTCTCGATTTTTGGTGATTTTCCCTAGTGGTACCTTTAGGGAAATCCATAAAAATTCGTTGGATTCCGACGAAGCCAATTCTCGATGCGTTGTGACCGGCAAACTTCCAGTAGCTATTCCGATCGAGTTTTCCCGAATTATTGGACTCGGATTCAAAATTTCACGATTTCTCGATTTTTGGTGATTTTCCCTAGTGGTACCTTTAGGGAAATCCATAAAAATTCGTTGGATTCCGACGAAGACAATTCTCGATGCGTTGTGACCGGCAAACTTCCAGTAGCTATTCCGATCGAGTTTTCCCGAATTATTGAACTCGGATTCAAAATTTCACGATTTCTCGATTTTGGTGATTTTTCCTAGTGGTACCCCTAGGGAAATCCGTAAAAATTCGTCGGATTCCGACGAAGCCAATTCTCGATGCGTTGTGACCGGCAAACTTGCAGTAGCTATTCCGATCAAGTTTTTCCGAATTATTGGACTCGGATTCAAAATTTCACGATTTCTCGATTTTTTGTGATTTTCCCTAGTGGTACCTTTAGGGAAATCCATAAAAATTCGTTGGATTCCGACGAAGCCAATTCTCGATGCGTTGTGACCGGCAAACTTCCAGTAGCTATTCCGATCGAGTTTTCCCGAATTATTGGACTCGGATCTAAAATTTCACCACTTTTTACGATTTCTCGATTTTGGTGATTTTCCCTAGAGGTACCCCTAGGGAAATCCGTAAAAATTCATCGGATTTGGACGAAGCCAATTCTCGATGCGTTGTGACCGGCAAGCTTCCAGTAGCTATTCCGATCGAGTTTTCCTGAATTATTGGACTCGGATCCAAAATTTCACCACTTTTTACGATTTCTCGATTTTGGTGATTTTTCCTAGTTGTAACCCTAGGGAAATCCGTAAAAATTCGTCGTATTCCGACGAAGCCAATTCTCGATGCGTTGTGACCGGCAAGCTTCCAGTAGCTATTCCGATCGAGTTTTCCCGAATCATTGGACTCGGATCCAAAATTTCACCACTTTTTACGATTTCTCGATTTTGGTGATATTTCCTAGTGGTACCCCTAGGGAAATCCGTAAAAATTCGTCGGATTCCGACGAAGCCAATTCTCGATGCGTTGTGACCGGCAAGATTCCAGTAGCTATTCCGATCAAGTTTTTCCGAATTATTGGACTCGGATCGAAAATTTCACCACTTTTTACGATTTCTCGATTTTGGTGATTTTCCCTAGTGGTACCCCTAGGAAAATCCGTAAAAATTCGTCGGATTCCGAAGAAGCCAATTCTCAATGCGTTGTGACCGGCAAGCTTCCAGTAGCTATTCCGATCGAGTTTTCCCAAATTATTGGACTCTGATCGAAAATTTCACCACTTTTTACGATTTCTCGATTTTGGTGATTTTCCCTAGTGGTACCGCTAGGGAAATCCGTAAAAATTCGTCGGATTCCGACGAAGCCAATTCTCGATGCGTTGTGACCGGCAAGCTTCCAGTAACTATTCCGATCGAGTTTTCCCGAATTATTGGACTCGGATCGAAAATTTCACCACTTTTTACGATTTCTCGATTTTGGTGATTTTCCCTAGTGGTACCCCTAAGGAAATCCGTAAAAATTCGACGGATTCCGACGAAGCCAATTCTCGATGCGTTGTGACCGGCAAGCTTCCAGTAGCCATTCCGATCGAGTTTTCCCGAATTATTGGACTCTGATCGAAAATTTCACCACTTTTTACGATTTCTCGATTTTGGTGATTTTCCCTAGTGGTACCATTAGGAAAATCCGTAAAAATTCGTCGGATTCCGACGAAGCCAATTCTCGATGCGTTGTGACCGGCAAGCTTTCAGTTGTTATTCCGATCGAGTTTTCCCGAATTATTGGACTCGGATCTAAAATTTCACCACTTTTTACGATTTCTCGATTTTGGTGATTTTCCCTAGTGGTACCCCTAAGGAAATCCGTAAAAATTCGACGGATTCCGACGAAGCTAATTCTCGATGCGTTGTGACCGGCAAGCTTCCAGTAGCTATTCCGATCGAGTTTTGCCGAATTATTGGACTCTGATCGAAAATTTCACCACTTTTTACGATTTCTCGATTTTGGTGATTTTCCCTAGTGGTACCATTAGGAAAATCCGTAAAAATTCGTCGGATTTCGACGAAGCCAATTCTCGATGCGTTGTGACCGGCAAGCTTCCAGTTGCTATTCCGATCGAGTTTTCCCGAATTATTGGACTCGGATCGAAAATTTCACCACTTTTTACGATTTCTCGATTTTGGTGATTTTCCCTAGTGGTACCCCTAAGGAAATCCGTAAAAATTCGACGGATTCCGACGAAGCCAATTCTCGATGCGTTGTGATCGGCAAGCTTCCAGTAGCTATTCCGATCGAGTTTTCCCGAATTATTGGACTCGGATCGAAAATTTCCCCACTTTTTACGATTTCTCGATTTTGGTGATTTTCCCTAGTGGTACCGCTAGGGAAATCCGTAAAAATTCGTCGGATTCCGACGAAACCAATTCTCGATGCGTTGTGAACGGCAAGCTTCCAGTAGCTATTCCGATCGAGTTTTCCCAAATTATTGGACTCGGATCCAAAATTTCACCACTTTTTACGATTTCTCGATTTTGGTGATTTTCCCTAATGGTACCCCTAAGGAAATCCGTAAAAATTCGTCGGATTCCGAAGAAGCCAATTCTCGATGCGTTGTGACCGGCAAGCTTCCAGTAGCTATTCCGATCGAGTTTTCCCGAATTATTGGACTCGGATCCAAAATTTCACCACTTTTTACGATTTCTCGATTTTGGTGATTTTCCCTAGTGGTACCCCTAGGAAAATCCGTAAAAATTCGTCGGATTACGGCGAAGCCAATTCTCGATGCGTTGTGACCGGCAAGCTTCCAGTAGCTATTCCGATCGAGTTTTCCCGAATTATTGGACTCGGATCGAAAATTTCACCACTTTTTACGATTTCTCGATTTTGGTGATTTTCCCTAGTGGTACACCTAAGGAAATCCGTAAAAATTCGACGGATTCCGACGAAGCCAATTCTCGATGCGTTGTGACCGGCAAGCTTGCAGTAACTATTTCGATCGAGTTTTCCTAAATTATTGGACTCAGATCCAAAATTTTACCACTTTTTACGATTTCTCGATTTTGGTGATTTTTCCTAGTGGTACACCTAGCGAAATCCATAAAAATTCGTCGGATTCCGACGAAGCCAATTCTCGATGCGTTGTGACCGGCAAGCTTCCAGTAGCTATTCCGATTGAGTTTTCCCAAATTATTGGACTCGGATCGAAAATTTCACCACTTTTTACGATTTCTCGATTTTGGTGATTTTTCCTAGTGGTACCCCTAGGGAAATCCGTTAAAATTCGTCGGATTCCGGCGAAGCCAATTCTCGATGCGTTGTGACCGGTAAGCTTCCAGTAGCTATTCCGATCGAGTTTTCCCAAATTATTGGACTCTGATCGAAAATTTCACCACTTTTTACCATTTCTCGATTTTGGTGATTTTTCCTAGTGGTACCCCTAAGGAAATCCGTAAAAATTCGACGGATTCCGACGAAGCCAATTCTCGATGCGTTGTGACCGGCAAGCTTCCAGGAGCTATTCCGATCGAGTTTTCCCGAATTATTGGACTCTGATCGAAAATTTCACCACTTTTTACGATTTTTCGATTTTGGTGATTTTCCCTAGTGGTACCATTAGGAAAATCCGTAAAAATTCGTCGGATTCCGACGAAGCCAATTGTCGATGCGTTGTGACCGGCAAGCTTCCAGTTGCTATTCCGATCGAGTTTTCCCGAATTATTGGGCTCGGATCGAAAATTTCACCACTTTTTACGATTTCTCGATTTTGGTGATTTTCCCTAGTGGTACCCCTAAGGAAATCCGTAAAAATTCGACGAATTCCGACGAAGCCAATTCTCGATGCGTTGTGACCGGCAAGCTTCCAGTAGCTATTCCGATCTAGTTTTCCCGAATTATTGGACTCGGATCGAAAATTTCACCACTTTTTACGATTTCTCGATTTTGGTGATTTTCCCTAGTGGTACCCCTAGGGAAATCCGTAAAACTTCATCGGATTCCGACGAAGCCAATTCTCGATGCATTGTGACCGGCAACTTCCAGTAGCTATTCCGATCGATTTTTCCCAAATTATTGGACTCGGATCGAAAATTTCACCACTTTTTACGATTTCTCGATTTTGGTGATTTTCCCTAGTGGTACCCCTAGGGAAATCCGTAAAAATTCGTCGGATTCCGAAGAAGGCAATTCTCGATGCGTTGTGACCGGCAACTTCCAGTAGCTATTCCGATCGAGTTTTCCCGAATTATTGGACTCGGATCCAAAATTTCACCACTTTTTACGACTTCTCGATTTTGGTGATTTTCCCTAGTGGTACCCCTAGGAAAATCCGTAAAAATTCGTCGGATTCCGAAGAAGCCAATTCTCGATGCGTTGTGACCGGCAAGCTTCCAGTAGCTATTCCGATCGAGTTTTCCCGAATTATTGGACTCGGATCCAAAATTTCACCACTTTTTACGATTTCTCGATTTTGGTGATTTTCCCTAGTGGTACCATTAGGAAAATCCGTAAAAATTCGTCGGATTCCGACGAAGCCAATTGTCGATGCGTTGTGACCGGCAAGCTTCCAGTTGCTATTCCGATCGAGTTTTCCCGAATTATTGGGCTCGGATCGAAAATTTCACCACTTTTTACGATTTCTCGATTTTGGTGATTTTCCCTAGTGGTACCCCTAAGGAAATCCGTAAAAATTCGACGAATTCCGACGAAGCCAATTCTCGATGCGTTGTGACCGGCAAGCTTCCAGTAGCTATTCCGATCTAGTTTTCCCGAATTATTGGACTCGGATCGAAAATTTCACCACTTTTTACGATTTCTCGATTTTGGTGATTTTCCCTAGTGGTACCCCTAGGGAAATCCGTAAAACTTCATCGGATTCCGACGAAGCCAATTCTCGATGCATTGTGACCGGCAACTTCCAGTAGCTATTCCGATCGATTTTTCCCAAATTATTGGACTCGGATCGAAAATTTCACCACTTTTTACGATTTCTCGATTTTGGTGATTTTCCCTAGTGGTACCCCTAGGGAAATCCGTAAAAATTCGTCGGATTCCGAAGAAGGCAATTCTCGATGCGTTGTGACCGGCAACTTCCAGTAGCTATTCCGATCGAGTTTTCCCGAATTATTGGACTCGGATCCAAAATTTCACCACTTTTTACGACTTCTCGATTTTGGTGATTTTCCCTAGTGGTACCCCTAGGAAAATCCGTAAAAATTCGTCGGATTCCGAAGAAGCCAATTCTCGATGCGTTGTGACCGGCAAGCTTCCAGTAGCTATTCCGATCGAGTTTTCCCGAATTATTGGACTCGGATCCAAAATTTCACCACTTTTTACGATTTCTCGATTTTGGTGATTTTCCCTAGTGGTACCCCTAGGAAAATCCGTAAAAATTCGTCGGATTCCGAAGAAGCCAATTCTCGATGCGTTGTGACCGGCAAGCTTCCAGTAGCTATTCCGATCGAGTTTTCCCGAATTATTGGACTCGGATCAAAAATTTCACCACTTTTTACGATTTCTCGATTTTGGTGATTTTCCCTAATGGTACCCCTAGGAAAATCCGTAAAAATTCGTCGCATTCCGAAGAAGCCAATTCTCGATGCGTTGTGACCGGCAAGCTTCCAGTAGCTATTCCGATCGAGTTTTCCCGAATTATTGGACTCGGATCCAAAATTTCACCACTTTTTACGATTTCTCGATTTTGGTGATTTTCCCTAGTGGTACCCCTAGGAAAATCCGTAAAAATTCGTCGAATTCCGAAGAAGCCAATTCTCGATGCGTTGTGACCGGCAAGCTTCCAGTAGCTATTCTGATCGAGTTTTCCCAAATTATTGGACTCTGATCTAAAATTTCAACACTTTTTACGATTTCTCGATTTTGGTGATTTTTCCTAGTGGTACCGCTAGGAAAATCCGTAAAAATTCGTCGGATTCCGACGAAGCCAATTCTCGATGCGTTGTGACCGGCAAGCTTCCAGTAGATATTCCGATCGAGTTTTCCCTAATTATTGGGCTCGGATCGAAAATTTCACCACTTTTTACGATTTCTCGATTTTGGTGATTTTCCCTAGTGGTACCCCTAGGAAAATCCGTAAAAATTCGTCGGATTCCGAAGAATCCAATTCTCGATGCGTTGTGACCGGCAACTTCCAGTAGCTATTCCGATTGAGTTTTCCGAATTATTTGACTCGGATCCAAAATTTCACCACTTTTTACGATTTCTCGATTTTGGTGATTTTTCCTAGTGGTACCCCTAGGGAAATCCGTAAAACTTCATCGGATTCCGACGAAGCCAATTCTCGATGCATTGTGACCGGCAAGCTTCCAGTAGCTATTCCGATCGAGTTTTCCCAAATTATTGGACTCTGATCGAAAATTTCACCACTTTTTACGATTTCTCGATTTTGGTGATTTTCCCTAGTGGTACCCCTAAGGAAATCCGTAAAAATTCGACGGATTCCGACGAAGCCAATTCTCGATGCGTTGTGACCGGCAAGCTTCCAGTAGCTATTCCGATCGAGTTTTCCCGAATTATTGGACTCTGATCGAAAATTTCACCACTTTTTACGATTTTTCGATTTTGGTGATTTTCCCTAGTGGTACCATTAGGAAAATCCGTAAAAATTCGTCGGATTCCGACGAAGCCAATTCTCGATGCGTTGTGACCGGCAGGCATCCAGTTGCTATTCCGATCGAGTTTTCCCGAATTATTGGGCTCGGATCGAAAATTTCACCACTTTTTACGATTTCTCGATTTTGGTGATTTTCCCTAGTGGTACCCCTAGGAAAATCCGTAAAAATTCGCCGGATTCCGAAGAAGCCAATTCTCGATGCGTTGTGACCGGCAAGCTTCCAGTAGCTATTCCGATCGAGTTTTCCCGAATTATTGGACTCGGATCCAAAATTTCACCACTTTTTACGATTTCTCGATTTTGGTGATTTTCCCTAGTGGTACCCCTAGGAAAATCCGTAAAAATTCGTCGGATTCCGAAGAAGCCAATTCTCGATGCGTTGTGACCGGCAAGCTTCCAGTAGCTATTTTGATCGAGTTTTCCCGAATTATTGGACTCGGATCCAAAATTTCACCACTTTTTACGATTTCTCGATTTTGGTGATTTTCCCTAATGGTACCCCTAGGAAAATCCGTAAAAAATCGTCGGATTCCGAATAAGCCAATTCTCGATGCGTTGTGACCGGCAAGCTTCCAGTAACTATTTCGATCGAGTTTTCCTAAATTATTGGACTCAGATCCAAAATTTTACCACTTTTTACGATTTCTCGATTTTGGTAATTTTTCCTAGTGGTACGTACCCCTAGGGAAATCCGTAAAAATTCGTCGGATTCCGACGAAGCCAATTCTCGATGCGTTGTGACCGGCAAGCTTCCAGTAGCTATTCCGATCGAGTTTTCCCAAATTATTGGACTCGGATCGAAAATTTCACCAATTTTTACGATTTCTCGATTTAGGTGATTTTTCCTAGTGGTACCCCTAGGGAAATCCGTAAAAATTCGTCGGATTTCGACGAAACCAATTCTCGATGCGTTGTGACCGGCAAGCTTCCAGTAACTATTCCGATCGAGTTTTCCCGAATTATTGGACTCGGATCCAAAATTTCACCACTTTTTACGATTTCTCGATTTTGGTGATTTTTCCTAGTAGTACCCCTAGGAAAATCCGTAAAAATTCGTCGGATTCCGACAAAGCCAATTCTCGATGCGTTGTGACCGGCAAGCTTCCAGTAGCTATTCCGATCGAGTTTTCCCGAATTATTGGACTCGGATCGAAAATTTCACCACTTTTTACGATTTCTCGATTTTGGTGATTTTCCCTAGTGGTACCCCTAGGAAAATCCGTAAAAATTCGTCGGATTCCGAAGAATCCAATTCTCGATGCGTTGTGACCGGCAACTTCCAGTAGCTATTCCGATCGAGTTTTCCGAATTATTGGACTCGGATCCAAAATTTCACCACTTTTTACGATTTCTCGATTTTGGTGATTTTCCCTAGTGGTACCCCTAGGGAAATCCGTAAAACTTCATCGGATTCCGACGAAGCCAATTCTCGATGCATTGTGACCGGCAAGCTTCCAGTACCTATTCCGATCGATTTTTCCCAAATTATTGGACTCGGATCGAAAATTTCACCACTTTTTACGATTTCTCGATTTTGGTGATTTTCCCTAGTGGTAGGGAAATCCGTAAAAATTCGTCGGATTCCGAAGAAGCCAATTCTCGATGCGTTGTGACCGGCAACTTCCAGTAGCTATTCCGATCGAGTTTTCCCGAATTATTGGACTCGGATCCAAAATTTCACCACTTTTTACGATTTCTCGATTTTGGTTATTTTCCCTAGTGGTACCCCTAGGAAAATCCGTAAAAATTCGTCGGATTCCGAAGAAGCCAATTCTCGATGCGTTGTGACCGGCAAGCTTCCAGTAGCTATTCCGATCGAGTTTTCCCGAATTATTGGACTCGGATCCAAAATTTCACCACTTTTTACGATTTCTCGATTTTGGTGATTTTCCCTAGTGGTACCCCTAAGGAAATCCGTAAAACTTCATCGGATTCCGACGAATCCAATTCTCGATGCGTTGTGACCGGCAAGCTTCCAGTAACTATTCCGATCGATTTTTCCCAAATTATTGGAGTCGGATCGAAAATTTCACCACTTTTTACGATTTCTCGATTTTGGTGATTTTCCCTAGTGGTACCCCTAGGGAAATCCGTAAAAATTCGTCGGATTCCGACGAAACCAATTTTCGATGCGTTGTGACCGGCAAGCTCCCAGTAGCTATTCCGATCGAGTTTTCCCGAATTATTGGACTCGGATCCAAAATTTCACCACTTTTTACGATTTCTCGATTTTGGTGATTTTTCCTAGTGGTACCCCTAGGAAAATCCGTAAAAATTCGTCGGATTCCGACGATGCCAATTCTCTATTCATTGTGACCGGCAAGCTTCCAGTAGCTATTCCGATCGAGTTTTCCGAATTATTGGACTCCGATCCAAAATTTCACGATTTCTCGATTTTGGTGATTTTCCCCAGTGGTACCCCTAGGGAAATCCGTAAAAATTTGTCGGATTCCGACGAAGCCAATTCTCGATGCGTTGTGACCGGCAAGCTTCCAGTAGCTATTCCGATCGAGTTTTCCCGAATTATTGGACTCGGATCGAAAATTACACCACTTTTTACGATTTCTCGATTTTGGTGATTTTCCCTAGTGGTACCCCTAGAAAAATCCGTAAAAATTCGTCGGATTCCAAAGAAGCCAATTCTCGATGCGTTGTGACCGGCAAGCTTCCAGTAGCTATTCCGATCGAGTTTTCCCGAATTATTGGACTCGGATCCAAAATTTCACCACTTTTTACGATTTCTCGATTTTGGTGATTTTCCCTAATGGTATCCCTAGGAAAATCCGTAAAAATTCGTCGGATTCCGAAGAAGCCAATTCTCGATGCGTTGTGACCGGCAACTTCCAGTAGATATTCCGATCGAGTTTTCCCGAATTATTGGACTCGGATCCAAAATTTCACCACTTTTTACGATTTCTCGATTTTGGTGATTTTCCCTAGTGGTACCCCTAGGAAAATCCGTAAAAATTCGTCGGATTCCGAAGAAGCCAATTCTCGATGCGTTGTGACCGGCAAGCTTCCAGTAGCTATTCCGATCGAGTTTTCCCGAATTATTGAACTCGGATCCAAAATTTCACCACTTTTTACGATTTCTCGATTTTGGTGATTTTCCTTAGTGGTACCATTAGGAAAATCCGTAAAAATTCGTCGGATTCCGACGAAGCCAATTCTCGATGCGTTGTGACCGGCAAGCTTCTAGTAGCTATTCCGATCGAGTTTTCCCGAATTATTGGACTCCGATCCAAAATTTCACGATTTCTCGATTTTGGTGATTTTCCCTAGTGGTACCCCTAGGGAAATCCGTAAAAATTCGTCGGATTTCGACGAAGCCAATTCTCGATGCGTTGTGACCGGCAAGCTTCCAGTAGCTATTCCGATCGAGTTTTTCCGAATTATTGGACTCGGATCGAGAATTTCACCACTTTTTACGATTTCTCGATTTTGGTGATTTTCCCTAGTGGTACCCCTAGGGAAATCCGTAAAAATTCGTCGGATTCCGAAGAAGCCAATTCTCGATGCGTTGTGACCGGCAACTTCCAGTAGCTATTCCGATCGAGTTTTCCCGAATTATTGGACTCGGATCCAAAATTTCACCACTTTTTACGATTTCTCGATTTTGGTTATTTTCCCTAGTGGTACCCCTAGGAAAATCCGTAAAAATTCGTCGGATTCCGAAGAAGCCAATTCTTGATGCGTTGTGACCGGCAAGCTTCCAGTAGCTATTCCGATCGAGTTTTCCCGAATTATTGGACTCGGATCCAAAATTTCACCACTTTTTACGATTTCTCGATTTTGGTGATTTTCCCTAGTGGTACCCCTAAGGAAATCCGTAAAACTTCATCGGATTCCGACGAAGCCAATTCTCGATGCGTTGTGACCGGCAAGCTTCCAGTAACTATTCCGATCGATTTTTCCCAAATTATTGGAGTCGGATCGAAAATTTCACCACTTTTTACGATTTCTCGATTTTGGTGATTTTCCCTAGTGGTACCCCTAGGGAAATCCGTAAAAATTCGTCGGATTCCGACGAAACCAATTTTCGATGCGTTGTGACCGGCAAGCTTCCAGTAGCTATTCCGATTGAGTTTTCCCGAATTATTGGACTCGGATCCAAAATTTCACCACTTTTTACGATTTCTCGATTTTGGTGATTTTCCCTAGTGGTACCCCTAGGAAAATCCGTAAAAATTCGTCGGATTCCGACGATGCCAATTCTCTATGCATTGTGACCGGCAAGCTTCCAGTAGCTATTTCGATCGAGTTTTCCGAATTATTGGACTCCGATCCAAAATTTCACGATTTCTCGATTTTGGTGATTTTCCCCAGTGGTACCCCTAGGGAAATCCGTAAAAATTTGTCGGATTCCGACGAAGCCAATTCTCGATGCGTTGTGACCGGCAAGCTTTCAGTAGCTATTCCGATCGAGTTTTCCCGAATTATTGGACTCGGATCGAAAATTACACCACTTTTTACGATTTCTCGATTTTGGTGATTTTCCCTAGTGGTAGCCCTAGAAAAATCCGTAAAAATTAGTCGGATTCCGAAGAAGCCAATTCTCGATGCGTTGTGACCGGCAAGCTTCCAGTAGCTATTCCGATCGAGTTTTCCCGAATTATTGGACTCGGATCCAAAATTTCACCACTTTTTACGATTTCTCGATTTTGGTGATTTTCCCTAATGGTATCCCTAGGAAAATCCGTAAAAATTCGTCGGATTCCGAAGAAGCCAATTCTCGATGCGTTGTGACCGGCAACTTCCAGTAGATATTCCGATCGAGTTTTCCCGAATTATTGGACTCGGATCCAAAATTTCACCACTTTTTACGATTTCTCGATTTTGGTGATTTTCCCTAGTGGTACCCCTAGGAAAATCCGTAAAAATTCGTCGGATTACGAAGAAGCCAATTCTCGATGCGTTGTGACCGGCAACTTCCAGTAGCTATTCCGATCGAGTTTTCCCGAATTATTGGACTCGGATCCAAAATTTCACCACTTTTTACGATTTCTCGATTTTGGTTATTTTCCCTAGTGGTACCCCTAGGAAAATTCGTAAAAATTCGTCGGATTCCGAAGAAGCCAATTCTTGATGCGTTGTGACCGGCAAGCTTCCAGTAGCTATTCCGATCGAGTTTTCCCGAATTATTGGACTCGGATCCAAAATTTCACCACTTTTTACGATTTCTCGATTTTGGTGATTTTCCCTAATGGTATCCCTAGGAAAATCCGTAAAAATTCGTCGGATTCCGAAGAAGCCAATTCTCGATGCGTTGTGACCGGCAACTTCCAGTAGATATTCCGATCGAGTTTTCCCGAATTATTGGACTCGGATCCAAAATTTCACCACTTTTTACGATTTCTCGATTTTGGTGATTTTCCCTAGTGGTACCCCTAGGAAAATCCGTAAAAATTCGTCGGATTACGAAGAAGCCAATTCTCGATGCGTTGTGACCGGCAACTTCCAGTAGATATTCCGATCGAGTTTTCCCGAATTATTGGACTCGGATCCAAAATTTCACCACTTTTTACGATTTCTCGATTTTGGTGATTTTCCCTAGTGGTACCCCTAGGAAAATCCGTAAAAATTCGTCGGATTACGAAGAAGCCAATTCTCGATGCGTTGTGACCGGCAACTTCCAGTAGCTATTCCGATCGAGTTTTCCCGAATTATTGGACTCGGATCCAAAATTTCACCACTTTTTACGATTTCTCGATTTTGGTTATTTTCCCTAGTGGTACCCCTAGGAAAATTCGTAAAAATTCGTCGGATTCCGAAGAAGCCAATTCTTGATGCGTTGTGACCGGCAAGCTTCCAGTAGCTATTCCGATCGATTTTTCCCAAATTATTGGAGTCGGATCGAAAATTTCACCACTTTTTACGATTTCTCGATTTTGGTGATTTTCCCTAGTGGTACCCCTAGGGAAATCCGTAAAAATTCGTCGGATTCCGACGAAACCAATTTTCGATGCGTTGTGACCGGCAAGCTTCCAGTAGCTATTCCGATTGAGTTTTCCCGAATTATTGGACTCGGATCCAAAATTTCACCACTTTTTACGATTTCTCGATTTTGGTGATTTTCCCTAGTGGTACCCCTAGGAAAATCCGTAAAAATTCGTCGGATTCCGACGATGCCAATTCTCTATGCATTGTGACCGGCAAGCTTCCAGTAGCTATTTCGATCGAGTTTTCCGAATTATTGGACTCCGATCCAAAATTTCACGATTTCTCGATTTTGGTGATTTTCCCCAGTGGTACCCCTAGGGAAATCCGTAAAAATTTGTCGGATTCCGACGAAGCCAATTCTCGATGCGTTGTGACCGGCAAGCTTTCAGTATCTATTCCGATCGAGTTTTCCCGAATTATTGGACTCGGATCGAAAATTACACCACTTTTTACGATTTCTCGATTTTGGTGATTTTCCCTAGTGGTAGCCCTAGAAAAATCCGTAAAAATTAGTCGGATTCCGAAGAAGCCAATTCTCGATGCGTTGTGACCGGCAAGCTTCCAGTAGCTATTCCGATCGAGTTTTCCCGAATTATTGGACTCGGATCCAAAATTTCACCACTTTTTACGATTTCTCGATTTTGGTGATTTTCCCTAATGGTATCCCTAGGAAAATCCGTAAAAATTCGTCGGATTCCGAAGAAGCCAATTCTCGATGCGTTGTGACCGGCAACTTCCAGTAGATATTCCGATCGAGTTTTCCCGAATTATTGGACTCGGATCCAAAATTTCACCACTTTTTACGATTTCTCGATTTTGGTGATTTTCCCTAGTGGTACCCCTAGGAAAATCCGTAAAAATTCGTCGGATTCCGAAGAAGCCAATTCTCGATGCGTTGTGACCGGCAAGCTTCCAGTAGCTATTCCGATCGAGTTTTCCCGAATTATTGGACTAGTATTCAAAATTTCACCACTTTTTACGATTTCTCGATTTTTGTGATTTTCCCTAGTGGTACCCCTAGGGAAATCCGTAAAAATTTATCGGATTCCGGCGAAGCCAATTCTCGATGCGTTGTGACCGGCAAGCTTCCAGTAGCTATTCCGATCGAGTTTTCCCGAATTATTGGACTCCGATCCAAAATTTCACCACTTTTTACGATTTCTCGATTTTGGTGATTTTCCCTAGTGGTACCGCTAGGGAAATCCGTAAAAATTTTTCGGATTTCAATGAAGCCAATGCTCGATGCGTTGTGACCGGCAAGCTTCCAGTAGCTATTCCGATCGAGTTTTCCCGAATTATTGGACTAGTATTCAAAATTTCACCACTTTTTACGATTTCTCGATTTTTGTGATTTTCCCTAGTGGTACCCCTAGGGAAATCCGTAAAAATTTATCGGATTCCGGCGAAGCCAATTCTCGATGCGTTGTGACCGGCAAGCTTCCAGTAGCTATTCCGATCGAGTTTTCCCGAATTATTGGATTCGGATCCAAAATTTCACGATTTCTCGATTTTGGTGATTTTCCCTAGTGGTACCCCTAAGGAAATCCGTAAAAATTTCTCAGATTCCGACGAAACCAATTTTCGATGCGTTCTGACCGGCAAGCTTCCAGTAGCTATTCCGATCAAGTTTTCCCGAATTATTGGACTAGGATCCAAAATTTCACCACTTCTCGATTTTGGTGATTTTCCCTAGTGGTACCCCTAGGAAAATCCGTAAAAATTCGTTGGATTCCGACGAAGCCAATTCTCGATGCGTTGTGACCGGTAAGCTTCCAGTAGCTATTCCGATAGAATTTTTCCGAATTATTGGACTCGGATCCAAAATTTCACCACTTTTTACGATTTATCGATTTTGGTGATTTTTCCTAGTGGTACCCCTAGGAAAATCCGTAAAAATTCGTTGGATTTCGATGAAGCCAATTCTCGATGTGTTGTGATCGGCAAGCTTCCAGTAGCTACTCCGATCGAGTTTTCCCGAATTATTGGACTAGGATTCAAAATTTTACCACTTTTTACGATTTCTCGATTTTTGTGATTTTTCCTAGTGGTACCCCTAGGGAAATCCGTCAAAATTTATCGGATTCCGGCGAAGCCAATTCTCGATGCGTTGTGACCGGCAAGCTTCCAGTAGCTATTCCGATCGAGTTTTCCCGAATTATTGGACTCGGATCAAAAATTTCACGATTTCTCGATTTTGGTGAATTTCCCTAGTGGTACCCCTAGGGAAATCCGTAAAAATTTGTCGGATTTCGACGAAGCCAATTCTCGATACGTTGTGACCGGCAAGCTTCCAGTAGCTATTCCGATCGAGTTTTCCCGAATTATTGGACTCGGATCCAAAATTTCACCACTTTTTACGATTTCTCGATTTTGGTGATTTTCCCTAGCGGTACCCCTAGGAAAATCCGTAAAAATTCGTTGGATTCCGACGAAGCCAATTCTCGATGCATTGTGACCGGTAAGTTTCCAGTAGCTATTCCGATCGAGTTTTCCCGAATTATTGGACTCGGATCCAAAATTTCACGATTTCTCGATTTTGGTGATTTTCCCTAGTGTTACCCCTAGGAAAATCCGTAAAAATTCGTCGGATTCCGACGAAATCCAATTCTCGATGCGATGTGACCGGCAAGCTTCCAGTAGCTATTCCAATCGAGTTTTCCCGAATTATTGGACTAGGATTCAAAATTTCACCACTTTTTACGATTTCTCGATTTTTGTGATTTTTCCTAGTGGTACCCCTAGGGAAATCCGTAAAAATTTATCGGATTCCGGCGAAGCCAATTCTCGATGCGTTGTGACCGGCAAGCTTCCAGTAGCTATTCCGATCGAGTTTTCGCGAATTATTGGACTCGGATCAAAAATTTCACGATTTCTCGATTTTGGTGATTCTCCCTAGTGGTACCCCTAGGGAAATCCGTAAAAATTTGTCGGATTTCGACGAAGCCAATTCTCGATGCGTTGTGACCGGCAAGCTTCCAGTAGCTATTCCGATCGAGTTTGCCCGAATTATTTGACTCGGATCCAAAATTTCACCAAATTTTACGATTTCTCGATTTTGGTGATTTTTCCTAGTGGTACCCCTAGGAAAATCCGTAAAAATTCGTCGGATTTCGACGAAGCCAATTCTCGATACGTTGTGACCGGCAAGCTTCCAGTAGCTATTCCGATCGAGTTTTCCCGAATTATTGGACTCGGATCCAAAATTTCACCACGTTTTACGATTTCTCGATTTTGGTGATTTTTCCTAGTGGTACCCCTAGGGAAATCCGTAAAAATACGTCGGATTCCGACGAAGCCAATTCTCGATGCGTTGTGACCGGGTTAGCTTCCAGTAGCTATTCCGATCGAGTTTTCCCGAATTATTGGTCTCGGATCCAAAATTTCACCACTTTTTACGATTTCTCGATTTTGGTGATTTTCCCTAGTGGTACCGCTAGGGAAATCCGTAAAAATTCGTCGGATTCCAACGAAGCCAATTCTCGATGCGTTGTGACCGGCAAGCTTCCAGTAGCTATTCCGATCGAGTTTTCCCGAATTATTGAACTCGGATCCAAAATTTCACCACTTTTTACGATTTCTCGATTTTGGTGATTTTCCCCAGTGGTACCCCTAGGAAAATCCGTAAAAATTCGTCGGATTCCGAAGAAGCCAATTCTCGAAGCGTTGTGACCGGCAAGCTTCCAGTAGCTATTCCGATCGAGTTTTCCCAAATTATTGGACTCTGATCGAAAATTTCACCACTTTTTACGATTTCTCGATTTTGGTGATTTTCCGTAGTGGTACCGCTAGGGAAATCCGTAAAAATTCGTCGGATTCCAACGAAGTCAATTCTCGATACGTTGTGACCGGTAAGCTTCCAGTAGCTATTCCGATCGAGTTTTCCCGAATTATTGGACTCGGATCGAAAATTTCACCACTTTTTACGATTTCTCGATTTTGGTGATTTTCCCTAGTGGTACCCCTAAGGAAATCCGTAAAAATTCGACGGATTTCGACGAAGCCAATTCTCGATGCGTTGTGACCGGCAAGCTTCCAGTAGCTATACCGATCGAGTCTTCCCGAATTATTGGACTCTGATCGAAAATTTCACCACTTTTTACGATTTCTCGATTTTGGTGATTTTCCCTAGTGGTACCATTAGGAAAATCCGTAAAAATTCGTCGGATTCCGACGAAGCCAATTCTCGATGCGTTGTGACCGGCAAGCTTACAGTTGCTATTCCGATCGAGTTTTCCCGAATTATTGGACTCTGATCGAAAATTTCACCACTTTTTACGATTTCTCGATTTTGGTGATTTTTCCTAGTGGTACCCCTAAGAAAATCCGTAAAAATTCGACGGATTTTGGCGAAGCCAATTCTCGATGCGTTGTGACCGGCAAGCTTCCAGTAGCTATTCCGATCGAGTTTTCCCGAATTATTGGACTCCGATCCAAAATTTCACCACTTTTTACGATTTCTCGATTTTGGTGATTTTCCCTAGTGGTACCGCTAGGGAAATCCGTAAAAATTTTTCGGATTTCAATGAAGCCAATTCTCGATGCGTTGTGACCGGCAAGCTTCCAGTAGCTATTCCGATCGAGTTTTCCCGAATTATTGGACTAGTATTCAAAATTTCACCACTTTTTACGATTTCTCGATTTTTGTGATTTTCCCTAGTGGTACCCCTAGGGAAATCCGTAAAAATTTATCGGATTCCGGCGAAGCCAATTCTCGATGCGTTGTGACCGGCAAGCTTCCAGTAGCTATTCCGATCGAGTTTTCCCGAATTATTGGATTCGGATCCAAAATTTCACGATTTCTCGATTTTGGTGATTTTCCCTAGTGGTACCCCTAAGGAAATCCGTAAAAATTTCTCAGATTCCGACGAAACCAATTTTCGATGCGTTCTGACCGGCAAGCTTCCAGTTGCTATTCCGATCAAGTTTTCCCGAATTATTGGACTAGGATCCAAAATTTCACCACTTCTCGATTTTGGTGATTTTCCCTAGTGGTACCCCTAGGAAAATCCGTAAAAATTCGTTGGATTCCGACGAAGCCAATTCTCGATGCGTTGTGACCGGTAAGCTTCCAGTAGCTATTCCGATAGAATTTTCCCGAATTATTGGACTCGGATCCAAAATTTCACCACTTTTTACGATTTATCGATTTTGGTGATTTTTCCTAGTGGTACCCCTAGGGAAATCCGTAAAAATTCGTTGGATTTCGATGAAGCCAATTCTCGATGTGTTGTGATCGGCAAGCTTCCAGTAGCTACTCCGATCGAGTTTTCCCGAATTATTGGACTAGGATTCAAAATTTTACCACTTTTTACGATTTCTCGATTTTTGTGATTTTTCCTAGTGGTACCCCTAGGGAAATCCGTCAAAATTTATCGGATTCCGGCGAAGCCAATTCTCGATGCGTTGTGACCGGCAAGCTTCCAGTAGCTATTCCGATCGAGTTTTCCCGAATTATTGGACTCGGATCAAAAATTTCACGATTTCTCGATTTTGGTGATTTTCCCTAGTGGTACCCCTAGGGAAATCCGTAAAAATTTGTCGGATTTCGACGAAGCCAATTCTCGATACGTTGTGACCGGCAAGCTTCCAGTAGCTATTCCGATCGAGTTTTCCCGAATTATTGGACTCGGATCCAAAATTTCACCACTTTTTACGATTTCTCGATTTTGGTGATTTTCCCTAGTGGTACCCCTAGGAAAATCCGTAAAAATTTGTTGGATTCCGACGAAGCCAATTCTCGATGCATTGTGACCGGTAAGTTTCCAGTAGCTATTCCGATCGAGTTTTCCCGAATTATTGGACTCGGATCCAAAATTTCACGATTTCTCGATTTTGGTGATTTTCCCTAGTGTTACCCCTAGGAAAATCCGTAAAAATTCGTCGGATTCCGACGAAATCCAATTCTCGATGCGATGTGACCGGCAAGCTTCCAGTAGCTATTCCAATCGAGTTTTCCCGAATTATTGGACTAGGATTCAAAATTTCACCACTTTTTACGATTTCTCGATTTTTGTGATTTTTCCTAGTGGTACCCCTAGGGAAATCCGTAAAAATTTATCGGATTCCGGCGAAGCCAATTCTCGATGCGTTGTGACCGGCAAGCTTCCAGTAGCTATTCCGATCGAGTTTTCGCGAATTATTGGACTCGGATCAAAAATTTCACGATTTCTCGATTTTGGTGATTCTCCCTAGTGGTACCCCTAGGGAAATCCGTAAAAATTTGTCGGATTTCGACGAAGCCAATTCTCGATGCGTTGTGACCGGCAAGCTTCCAGTAGCTATTCCGATCGAGTTTGCCCGAATTATTTGACTCGGATCCAAAATTTCACCAAATTTTACGATTTCTCGATTTTGGTGATTTTCCCTAGTGGTACCCCTAGGAAAATCCGTAAAAATTCGTCGGATTCCGACGATGCCAATTCTCTATGCATTGTGACCGGCAAGCTTCCAGTAGCTATTTCGATCGAGTTTTCCGAATTATTGGACTCCGATCCAAAATTTCACGATTTCTCGATTTTGGTGATTTTCCCCAGTGGTACCCCTAGGGAAATCCGTAAAAATTTGTCGGATTCCGACGAAGCCAATTCTCGATGCGTTGTGACCGGCAAGCTTTCAGTATCTATTCCGATCGAGTTTTCCCGAATTATTGGACTCGGATCGAAAATTACACCACTTTTTACGATTTCTCGATTTTGGTGATTTTCCCTAGTGGTAGCCCTAGAAAAATCCGTAAAAATTAGTCGGATTCCGAAGAAGCCAATTCTCGATGCGTTGTGACCGGCAAGCTTCCAGTAGCTATTCCGATCGAGTTTTCCCGAATTATTGGACTCGGATCCAAAATTTCACCACTTTTTACGATTTCTCGATTTTGGTGATTTTCCCTAATGGTATCCCTAGGAAAATCCGTAAAAATTCGTCGGATTCCGAAGAAGCCAATTCTCGATGCGTTGTGACCGGCAACTTCCAGTAGATATTCCGATCGAGTTTTCCCGAATTATTGGACTCGGATCCAAAATTTCACCACTTTTTACGATTTCTCGATTTTGGTGATTTTCCCTAGTGGTACCCCTAGGAAAATCCGTAAAAATTCGTCGGATTCCGAAGAAGCCAATTCTCGATGCGTTGTGACCGGCAAGCTTCCAGTAGCTATTCCGATCGAGTTTTCCCGAATTATTGGACTAGTATTCAAAATTTCACCACTTTTTACGATTTCTCGATTTTTGTGATTTTCCCTAGTGGTACCCCTAGGGAAATCCGTAAAAATTTATCGGATTCCGGCGAAGCCAATTCTCGATGCGTTGTGACCGGCAAGCTTCCAGTAGCTATTCCGATCGAGTTTTCCCGAATTATTGGACTCCGATCCAAAATTTCACCACTTTTTACGATTTCTCGATTTTGGTGATTTTCCCTAGTGGTACCGCTAGGGAAATCCGTAAAAATTTTTCGGATTTCAATGAAGCCAATGCTCGATGCGTTGTGACCGGCAAGCTTCCAGTAGCTATTCCGATCGAGTTTTCCCGAATTATTGGACTAGTATTCAAAATTTCACCACTTTTTACGATTTCTCGATTTTTGTGATTTTCCCTAGTGGTACCCCTAGGGAAATCCGTAAAAATTTATCGGATTCCGGCGAAGCCAATTCTCGATGCGTTGTGACCGGCAAGCTTCCAGTAGCTATTCCGATCGAGTTTTCCCGAATTATTGGATTCGGATCCAAAATTTCACGATTTCTCGATTTTGGTGATTTTCCCTAGTGGTACCCCTAAGGAAATCCGTAAAAATTTCTCAGATTCCGACGAAACCAATTTTCGATGCGTTCTGACCGGCAAGCTTCCAGTAGCTATTCCGATCAAGTTTTCCCGAATTATTGGACTAGGATCCAAAATTTCACCACTTCTCGATTTTGGTGATTTTCCCTAGTGGTACCCCTAGGAAAATCCGTAAAAATTCGTTGGATTCCGACGAAGCCAATTCTCGATGCGTTGTGACCGGTAAGCTTCCAGTAGCTATTCCGATAGAATTTTTCCGAATTATTGGACTCGGATCCAAAATTTCACCACTTTTTACGATTTATCGATTTTGGTGATTTTTCCTAGTGGTACCCCTAGGAAAATCCGTAAAAATTCGTTGGATTTCGATGAAGCCAATTCTCGATGTGTTGTGATCGGCAAGCTTCCAGTAGCTACTCCGATCGAGTTTTCCCGAATTATTGGACTAGGATTCAAAATTTTACCACTTTTTACGATTTCTCGATTTTTGTGATTTTTCCTAGTGGTACCCCTAGGGAAATCCTTCAAAATTTATCGGATTCCGGCGAAGCCAATTCTCGATGCGTTGTGACCGGCAAGCTTCCAGTAGCTATTCCGATCGAGTTTTCCCGAATTATTGGACTCGGATCAAAAATTTCACGATTTCTCGATTTTGGTGAATTTCCCTAGTGGTACCCCTAGGGAAATCCGTAAAAATTTGTCGGATTTCGACGAAGCCAATTCTCGATACGTTGTGACCGGCAAGCTTCCAGTAGCTATTCCGATCGAGTTTTCCCGAATTATTGGACTCGGATCCAAAATTTCACCACTTTTTACGATTTCTCGATTTTGGTGATTTTCCCTAGCGGTACCCCTAGGAAAATCCGTAAAAATTCGTTGGATTCCGACGAAGCCAATTCTCGATGCATTGTGACCGGTAAGTTTCCAGTAGCTATTCCGATCGAGTTTTCCCGAATTATTGGACTCGGATCCAAAATTTCACGATTTCTCGATTTTGGTGATTTTCCCTAGTGTTACCCCTAGGAAAATCCGTAAAAATTCGTCGGATTCCGACGAAATCCAATTCTCGATGCGATGTGACCGGCAAGCTTCCAGTAGCTATTCCAATCGAGTTTTCCCGAATTATTGGACTAGGATTCAAAATTTCACCACTTTTTACGATTTCTCGATTTTTGTGATTTTTCCTAGTGGTACCCCTAGGGAAATCCGTAAAAATTTATCGGATTCCGGCGAAGCCAATTCTCGATGCGTTGTGACCGGCAAGCTTCCAGTAGCTATTCCGATCGAGTTTTCGCGAATTATTGGACTCGGATCAAAAATTTCACGATTTCTCGATTTTGGTGATTCTCCCTAGTGGTACCCCTAGGGAAATCCGTAAAAATTTGTCGGATTTCGACGAAGCCAATTCTCGATGCGTTGTGACCGGCAAGCTTCCAGTAGCTATTCCGATCGAGTTTGCCCGAATTATTTGACTCGGATCCAAAATTTCACCAAATTTTACGATTTCTCGATTTTGGTGATTTTTCCTAGTGGTACCCCTAGGAAAATCCGTAAAAATTCGTCGGATTTCGACGAAGCCAATTCTCGATACGTTGTGACCGGCAAGCTTCCAGTAGCTATTCCGATCGAGTTTTCCCGAATTATTGGACTCGGATCCAAAATTTCACCACGTTTTACGATTTCTCGATTTTGGTGATTTTTCCTAGTGGTACCCCTAGGGAAATCCGTAAAAATACGTCGGATTCCGACGAAGCCAATTCTCGATGCGTTGTGACCGGGTTAGCTTCCAGTAGCTATTCCGATCGAGTTTTCCCGAATTATTGGTCTCGGATCCAAAATTTCACCACTTTTTACGATTTCTCGATTTTGGTGATTTTCCCTAGTGGTACCGCTAGGGAAATCCGTAAAAATTCGTCGGATTCCAACGAAGCCAATTCTCGATGCGTTGTGACCGGCAAGCTTCCAGTAGCTATTCCGATCGAGTTTTCCCGAATTATTGAACTCGGATCCAAAATTTCACCACTTTTTACGATTTCTCGATTTTGGTGATTTTCCCCAGTGGTACCCCTAGGAAAATCCGTAAAAATTCGTCGGATTCCGAAGAAGCCAATTCTCGAAGCGTTGTGACCGGCAAGCTTCCAGTAGCTATTCCGATCGAGTTTTCCCAAATTATTGGACTCTGATCGAAAATTTCACCACTTTTTACGATTTCTCGATTTTGGTGATTTTCCGTAGTGGTACCGCTAGGGAAATCCGTAAAAATTCGTCGGATTCCAACGAAGTCAATTCTCGATACGTTGTGACCGGTAAGCTTCCAGTAGCTATTCCGATCGAGTTTTCCCGAATTATTGGACTCGGATCGAAAATTTCACCACTTTTTACGATTTCTCGATTTTGGTGATTTTCCCTAGTGGTACCCCTAAGGAAATCCGTAAAAATTCGACGGATTTCGACGAAGCCAATTCTCGATGCGTTGTGACCGGCAAGCTTCCAGTAGCTATACCGATCGAGTCTTCCCGAATTATTGGACTCTGATCGAAAATTTCACCACTTTTTACGATTTCTCGATTTTGGTGATTTTCCCTAGTGGTACCATTAGGAAAATCCGTAAAAATTCGTCGGATTCCGACGAAGCCAATTCTCGATGCGTTGTGACCGGCAAGCTTACAGTTGCTATTCCGATCGAGTTTTCCCGAATTATTGGACTCTGATCGAAAATTTCACCACTTTTTACGATTTCTCGATTTTGGTGATTTTTCCTAGTGGTACCCCTAAGAAAATCCGTAAAAATTCGACGGATTTTGGCGAAGCCAATTCTCGATGCGTTGTGACCGGCAAGCTTCCAGTAGCTATTCCGATCGAGTTTTCCCGAATTATTGGACTCCGATCCAAAATTTCACCACTTTTTACGATTTCTCGATTTTGGTGATTTTCCCTAGTGGTACCGCTAGGGAAATCCGTAAAAATTTTTCGGATTTCAATGAAGCCAATTCTCGATGCGTTGTGACCGGCAAGCTTCCAGTAGCTATTCCGATCGAGTTTTCCCGAATTATTGGACTAGTATTCAAAATTTCACCACTTTTTACGATTTCTCGATTTTTGTGATTTTCCCTAGTGGTACCCCTAGGGAAATCCGTAAAAATTTATCGGATTCCGGCGAAGCCAATTCTCGATGCGTTGTGACCGGCAAGCTTCCAGTAGCTATTCCGATCGAGTTTTCCCGAATTATTGGATTCGGATCCAAAATTTCACGATTTCTCGATTTTGGTGATTTTCCCTAGTGGTACCCCTAAGGAAATCCGTAAAAATTTCTCAGATTCCGACGAAACCAATTTTCGATGCGTTCTGACCGGCAAGCTTCCAGTTGCTATTCCGATCAAGTTTTCCCGAATTATTGGACTAGGATCCAAAATTTCACCACTTCTCGATTTTGGTGATTTTCCCTAGTGGTACCCCTAGGAAAATCCGTAAAAATTCGTTGGATTCCGACGAAGCCAATTCTCGATGCGTTGTGACCGGTAAGCTTCCAGTAGCTATTCCGATAGAATTTTCCCGAATTATTGGACTCGGATCCAAAATTTCACCACTTTTTACGATTTATCGATTTTGGTGATTTTTCCTAGTGGTACCCCTAGGGAAATCCGTAAAAATTCGTTGGATTTCGATGAAGCCAATTCTCGATGTGTTGTGATCGGCAAGCTTCCAGTAGCTACTCCGATCGAGTTTTCCCGAATTATTGGACTAGGATTCAAAATTTTACCACTTTTTACGATTTCTCGATTTTTGTGATTTTTCCTAGTGGTACCCCTAGGGAAATCCGTCAAAATTTATCGGATTCCGGCGAAGCCAATTCTCGATGCGTTGTGACCGGCAAGCTTCCAGTAGCTATTCCGATCGAGTTTTCCCGAATTATTGGACTCGGATCAAAAATTTCACGATTTCTCGATTTTGGTGATTTTCCCTAGTGGTACCCCTAGGGAAATCCGTAAAAATTTGTCGGATTTCGACGAAGCCAATTCTCGATACGTTGTGACCGGCAAGCTTCCAGTAGCTATTCCGATCGAGTTTTCCCGAATTATTGGACTCGGATCCAAAATTTCACCACTTTTTACGATTTCTCGATTTTGGTGATTTTCCCTAGTGGTACCCCTAGGAAAATCCGTAAAAATTTGTTGGATTCCGACGAAGCCAATTCTCGATGCATTGTGACCGGTAAGTTTCCAGTAGCTATTCCGATCGAGTTTTCCCGAATTATTGGACTCGGATCCAAAATTTCACGATTTCTCGATTTTGGTGATTTTCCCTAGTGTTACCCCTAGGAAAATCCGTAAAAATTCGTCGGATTCCGACGAAATCCAATTCTCGATGCGATGTGACCGGCAAGCTTCCAGTAGCTATTCCAATCGAGTTTTCCCGAATTATTGGACTAGGATTCAAAATTTCACCACTTTTTACGATTTCTCGATTTTTGTGATTTTTCCTAGTGGTACCCCTAGGGAAATCCGTAAAAATTTATCGGATTCCGGCGAAGCCAATTCTCGATGCGTTGTGACCGGCAAGCTTCCAGTAGCTATTCCGATCGAGTTTTCGCGAATTATTGGACTCGGATCAAAAATTTCACGATTTCTCGATTTTGGTGATTCTCCCTAGTGGTACCCCTAGGGAAATCCGTAAAAATTTGTCGGATTTCGACGAAGCCAATTCTCGATGCGTTGTGACCGGCAAGCTTCCAGTAGCTATTCCGATCGAGTTTGCCCGAATTATTTGACTCGGATCCAAAATTTCACCAAATTTTACGATTTCTCGATTTTGGTGATTTTCCCTAGTGGTACCCCTAGGAAAATCCGTAAAAATTCGTCGGATTCCGACGATGCCAATTCTCTATGCATTGTGACCGGCAAGCTTCCAGTAGCTATTTCGATCGAGTTTTCCGAATTATTGGACTCCGATCCAAAATTTCACGATTTCTCGATTTTGGTGATTTTCCCCAGTGGTACCCCTAGGGAAATCCGTAAAAATTTGTCGGATTCCGACGAAGCCAATTCTCGATGCGTTGTGACCGGCAAGCTTTCAGTATCTATTCCGATCGAGTTTTCCCGAATTATTGGACTCGGATCGAAAATTACACCACTTTTTACGATTTCTCGATTTTGGTGATTTTCCCTAGTGGTAGCCCTAGAAAAATCCGTAAAAATTAGTCGGATTCCGAAGAAGCCAATTCTCGATGCGTTGTGACCGGCAAGCTTCCAGTAGCTATTCCGATCGAGTTTTCCCGAATTATTGGACTCGGATCCAAAATTTCACCACTTTTTACGATTTCTCGATTTTGGTGATTTTCCCTAATGGTATCCCTAGGAAAATCCGTAAAAATTCGTCGGATTCCGAAGAAGCCAATTCTCGATGCGTTGTGACCGGCAACTTCCAGTAGATATTCCGATCGAGTTTTCCCGAATTATTGGACTCGGATCCAAAATTTCACCACTTTTTACGATTTCTCGATTTTGGTGATTTTCCCTAGTGGTACCCCTAGGAAAATCCGTAAAAATTCGTCGGATTCCGAAGAAGCCAATTCTCGATGCGTTGTGACCGGCAAGCTTCCAGTAGCTATTCCGATCGAGTTTTCCCGAATTATTGGACTAGTATTCAAAATTTCACCACTTTTTACGATTTCTCGATTTTTGTGATTTTCCCTAGTGGTACCCCTAGGGAAATCCGTAAAAATTTATCGGATTCCGGCGAAGCCAATTCTCGATGCGTTGTGACCGGCAAGCTTCCAGTAGCTATTCCGATCGAGTTTTCCCGAATTATTGGACTCCGATCCAAAATTTCACCACTTTTTACGATTTCTCGATTTTGGTGATTTTCCCTAGTGGTACCGCTAGGGAAATCCGTAAAAATTTTTCGGATTTCAATGAAGCCAATGCTCGATGCGTTGTGACCGGCAAGCTTCCAGTAGCTATTCCGATCGAGTTTTCCCGAATTATTGGACTAGTATTCAAAATTTCACCACTTTTTACGATTTCTCGATTTTTGTGATTTTCCCTAGTGGTACCCCTAGGGAAATCCGTAAAAATTTATCGGATTCCGGCGAAGCCAATTCTCGATGCGTTGTGACCGGCAAGCTTCCAGTAGCTATTCCGATCGAGTTTTCCCGAATTATTGGATTCGGATCCAAAATTTCACGATTTCTCGATTTTGGTGATTTTCCCTAGTGGTACCCCTAAGGAAATCCGTAAAAATTTCTCAGATTCCGACGAAACCAATTTTCGATGCGTTCTGACCGGCAAGCTTCCAGTAGCTATTCCGATCAAGTTTTCCCGAATTATTGGACTAGGATCCAAAATTTCACCACTTCTCGATTTTGGTGATTTTCCCTAGTGGTACCCCTAGGAAAATCCGTAAAAATTCGTTGGATTCCGACGAAGCCAATTCTCGATGCGTTGTGACCGGTAAGCTTCCAGTAGCTATTCCGATAGAATTTTTCCGAATTATTGGACTCGGATTCAAAATTTCACCACTTTTTACGATTTATCGATTTTGGTGATTTTTCCTAGTGGTACCCCTAGGAAAATCCGTAAAAATTCGTTGGATTTCGATGAAGCCAATTCTCGATGTGTTGTGATCGGCAAGCTTCCAGTAGCTACTCCGATCGAGTTTTCCCGAATTATTGGACTAGGATTCAAAATTTTACCACTTTTTACGATTTCTCGATTTTTGTGATTTTTCCTAGTGGTACCCCTAGGGAAATCCTTCAAAATTTATCGGATTCCGGCGAAGCCAATTCTCGATGCGTTGTGACCGGCAAGCTTCCAGTAGCTATTCCGATCGAGTTTTCCCGAATTATTGGACTCGGATCAAAAATTTCACGATTTCTCGATTTTGGTGAATTTCCCTAGTGGTACCCCTAGGGAAATCCGTAAAAATTTGTCGGATTTCGACGAAGCCAATTCTCGATACGTTGTGACCGGCAAGCTTCCAGTAGCTATTCCGATCGAGTTTTCCCGAATTATTGGACTCGGATCCAAAATTTCACCACTTTTTACGATTTCTCGATTTTGGTGATTTTCCCTAGCGGTACCCCTAGGAAAATCCGTAAAAATTCGTTGGATTCCGACGAAGCCAATTCTCGATGCATTGTGACCGGTAAGTTTCCAGTAGCTATTCCGATCGAGTTTTCCCGAATTATTGGACTCGGATCCAAAATTTCACGATTTCTCGATTTTGGTGATTTTCCCTAGTGTTACCCCTAGGAAAATCCGTAAAAATTCGTCGGATTCCGACGAAATCCAATTCTCGATGCGATGTGACCGGCAAGCTTCCAGTAGCTATTCCAATCGAGTTTTCCCGAATTATTGGACTAGGATTCAAAATTTCACCACTTTTTACGATTTCTCGATTTTTGTGATTTTTCCTAGTGGTACCCCTAGGGAAATCCGTAAAAATTTATCGGATTCCGGCGAAGCCAATTCTCGATGCGTTGTGACCGGCAAGCTTCCAGTAGCTATTCCGATCGAGTTTTCGCGAATTATTGGACTCGGATCAAAAATTTCACGATTTCTCGATTTTGGTGATTCTCCCTAGTGGTACCCCTAGGGAAATCCGTAAAAATTTGTCGGATTTCGACGAAGCCAATTCTCGATGCGTTGTGACCGGCAAGCTTCCAGTAGCTATTCCGATCGAGTTTGCCCGAATTATTTGACTCGGATCCAAAATTTCACCAAATTTTACGATTTCTCGATTTTGGTGATTTTTCCTAGTGGTACCCCTAGGAAAATCCGTAAAAATTCGTCGGATTTCGACGAAGCCAATTCTCGATACGTTGTGACCGGCAAGCTTCCAGTAGCTATTCCGATCGAGTTTTCCCGAATTATTGGACTCGGATCCAAAATTTCACCACGTTTTACGATTTCTCGATTTTGGTGATTTTTCCTAGTGGTACCCCTAGGGAAATCCGTAAAAATACGTCGGATTCCGACGAAGCCAATTCTCGATGCGTTGTGACCGGGTTAGCTTCCAGTAGCTATTCCGATCGAGTTTTCCCGAATTATTGGTCTCGGATCCAAAATTTCACCACTTTTTACGATTTCTCGATTTTGGTGATTTTCCCTAGTGGTACCGCTAGGGAAATCCGTAAAAATTCGTCGGATTCCAACGAAGCCAATTCTCGATGCGTTGTGACCGGCAAGCTTCCAGTAGCTATTCCGATCGAGTTTTCCCGAATTATTGAACTCGGATCCAAAATTTCACCACTTTTTACGATTTCTCGATTTTGGTGATTTTCCCCAGTGGTACCCCTAGGAAAATCCGTAAAAATTCGTCGGATTCCGAAGAAGCCAATTCTCGAAGCGTTGTGACCGGCAAGCTTCCAGTAGCTATTCCGATCGAGTTTTCCCAAATTATTGGACTCTGATCGAAAATTTCACCACTTTTTACGATTTCTCGATTTTGGTGATTTTCCGTAGTGGTACCGCTAGGGAAATCCGTAAAAATTCGTCGGATTCCAACGAAGTCAATTCTCGATACGTTGTGACCGGTAAGCTTCCAGTAGCTATTCCGATCGAGTTTTCCCGAATTATTGGACTCGGATCGAAAATTTCACCACTTTTTACGATTTCTCGATTTTGGTGATTTTCCCTAGTGGTACCCCTAAGGAAATCCGTAAAAATTCGACGGATTTCGACGAAGCCAATTCTCGATGCGTTGTGACCGGCAAGCTTCCAGTAGCTATACCGATCGAGTCTTCCCGAATTATTGGACTCTGATCGAAAATTTCACCACTTTTTACGATTTCTCGATTTTGGTGATTTTCCCTAGTGGTACCATTAGGAAAATCCGTAAAAATTCGTCGGATTCCGACGAAGCCAATTCTCGATGCGTTGTGACCGGCAAGCTTACAGTTGCTATTCCGATCGAGTTTTCCCGAATTATTGGACTCTGATCGAAAATTTCACCACTTTTTACGATTTCTCGATTTTGGTGATTTTTCCTAGTGGTACCCCTAAGAAAATCCGTAAAAATTCGACGGATTTTGGCGAAGCCAATTCTCGATGCGTTGTGACCGGCAAGCTTCCAGTAGCTATTCCGATCGAGTTTTCCCGAATTATTGGACTCCGATCAAAAATTTCACCACTTTTTACGATTTCTCGATTTTGGTGATTTTCCCTAGTGGTACCGCTAGGGAAATCCGTAAAAATTTTTCGGATTTCAATGAAGCCAATTCTCGATGCGTTGTGACCGGCAAGCTTCCAGTAGCTATTCCGATCGAGTTTTCCCGAATTATTGGACTAGTATTCAAAATTTCACCACTTTTTACGATTTCTCGATTTTTGTGATTTTCCCTAGTGGTACCCCTAGGGAAATCCGTAAAAATTTATCGGATTCCGGCGAAGCCAATTCTCGATGCGTTGTGACCGGCAAGCTTCCAGTAGCTATTCCGATCGAGTTTTCCCGAATTATTGGATTCGGATCCAAAATTTCACGATTTCTCGATTTTGGTGATTTTCCCTAGTGGTACCCCTAAGGAAATCCGTAAAAATTTCTCAGATTCCGACGAAACCAATTTTCGATGCGTTCTGACCGGCAAGCTTCCAGTTGCTATTCCGATCAAGTTTTCCCGAATTATTGGACTAGGATCCAAAATTTCACCACTTCTCGATTTTGGTGATTTTCCCTAGTGGTACCCCTAGGAAAATCCGTAAAAATTCGTTGGATTCCGACGAAGCCAATTCTCGATGCGTTGTGACCGGTAAGCTTCCAGTAGCTATTCCGATAGAATTTTCCCGAATTATTGGACTCGGATCCAAAATTTCACCACTTTTTACGATTTATCGATTTTGGTGATTTTTCCTAGTGGTACCCCTAGGAAAATCCGTAAAAATTCGTTGGATTTCGATGAAGCCAATTCTCGATGTGTTGTGATCGGCAAGCTTCCAGTAGCTACTCCGATCGAGTTTTCCCGAATTATTGGACTAGGATTCAAAATTTTACCACTTTTTACGATTTCTCGATTTTTGTGATTTTTCCTAGTGGTACCCCTAGGGAAATCCGTCAAAATTTATCGGATTCCGGCGAAGCCAATTCTCGATGCGTTGTGACCGGCAAGCTTCCAGTAGCTATTCCGATCGAGTTTTCCCGAATTATTGGACTCGGATCAAAAATTTCACGATTTCTCGATTTTGGTGATTTTCCCTAGTGGTACCCCTAGGGAAATCCGTAAAAATTTGTCGGATTTCGACGAAGCCAATTCTCGATACGTTGTGACCGGCAAGCTTCCAGTAGCTATTCCGATCGAGTTTTCCCGAATTATTGGACTCGGATCCAAAATTTCACCACTTTTTACGATTTCTCGATTTTGGTGATTTTCCCTAGTGGTACCCCTAGGAAAATCCGTAAAAATTTGTTGGATTCCGACGAAGCCAATTCTCGATGCATTGTGACCGGTAAGTTTCCAGTAGCTATTCCGATCGAGTTTTCCCGAATTATTGGACTCGGATCCAAAATTTCACGATTTCTCGATTTTGGTGATTTTCCCTAGTGTTACCCCTAGGAAAATCCGTAAAAATTCGTCGGATTCCAACGAAATCCAATTCTCGATGCGATGTGACCGGCAAGCTTCCAGTAGCTATTCCAATCGAGTTTTCCCGAATTATTGGACTAGGATTCAAAATTTCACCACTTTTTACGATTTCTCGATTTTTGTGATTTTTCCTAGTGGTACCCCTAGGGAAATCCGTAAAAATTTATCGGATTCCGGCGAAGCCAATTCTCGATGCGTTGTGACCGGCAAGCTTCCAGTAGCTATTCCGATCGAGTTTTCGCGAATTATTGGACTCGGATCAAAAATTTCACGATTTCTCGATTTTGGTGATTCTCCCTAGTGGTACCCCTAGGGAAATCCGTAAAAATTTGTCGGATTTCGACGAAGCCAATTCTCGATGCGTTGTGACCGGCAAGCTTCCAGTAGCTATTCCGATCGAGTTTGCCCGAATTATTTGACTCGGATCCAAAATTTCACCAAATTTTACGATTTCTCGATTTTGGTGATTTTCCCTAGTGGTACCCCTAGGAAAATCCGTAAAAATTCGTCGGATTTCGACGAAGCCAATTCTCGATACGTTGTGACCGGCAAGCTTCCAGTAGCTATTCCGATCGAGTTTTCCCGAATTATTGGACTCGGATCCAAAATTTCACCACGTTTTACGATTTCTCGATTTTCGTGATTTTTCCTAGTGGTACCCCTAGGGAAATCCGTAAAAATACGTCGGATTCCGACGAAGCCAATTCTCGATGCGTTGTGACCGGGTTAGCTTCCAGTAGCTATTCCGATCGAGTTTTCCCGAATTATTGGTCTCGGATCCAAAATTTCACCACTTTTTATGATTTCTCGATTTTGGTGATTTTCCCTAGTGGTACCGCTAGGGAAATCCGTAAAAATTCGTCGGATTCCAACGAAGCCAATTCTCGATGCGTTGTGACCGGCAAGCTTCCAGTAGCTATTCCGATCGAGTTTTCCCGAATTATTGAACTCGGATCCAAAATTTCACCACTTTTTACGATTTCTCGATTTTGGTGATTTTCCCCAGTGGTACCCCTAGGAAAATCCGTAAAAATTCGTCGGATTCCGAAGAAGCCAATTCTCGATGCGTTGTGACCGGCAAGCTTCCAGTAGCTATTCCGATCGAGTTTTCCCGAATTATTGGACTCGGATCGAAAATTTCACCACTTTTTACGATTTCTCGATTTTGGTGATTTTCCGTAGTGGTACCGCTAGGGAAATCCGTAAAAATTCGTCGGATTCCAACGAAGTCAATTCTCGATACGTTGTGACCGGTAAGCTTCCAGTAGCTATTCCGATCGAGTTTTCCCGAATTATTGGACTCGGATCGAAAATTTCACCACTTTTTACGATTTCTCGATTTTAGTGATTTTCCCTAGTGGTACCCCTAAGGAAATCCGTAAAAATTCGACGGATTTCGACGAAGCCAATTCTCGATGCGTTGTGACCGGCAAGCTTCTAGTAGCTATACCGATCGAGTCTTCCCGAATTATTGGACTCTGATCGAAAATTTCACCACTTTTTACGATTTCTCGATTTTGGTGATTTTCCCTAGTGGTACCATTAGGAAAATCCGTAAAAATTCGTCGGATTCCGACGAAGCCAATTCTCGATGCGTTGTGACCGGCAAGCTTACAGTTACTATTCCGATCGAGTTTTCCCGAATTATTGGACTCGGATCGAAAATTTCACCACTTTTTACGATTTCTCGATTTTGGTGATTTTTCCTAGTGGTACCACTAAGAAAATCCGTAAAAATTCGACGGATTTTGACGAAGCCAATTCTCGATGCGTTGTGACCGGCAAGCTTCCAGTAGCTATTCCGATCGAGTTTTCCCGAATTATTGGACTCGGATCGAAAATTTCACCACTTTTTACGATTTCTCGATTTTGGTGATTTTCCCTAGTGGTACCGCTAGGAAAATCCGTAAAAATTCGTCGGATTCCGACGAAACCAATTCTCGATGCGTTGTGACCGGCAAGCTTCCAGTAGCTATTCCGATCGAGTTTTCCCGAATTATTGGACTCGGATCCAAAATTTCACCACTTTTTGCGATTTCTCGATTTTGGTGATTTTCCCTAATGGTACCCCTAAGGAAATCCGTAAAAATTCGTCGGATTCCGAAGAAGCCAATTCTCGTTGCGTTGTGACCGGCAAGCTTCCAGTAGCTATTCCGATCGAGTTTTCCCGAATTATTGGACTCGGATCCAAAATTTCACCACTTTTTACGATTTCTCGATTTTGGTGATTTTCCCTAGTGGTAACCCTAGGACAATCCGTAAAAATTCGTCGGATTCCGACGAAGCCAATTCTCGATGCGTTGTGACCGGCAAGCTTCTAGTAGCTATTCCGATCTAGTTTTCCCGAATTATTGGACTCGGATCGAAAATTTCACCACTTTTTACGATTTCTCGATTTTGGTGATTTTCCCTAGTGGTACCCCTAGGGAAATCCGTAAAACTTCATCGGATTCCGACGAAGCCAATTCTCGATGCATTGTGACCGGCAAGCTTCCAGTACCTATTCCGATCGATTTTTCCCAAATTATTGGACTCGGATCGAAAATTTTACCACTTTTTACGATTTCTCGATTTTGGTGATTTTCCCTAGTGGTACCCCTAGGAAAATCCGTAAAAATTCGTCGGATTCCGAAGAAGCCAATTCTCGATGCATTGTGACCGGCAATTTCCAGTAGCTATTCCGATCGAGTTTTCCCGAATTATTGGACTCGGATCCAAAATTTCACCACTTTTTACGATTTCTCGATTTTGGTGATTTTCCCTAGTGGTACCCCTAGAAAAATCCGTAAAAATTCGTCGGATTCCGAAGAAGCCAATTCTCGATGCGTTGTGACCGGCAAGCTTCCAGTAGCTATTCCGATCGAGTTTTCCCGAATTATTGGACTCGGATCCAAAATTTCACCACTTTTTATGATTTCTCGATTTTGGTGATTTTCCCTAGTGGTACCCCAAAGGAAATCCGTAAAACTTCATCGGATTCCGACGAAGCCAATTCTCGATGCGTTGTGACCGGCAAGCTTCCAGTAACTATTCCGATCGATTTTTCCCAAATTATTGGACTCGGATCGAAAATTTCACCACTTTTTACGATTTCTCGATTTTGGTGATTTTCCCTAGTGGTACCCCTAGGGAAATCCGTAAAAATTCGTCGGATTCCGACGAAACCAATTTTCGATTCGTTGTGACCGGCAAGCTTCCAGTAGCTATTCCGATCGAGTTTTCCCAAATTATTGGACTCGGATCCAAAATTTCACCACTTTTTACGATTTCTCGATTTTGGTGATTTTCCCTAGTGGTACCCCTAGGAAAATCCGTAAAAATTCGTCGGATTCCGACGATGCCAATTCTCTATTCATTGTGACCGGCAAGCTTCCAGTAGCTATTCCGATCGACTTTTCCCGAATTATTGGACTCCGATCCAAAATTTCACGATTTCTCGATTTTGGTGATTTTCCCCAGTGGTACCCCTAGGGAAATCCGTAAAAATTTGTCGGATTTCGACGAAGCCAATTCTCGATGCGTTGTGACCGGCAAGCTTCCAGTAGCTATTCCGATCGAGTTTTCCCGAATTATTGGACTCGGATCCAAAATTTCACCACTTTTTACGATTTCTCGATTTTGGTGATTTTCCCTAGTGGTACCCCTAGAAAAATCCGTAAAAATTCGTCGGATTCCGAAGAAGCCAATTCTCGATGCGTTGTGACCGGCAAGCTTCCAGTAGCTATTCCGATCGAGTTTTCCCGAATTATTGGACTCGGATCCAAAATTTCACCACTTTTTACGATTTCTCGATTTTGGTGATTTTCCCTAATGGTACCCCTAGGAAAATCCGTAAAAATTCGTCGGATTCGGAAGAAGCCAATTCTCGATGCGTTGTGACCGGCAAGCTTCCAGTAGCTATTCCGATCGAGTTTTCCCGAATTATTGGACTCGGATCCAAAATTTCACCACTTTTTACGATTTCTCGATTTTGGTGATTTTCCCTAGTGGTACCCCTAGGAAAATCCGTAAAAATTCGTCGGATTCGGAAGAAGCCAATTCTCGATGCGTTGTGACCGGCAACTTCCAGTAGCTATTCCGATCGAGTTTTCCCGAATTATTGGACTCGGATCCAAAATTTCACCACTTTTTACGATTTCTCGATTTTGGTGATTTTCCCTAGTGGTACCATTAGGAAAATCCGTAAAAATTCGTCGGATTCCTACGAAGCCAATTCTCGATGCGTTGTGACCGGCAAGCTTCCAGTAGCTATTCCGATCGAGTTTTCCCGAATTATTGGACTCCGATCCAAAATTTCACGATTTCTCGATTTTGGTGATTTTCCCTAGTGGTACCCCTAGGGAAATCCGTAAAAATTCATCGGATTTCGACGAAGCCAATTCTCGATGCGTTGTGACCGGCAAGCTTCCAGTAGCTATTCCGATCGAGTTTTCCCGAATTATTGGACTCGGATTCAAAATTTCACCACTTTTTACGATTTCTCGATTTTGGTGATTTTCCCTAGTGGTACACCTAAGGAAATCCGTAAAAATTCGACGGAGTCCGACGAAGCCAATTCTCGATGCGTTGTGACCGGCAAGCTTCCAGTAACTATTTCGATCGAGTTTTCCTAAATTATTGGACTAAGATCCAAAATTTTACCACTTTTTACGATTTCTCGATTTTGGTGATTTTTCCTAGTGGTACCCCTAGGGAAATCCGTAAAAATTCGTCGGATTCCGACGAAGCCAATTCTCGATGCGTTGTGACCGGTAAGCTTCCAGTAGCTATTCCGATCGAGTTTTCCCGAATTATTGGACTCGGATCGAAAATTTCACCACTTTTTACGATTTCTCGATTTTGGTGATTTTTCCTATTGGTACCCCTAGGGAAATCCGTAAAAATTCGTCGGATTTCGACGAAACCAATTCTCGATGCGTTGTGACCGGCAAGCTTCCAGTAACTATTCCGATCGAGTTTTCCCGAATTATTGGACTCGGATCCAAAATTTCACCACTTTTTACGATTTCTCGATTTTGGTGATTTTCCCTAGTAGTACCCCTAGGAAAATCCGTAAAAATTCGTCGGATTCCGACAAAGCCAATTCTCTATGCGTTGTGACCGGCAAGCTTCCAGTAGCTATTCCGATCGAGTTTTCCCGAATTATTGGACTCGGATCCAAAATTTCACCACTTTTTACGATTTCTCGATTTTGGTGATTTTCCCTAGTGGTACCCCTAAGGAAATCCGTAAAACTTCATCGGATTCCGACGAAGCCAATTCTCGATGCGTTGTGACCGGCAAGCTTCCAGTAACTATTCCGATCGATTTTTCCCAAATTATTGGACTCGGATCGAAAATTTCACCACTTTTTACGATTTCTCGATTTTGGTGATTTTCCCTAGTGGTACCCCTAGGGAAATCCGTAAAAATTTGTCGGATTCCGACGAAACCAATTTTCGATGCGTTGTGACCGGCAAGCTTCCAGTAGCTATTCCGATCGAGTTTTCCCGAATTATTGGACTCGGATCCAAAATTTTACCACTTTTTACGATTTCTCGATTTTGGTGATTTTCCCTAGTGGTACCCCTAGGAAAATCCGTAAAAATTCGTCGGATTCCGACGATGCCAATTCTCTATTCATTGTGACCGGCAAGCTTCCAGTAGCTATTCCGATCGAGTTTTCCCGAATTATTGGACTCCGATCAAAAATTTCACCACTTTTTACGATTTCTCGATTTTGGTGATTTTCCCTAGTGGTACCCCTAGGAAAATCCGTAAAAATTCGTCGAATTCCGACGAAACCAATTCTCGATGCGTTGTGACCGGCAAGCTTCCAGTAGCTATTCCGATCGAGTTTTCCCGAATTATTGGACTCGGATCCAAAATTTTACCACTTTTTACGATTTCTCGATTTTGGTGATTTTCCCTAATGGTACCCCTCGGGAAATCCGTAAAAATTCGTCGGATTTCGACGAAGCCAATTCTCGATGCGTTGTGACCGGCAAGCCTCCAGTAGCTATTTCGATCGAGTTTTCCCGAATTATTGGACTCGGTTTCAAAATTTCACCACTTTTTACGATTTCTCGATTTTGGTGATTTTTCCTAGTGGTACCCCTATGGAAATCCGTAAAAATTTATCGGATTCCGGCGAAGCCAATTCTCGATGCGTTGTGACCGGAAAGCTTCCAGTAGCTATTCCGATCGAGTTTTCCCGAATTATTGGACTCGGATCCAAAATTTCACGATTTCTCGATTTTGGTGATTTTCCCTAGTGGTACCCCTAGGGAAATCCGTAAAAATTCGTCGGATTCCGACGAAGCCAATTCTCGATGCGTTGTGACCGGCAAGCTTCCAGTAGCTATTCCGATCGATTTTTCCCGAATCATTAGACTCGGATCAAAAATTTCCCCACTTTTTACGATTTCTCGATTTTGGTGATTTTCCTAGTGGTACCCCTAGGGAAATCCGTAAAAATTCGTCGAATTCCGACGAAACCAATTCTCGAAGCGTTGTGACCGGCAAGCTTCCAGTAGCTATTCCGATCGAGTTTTCGCGAATTATTGGACTCGAATCAAAAATTTTACCACTTTTTACGATTTCTCGATTTTGGTGATTTTCCCTAGTGGTACCCCTAGGGAAATCCGTAAAACTTCGTCGGATTTCGACGAAACCAATTCTCGATGCGTTGTGACCGGCATGCTTCCAGTAGCTATTCCGATCAAGTTTTCCCGAATTATTGGACTCGGATCCAAAATTTCACCACTTTTTACGATTTCTCGATTTTGGTGATTTTCCCTAGTGGTACCGCTAGGGAAATCCGTCAAAATTTTTCGGATTTCGACGAAGCCAATTCTCGATGCGTTGTGACCGGCAAGCTTCCAGTAGCTATTCCGATCGAGTTTTCCCGAATTATTGGACTCGGATCCAAAATTTCACGACTTTTTATGATTTCTCGATTTTGGTGATTTTCCCTAGTGGTACCCCAATGAAAATCCGTAAAAATTCGCCGGATTTCGACGAAGCCAATTCTAGATGCGTTGTGACCGGCAAGCTTCCAGTAGCTATTCCGATCGAGTTTTCCCAAATTATTGGACTCGGATTCAAAATTTCACCACTTTTTACGATTTCTCGATTTTGGTGATTTTTCCTAGTGGTACCCCTAGGGAAATCCGTAAAAATTCGTCGAATTCCGACGAAACCAATTCTCGAAGCGTTGTGACCGGCAAGCTTCCAGTAGCTATTCCGATCGAGTTTTCGCGAATTATTGGACTCGAATCAAAAATTTTACCACTTTTTACGATTTCTCGATTTTGGTGATTTTCCCTAGTGGTACCCCTAGGGAAATCCGTAAAACTTCGTCGGATTTCGACAAAACCAATTCTCGATGCGTTGTGACCGGCATGCTTCCAGTAGCTATTCCGATCAAGTTTTCCCGAATTATTGGACTCGGATCCAAAATTTCACCACTTTTTACGATTTCTCGATTTTGGTGATTTTCCCTAGTGGTACCGCTAGGGAAATCCGTCAAAATTTTTCGGATTTCGACGAAGCCAATTCTCGATGCGTTGTGACCGGGAAGCTTCCAGTAGCTATTCCGATCGAGTTTTCCCGAATTATTGGACTAGGATTCAAATATTCACCACTTTTTACGATTTCTCGATTTTTGTGATTTTCCCTAGTGGTACCCCTAGGGAAATCCGTAAAAATTTATCGAATTCCGGAGAAGCCAATTCTCGATGCGTTGTGATCGGCAAGCTTCCAGTAGCTATTCCGATCGAGTTTTCCCGAATTATTGGACTCGGATCCAAAATTTCATGATTTCTCGATTTTGGTGATTTTCCCTAGTGGTACCCCTAAGGAAATCCGTAAAAATTTGTCAGATTCCGACGAAACCAATTCTCGATGCGTTCTGACCGGCAAGCTTCCAGTAGCTATTCCGATCAAGTTTTCCCGAATTATTGGACTCGGATCAAAAATTTCACCACTTCTCGATTTTGGTGATTTTCCCTAGTGGTACCCCTAGGAAAATCCGTAAAAATTCGTTGGATTCCGACGAAGCCAATTCTCGATGCGTTGTGACCGGTAAGCTTCCAGTAGCTATTCTGATCGAGTTTTCCCGAATTATTGGACTCGGATCAAAAATTTCACGATTTCTCGATTTTGGTGATTTTCCCTAGTGGTACCCCTAGGAAAATCCGTAAAAATTCGTCGGATTCCGACGAAGCCAATTCTCGATGCATTATGAGCGGTAAGTTTCCAGTAGCTATTCCGATCGAGTTTTCCCGAATTATTGGACTCGGATAAAAAATTTCACGATTTCTCGATTTTGGTGATTTTCCCTAGTGGTACCCCTAGGAAAATCCGTAAAAATTCGTCGGATTCCGACGAAGCCAATTCTCGATGCGATGTGACCGGCAAGCTTCCAGTAGCTATTCCAATCGAGTTTTCCCGAATTATAGGACTAGGATTCAAAATTTCACCACTTTTTACGATTTCTCGATTTTTGTGATTTTTCCTAGTGGTACCCCTAGGGAAATCCGTAAAAATTTATCGGATTCCGGCGAAGCCAATTCTCGATGCGTTGTGACCGGCAAGCTTCCAGTAGCTATTCCGATCGAGTTTTCCCGAATTATTGGACTCGGATCCAAAATTTCACCACTTTTTACGATTTCTCGATTTTGGTGATTTTCCCTAGTGGTACCCCTAGGAAAATACGTAAAAATTCGTCGGATTCCGACGAAGCAAATTCTCGATGCGTTGTGACCGGCAAGCTTCCAGTAGCTATTCCGATCGAGTTTTCCCGAATTATTGGACTCGGATCCACAATTTCACCACTTTTTACGATTTTTCGATTTTGGTGATTTTTCCTAGTGGTACCCCTAGGGAAATCCGTAAAAATTCGTCGGATTTCGACGAAGCCAATTCTCGATGCGTTGTGACCGGCAAGCTTCCATTAGCTATTCCGATCGATTTTTCCCGAATTATTGGACACGGATCCAAAATTTTACCACTTTTTACGATTTCTCGATTTTGGTGATTTTTCCTAGTGGTACCCCTAGGGAAATCCGTAAAAATTCGTCGGATTCCGACGAAGCCAATTCTCGATGCGTTGTGACCGGCAAGCTTCCAGTAGCTATACCGATCGAGTTTTCCCGAATTATTGGACTCGGATCCAAAATTTCACGATTTCTCAATTTTTGTGATTTTTCATAGTGGTACCCCCTAGGGAAATCCGTAAAAATTCGTCGGATTCCGACGAAACCAATTTTCGATGCGTTGTGACCGGCAATCTTCCAGTAGCTATTCCGATCGAGTTTTCCCGAATTATTGTATTCGGATCCAAAATTTCACCACTTTTACGATTTCTCGATTTTGGTGATTTTCCCTAGTGGTACCCCTAGGAAAATCCGTAAAAATTCGTCGGATTCCGACGATGCCAATTCTCTATTCATTGTGACCGGCAAGCTTCCAGTAGCTATTCCGAACGAGTTTTCCCGAATTATTGGACTCCGATCCAAAATTTCACGATTTCTCGATTTTGGTGATTTTCCCCAGTGGTACCCCTAGGGAAATCCGTAAAAATTTGTCGGATTTCGACGAAGCCAATTCTCGATGCGTTGTGACCGGCAAGCTTCCAGTAGCTATTCCGATCAAGTTTTCCCGAATTATTGGACTCGGATCCAAAATTTCACCACTTTTACGATTTCTCGATTTTGGTGATTTTCCCTAGTGGTACCCCTAGAAAAATCCGTAAAAATTCGTCGGATTCCGAAGAAGCCAATTCTCGATGCGTTGTGACCGGCAAGCTTCCAGTAGCTATTCCGATCGAGTTTTCCCGAATTATTGCACTCGGATCCAAAATTTCACCACTTTTTACGATTTCTCGATTTTGGTGATTTTCCCTAATGGTACCCCTAGGAAAATTCGTAAAAATTCGTCGAATTCCGAAGAAGCCAATTCTCGATGCGTTGTGACCGGCAACTTCCAGTAGCTATTCCGATCGAGTTTTCCCGAATTATTGGACTCGGATCAAAAATTTCACCACTTTTTACGATTTCTCGATTTTGGTGATTTTCCCTAGTGGTACCCCTAGGAAAATCCGTAAAAATTCGTCGGATTCCGAAGAAGCCAATTCTCGATGCGTTGTGACCGGCAAGCTTCCAGTAGCTATTCCTATCGAGTTTTCCCGAATTATTGGACTCGGATCCAAAATTTCACCACTTTTTACGATTTCTCGATTTTGGTGATTTTCCCTAGTGGTACCATTAGGAAAATCCGTAAAAATTCGTCGGATTCCTACGAAGCCAATTCTCGATGCGTTGTGACCGGCAAGCTTCCAGTAGCTATTCCGATCGAGTTTTCCCGAATTATTGGACTCCGATCCAAAATTTCACGATTTCTCGATTTTGGTGATTTTCCCTAGTGGTACCCCTAGGGAAATCTGTAAAAATTCATCGGATTTCGACGAAACCAATTCTCGATGCGTTGTGACCGGCAAGCTTCCAGTAGCTATTCCGATCGAGTTTTCCCGAATTATTGGACTCGGATCGAAAATTTCACCACTTTTTACGATTTCTCGATTTTGGTGATTTTCCCTAGTGGTACCCCTAGGAAAATCCGTAAAAATTCGTCGGATTCCGACGATGCCAATTCTCTATTCATTGTGACCGGCAAGCTTCCAGTAGCTATTCCGATCGAGTTTTCCCGAATTATTGGACTCGGATCCAAAATTTCACGATTTCTCGATTTTGGTGATTTTCCCTAGTGGTACCCCTAGGGAAATCCGTAAAAATTCGTCGGATTCCGACGAAGCCAATTCTCGATGCGTTGTGACCGGCAAGCTTCCAGTAGCTATTCCGATCGATTTTTCCCGAATCATTAGACTCGGATCCAAAATTTCCCCACTTTTTACGATTTCTCGATTTTGGTGATTTTTCCTAGTGGTACCCCTAGGGAAATCCGTAAAAATTCGTCGGATTCCGACGAAGCCAATTCTCGATACATTGTGACCGGCAAGCTTCCAGTAGCTATTCCGATCGAGTTTTCCCGAATTATTGGACTCGGATCCAAAATTTCACGACTTTTTGTGATTTCTCGATTTTGGTGATTTTCCCTAGTGGTACCCCAATGAAAATCCGTAAAAATTCGCCGGATTTCGACGAAGCCAATTCTAGATGCGTTGTGACCGGCAAGCTTCCAGTAGCTATTCCGATCGAGTTTTCCCGAATTATTGGACTCGGATCCATAATTTCACCACTTTTTACGATTTCTCGATTTTGGTGATTTTCCCTACTGGTACCCTTAGGGAAAATCGTAAAAATTTGTCGGATTCAGACGAAGCCAATTCTCAATGTGTTGTGACCGACAAGCTTTCAGTAGCTATTCCGATCGAGTTTTCCCGAATTATTGGACTCGGATCAAAAATTTCACCACTTTTTACGATTTCTCGATTTTGATGATTTTCCCTAGTGGTACCCCTAGGGAAATCCGTAAAAATTTGTAGGATTCCGGCGAAGAAAAATCTCGATGCGTTGTGACCGGCAAGCTTCCAGTAGCTATTCCGATCGAGTTTTCCCGAATTATTGGACTCGGATCCAAAATTTCACCACTTCTCGATTTTGGTGATTTTCCCTAGTGGTACCCCTAGGAAAATCCGTAAAAATTCGTCGGATTTCGACAAAGCCAATTCTCGATGCGTTGTGACCGGCAAGCTTCCAGTAGCTATTCCGATCGAGTTTTCCCGAATTATTGGACTCGGATCCAAAATTTCACAACTTTTTACGATTTCTCGATTTTGGTGATTTTCCCTAGTGGTACCCCTAAGGAAATCCGTAAAGCTTCATCGGATTCCGACGAAGCCAATTCTCGATGCGTTGTGACCGGCAAGCTTCCAGTAATTATTCCGATCGATTTTTCCCGAATTATTGGACTCGGATCGAAAATTTCACCACTTTTTACGATTTCTCGATTTTGGTGATTTTCCTTAGTGGTACCCCTAGGGAAATCCGTAAAAATTCGTCGGATTCCGACGAAACCAATTTTCGATGCGTTGTGACCGGCAAGCTTCCAGTAGCTATTCCGATCGAGTTTTCTCGAATTATTGGACTCGGATCCAAAATTTCACCACTTTTTACGATTTCTCGATTTTGGTGATTTTCCCTAGTGGTACCCCTAGGAAAATCCGTAAAAATTCGTCGGATTCCGAAGAAGCCAATTCTCGATGCGTTGTGACCGGCAAGCTTCCAGTAGCTATTCCGATTGAGTTTTCCCGAATTATTGGACTCGGATCAAAAATTTCACCACTTTTCGATTTTAGTGATTTTCCCTAGTGGTACCCCTAGGGAAATCCGTAAAAATTCGTCGGATACCGTCGAAGCCAATTCTCGATGCGTTGTGACCGGCAAGTTTCTAGTAGCTATTCCGATCGAGTTTTCCCGAATTATTGGACTCGGATAAAAAATTTCACGATTTCTCGATTTTGGTGATTTTCCCTAGTGGTACCCCTAGGGAAATCCGTAAATATTCGTCGGATTCCGACGAAGCCAATTCTCAATGCGTTGTGACCGGCAAGCTTTCAGTAGCTATTCCGATTGAGTTTTCCCGAATTATTGGACTCTGATCCAAAATTTCACCACTTTTTACGATTTCTCGATTTTGGTGATTTTCCCTAGTGGTACCCCTAGGAAAATCCGTAAAAATTCGTCGGATTCCGACGAAGCCAATTCTCGATGCGTTGTGACCGGCAAGTTTCCAGTAGCTATTCCGATCGAGTTTTCCCGAATTATTGGACTCGGATCATTAATTTCACGATTTCTCGATTTTGGTGATTTTCCCTAGTGGTACCCCTAGGAAAATCCGTAAAAATTCGTCGGATTCCGACGAAGCCAATTCTCGATGCGTTGTGACCGGCAAGCTTCCAGTAGCTATTCCGATCGAGTTTTCCCGAATTATTGGACTAGGATTTAAAATTTCACCACTTTTTACGATTTCTCGATTTTTGTGATTTTTCCTAGTGGTACCCCTAGGGAAATCCGTAAAAATTTATCGGATTCCGGCTAAGCCAATTCTCGATGCGTTGTGACCGGCAAGCTTCTAATGGATATTCCGATCGAGTTTTCCCGAATTATTGGACTCGGATCAAAAATTTCACGATTTCTCGATTTTGGTGATTTTCCCTAGTGGTACCCCTAGGGAAATCCGTAAAAATTCGTCGGATTTCGACGAAGCCAATTCTCGATGCGTTGTGACCGGCAAGATTCCAGTAGCTATTCCGATCGAGTTTTCTTGAATTATTGGACTCGGATCAAAAATTTCACCACTTTTTACGATTTCTCGATTTTGGTGATTTTCCCTAGTGGTACCCCTAGGGAAATCCGTAAAAATTCGTCGGATTCCGACGAAACCAATTTTTGATGCGTTGTGATCGGCAACCTTCCAGTAGCTATTTCGATCTAGTTTTCCCGAATTATTGGACTCGGATCCAAAATTTCACCACTTTTTACGATTTCTCGATTTTGGTGATTTTCCCTAGTGGTACCCCTAGGGAAATCCGTAAAAATTCGTCGGATTCCGACGAAGCCAATTGTCGATGCGTTGTGACCGGCAAGCTTCCAGTAGCTATTCCGATCGAGTTTTCCCGAATTATTGGACTCGGATCAAAAATTTCACGATTTCTCGATTTTGGTGATTTTCCCTAGTGGTACCCCTAGGGAAATCCGTAAAAATTCGTCGGATTTCGACGAAGCCAATTCTCGATGCGTTGTGACCGGCAAGATTCCAGTAGCTATTCCGATCGAGTTTTCTTGAATTATTGGACTCGGATCAAAAATTTCACCACTTTTTACGATTTCTCGATTTTGGTGATTTTCCCTAGTGGTACCCCTAGGGAAATCCGTAAAAATTCGTCGGATTCCGACGAAGCCAATTTTTGATGCGTTGTGATCGGCAACCTTCCAGTAGCTATTTCGATCTAGTTTTCCCGAATTATTGTACTCGGATCCAAAATTTCACCACTTTTTACGATTTCTCGATTTTGGTGATTTTCCCTAGTGGTACCCCTAGGGAAATCCGTAAAAATTCGTCGGATACCGTCGAAGCCAATTCTCGATGCGTTGTGACCGGCAAGTTTCTAGTAGCTATTCCGATCGAGTTTTCCCGAATTATTGGACTCGGATAAAAAATTTCACGATTTCTCGATTTTGGTGATTTTCCCTAGTGGTACCCCTAGGGAAATCCGTAAATATTCGTCGGATTCCGACGAAGCCAATTCTCAATGCGTTGTGACCGGCAAGCTTTCAGTAGCTATTCCGATTGAGTTTTCCCGAATTATTGGACTCTGATCCAAAATTTCACCACTTTTTACGATTTCTCGATTTTTGTGATTTTCCCTAGTGGTACCCCTAGGAAAATCCGTAAAAATTCGTCGGATTCCGACGAAGCCAATTCTCGATGCGTTGTGACCGGCAAGCTTCCAGTAGCTATTCCGATCGAGTTTTCCCGAATTATTGGACTCGGATCATTAATTTCACGATTTCTCGATTTTGGTGATTTTCCCTAGTGGTACCCCTAGGGAAATCCGTAAATATTCGTCGGATTCCGACGAAGCCAATTCTCAATGCGTTGTGACCGGCAAGCTTCCAATAGCTATTCCGATCGAGTTTTCCCGAATTATTGGACTCGGATCCAAAATTTCACCACTTTTTACGATTTCTCGATTTTGGTGATTTTCCCTAGTGGTACCCCTAGGAAAATCCGAAAAAATTCGTCGGATTCCGACGAAGACAATTCTCGATGCGTTGTGACCGGCAAGTTTCCAGTAGCTATTCCGATCTATTTTTCCCGAATTGTTGGAATCGGATCCAAAATTTCACCACTTTTTACGATTTCTCGATTTTGGTGATTTTCCCTAGTGGTACCCCTAGGGAAATCCGTAAAAATTCGTAGAATTCCGACGAAGCCAATTCTCGATGCGTTGTGACCGACAAGCTTCCAGTAGCTATTCCGATCGAGTTTTCCCGAATTATTGGACTCGGATCCATAATTTCACCACTTTTTACGATTTCTCGATTTTGGTGATTTTCCCTACTGGTACCCTTAGGGAAAATCGTAAAAATTTGTCGGATTCAGACGAAGCCAATTCTCAATGTGTTGTGACCGACAAGCTTCCAGTAGCTATTCCGATCGAGTTTTCCCGAATTATTGGACTCGGATCAAAAATTTCACCACTTTTTACGATTTCTCGATTTTGATGATTTTCCCTAGTGGTACCCCTAGGGAAATCCGTAAAAATTTGTAGGATTCCGGCGAAGAAAAATCTCGATGCGTTGTGACCGGCAAGCTTCCAGTAGCTATTCCGATCGAGTTTTCCCGAATTATTGGACTCGAATCAAAAATTTCACCACTTTTCGATTTTGGTGATTTTCCCTAGTGGTACCCTAAGGGAAATCCGTAAAAATTCGTCGGATTCCGACGAAGCCAATTCTCGTTGCGTTGTGACAGGCAAGCTTCCAGTAGCTATTCAGATCGAGTTTTCCCGAATTATTGGACTCGGATCCAAAATTTCACCACTTTTTACGATTTCTCGATTTTTGTGATTTTCCCTAGTGGTACCCCTAGGGAAATCCGTAAAAATTCATCGGATTCCGACGAAGCCAATTCTCGATCCGTTGTGACCGGCAAGCTTCCAGTAGCTATTCCGATCGAGTTTTCCCGAATTATTGGACTCGGATCCAAAATTTCACCACTTTTTACGATTTCTCGATTTTGGTGATTTTCCCTAATGGTATCCCTAGGAAAATCCGTAATAATTCGTCGGATTCCGAAGAAGCCAATTCTCGATGCGTTGTGACCGGCAACTTCCAGTAGATATTCCGATCGAGTTTTCCCGAATTATTGGACTCGGATCCAAAATTTCACCACTTTTTACGATTTCTCGATTTTGGTGATTTTCCCTAGTGGTACCCCTAGGAAAATCCGTAAAAATTCGTCGGATTCCGAAGAAGCCAATTCTCGATGCGTTGTGACCGGCAAGCTTCCAGTAGCTATTCCGATTGAGTTTTCCCGAATTATTGGACTCGGATCAAAAATTTCACCACTTTTCGATTTTAGTGATTTTCCCTAGTGGTACCCCTAGGGAAATCCGTAAAAATTCGTCGGATACCGTCGAAGCCAATTCTCGATGCGTTGTGACCGGCAAGTTTCTAGTAGCTATTCCGATCGAGTTTTCCCGAATTATTGGACTCGGATAAAAAATTTCACGATTTCTCGATTTTGGTGATTTTCCCTAGTGGTACCCCTAGGGAAATCCGTAAATATTCGTCGGATTCCGACGAAGCCAATTCTCAATGCGTTGTGACCGGCAAGCTTTCAGTAGCTATTCCGATTGAGTTTTCCCGAATTATTGGAATCTGATCCAAAATTTCACCACTTTTTACGATTTCTCGATTTTGGTGATTTTCCCTAGTGGTACCCCTAGGAAAATCCGTAAAAATTCGTCGGATTCCGACGAAGCCAATTCTCGATGCGTTGTGACCGGCAAGTTTCCAGTAGCTATTCCGATCGAGTTTTCCCGAATTATTGGACTCGGATCATTAATTTCACGATTTCTCGATTTTGGTGATTTTCCCTAGTGTACCCCTAGGAAAATCCGTAAAAATTCGTCGGATTCCGACGAAGCCAATTCTCGATGCGTTGTGACCGGCAAGCTTCCAGTAGCTATTCCGATCGAGTTTTCCCGAATTATTGGACTAGGATTTAAAATTTCACCACTTTTTACGATTTCTCGATTTTTGTGATTTTTCCTAGTGGTACCCCTAGGGAAATCCGTAAAAATTTATCGGATTCCGGCTAAGCCAATTCTCGATGCGTTGTGACCGGCAAGCTTCTAATGGATATTCCGATCGAGTTTTCCCGAATTATTGGACTCGGATCAAAAATTTCACGATTTCTCGATTTTGGTGATTTTCCCTAGTGGTACCCCTAGGGAAATCCGTAAAAATTCGTCGGATTTCGACGAAGCCAATTCTCGATGCGTTGTGACCGGCAAGATTCCAGTAGCTATTCCGATCGAGTTTTCTTGAATTATTGGACTCGGATAAAAAATTTCACCACTTTTTACGATTTCTCGATTTTGGTGATTTTCCCTAGTGGTACCCCTAGGGAAATCCGTAAAAATTCGTCGGATTTCGACGAAGCCAATTTTTGATGCGTTGTGATCGGCAACCTTCCAGTAGCTATTTCGATCTAGTTTTCCCGAATTATTGGACTCGGATCCAAAATTTCACCACTTTTTACGATTTCTCGATTTTGGTGATTTTCCCTAGTGGTACCCCTAGGGAAATCCGTAAAAATTCGTCGGATTCCGACGAAGCCAATTGTCGATGCGTTGTGACCGGCAAGCTTCCAGTAGCTATTCCGATCGAGTTTTCCCGAATTATTGGACTCGAATCCAAAATTTCACCACTTTTTACGATTTCTCGATTTTGGTGATTTTTCCTAGTGGTACCCCTAGGGAAATCCATAAAAATTCGTCGGATTCCGACGAAACCAATTCTCGATGCGTTGTGACCGGCAAGCTTCCAGTAGCTATTCCGATCGAGTTTTCCCGAATTATTGGACTCGGATCCAAAATTTCACCACTTTTCGATTTTGGTAATTTTTCCTAGTGGTACCCCTAGGGAAATCCGTAAAAATTTGTCGGATTCCGATGAAGCAAATTCTCGATGCGTTGTGACTGGCGAGCTTCCAGTAGCTATTCCGATCGAGTTTTCCCGAATTATTGGACTCGGATCAAAAATTTCACGATTTCTCGATTTTGGTGATTTTCCCTAGTGGTACCCCTAGGGAAATCCGTAAAAATTCGTCGGATTTCGACGAAGCCAATTCTCGATGCGTTGTGACCGGCAAGCTTCCAGTAGCTATTCCGATCGAGTTTTCCCGAATTATTGGACTCGGATCCAAAATTTTACCACTTTTTACGATTTCTCGATTTTGGTGATTTTTCCTAGTGGTACCCCTAGGAAAATCCGTAAAAATTCGTCGGATTCCGACGAAGCCAATTCTCGGTGCGTTGTGACTGGCAAGCTTCCAGTAGCTATTCCGATCGAGTTTTCCCGAATTATTGGACTCGGATCCAAAATTTCACGATTTCTCGATTTTGGTGATTTTTCCTAGTGGTACCCCTAGGGAAATCCGTAAAAATTCGTCGGATTCCGACGAAGCCAATTCTCGAAGCGTTGTGACCGGCAATCTTCCAGTAGCTATTCCGATCAAGTTTTTCTGAATTATTGGACTCGGATCCAAAATTTTACCACTTTTTACGTTTTCTCGATTTTGGTGATTTTTTCTAGTGGTACCCCTAGGGAAATCCGTAAAAATTCGTTGGATTCCGACAAAGTTAATTCTCGATGCGTTGTGACCGGTAAGCTTCCAGTAGCTATTCCGATCAAGTTTTCCCAAATTATTGGACTCGGATCCAAAATTTCACGATTTCTCGATTTTGGTGATTTTCCCCAGTGGTACCCCTAGGAAAATCCGTAAAAATTCATCGGATTACGACGAAGCCAATTCTCGATGCGTTGTGACCGGTAAGCTTCCAGTAGCTATTCCGATTGAGTTTTCCCGAATTATTGGACTCGGATCCAAAATTTCACGATTTCTCGATTTTGGTGATTTTCCCTAGTGGTACCCCTAGGGAAATCCGTAAAAATTCGTCCAATTCTCGATGCGTTGTGACCGGCAAGCTTCCAGTAGCTATTCCGATCGAGTTTTCCCGAATTATTGGACTCGAATCCAAAATTTTACCACTTTTTACGTTTTCTCGATTTTGGTGATTTTTTCTAGTGGTACCCCTAGGGAAATCCGTAAAAATTCGTCCAATTCTCGATGCGTTGTGACCGGCAATCTTCCAGTAGCTATTCCGATCGAGTTTTCCTGAATTATTGGACTCGGATCCAAAATTTCACGATTTCTCGATTTTGGTGATTTTCCCTAGTGGTCCCCCTAGGGAAATCCGTAAAAATTCGTCGTATTCCGACGAAGCCAATTCTCGATGCGTTGTGACCGGTAAGCTTCCAGTAGCTATTCCGATCAAGTTTTCCCAAATTATTGGACTCGGATCAAAAATTTCACGATTTCTCGATTTTGGTGATTTTTCCTAGTGGTACCCATAGGGAAATCCGTAAAAATTAGTCGGATTCCGACGAAGCCAATTCTTGATGCGTTGTGACCGGCAAGCTTCCAGTAGCTATTCCGATTGAGTTTTCCCGAATTATTGAACTCGGATCAAAAATTTCACCACTTTTTACAATTTCTCGATTTTGGTGATTTTTCCCCGTGGTACCCCTAGGGAAATCCGTAAAAATTCGTCGGATTCCGACGAAACCAATTCTCGATGCGTTGTGACCGGCAAGCTTCCAATAGCTCTTCCGTTCGAGTTTTCCCAAATTATTGGACTCGAATCAAAAATTTCACCACTTTTTACGATTTCTCGATTTTGGTGATTTTCCCTAGTGGTACCCCTAGGAAAATCCGTAAAAATTCGTCGAATTCCGACGAAGCCAATTCTCGATGCGTTGTGACCGGCAAGCTTCCAGTAGCTATTCCGATTGAGTTTTCCCAAATTATTCTACACGGATCCATAATTTCACCACTTTTTACGATTTCTCGATTTTGGTGATTTTCCCTAGTCGTACCCCTTGGGAAATCCGTAAAAATTCGTCGGATTCCGACGAATCCAATTCTCGATGCGTTGTGACCGGCAAGCTTCCAGTAGCTATTCTGATCGAGTTTTCCCGAATTATTGGACTCGGATCCAAAATTTCACCACTTTTCGATTTTGGTGATTTTCCCTAGTGGTACCCCTAGGGAAATCCGTAAAAATTTGTCGGATTCCGTCGAAGCCAATTCTCGATGCGTTGTGACCGGCAAGCTTCCAGTAGCTATTCCGATCGAGTTTTCCCGAATTATTGGACTCGGATCCAAAATTTCACCACTTTTTACGATTTCTCGATTTTGGTGATTTTCCCTAGTGGTACCCCTAGGGAAATCCGTAAAAATTCGTCGGATTCCGACGAAGCCAATTCTCGGTGCGTTGTGACCGGCAAGATTCCAGTAGCTATTCCGATCGAGTTTTCCCGAATTATTGGACTCGGACCCAAAATTTCACGATTTCTCGATTTTGGTGATTTTCCCTAGTGGTACCACTAGGGAAATCCGTAAAAATTCGTCGGATTTCGACGAATCCAATTCTCGATGCGTTGTGACCGGCAAGTTTCCAGTAGCTATTCCGATCGAGTTTTCCCGAATTATTGGACTCGGATCCAAAATTTCACCACTTTTTACGATTTCTCGATTTTGGTGATTTTCCCTAGTGGTACCCCTAGGGAAATCCGTAAAAATTCGTCGGATTCCGACGAAGCCAATTCTCGGTACGTTGTGACCGGCAAGATTCCAGTAGCTATTCCGATCGAGTTTTCCCGAATTATTGGACTCGGATCCAAAATTTCACGATTTCTCGATTTTGGTGATTTTCTCTAGTGGCACCCCTAGGGAAATCCGTAAAAATTCGTCGGATTCCGACGAAGCCAATTCTCGATGCGTTGTGACCGGCAAGCTTCCAGTAGCTATTCCGATCCAGTTTTCCCGAATTATTGGACTCGGATCCAAAATTTCACCACTTTTTACGATTTCTCGATTTTGGTGATTTTCCCTAGTGGTACCCCTAGGGAAATCCGTAAAAATTCGTCGGATTCCGACGAAGCCAGTTCTCGGTGCGTTGTGACCGGCAATATTCCAGTAGCTATTCCGATCTAGTTTTCCCGAATTATTGGACTCGGATCCAAAATTTCACGATTTCTCGATTTTGGTGATTTTCCCTAATGGTACCCCTAGGGATATCCGTAAAAAGTTGTCAGATTCCGACGAAACCAATTCACGATGCGTTGTGACCGGCAAGCTTCCAGTAGCTATTCCGATCGAGTTTTCCCGAATTATTGGACTCGGATCCAAAATTTCACCACTTCTTGATTTTGGTGATTTTCCCTAGTGGTACCCCTAGGAAAATCCGTAAAAATTCGTTGGATTCCGACGAAGCCAATTCTCGATGCGTTGTGACCGGTAAGCTTCCATTAGCTATTCCGATCGAGTTTTCCCGAATTATTGGACTCGGATCCAAAATTTCACCACTTCTTGATTTTGGTGATTTTCCCTAGTGGTACCCCTAGGAAAATCCGTAAAAATTCGTTGGATTCCGACGAAGCCAATTCTCGATGCGTTGTGACCGGTAAGCTTCCAGTAGCTATTCCGATCAAGTTTTCCCAAATTATTGGACTCGGATCAAAAATTTTACCACTTCTTGATTTTGGTGATTTTCTCTAGTGGTACCCCTAGGAAAATCCGTAAAAATTCGTTCGATTCCGACGAAGCCAATTCTCAATGAGTTGTGACCGGTAAGCTTCCAGTAGCTATTCCGATCAAGTTTTCCCAAATTATTGGACTCGGATCCAAAATTTCACGATTTCTCGATTTTGGTGATTTTCCCTAGTGGTACCCCTAGGAAAATCCGTAAAAATTCGTCGGATTCCGACGAAGCCAATTCTCGATGCGTTGTGACCGGTAAGCTTCCAGTAGCTATTCCGATTGAGTTTTCCCGAATTATTGGACTCGGATCCAAAATTTCACGATTTCTCGATTTTGGTGATTTTCCCTAGTGGTACCCCTAGGGAAATCCGTAAAAATTTGTCGGATTCCGAAGAAACCAATTCACGATGCGTTGTGACCGGCAAGCTTCCAGTAGCTATTCCGATCGAGTTTTCCCGAATTATTGGACTCGAATCAAAAATTTCACCACTTTTCGATTTTGGTGATTTTCCCTAGTGGTACCCCTATGGAAATCCGTAAAAATTCGTCCAATTCTCGATGCGTTGTGACCTGCAAGCTTCCAGTAGCTATTCCGATCGAGTTTTTCTGAATTATTGGACTCGGATCCAAAATTTTACCACTTTTTACGATTTCTCGATTTTGGTGATTTTTTCTAGTGGTACCCCTAGGGAAATCCGTAAAAATTCGTCGGATTCCGATGAAGCCAATTCTCGATGCGTTGTGACCGGCAAGCTTCCAGTAGCTATTCCGATCGAGTTTTCCCCAATTATTGGACTCGGATCCAAAATTTCACGATTTCTCGATTTTGGTGATTTTCCCTAGTGGTACCCCTAGGGAAATCCGTAAAAATTCGTCGGATTCCGACGAAGCCAATTCTCGATGCGTTGTGACCGGTAAGCTTCCAGTAGCTATTCCGATCAAGTTTTCCCAAATTATTGGACACGGATCCAAAATTTCACGATTTCTCAATTTTGGTGATTTTCCCTAGTGGTACCCATAGGGAAATCCGTAAAAATTCGTCGGATTCTGACGAAGCCAATTCTTGATGCGTTGTGACCGGCAAGCTTCCAGTAGCTATTCCGATTGAGTTTTCCCGAATTATTGGACTCGGATCAAAAATTTCACCACTTTTTACAATTTCTCGATTTTGGCGATTTTTCCCAGTGTTACCCCTAGAAAAATCCGTAAAAATTCGTCGGATTCCGACGAAATCAATTCTCGATGCGTTGTGACCGGCAAGCTTCCAATAGCTATACCGTTCGAGTTTTCTCAAATTATTGGACTCGAATCAAAAATTTCACCACTTTTTACGATTTCTCGATTTTGGTGATTTTCCCTAGTGGTACCCCTAGGAAAATCCGTAAAAATTCGTCGAATTCTGACGAAGCCAATTCTCGATGCGTTGTGACCGGCAAGCTTCCAGTAGCTATTCCGATTGAGTTTTCCCGAATTATTGGACTCGGATACATAATTTCACCACTTTTTACGATTTCTCGATTTTGGTGATTTTCCCTAGTGGTACCCCTTGGGAAATCCGTAAAAATTCGTCGGATTCCGACGAATCCAATTCTCGATGCGTTGTGACCGGCAAGCTTCCAGTAGCTATTCTGATCGAGTTTTCCCGAATTATTGGACTCGGATCCAAAATATCACCACTTTTTACGATTTCTCGATTTTGGTGATTTTCCCTAGTGGTACCCCTAGGGAAATCCGTAAAAATTCGTCGGATTCCGACGAAGCCAATTCTCGATGCGTTGTGACCGGCAAGCTTCCAGTAGCTATTCCGATCGAGTTTTCCCGAATTATTGGACTCGGATCCAAAATTTCACCACTTTTTACGATTTCTCGATTTTGGTGATTTTCCCTAGTGGTACCCCTAGGGAAATCCGTAAAAATTCGTCGGATTCCGACGAAGCCAATTCTCGATGCGTTGTGACCGGCAAGCTTCCAGTAGCTATTCCGATCGAGTTTTCCCGAATTATTGGACTCGGATAAAAAATTTCACCACTTTTTACGATTTCTCGATTTTGGTGATTTTCCCTAGTGGTACCCCTAGGGAAATCCGTAAAAATTTGTCGGATTCCGACGAAGCCAATTCTAGATGCGTTGTGACCGGAAAGCTTCCTGTAGCTATTCCGATCGAGTTTTCCGGAATTATTGGACTAGGATCAAAAATTTCACCACTTTTTACGATTTCTCGATTTTGGTGATTTTCCCTAGTGGTACCCATAGGGAAATCAGTAAAAATTTGTCGGATTCCGACGAAGCCAATTCTCGATGCGTTGTGACCGGCAAGCTTCCAGTAGCTATTCCGATCGAGTTTTCCCGAATTATTGGACTCGGATAAAAAATTTCACCACTTTTTACGATTTCTCGATTTTGGTGATTTTTCCTAGTTGTACCCCTAGAGAAATCCGTAAAAATTTGTCGGATTCCGACGAAGCCAATTCTCGATGCGTTGTGACCGGAAAGCTTCCTGTAGCTATTCCGATCGAGTTTTCCAGAATTATTGGACTCGGATCCAAAATTTCACCACTTTTCACGATTTCTCGATTTTGGTGATTTTCCCTAGTGGTACCCCTAGGGAAATCCGTAAAAATTCGTCGGATTCCGACGAAGCCAATTCTCGATGCGTTGTAACCGGCAAGCTTCCAGTAGCTATTCCGATCGAGTTTTCCCGAATTATTGGACTCGAATCCAAAATTTCATCACTTTTCGATTTTGGTGATTTTCCCTAGTTGTATCCCAAGAGAAATACGTAAAAATTCGTCGGATTCCGACGAAACCAATTCTCGATGCGTTGTGACCGGCAAGCTTCAAGTAGCTATTCCGATCAAGTTTTCTAGAACTATTGGACTCGGATCCAAAATTTTACCACTTTTTACGATTTCTCGATTTTTGTGATTTTCCCTAGTGGTACCCCTAGGGAAATACGTAAAAATTCGTCGGATTCCGACGAAACCAATTCTCGATGCGTTGTGACCGGCAAGCTTCCAGTAGCTATTCCGATCGAGTTTTCCCAAATTATTGGACTCGGATCCAAAATTTCACCACATTTTACGATTTCTCGATTTTGGTGATTTTTTCTAGTGGTACCCCTAGGGAAATCCATAAAAATTCGTCGGATTCCGACGAAACCAATTCTCGATGCATTGTGACCGGCAAGCTTCCAGTAGTTATTCCGATTGAGTTTTCCCGAATTATTGCACTCGGATCAAAAATTTCACCACTTTTCGATTTTAGTGATTTTCCCTAGTGGTACCCCTAGGGAAATCCGTAAAAATTCGTCGGATACCGACGAAGCCAATTCTCGATGCGTTATGACCGGCAAGCTTCTAGTAGCTATTCCGATCGAGTTTTACCAAATTGTTGGACTCGGATAAAAAATTTCACGATTTCTCGATTTTGGTGATTTTCCCTAGTGGTACCCCTAGGGAAATCCGTAAAAATTCGTCGGATTCCGACGAAGCCAATTCTCAATGCGTTGTGACCGGCAAGCTTCCAATAGCTATTCCGATCGAGTTTTCCCAAATTATTGGACTCGGATCCAAAATTTCACCACTTTTTACGATTTCTCGATTTTGGTGATTTTCCCTAGTGGTACCCCTAGGAAAATCCGAAAAAATTCGTCGGATTCCGACGAAGACAATTCTCGATGCGTTGTGACCGGCAAGTTTCCAGTAGCTATTCCGATCGAGTTTTCCCGAATTATTGGACTCGGATCATTAATATCACGATTTCTCGATTTTGGTGATTTTCCCTTGTGGTACCCCTAGGAAAATCCGTAAAAATTCGTCGGATTCCGACGAAGCCAATTCTCGATGCGTTGTGACCGGCAAGCTTCCAGTAGCTATTCCGATCGAGTTTTCCCGAATTATTGGACTAGGATTCAAAATTTCACCACTTTTTACGATTTCTCGATTTTTGTGATTTTTCCTAGTGGTACCCCTAGGGAAATCCGTAAAAATTTATCGGATTCCGGCAAAGCCAATTCTCGATGCGTTGTGACCGGCAAGCTTCCAGTGGCTATTCCGATCGAGTTTTCTCGAATTATTGAACTCGGATCAAAAATTTCACGATTTCTCGATTTTGGTGATTTTCCCTAGTGGTACCCCTAGGGAAATCAGTAAAAATTTGTCGAATTCCGACGAAGCCAATTCTCGATGCGTTGTGACCGGCAAGCTTCCAGTAGCTATTCCGATTGAGTTTTCTTGAATTATTGGACTCAGATCCAAAATTTCACCACTTTTTACGATTTCTCGATTTTGGTGATTTTCCCTAGTGGTACCCCTAGGGAAATCCGTAAAAATTCGATGGATTTCGACGAAGCCAATTCTCGATACGTTGTGACCGGCAAGCTTCCAGTAGCTATTCCGATCGAGTTTACCCGAATTAATTGACTCGGATCCAAAATTTCACCACTTTTTACGATTTCTCGATTTTGGTGATTTTTCCTAGTGGTACCCCTAGGGAAATCCGTAAAAATTCTTCGGATTCCGACGAAGCCAATTCTCGATGCGTTGTGACCGGCAATCTTCCAGTAGCTATTCCGATCGAGTTGCCCCGAATCATTGGACTCTGATCCAAAATTTCACCACTTTTTACGATTTTTCGATTTTGGTGATTTTTCCTAGTGGTACCCCTAGGGAAATCCGTAAAAATTCGTCGGATTTCTACGAAGCCAATTCTCGATACGTTGTGACCGGCAAGCTTCTAGTAGCTATTCCGATCGAGTTTTCCCGAATTATTGGACTCGGATCCAAAATTTTACCACTTTTTACGATTTCTCGATTTTGGTGATTTTTCCTAGTGGTACCCCTAGGGAAATCCGTAAAAATTCGTCGGATTCCGACGAAGCCAATTCTCAATGCGTTGTGACCGGTAAGCTTCCAGTAGCTATTCCGATCGAGTTTTCCCGAATTATTGGACTCGGATCCAAAATTTCACGATTTCTCGATTTTGGTGATTTTCCCTAGTGGTATCCCCAGGGAAATCCATAAAAATTCGTCGGATTCCGACGAAGCCAATTCTCAATGCGTTGTGACCGGCAAGCTTCCAGTAGCTATTCCGATCGAGTTTTCCCGAATTATTGGACTCGGATCAAAAATTTCACCACTTTTTACGATTTCTCGATTTTGGTGATTTTCCCTAGTGGTACCCCTAGGGAAGTTCGTTAAAATTCGTCGGATTCCGAATAAGCCAATTCTCAATGCGTTGTGACCGGCAAGCTTCCAGTAGCTTTTCCGATCGAGTTTTCCCGAATTATTGGACTCGGATCCATTCCTAGTGGTACCCCTAGGGAAATCCGTAAAAATTTGTCAGATTCCGACGAAACCAATTCTCGATGCGTTGTGACCGGCAAGCTTCCAGTAGCTATTCCGATCGAGTTTTCCCGAATTATTGGACTCGGATACAACATTTCACCACTTCTTGATTTTGGTGATTTTCCCTAGTGGTACCCCTAGGAAAATCCGTAAAAATTCGTAGGATTCCGACGAAGCCAATTCTCGATGCGTTGTGACCGGTAAGCTTCCAGTAGCTATTCCGATCAAGTTTTCCCAAATTATTGGACTCGGATCCAAAATTTCACGATTTCTCGATTTTGGTTATTTTCCCTAGTGTACCCCTAGGAAAATCCGTAAAAATTCGTCGGATTCCGACGAAGCCAATTCTCGATGCGTTGTGACCGGTAAGCTTCCAGTAGCTATTCCGATTGAGGTTTCCCGAATTATTTGACTCGGATACAAAATTTCACGATTTCTCGATTTTGGTGATTTTACCTAGTGGTACCCTTAGGGAAATCCGTAAAAATTCGTCGGATTCCGAAAAAACCAATTCACGATGCGTTGTGACCGGCAAGCTTCCAGTAGCTATTCCGATCGTGTTTTCCCGAATTATTGGACTCGGATCAAAAATTTCACCACTTTTCGATTTTGGTGATTTTCCCTAGTGGTACCCCTAGGGAAATCCGTAAAAATTCGTCCAATTCTCGATGCGTTGTGACCGGCAAGCTTCTAGTAGCTATTCCGATCGAGTTTTTCTAAATTTTTGGACACGGATCCAAAATTTTACCACTTTTTACGTTTTCTCGATTTTGGTGATTTTTTCTAGTGGTACCCCTAGGGAAATCCGTAAAAATTCGTCGGATTCCGATGAAGCCAATTCTCGATGCGTTGTGACCGGCAAGCTTCTAGTAGCTATTCCGATCGAGTTTTCCCGAATTATTGGACTCGGATCCAAAATTTCACGATTTCTCGATTTTGGTGATTTTCCCTAGTGGTACCCCTAGGGAAATCCGTAAAAATTCGTCGTATTCCGACGAAGTCAATTCTCGATGCGTTGTGACCGGTAAGCTTCCAGTAGCTATTCCGATCAAGTTTTCCCAAGTTATTGGACTCGGATCCAAAATTTCACGATTTCTCGATTTTGGTGATGTTTCCTAGTGGTACCCATAGGGAAATCCGTAAAAATTCGTCGGATTCCGACGAAGCCAATTCTTGATGCGTTGTGACCGGCAAGCTTCCAGTAGCTATTCCGATTGAGTTTTCCCGAATTATTGGACTCGGATCAAAAATTTCACCACTTTTTACAATTTCTCGATTTTGGTGATTTTTCCCTGTGGTACCCCTAGGGAAATCCGTAATAATTCGTCGGATTTCGACGAAACCAATTCTCGATGCGTTGTGATCGGAAAGCTTCCAATAGCTATTCCGTTCGAGTTTTCCCAAATTATTGGACTCGAATCAAAAATTTCACCACTTTTTACGATTTCTCGATTTTGGTGATTTTCCCTAGTGGTACCCCTAGGAAAATCCGTAAAAATTCGTCGAATTCCGACGAAGCCAATTCTCGATGCGTTGTGACCGGCAATCTTCCAGTAGCTATTCCGATTGAGTTTTCCCAAATTATTCGACACGGATCCATAATTTCACCACTTTTTACGATTTCTCGATTTTGGTGATTTTCCCGAGTGGTACCCCTTGGGAAATCCGTAAAAATTCGTTGGATTCCGACGAATCCAATTCTCGATGCGTTGTGACCGGCAAGCTTCCAGTAGCTATTCTAATCGAGTTTTCCCGACTTATTGGACTCGGATCCAAAATTTCACCACTTTTCGATTTTGGTGATTTTCCCTAGTGGTACCCCTAGGGAAATCCGTAAAAATTTGTCGGATTCCGACGAAGCCAATTCTCGATGCGTTGTGACAGGCAAGCTTCCATTAGCTATTCCGATCGAGTTTTCCCGAATTATTGGACTCGGATCAAAAATTTCACGATTTCTCGATTTTGGTGATTTTCCCTAGTGGTACCCATAGGAAAATTCGTAAAAATTCGTCGGATTCCGACGAAGCCAATTCTCGATGCGTTGTGACCGGCAAGCTTCCAGTAGCTATTCCGATCGAGTTTTCCCGAATTATTGGACTCGGATCCAAAATTTCACCACTTTTCGATTTTGGTGATTTTCCCTAGTAGCACCCCTAGGGAAATACGTAAAAATTTGTCGGATTCCGACGAAGCCAATTCTTGATGCGTTGTGACAGGCAAGCTTCCAGTAGCTATTCCGATCGAGTTTTCCCGTATTATTGGACTCGGATCAAAAATTTCACGATTTCTCGATTTTGGTGATTTTCCCTAGTGGTACCCCTAGGGAAATCCGTAAAAATTCGTCGGATTCCGACGAAGCCAATTCTCGATGCGTTATGACCGGCAAGCTTCCAGTAGCTATTCCAATCGAGTTTTCCCGAATTATTGGACTTGGATCCAAAATTTCACGATTTCTCGATTTTGGTGATTTTCCATAGTGGTACCCCTAGGAAAATCCGTAAAAATTCGTCGGATTCCGACGAAGTCAATTCTCGATGCGTTGTGACCGGCAAGCTTCCAGTAGCTATTCCGATCAAGTTTTCCCGAGTTATTGGACTCAGATCAAAAATTTCACCACTTTTTACGATTTCTCGATTTTGGTGATTTTCCCTAGTGGTACCCCTAGGAAAATTCGTAAAAATTCGTCGAATTCCGACGAAGCCAATTCTCGATGCGTTGTGACCGGCAAGCTTCAAGTAGCTATTCCGATCGACTTTTCCCGAATTATTGGACTCGGATCCAAAATTTCACCACTTTTTACGATTTCTCGATTTTGGTGATTTTCCCTAGTGGTACCCCTAGGGAAATCCGTAAAAATTCGTCGGATTCCAACGAAACCAATTCTCAATGCGTTATGACCGGCAACCTTCCAGTAGCTATTCCGATTGAGTTTTCCCGAATTATTGGACTCGGATCCAAAATTTCACGATTTCTCGATTTTGGTGATTTTCCCTAGTGGTACCCCTAGGGAAATCCGTAAAAAGTCGTCGGATTCCGACGAAGCCAATTTTTGATGCGTTATGACCGGCAAGCTTCCAGTAGCTATTCCGATCGAGTTTTCCCGAATTATTGGACTCGGATCCAAAATTTCACCATTTTTCGATTTTGGTGATTTTCCCTAGTGGTACCCCAAGAGAAATACGTAAAAATTCATCGGATTCCGACGAAACCAATTCTCGATGCGTTGTGACCGGCAAGCTTCCAGTAGCTATTTCGATCGAGTTTTCCCGAATTATTGGACTCGGATCCAAAATTTCACCACTTTTCGATTTTGGTGATTTTCCCTAGTGGCACCCCTAGGGAAATCCGTAAAAATTTGTCGGATTCCGACGAAGCCAATTCTCGATGCGTTGTGACAGGCAAGCTTCCAGTAGCTATTCCGATCGAGTTTTCCCGTATTATTGGACTCGGATCAAAAATTTCACGATTTCTCGATTTTGGTGATTTTCCCTAGTGGTACCCCTAGGGAAATCCGTAAAAATTCATCGAATTCCGACGAAGCCAATTCTCGATGCGTTATGACCGGCAAGCTTCCAGCAGCTATTCCGATCGAGTTTTCCCGAATTATTGGACTCGGATCCAAAATTTCATGATTTCTCGATTTTGGTGATTTTCCATAGTGGTACCCCTAGGAAAATCCGTAAAAATTCGTCGGATTCCGACGAAGTCAATTCTTGATGCGTTGTGACCGGCAAGCTTCCAGTAGCTATTCTGATCAAGTTTTCCCGAGTTATTGGACTCGGATCAAAAATTTCACCACTTTTTACGATTTCTCGATTTTGGTGATTTTCCCTAGTGGTACCCCTAGGAAAATCCGTAAAAATTCGTTGGATTCCGATGAAGCCAATTCTCGATGCGTTGTGACCGGCAAGCTTCAAGTAGCTATTCCGATCGACTTTTCCCGAATAATTGGACTCGGATCCAAAATTTCACCACTTTTTAAGATTTCTCGATTTTGGTGATTTTTCCTAGTGGTACCCTTAGGGAAATCCGTAAAAATTCGTCGTATTCCGAGGAAGCCAATTCTCGATGCGTTGTGACCGGCAAGCTTCCAGTAGCTATTCCGATTGAGTTTCCTGAATTATTGGACTCGGATCCAAAATTTCACGATTTCTCGATTTTGGTGATTTTCCCTAGTGGTACCCCTAGGGAAATCCGTAAAAATTCGTCGGATTCCAACGAAACCAATTCTCAATGCGTTGTGACCGGCAAGCTTCCAGTAGCTATTCCGATTGAGTTTTCCCGAATTATTGGACTCGGATCCAAAATTTCACCACTTTTCGATTTGGTGATTTTCCCTAGTGGTATCCCCAGGGAAATCCATAAAAATTCGTCGGATTCCGACGAAGCCAATTCTCAATGCGTTGTGACCGGCAAGCTTCCAGTAGCTATTCCGATCGAGTTTTCCCGAATTATTGGACTCGGATCAAAAATTTCACCACTTTTTACGATTTCTCGATTTTGGTGATTTTCCCTAGTGGTACCCCTAGGGAAGTTCGTTAAAATTCGTCGGATTCCGAATAAGCCAATTCTCAATGCGTTGTGACCGGCAAGCTTCCAGTAGCTTTTCCGATCGAGTTTTCCCGAATTATTGGACTCGGATCCATAATTTCACCACTTTTTACGATTTCTCGATTTTGGTGATTTTCCCTAGTGGTACCCTTAGGGAAATCCGTAAAAATTCGTCGGATTCCGACGAAGCCAATTCTCGATGCGTTGTGACCGACAAGCTTCCAGTAGCTATTTCGATCGAGTTTTCCCGAATTATTGGACTTGGATCAAAAATTTCACCACTTTTTACGATTTCTCGATTTTGGTGATTTTCCCTAGTGGTACCCCTAGGGAAATCCGTAAAAATTTGTTGGATTCCGGCGAAGCAAATTCTCGATGCGTTGTGACCGGCAAGCTTCCAGTAGCTATTCCGATTGAGTTTTCCCAAATTATTCGACACGGATCCATAATTTCACCACTTTTTACGATTTCTCGATTTGGTGATTTTCCCTAGTGGTACCCCTTGGGAAATCCGTAAAAATTCGTCGGATTCCGACGAATCCAATTCTCGATGCGTTGTGACCGGCAAGCTTCCAGTAGCTATTCTGATCGAGTTTTCCCGAATTATTGGACTCGGATCCAAAATTTCACCACTTTTCGATTTTGGTGATTTTTCCTAGTGGTACCCCTAGGGAAATCCGTAAAAATTTGTCGGATTCCGACGAAGCCAATTCTCGATGAATTGTGACAGGCAAGCTTCCATTAGCTATTCCGATCGAGTTTTCCCGAATTATTGGACTCGGATCAAAAATTTCACGATTTCTCGATTTTGGTGATTTTCCCTAGTGGTACCCATAGGAAAATTCGTAAAAATTCGTCGGATTCCGACGAAGCCAATTCTCGATGCGTTGTGACCGGCAAGCTTCCAGTAGCTATTCCGATCGAGTTTTCCCGAATTATTGGACTCGGATCCAAAATTTCACCACTTTTTACGATTTCTCGATTTTGGTGATTTTCCCTAGTGGTACCCCTAGGGAAATCCGTAATAATTTGTCGGATTCCGGGGAAGCAAATTCTCGATGCGTTGTGACCGGCAAGCTTCCAGTAGCTATTCCGATCGAGTTTTCCCGAATTGTTGGACTCGGATCCAAAATTTCACTACTTTTCGATTTTGGTGATTTTCCCTAGTGGTACCCCAAGAGAAATACGTAAAAATTCATCGGATTCCGACGAAACCAATTCTCGATGCGTTGTGACCGGCAAGCTTCCAATATCTATTCCGATCGAGTTTTCCCGAATTATTGGACTCGGATCCAAAATTTCACCACTTTTTACGATTTCTCGATTTTGGTGATTTTCCCTAGTGGTACCCCTAGGAAAATCCGAAAAAATTCGTCGGATTCCGACGAAGCCAATTCTCGATGCGTTGTGACCGGCAAGTTTCCAGTAGCTATTCCGATCGATTTTTCCCGAATTATTGGACTCGGATCATTAATTTCACGATTTCTCGATTTTGGTGATTTTCCCTAGTGGTACCCCTAGGAAAATCCGTAAAAATTCTTCAAATTCCGACGAATCCAATTCTCGATGCGTTGTGACCGGCAAGCTTCCAGTAGCTATTCCGATCGAGTTTTCCCGAATTATTGGACTAGGATTCAAAATTTCACCAATTTTTACGATTTCTCGATTTTTGTGATTTTTCCTAGTGGTACCCCTAGGGAAATCCGTAAAAATTTATCGGATTCCGGCAAAGCCAATTCTCGATGCGTTGTGACCGGCAAGCTTCCAGTGGCTATTCCGATCGAGTTTTCCCGAATTATTGAACTCGGATCAAAAATTTCACGATTTCTCGATTTTGGTGATTTTCCCTAGTGGTACCCCTAGGGAAATCCGTAAAAATTTGTCGGATTCCGACGAAGCCAATTCTCGATGCGTTGTGACCGGTAAGCTTCCAGTAGCTATTCCGATTGAGTTTTCTTGAATTATTGGACTCAGATCCAAAATTTCACCACTTTTTACGATTTCTCGATTTTGGTGATTTTCCCTAGTGGTACCCCTAGGGAAATCCGTAAAAATTCTTCGGATTCCGACGAAGCCAATTCTCGATACGTTGTGACCGGCAAGCTTCCAGTAGCTAGTCCGATTGAGTTTTCCCGAATTATTGGACTCGGATCCAAAATTTTACCACTTTTTACGATTTCTCGATTTTGGTGAATTTTCCTAGTGGTACCCCTAGGGAAATCCGTAAAAATTCGTCGGATTCCGACGAAGCCAATTCTCGATGCGTTGTGACCGGCAAGCTTCCAGTAGCAATTCCGATCGATTTTTCCCGAATTATTGGACTCGGATCCAAAATTTCACGATTTCTCGATTTTGGTGATTTTTCCTAGTGGTACCCCTAGGGAAATCCGTAAAAATTTGTCAGATTCCGACGAAACCAATTCTCGATGCGTTGTGACCGGCAAGCTTCCAGTAGCTATTCCGATCGAGTTTTCCCGAATTATTGGACTCGGATACAACATTTCACCACTTCTTGATTTTGGTGATTTTCCCTAGTGGTACCCCTAGGAAAATCAGTAAAAATTCGTAGGATTCCGACGAAGCCAATTCTCGATGCGTTGTGACCGGTAAGCTTACAGTAGCTATTCCGATCAAGTTTTCCCAAATTATTGGACTCGGATCCAAAATTTCACGATTTCTCGATTTTGGTGATTTTCCCTAGTGGTACCCCTAGGAAAATCCGTAAAAATTCGTCGGATTCCGAGGAAGCCAATTCTCGATTCGTTGTGACCGGTAAGCTTCCAGTAGCTATTCCGATTGAGTTTTCCCGAATTATTGGACTCGGATCCAAAATTTCACGATTTCTCGATTTTGGTGATTTTCCCTAGTGGTACCCCTAGGAAAATCCGTAAAAATTCGTCGGATTCCGAAAAAACCAATTCACGATGCGTTGTGACCGGCAAGCTTCCAGTAGCTATTCCGATCGAGTTTTCCCGAATTATTGGGCTCGGATCAAAAATTTCACCACTTTTCGATTTTGGTGATTTTCCCTAGTGGTACCCCTAGGGAAATCCGTAAAAATTCGTCCAATTCTCGATGCGTTGTGACCGGCAAGCTTCCAGTAGCTATTCCGATCGAGTTTTTCTGAATTATTGGACTCGGATCCAAAATTTTACCACTTTTTACGTTTTCTCGATTTTGGTGATTTTTTCTAGTGGTACCCCTAGGGAAATCCGTAAAAATTCGTCGGATTCCGATGAAACCAATTCTCGATGCGTTGTGACCGGCAAGCTTCCAGTAGCTATTCCGATCGAGTTTTCCCGATTTATTGGACTCGGATCCAAAATTTCACGATTTCTCGATTTTGGTGATTTTCCCTAGTGGTACCCCTATGGAAATCCGTAAAAATTCGTCGTATTCCGACGAAGCCAATTCTCGATGCGTTGTGACCGGTAAGCTTCCAGTAGCTATTCCGATCAAGTTTTCCCAAGTTATTGGACTCGGATCCAAAATTTCACAATTTTGGTGATTTTCCCTAGTGGTACCCAAAGGGAAATCCGTAAAAATTCGTCGGATTCCGACGAAGCCAATTCTTGATGCGTTGTGACCGGCAAGCTTCCAGTAGCTATTCCGATTGAGTTTTCCCGAATTATTGGACTCGGATCAAAAATTTAACCACTTTTTACAATTTCTCGATTTTGGTGATTTTCCCTAGTGGTACCCCTAGGAAAATACGTAAAAATTCGTCGAATTCCGACGAAGCCAATTCTCGATGCGTTGTGACCGGCAAGCTTCCAGTAGCTATTCCGATTGAGTTTTCCCAAATTATTCGACACGGATCCATAATTTCACCACTTTTTACGATTTCTCGATTTTGGTGATTTTTCCTAGTGGTACCCCTTGGGAAATCCGTAAAAATTCGTCGGATTCCGACGAATCCAATTCTCGATGCGTTGTGACCGGCAAGCTTCCAGTAGCTATTCTGATCTAGTTTTCCTGAATTATTGGACTCGGATCCAAAATTTCACCACTTTTCGATTTTTGTGATTTTCCCTAGTGGTACCCCTAGGGAAATCCGTAAAAATTTGTCGGATTCCGACGAAGCCAATTCTCGATGCGTTGTGACAGGCAATCTTCCATTAGCTATTCCGATTGAGTTTTCCCGAATTATTGGACTCGGATCAAAAATTTCACGATTTCTCGATTTTGGTGATTTTCCTAGTGGTACCCATAGGAAAATTCGTAAAAATTCGTCGGATTCCGACGAAGCCAATTCTCGATGCGTTGTGACCGGCAAGCTTCCAGTAGCTATTCCGATCGAGTTTTCCCGAATTATTGGACTCGGATCCAAAATTTCACCACTTTTTACGATTTCTCGATTTTGGTGATTTTCCCTAGTGGTACCCCTAGGGAAATCCGTAAAAATTTGTCGGATTCCGGCGAAGCAAATTCTCGATGCGTTGTGACCGGCAAGCTTCCAGTAGCTATTTCGATCGAGTTTTACCGAATTATTGGACTCGGATCCAAAATTTCACCACTTTTCGATTTTGGTGATTTTCCCTAGTGGTACCCCAAGAGAAATACGTAAAAATTCATCGGATTCCGACGAAACCAATTCTCGATGCGTTGTGACCGGCAAGCTTCCAGTAGCTATTCCGATCATGTTTTCCCGAATTATTGGACTCGGATCAAAAATTTCACGATTTCTCGATTTTGGTGATTTTCTCTAGTGGTACCCCTACGGAAATCTGTAAAAATTCGTCGGATTCCGACGAAACCAATTTTTAATGCGTTGTGACCGGCAAGCTTCCAGTAGCTATTCCGATCGAGTTTTCTTGAATTATTGGACTCAGATCCAAAATTTCACCACATTTTACGATTTCTCGATTTTGGTGATTTTCCCTAGTGGTACCCCTAGGGAAATCCGTAAAAATTCGTCGGATTCCAACGAAACCAATTCTCGATGCGTTGTGACCAGCAAGCTTCCAGTAGCTATTCCGATTGAGTTTCCTGAATTATTGGACTCGGATCCAAAATTTTACGATTTCTCGATTTTGGTGATTTTCCCTAATGGTACCCCTAGGGAAGTCCGTAAAAATTCGTCGGATTCCGACGAAGCCAATTCTCAATGCGTTGTGACCGGCAAGCTTCCAGTAGCTTTTCCGATCGAGTTTTCCCGAATTATTGGACTCGGATCCATAATTTCACCACTTTTTACGATTTCTCGATTTTGGTGATTTTCCCTAGTGGTACCCTTAGGGAAATCCGTAAAAATTTGTCGGATTCCGACGAAGCCAATTCTCGATGCGTTGTGACCGACAAGTTTCCAGTAGCTATTTCGATCGAGTTTTCCCAAATTATTGGACTCGGATCAAAAATTTCACCACTTTTTACGATTTCTCGATTTTGGTGATTTTCCCTAGTGGTACCCCTAGGGAAATCCGTAAAAATTTGTCGGATTCCGGCGAAGCAAATTCTCAATGCGTTGTGACCGGCAAGCTTCCAGTAGCTATTCCGATCGAGTTTTCCCGAATTATTGGACTCGGATCCAAAATTTCACGATTTCTCGATTTTGGTGATTTTCCATAGTGGTAGCCCTAGGAAAATCCGTAAAAATTCGTCGGATTCCGACGAAACCAATTCTCGATGCGTTGTGACCGGCAAGCTTCAAGTAGCTATTCCGATCGACTTTTCCCGAATAATTGGACTCGGATCCAAAATTTCACCACTTTTTAAGATTTCTCGATTTTGGTGATTTTTCCTAGTGGTACCCTTAGGGAAATCCGTAAAAATTCGTCGTATTCCGAGGAAGCCAATTCTCGATGCGTTGTGACCGGCAAGCTTCCAGTAGCTATTCCGATCGAGTTTTCCCGAATTATTGGACTCGGATCCAAAATTTCACGATTTCTCGATTTTGGTGATTTTCCCTAGTGGTACCCCTAGGGAAATCCGTAAAAATTCGTCGGATTTCGACGAAGCCAATTCTCGATACGTTGTGACCGGCAAGCTTCCAGTAGCTTTTCCGATCGAGTTTTCCTGAATTATTGGACTCGGATCCAAAATTTCACCACTTTTTACGATTTCTCGATTTTGGTGATTTTCCTAGTGGTACCCCTATGGAAATCCGTAAAAATTCGTAGGATTCCGAGGAAGCCAATTCTCAATGCGTTGTGACCGGCAAGCTTCCAGTAGCTATTCCGATCGAGTTTTCCCGAATTATTGGACTCGGATACAACATTTCACCACTTCTTGATTTTGGTGATTTTCCCTAGTGGTACCCCTAGGAAAATCCGTAAAAATTCGTCGGATTCCGACGAAGCCAATTCTCGATGCGTTGTGACCGGCAAGCTTCCAGTAGCTATTCCGATCGAGTTTTCCCGAATTATTGGACTCGGATCCAAAATTTCACGATTTTTCGATTTTGGTGATTTTCCCTAGTGGTACCCCTAGAGAAATCCGTAAAAATTCATCGGATTCCGACGAAGCCAATTCTCGATGCGTTGTGACCGCCAAGCTTCCAGTAGCTATTTCGATCGTGTTTTCCCGAATTATTGGACTCGGATCCAAAATTTCACCACTTTTTACGATTTCTCGATTTTGGTGATTTTTCCTAGTGGTACCCCTAGGGAAATCCGTAAAAATTCGTCGGATTCCGACGAAGCCAATTCTCGATGCGTTGTGACCGGCAAGCTTCCAGTAGCTATTCCGATCGAGTTTTCCCGAATTATTGGACTCGGATCCAAAATTTCACGATTTCTCGATTTTGGTGATTTTCCCTAGTGGTACCCCTAGGGAAATCCTTAAAAATTCGTCGGATTCCGACGAAGCCAATTCTCGATGCATTGTGACCGGCAAGCTTCCAGTAGCTATTCCGATCGAGTTTTCCCGAATTATTTGACTCGGATCGAAAATTTCACCACTTTTCGATTTTGGTGATTTTCCCTAGTGGTACCCCTAGGGAAATCCGTAAAAATTCGTCGGATTCCGACGAAGCCAATTCTCAATGCATTGTGACCGGCAAACTTCTAGTAGCTATTCCGATCGAGTTATCTCGAATTATTGGACTCGGATCCAAAATTTCACCACTTTTCGATTTTGGTGATTTTCCCTAGTGGTACCCCTAGGGAAATCCGTAAAAATTCGTCGAATTCCAACGAAACCAATTCTCGATGCGTTGTGACCAGCAAGCTTCCAGCAGCTATTCCGATCGAGTTTTCCCGAATTATTGGACTGGGATCCATAATTTCACCACTTTTTACGATTTCTCGATTTTTGTGATTTTCCCTAGTGGTACCCCTAGGGAAATTCGTAAAAATTCGTCGGATTCCCACGAAACCAATTCTCGATACGTTGTGACCGGCAAGCTTCCAGTAGCTATTCCGATCGAGTTTTCCCGAATTATTGGACTCGGATCCAAAATTTCACCACTTTTTACGATTTCTCGATTTTGGTGATTTTCCCTAGTGGTACCCCTAGGGAAATCCGTAAAAATTCGTCAGATTCCGACGAATCCAATTCTCGATGCGTTGTGACCGGCAAGCTTCCAGTAGCTATTCCGAATTATTGGACTCGGATCCAAAATTTCACCACTTTTCGATTTTGGTGATTTTCCCTAGTGGTACCCCTAGGAAAATCCATAAAAATTAGTCGGATTCCGACGAAGCCAATTCTCGATGCGTTGTGACCGGCAAGCTTCCAGTATCTATGCCGATCGAGTTTTCCCGAATTATTGGACTCGGATCCAAAATTTCACGATTTCTCGATTTAGGTGATTTTCCCTAGTGGTACCCCTAGGGAAATTCGAAAAAATTCGTCGGATTCCGACGAAGCCAATTCTCGATGCGTTGTGACCGGCAAGCTTCCATTAGCTATTCCGATCGAGTTTTCCCAAATTATTGGACTCGGATCCAAAATTTGACCACTTTTTACGATTTCTCGATTTTGGTGATTTTCCCTATTGGTACCCCAAGGGAAATCCGTAAAAATTCGTCGGATTCCGACGAAGCCAATTCTCAATGCGTTGTGACCGGCAAGCTTCCAGTTGCTATTCCGATCGAGTTTTCCCGAATTATTGGACTCGGATCGAAAATTTCACCACTTTTTACGATTTCTCGATTTTGGTGATTTTCCCTAGTGGTACCCCTAGGGAAATCCGTAAAAATTCGTCGGATTTCGACGAAGCCAATTCTCGATGCGTTGTGACCGGCAAGCTTCCAGTAGTTATTCCGATCGAGTTTTCCCGAATTATTGGAATCGGATCCAAAATTTCACCACTTTTTACGATTTTGATGATTTTCCCTAGTGGTACCCCTAGGAAAATCCGTAAAAACTCGTCGGATTCCGACGAAGCCAATTCTCGATGCGTTGTGACCGGCAAGCTTCCAGTATCTATTCCGATCGAGTTTTCCCGAATTATTGGACTCGGATCCAAAATTTCACGATTTCTCGATTTTGGTGATTTTCCCTAGTGGTACCCCTAGCGAAATCCGTAAAAATTCGTCGGATTCCGACGAAACCAATTCTCGATGCGTTGTGACCGGCAAGCTTCCAGTAGCTATTTCGATCGGGTTTTCCCGAATTATTGGACTCGGATCCAAAATTTCACCACTTTTTACGATTTCTCGATTTTGGTGATTTTTCCTAGTGGTACCCCTAGGGAAATCCGTAAAAATTCGTCGGATTCCGAAGAAGCCAATTCTCGATGCGTTGTGACCGGCAAGCTTCCAGTATCTATTCCGATCGAGTTTTCCCGAATTATTGGACTCGGATCCAAAATTTCACGATTTCTCGATTTTGGTGATTTTCCATAGTGGTACCCCTAGCGAAATCCGTAAAAATTCGTCGGATTCCGACGAAGACAATTCTCGATGCGTTGTGACCGGCAAGCTTCCAGTAGCTATTCCGATCGAGTTTTCCCGAATTATTGGACTCGGATAAAAAATTTCACCACTTTTTACGATTTCTCGATTTTGGTGATTTTCCCTAGTGGTACCCCTAGGGAAATCCGTAAAAATTCGTCGGATTCCGACGAAGCTAATTCTCGATGCATTGTGACTGGCAAGCTTCCAGTAGCAATTCCGATCGAGTTTTTTCGAATTATTGGACTTGGATCCAAAATTTCACCAGTTTTTATGATTTCTCGATTTTGGTGATTTACCATAGTGGTACCCCTAGGGAAATCCGTAAAAATTCGTCGGATTTCGACGAAACCAATTCTCGATGCATTGTGACCGGCAAGCTTCCAGTATCTATTCCGATCGAGTTTTCCCGAATTATTGGACTCGGATCCCAAATTTCACGATTTCTCGATTTTGGTGATTTTCCCTAGTGGTACCCCTAGGGAAATCCGTAAAAATTCGTCGTATTCCGACGAAACCAATTCTCGATGCGTTGTGACCGGCAAGCTTCTAGTAGCTATTCCGATCGAGTTTTCCCGAATTATTGGACTCGGATCCAAAATTTCACGATTTCTCGATTTTGGTGATTTTCGCTAGTGGTACCCCTAGGGAAATCTGTAAAAATTCGTCGGATTCCGACGAAGCCAATTCTCGATGCGTTGTGACCGGCAAGCTTCAAGTAGCTATTCCGATCGAGTTTTCCCGAATTATATGACTCGGATCCAAAATTTCACCACTTTTTAAGATTTCTAAATTTTGGTGATTTTCCCTAGTGGTACCCTTAGGGAAATCCGTAAAAATTCGTCGGATTTCGAGGAAGCCAATTCTCGATGCGTTGTGACCGGCAAGCTTCCAGTAGCTATTCCGATCGAGTTTTCCCGAATTATTGGACTCGGATCCAAAATTTCACGATTTCTCGATTTTGGTGATTTACCATAGTGGTACCCCTAGGGAAATCCGTAAAAATTCGTCGGATTCCGACGAAGCCAATTCTCGATGCGTTGTGATCGGCAAGCTTCCAGTAGCTATTCCGATCGAGTTTTCCCGAATTATTGGACTCGGATCCAAAATTTCACGATTTCTCGATTTTGGTGATTTTCCCTAGTGGTACCCCTAGGGAAATCCGTAAAAATTTGTCAGATTCCGACGAAACCAATTCTCGATGCGTTGTGACCGGCAAGCTTCCAGTAGCTATTCCAATCGAGTTTTCCCGAATTATTGGACTCGGATACAACATTTCACCACTTCTTGATTTTGGTGATTTTCCCTAGTGGTACCCCTAGGAAAATCCGTAAAAATTCGTAGGATTCCGACGAAGCCAATTCTCGATGCGTTGTGACCGGTAAGCTTCCAGTAGCTATTCCGATCAAGTTTTCCCAAATTATTGGACTCGGATCCAAAATTTCACGATTTCTCGATTTTGGTGATTTTCCCTAGTGGTACCCCTAGGAAAATCCGTAAAAATTCGTCGGATTCTGACGAAACCAATTCTCGATGCGTTGTGACCGGTAAGCTTCCAGTAGCTATTCCGATTGAGTTTTCCCGAATTATTGGACTCGGATCCAAAATTTCACGATTTCACGATTTTGGTGATTTTCCCTAGTGGTACCTCTAGGAAAATCCGTAAAAATTCGTCGGATTCCGAAAAAACCAATTCACGATGCGTTGTGACCGGCAAGCTTCCAGTAGCTATTCCGATCGAGTTTTCCCGAATTATTGGACTCGGATCAAAAATTTCACCACTTTTCGATTTTGGTGATTTTCCCTAGTGGTACCCCTAGGGAAATCCGTAAAAATTCGTCCAATTCTCGATGCGTTGTGACCGGCAAGCATCCAGTAGCTATTCCGATCGACTTTTTCTTAATTATTGGACTCGGATCCAAAATTTTACCACTTTTTACGTTTTCTCGATTTTGGTGATTTTTTCTAGTGGTACCCCTAGGGAAATCCGTAAAAATTCGTCGGATTCCGATGAAGCCAATTCTCGATGCGTTGTGACCGGCAAGCTTCCAGTAGCTATTCCAATCGAGTTTTCCCGAATTATTGGACTCGGATCCAAAGTTTCACGATTTCTCGATTTTGGTGATTTTCCCTAGTGGTACCCCTAGGGAAATCCGTAAAAATTCGTCGTATTCCGACGAAGCCAATTCTCGATGCGTTGTGACCGGTAAGCTTCCAGTAGCTATTCCGATCAAGTTTTCCCAAGTTATTGGACTCGGATCCAAAATTTCACGATTTCTCGATTTTGGTGATTTTCCCTAGTGGTACCCATAGGGAAATCCGTAAAAATTCGTCGGATTCCGATGAAGCCAATTCTCGATGCGTTGTGACCGGCAAGCTTCCAGTAGCTATTCCGATCGAGTTTTCCCGAATTATTGGACTGGGATCCATAATTTTACCACTTTTTACGATTTCTCGATTTTTGTGATTTTCCATAGTGGTACCCCTAGGAAAATCCGTAAAAATTCGTCGGATTTCGACGAAACCAATTCTCGATGCGTTGTGACCGGCAAGCTTCCAGTATCTATTCCGATCGAGTTTTCCCGAATTATTGGACTCGGATCCCAAATTTCACGATTTCTCGATTTTGGTGATTTTCCATAGTGGTACCCCTAGGAAAATCCGTAAAAATTCGTCGTATTCCGACGAAACCAATTCTCGATGCGTTGTGACCGGCAAGCTTCTAGTAGCTATTCCGATAGAGTTTTCTCGAATTATTGGACTCGGATCCAAAATTTCACGATTTCTCGATTTTGCTGATTTTCGCTAGTGGTACCCCTAGGGAAATCCGTAAAAATTCGTCGGATTCCGACGAAGCCAATTCTCGATGCGTTGTGACCGACAAGCTTCCAGTAGCTATTCCGATCGAGTTTTCCCGAATTATTGGACTCGGATCCAAAATTTCACCACTTTTTACGATTTCTCGATTTTGGTAATTTTTCCTAGTGGTACCCCTAGGGAAATCCGTAAAAATTCGTCGGATTCCGACGAAGCCAATTCTCGATGCGTTGTGACCGGCAAGCTTCCAGTATCTATTCCGATCGAGTTTTCCCGAATTATTGGACTCGGATCCCAAATTTCACGATTTCTCGATTTTGGTGATTTTCCCTAGTGGTACCCCTAGGGAAATCCGTAAAAATTCGTCGGATTCCGACGAAGCCAATTCTCGATGCGTTGTGACCGGCAAGCTTCCAGTATCTATTCCGATCGAGTTTTCCCGAATTATTGGACTCGGATCCAAAATTTCACGATTTCTCGATTTTGGTGATTTTCCATAGTGGTACCCCTAGCGAAATCCGTAAAAATTCGTCGGATTCCGACGAAGACAATTCTCGATGCGTTGTGACCGGCAAGCTTCCGGTAGCTATTCCGATCGAGTTTTCCCGAATTATTGGACTCGGATCCAAAATTTCACCACTTTTTATGATTTCTCGATTTTGGTGATTTTTCCTAGTGGTACCCCTAGGGAAATCCGTAAAAATTCGTCGGATTCCGACGAAGCCAATTCTCGATGTGTTGTGACCGGCAAGCTTCCAGTATCTATTCCGATCGAGTTTTCCCGAATTATTGGACTCGGATCCAAAATTTCACGATTTCTCGATTTTGGTGATTTTCCATAGTGGTACCCCTAGCGAAATCCGTAAAAATTCGTCGGATTCCGACGAAGACACGATGCGTTGTGACCGGCAAGCTTCCAGTAGCTATTCCGATCGAGTTTTCCCGAATTATTGGACTCGGATCAAAAATTTCACCACTTTTTACGATTTCTCGATTTTGGTGATTTTCCCTAGTGGTACCCCTAGGGAAATCCGTAAAAATTCGTCGGATTCCGACGAAGCCAATTCTCGATGCGTTGTGACTGGCAAGCTTCCAGTAGCAATTCCGATCGAGTTTTTTCGAATTATTGGACTCGGATCCAAAATTTCACCAGTTTTTATGATTTCTCGATTTTGGTGATTTACCATAGTGGTACCCCTAGTGAAATCCGTAAAAATTCGTCGGATTTCGACGAAACCAATTCTCGATGCGTTGTGACCGGCAAGCTTCCAATATCTATTCCGATCGAGTTTTCCCGAATTATTGGACTCGGATCCCAAATTTCACGATTTCTCGATTTTGGTGATTTTCCCTAGTGGTACCCCTAGGAAAATCCGTAAAAATTCGTCGTATTCCGACGAAACCAATTCTCGATGCGTTGTGACCGGCAAGCTTCTAGTAGCTATTCCGATCGAGTTTTCTCGAATTATTGGACTCGGATCCAAAATTTCACGATTTCTCGATTTTGGTGATTTTCGCTAGTGGTACCCCTAGGAAAATCCGTAAAAATTCGTCGGATTCCGACGAAGCCAATTCTCGATGCGTTGTGACCGGCAAGCTTCAAGTAGCTATTCCAATCGAGTTTTCCCGAATTATTGGACTCGGATCCAAAATTTCACCACTTTTTAAGATTTCTCGATTTTGGTGATTTTCCCTAGTGGTACCCTTAGGGAAATCCGTAAAAATTCGTCGAATTTCGAGGAAGCCAATTCTCGATGCGTTGTGACCGGCAAGCTTTCAGTAGCTATTCCGATCGAGTTTTCCCGAATTATTGGACTCGGATCCAAAATTTCACGATTTCTCGATTTTGGTGATTTTCCCTAGTGGTACCCCTAGGGAAATCCGTAAAAATTCGTCGGATTTCGACGAAGCCAATTCTCGATGCGTTGTGACCGGCAAGCTTCCAGTAGCTTTTCCGATCGAGTTTTCCCGAATTATTGGACTCGGATCCAAAATTTCACCACTTTTTACGATTTCTCGATTTTGGTGATTTTCCTAGTGGTACCCCTAGGGAAATCCGTAAAAATTCGTATGATTCCGAGGAAGCCAATTCTCAATGTGTTGTGACCGGCAAGCTTCCAGTAGGTATTCCAATCGAGTTTTCCCGAATTATTGGACTCGGATCCAAAATTTCACCACTTTTTACGATTTCTCGATTTTGGTGATTTTCCCTAGTGGTACCCCTAGGAAAATCCGTAAAAATTAGCCGGATTCCGACGAAGCCAATTCTGGATGCGTTGTGACCGGCAATCTTCCAGTATCTATTCCGATCGAGTTTTCCTGAATTATTGGACTCGGATCCAAAATTTCACGATTTCTCGATTTTGTTGATTTTCCCTAGTGGTACCCCTAGGGAAATCCGTAAAAATTCGTCGGATTCCGACGAAGGCAATTCTCGATGCGTTGTGACCGGCAAGCTTCTATTAGCTATTCCGATCGAGTTTTCCCGAATTATTGGACTCGGATCCAAAATTTCACCACTTTTTACGATTTCTCGATTTTGGTGATCTTCCCTTGGTCGCGACAACTCCTCTTTTCTTCTCTTTTCTCTTCTTCTCTTGATCCTCCTTAGCGCGCTCTGTCGCGCTCGCGCCTCCCATCGCGATCGCGACAGAGGCTTTTCTGCCTTGACTCATTTCTTCTTCTCTTCTCCATTTTGCTCCATATTTTCTCCATTAACTCCATACTTTCTCCATTTGTCTCCTACACACAAAACTTAACAAAACACATAAAACATACCTAATTCCTACAAATAAAAACACTCAAAACATTATTTATAATCACAAAGTATAGTTTAATTATGAGCTAATTAAGCTCATATCAAACCCCCACACTTAAACATTTGCTTGTCCTCAAGCAAAACACTTAAACAACACAAAAACAATACTAACACACTTAACACAATAAACACAATATGTTGGAGCTTACTTAGATATTTGACAATTATTTAAAAACACCATGCATAGAATTATCCTTCTAACACACTAACTTCAATAGGTAACCATTTAAACATTCCCATTATTCATTAAACTTTAACCATCTATGCACATTTGGAAAACCATGAAATGACAAAACACAATGATGTTTGATCTCAAGAAATCAAATATCTTAATACATGTAAGAGATTATTTCACACAAAGCATTGCCTAAAATAATTTTCACTCAACACTTATTTTGATAAACACTCAATCACTCAAGTGTATAAAGGTTAGTGTTTTCCCTCATGCCTTGATTATGCCATTACATACCATAAGCTTGTAAGTAGTAAAAATCTCCACTACTAGTAAAAGGTAGTAAAGAGGATCAAAGGGTCTTAAAAGGGTTGTAATGTGGCTTAGGTTAGGGTAGGAACTTTTGGATTTAAGTAGCTAAAATTGTGTAGAGAAAAACATCAATATAACATAGGAGATTTAACCAAATAGCAACAAGCATGATATTTTTAATCAAAGTCCCTTCTTAAGAATATAAATTTGCTGCTATTTCTCAATTTATACTTACTATTTTTTTCTTTTTTTTTTTTTCTTCTTGGAACAGCAAGAGAATTTAGTGTGGGTGCATTTTAATGCTCCATCCCTCACATAAGTAATTTAGATGTACATCTTGCTAATCCCATTTTTTCTCTTTTATTTTATTTCTACTAGCAGTTGGAATTCTAACTTCGAAAAGAAGGACGTTGCAATTGCAACTTTTTATTAAATTCATGCTTTTCAATAACAAATATATCTCCCATGCTATATCAATCCTATTCCCTCCACAATAGGGTAATTTAAAAAGAAATTAGGCCTTGTTTAAGCAAAAGTTTGGTTATTAGTATGTTAAACACGAAAAACAGATATAGGCTCAAAATTGGCTACCTAAAGTCTCAAAAGGTAAGGAATTTAAAAGTAAAGCCAAAATAGATTCATTCTAAATGCCCTTATCATATCCCGTGTACATCCTCTACTAAAATGTAATCTCGAAATTTACTACAAACAAGTTCTAGAGGATATGGCATAATAAGGCTCTCATACAAGAAAAATTTGTGTATAAGGCTTCAAAAGCTCACATGGCTATAGTTAAACTATAATAGGCAATAAGTTGGCAAAACAATCTTAATTTACATATAAAAAGATATTTAACTTAAAAAAAACCTACACCAAAGTGTTTTGCTAAGTCATACCCTTCACTATGTACAACAAAAAGCTAAAGGAAAACAAATAATGAAAATGGTCCAAAAAGTTACTATCTATGCTAATGGTCAAAAACATAAAAACTATACATGGCTATATTCTCAAATATTCATCAAATACTAAGCTCCAAAACAAAATAGTATTGTAAAATAACCTAAAATAATCTAAAACAATACATACCTAAATCTAGCAGTTCATGCAAACACAAGCTACTTACCTACACATATGATAACAAATATATACATAAAAACAAAACACAGACTTCCCGCACACTTAAAAAAAACACAGGGTCCTCAATGTGTAAAAAGGAGTAAAGTACATAACAAATGAACAGAAAAAACACAAAGAAAAACAAAAACAAAATAAATAAAGAAAAGTATAGGAGACAAACTTCAGAAACTCCCACTAGGGGAGCTTGGTGGAGTTGGAGAAAACTCAACATTTTGCTTGCGGAAAAAACTTAAAAGCTTGCGTCCCAAACTCTTCTGGTTTTGCAGCACAGACCGCACATCAGTCTCGAGCACATCCATCCTAGCCGCCATACTCTGATTGGTGGCCTCAATACCATCCAAACGATGCAAAATAGGCTCAATATCCACAGCAGCTCCTCTAGTACTCCTCCTCCCTGCATCATCAGCACCAACAGCCGCCTCGTCCTCACTTGAGGAGTCATGAGCAGGAGCGGCAGATGCTGACTCACGGGCCCTATCACGGGGCACACTTGGTCCAGCCACATTAGGGTCATCCCTATTTGATCCACCTGCACATCTATCAACAAACCTTGGGGGCCAAGCTCCCTTGGTCAAAATGTTAGCTCTACGCAAATACACCACATCCAACAAAGGAATTGTTTCTTTTTCTTCCATTACAAAATTATGCAAATCTCCCAAACATCCCAAAATAATACCGGTTACCATATGACATATACCCACAGATTTACTACGGGCAGTAGACGCATGATAAAGGCCATCAAGTATAAAATCAATTGAATCAGGTGTTTTGTTAGATTGCAGTAAATCTAAAACAAACAAATCCTTTGTTTGGACTTTTGTACTCTCTACTCTACCAAACATGGCATGACAAAGAAATTTATGGAAAATCATTAAAGCATTGTCCTTTATCTGCCTATTAGTAGAATTTTTGTTATTAAACCTGTCAAGTCCTGATAATCTATTCCACACAGGTGTTGGATGGAAAATATGGGAATCAAATCGTTTACCATTCAAAGGAAAACCAAACCAGCTGTGCATATCATTAATGGTAAAAGTATATTCAATACCCTGGTGCCTAAATTTCATTGAATCCCTATTTTTATCCTCATATTCTAATGTAACAAAAAATTCTAGAGCCCAGTCCTTTCTAACAGGTAAAGAGTACGTAATAAATTTCCCCCATTTCATGTATCGCAGGAAATTATTAATTTCATCATTTAAACCCATGGTATTCAGAATAGCAAAATCTAAACCCCACATTCCCACATACGATTTTTTAGCAAAATAGGCAAATTTGACACCCTCTTCTTCAGAAAAAATTTTAAAAGGACAATCAAACCTGTTCTGAAAAATTAAGGCATCAAGCGTGGGTTCCTCTCCTTGAGCGCTGGTTTCTCCAATTGGGCGTTTCCCCTGACTTTTATCTCCAACATGCTTTGTTCTCACCATTTTGAAATCACTTTACCGTTGGTTGAATCAAACAAAGAACAAAAAGAAACACAAGTAGAAGAAGAACAGGAGTCTTAAGAACAAGAAATACGGAGGTTAGATGAAGAAGTTAGAGAGAAAATCGGGAGGAAGTTAAGAAGATAAAAACGAAATTAGAGAGAAGAGAATGAAAAGGCAAGAGAAAATGAAAAAGAGAGAGTAGTTAGGGTAGATAAAAGAGAATTTAAGGAATTAAATGTGAGTCTAACGGTGGGTTTGACCGAAAAATTCAATTGCCGCGTTCTGTCGCGACGTCGCGACATTGTCGCGATCGCGACAGAGAGCAAATCAACAATTTGAATTTCGCGATAAACGTCGCGTTATCGCGACAAAATTATCCTGTTCACTATCGCGACATCGCGAAAACGTCGCGATCGCGACAGAAAGGAATTATGAAAAATAAAAAATTTTAAACATCGCGTTATACGTCGCGTCATCGCGACAAATTTTCCCGCTCACTATCGCGACATCGCGAAAACGTCGCGATCGCGACAGAATGTAATTTTGATAAATCAAAAATCAAACTATCGCGATCACTCGATCTGTCGCGCCGTTGCGATGGAATCTAAAACACCCTTTTCTCATTCTGTCGCGCTCGCGACGATGTCGCGCTCGGACAGAAAGGAATTTTGAAAATCACATTTTATTTTCCTTTCACAAACAACACACAAAAGTATATAAAATAAATTGACATATGAAAAACATCTGTGGAACAAAAATAACACATTATGACATATAAATATTACGCATATAATAAAACAATTAATTAAAAAGAAAAGTTAAACTAAATAACCATCAAATCACTTTTAAAGAAAGAAATGAAACCTCCCTTCCATGAAATGTTTCCTCCAAATACACTTTACACCTTTGACCATTGGCTTTAAATAACTCATTTTTAGTATTTTTAAGTTCCAAAAACCCTTGATCAAAAACTTGTGTAACTTCAAAAGGTCCACTCCATCTTGATCTTAATTTTCCCGGGAAGAGTTTCAATCTAGAATTATACAATAAGACCTTGTCCCCAATATTAAAATTTTTAATTCTTATATGTGCATCATGCCACTTTTTAGTTCTTTCTTTATATATCTTAGCATTCTCAAATGCAAGAAGTCTCAATTCATCTAACTCATTCAATTGTAAACATCTTTTGACACTTGCATCTTTAAGATCATAATTCAAAGTTCTAATGGCCCAATATGCTTTGTGTTCTAATTCAACAGGTAAATGACATGCTTTTCCATAAACCATCCTATATGGTGTCATTCCAATTGGAGCTTTAAATGCAGTTCGATATGCCCACAAAGCATCATCTAATTTATGTGCCCAATCCTTTCTAGAAGTAGAGACTGTTTTTTCTAATATCCATTTTAACTCCCTATTGGACACTTCCACTTGACCACTTGTTTGTGGGTGATATGGTGTAGCTACCCTATGATGAACACCATATTTATGCAATAAAGAATCAAAAGAACGGTTAATGAAATGCTTACCTCCATCACTTATGATGGCTCTTGGCACTCCAAATCTAGAGAAAAGCTTCTTCAAAAATTTTATCACCACCTTTGAATCATTGGTTGGTGTGGCTTTGGCTTCAACCCACTTTGATACATAGTCAACTCCAACCAAAATATAATTTTGACCAAAAGATGTGGGGAAGGGACCCATGAAGTCAATCCCCCATACATCAAACACTTCAACTTCCAATATATTATTCAAAGGCATTTCATCTCTTTTCCCAATATTACCAGCCCTTTGACATTTATCACATTTAGCTACATACATCTTTGCATCATGAAATAAAGTTGGCCAAAAGAATCCACATTCAAGCACTCTAGATGCAGTTTTATTGGCACCATTATGACCAGAATATAATGCACCATGACAATGCATCAAAATGTTTTGATACTCCTCCTCACTTACACAACGACGAATTATACTATCCCCACCTATCTTAAACAAGTAAGGCTCTTCCCAAAGATAATTTTTAACATCACTAAAGAATTTTTTCTTTTGTTGCCATGTCAAATTTTCAGGTACAATCCCAGCAGCAAGAAAGTTAGCAAAATCAGCATACCAAGGCTCATGCATATTCAAAATTGACATCAAGGCTTCATCCGGAAATGATTCATTAATTTCAATACCATCACCTAAAGTTTGTTCATTGTTTTCTAACCTAGACAAATGGTCAGCAACAAGATTTTCACTTCCCTTTTTGTCTTTAATTTCAAGGTCAAACTCTTGCAATAACAATACCCAACGAATCAACCTAGGTTTAGCATCTTTCTTTGCAAATAAATACCTCAATGCAGCATGATCCGTATAGATTATGAATTTAGAACCCAACAAGTAAGATCTAAACTTATCACATGCATACACTACAGCTAACATTTCTTTTTCTGTTGTTGTATAATTAATTTGAGGAGGAGACAAAGTATGACTAGCATAATAGATCACATGCAAATTCTTACCATGTCTTTGACCTAATACACAACCCACAGCAAGATCACTTGCATCACACATAATCTCAAATGGTAATTCCCAATTAGGAGCAGCAATTATAGGAGCACTTATTAGGGCCTTCTTTAAAGTATCAAAAGCATGCATACATTCCATAGAAAATTCAAAAGAAACATCCTTAACTAATAAATTAGTTAAAGGTTTAGCAATTAAAGAAAAATCCTTTATAAATCTTCTATAAAATCCAGCATGTCCAAGAAAAGATCTAACCCCCTTAATTGTAGTAGGTGGAGGTAATTTCTCAATTAATTCAGTTTTTGCTCTATCAACCTCAATACCCTTACTTGAAATTTTGTGCCCTAAGACTATTCCTTCATCTACCATGAAATGGCACTTCTCCCAATTAAGAACCAAGTTAGTCTCTTCACACCTAGCCAATACTTTATCTAAATTTTGTAAACAAAGCTCAAATGAATCCCCATAAACCGAAAAATCATCCATGAAAACCTCCATTATATCCTCTATCATATCTCCAAAAATGGAAGTCATACATCTTTGAAATGTGGCTGGGGCATTACAAAGCCCAAAAGGCATTCGCCTATAAGCAAAAGTCCCATAAGGACAAGTAAATGTAGTTTTCTCTTGGTCACTAGGGTAGATAAAAATTTGGAAATACCCTGAATATCCATCAAGAAAACAATAATGAGAATGGCCAGCAATTCTTTCAAGCATTTGGTCAATGAATGGTAAAGGAAAATGATCCTTTCTAGTGGCCAAATTAAGCTTTCTATAATCTATACATACCCTCCAACCTGTGGTGGTTCTAGTTGGAATTAAATCTCCATTCTCATTCCTTACTACGGTCATACCCCCTTTCTTTGGAACACAATGTATTGGACTCACCCAATCACTATCCGAAATAGGATAAATGATTCCAGCATCTAGTAATTTAATAACTTCCTTTTTGACTACTTCTTTCATATGAGGGTTAAGCCTCCTTTGTCTATCAGCTTTTGGTTTAAAATCATCTTCCATATTTATCCTATGCATGACAACATTAGGACTAATACCCTTCAAATCAGATATTTGCCATCCAATACTTTTTATCCTTTTCCTAACAACTTCTAATAATGCATGCTCTTGTTCTTTATTGAGTTTATTAGAAATAATAATAGGCAAAGTATGATTAGTTCCAAGGAAAGCATACCTCAAATGACTAGGTAATTCCTTTAGATCAACGTTTGGTGGACTTTCAATGGAAGATGGTAGAGGTGCTTCATTACGAATAAGAGGTTCACTTCTAACACTTTCTTGCTCTACCTCTTCATGAACTTCTTCTTCCATTTGGACTTCCTCTTCATCTGCATTTTCTAAGACTTCCACAACACATGCATCAATGACATCTATTTTCATGCACACATTTTCATCCATTGGGTATTTTAATGCCTTTTCCATGTGATATTCAACACTATCTTCCCCTACTCTTAAGACTAATGTGCCCTCATAAACATCCACTAAGGCTCTACCAGTCCTCATGAAAGGTCTACCCAATATTAAGGGACATTTCTCATCATATGCAAAATCCAAAATGACAAAATCAGCGGGCAAAATAAATTTATCCACTTTTACAAGTACATCTTCAACTATTCCATATGGTTTCTTAATAGATTGATCAGCTAGTTGTAAAACCATGGAAGTAGGTTTAACATAATCTAAACCCAACTTTTTAAAGATAGAATAAGGCATGAGATTGATACTTGCCCCCAAATCACATAAGCACTTAGGAAACTCTTTATCCCCTAAGGTACATGGAATTGTGAAACTACCATTATCTTTAAGTTTGGTAGGCAAATTATTTGTAATTATAGAACTACATGCTTCAGTCAATGCAATAGTGGATATATCCTCCCAACTTCTTTTCTTAGAAATTAATTCTTTTAGAAATTTTGCATAGTTAGGAATTTGTGATATGGCTTCAATAAAATTCAAATTAATGTGCAAATGCTTCAATTTATCCATAAAAGATTTAAATTGCTTATCTTGGTTTTGTCTCTTCAGGCGTTGCGGAAATGGTGGACTAGGTTGAAAAATTTTGGAAGAATTTGCTTTAGATCCCCCTTCTGTCGCGACCGCGACAGGTGTCGCGATCGCGACAGGAGACTCTCCTCTTGCTGTCGCGCTTACGTCTGGTATCGCGCCCGGAGTCGCGCCTGCAAAATTAGTTGGCTTCTCCTCTGTCGCGACCGCGACAGAAGACTCATTCTTCTTTTTATTTTCCTGAAATTCTCCATTTTTGTTAGTAATAACAAAATCATTGGTGTAAGTTTTACCTGACCTCAAATTTATGGCTTTTAAATGTTCCCTTGGGTTCTCCTCCGTATTACTTGGTAAAGTACCTTGTAATCTTGAAGGTAAAGCCTTTGCTAGTTGCCCAATTTGCACTTCTAAGTTATGAATGGATGAGGCTTGATTCTTTGCTAGTTGCCCAAAAACTTGTTGTGCATTTTTTTAATGATGCAACATACCGCAAGTATACGGTGTACCGAAATAGTACTTTAGATATCGATCCCACAGGGAACGTGTTACACACTATTACTAATTGATTTTAATCTTGTTTACAATGATTAATTGATGGAAAAATGATTCTAAATTAGTCTAACATGTTGCCTAACTAAATCAAGTTTATGTGAATTCAAGAAGATAGAAAAGATTAATGATGCTAGATATAAAGATGGAACTTGAATTAATTGTTCTTAATGATTTTAGTATTCTTTTCGTGTAAGCCAAGTTGAATAAATTTCCTACTTACTTTCTCAATATAAATAAGACTGCCCAAAACATACACATACAAGTCTAATTCCAAACTTTCATTTAAGAACTAGATGATTATACATGTAAATCTTAGGAATAAAACACAACCTATAACAACCATTTCAATATTATGATTTCTCAAACAATATCTTAATGATGAATTTCCAATTAGTTGTAAGAATAAATTTATTTCTCAATTAAACTCAAACTTATAATGATCATGAATAATGTACTAATGAGTAATTCTACAATTAAGTACACTTGAATTAATATGAACAATAAAATATTTAATATAAACATTCAAGTTCAGAATTTACATCATAAAAATTACAAAGAAGAATTAAAAGATAAGAATTGAAGAAGGAGATTTCTCAACCCTTTTCAAGTCACCAATTGTAGTCTTCTTCCTTGTATAATACCTTCTCTTCAACACATAAATTCTACTTAAACAAAACTAAAGAAAATTATTCTAACTTGCAGAAAAATATTCAAATGTTCAATTCTAAGTCTCCCTTCCTTAAATTACAGTTAAAATCAGTATTTATAACATCAGCTCATGCCCCTTCAGATGCCCTTCTACAAAGGTTGTAATTGTTGGAGGAAAGATACAACTTTTCAAGTTCAAATTTGAACTTTAGTGTCTAACGGATCCCTCTGTCGCGATCGCGACGCCTGTCGCGCTCGCGACAGAGCACGCCTCTTCTTGCGCTCGCCTTTCCTCGCGTGTGCCTTCTCCGCGCCCTGTCGCGACCTCGCGACGTCTTCCCTTGGTCGCGACAACTCCTCTTTTCTTCTCTTTTCTCTTCTTCTCTTGATCCTCCTTAGCGCGCTCTGTCGCGCTCGCGCCTCCCATCGCGATCGCGACAGAGGCTTTTCTGCCTTGACTCATTTCTTCTTCTCTTCTCCATTTTGCTCCATATTTTCTCCATTAACTCCATACTTTCTCCATTTGTCTCCTACACACAAAACTTAACAAAACACATAAAACATACCTAATTCCTACAAATAAAAACACTCAAAACATTATTTATAATCACAAAGTATAGTTTAATTATGAGCTAATTAAGCTCATATCAGTACCCCTCAGAAAATCCGTAAAAATTCGTCGTATTCCGACGAATCCAATTCTCGATGCGTTGTGACCGGCAAGCTTCCAGTAGCTATTCCGATCGAGTTTTCCCGAATTATTGGACTCGGATCCAAAATTTCACGATTTCTCGATTTTGATGATTTTCGCTAGTGGTACCCCTGGGAAATCCGTAAAAATTCGTCGGATTCCGACGAAGCCAATTCTCGATGCGTTGTGACCGGCAAGCTTCCAGTAGCTATTCCGATCGAGTTTTCCCGAATTATTGGACTCGGATCCAAAATTTCACCACTTTTTACGATTTCTCGATTTTGGTGATTTTCCCTTGTGGTACCCCTATGGAAATCCGTAAAAATTCGTCGGATTCCGAGGAAGCCAATTCTCGATGCGTTGTGACCGGCAAGCTTCCAGTAGCTATTCCGATCGAGTTTTCCCGAATTATTGGACTCGGATCCAAAATTTCACGATTTCTCGATTTTGGTGATTTTCCCTAGTCCTAGGGAAATCCGTAAAAATTCGTCGGATTCCGACGAAGCCAATTCTCGATGCGTTGTGACCGGCAAGCTTCCAGTAGCTATTCCGATCGAGTTTTCCCAAATTATTGGACTCGGATACAAAATTTGACCACTTTTTACGATTTCTCGATTTTGGTGATTTTCCCTAGTGGTACCCCTAGGGACATCCGTAAAAATTCGTCGGATTCCGACGAAGCCAATTCTCGATGCGTTGTGACAGGCAAGCTTCCAGTATCTATTCCGATCGAGTTTTCCCGAATTATTGGACTCTGATCCAAAATTTCACGATTTCTCGATTTTAGTGATTTTCCTTAGTGGTACCCTTAGCGAAATCCGTAAAAATTCGTCGGATTCCGACGAAGTCAATTCTCGATGCGTTGTGACCGGCAAGCTTCCAGTAGCTATTCCGATCAAGTTTTCCCGAATTATTGGACTCGGATCCCAAATTTCATGATTTCTCGATTTTGGTGATTTTCAATAGTGGTACCCCTAGGGAAATCCGTAAAAATTCGTCGTATTCCGACGAAACCAATTCTCGATGCGTTGTGACCGGCAAGCTTCCAGTAGCTATTCCGATCGAGTTTTCCCAAATTATTAGACTCGGATCCAAAATTTCACGATTTCTCGATTTTGGTGATTTTCGCTAGTGGTACCCCTAGGGAAATCCGTAAAAATTCGTCGGATTCCGACGAAGCCAATTCTCGATGCGTTGTGACCGGCAAGCTTCCAGTAGCTATTCCGATCGATTTTTCCTGAATTATTGGACTCGGATCCAAAATTTCACCTTTTTACGATTTCTCGATTTTGGTGATTTTCACTAGTGGTACCCCTAGGGAAATCCGTAAAAATTCGTCGTATTCCGACGAATCCAATTCTCGATGCGTTGTGACCGGCAAGCTTCCAGTAGCTATTCCGATCGAGTTTTCCCGAATTATTGGACTCGGATCCAAAATTTCACGATTTCTCGATTTTGATGATTTCCGCTAGTGGTACCCCTGGGGAAATCCGTAAAAATTCGTCGGATTCCGACGAAGCCAATTCTCGATGCGTTGTGACCGGCAAGCTTCTAGTAGCTATTCCGATCGAGTTTTCCCGAATTATTGGACTCGGATCCAAAATTTCACCACTTTTTACGATTTCTCGATTTTGGTGATTTTCCCTTGTGGTACCCCTATGGAAATCCGTAAAAATTCGTCGGATTCCGAGGAAGCCAATTCTCGATGCGTTGTCACCGGCAAGCTTCCAGTAGCTATTCCAATCGAATTTTCCCGAATTATTGGACTCGGATCCAAAATTTCACGATTTCTCGATTTTGGTGATTTTCCCTAGTGGTACCCCTAGGGAAATCCGTAAAAATTCGTCGGATTCCGACGAAGCCAATTCTCGATGCGTTGTGACCGGCAAGCTTCCAGTAGCTATTCCGATCGAGTTTTCCCGAATTATTGGACTCGGATACAAAATTTGACCACTTTTTACGATTTCTCGATTTTGGTGATTTTCCCTAGTGGTACCCCTAGGGACATCCGTAAAAATTCGTCGGATTCCGACGAAGCCAATTCTCGATGCGTTGTGACAGGCAAGCTTCCAGTATCTATTCCGATCGAGTTTTCCCGAATTATTGGACTCGGATCCAAAATTTCACGATTTCTCGATTTTGGTGATTTTCGCTAGTGGTACCCCTAGGGAAATCCGTAAAAATTCGTCGGATTTCGACGAAGCCAATTCTCGATGCGTTGTGACCGGCAAGCTTCCAGTAGCTATTCCGATCGATTTTTCCCGAATTATTGGAATCGGATCAAAAATTTCACCACTTTTTATGATTTTGATGATTTTCCCTAGTGGTACCCCTAGGAAAATCCGTAAAAATTCGTCGGATTCCGTCGATGCCAATTCTCGATGCGTTGTGACCGGCAAGCTTCCAGTGTTTATTCCGATCGAGTTTTCCTGAATTATTGGACTCGGATCCAAAATTTCACGATTTCTCGATTTTGGTGATTTTCCCTAGTGGTACCCCTAGCGAAATCCGTAAAAATTCGTCGGATTCCGACGAAGCCAATTCTCGATGCGTTGTGACCGGCAAGCTTCCAGTAGCTATTCCGATCGAGTTTTCCCAAATTATTGGACTCGGATCCAAAATTTGACCACTTTTTACGATTTCTCGATTTTGGTGATTTTTCCTAGTGGTACCCCTAGGGAAATCCGTAAAAATTCGTCGGATTCCGACGAAGGCAATTCTCGATGCGTTGTGACCGGCAATCTTCCAGTATCTATTCCGATCGAGTTTTCCCGAATTATTGAATTCGGATCCAAAATTTCAGGATTTCTCGATTTTGGTGATTTTTCATAGTGGTACCCCTAGCGAAATCCGTAAAAATTCGTCGGATTCCGACGAAGCCAATTCTCGATGCGTTGTGACCGGCAAGCTTCCAGTAGCTATTCCGATCGAGTTTTCCCAAATTATTGGACTCGGATCCAAAATTTGACCACTTTTTACGATTTCTCGATTTTGGTGATTTTTCCTAGTGGTACCCCTAGGGAAATCCGTAAAAATTCGTCGGATTCCGTCGATGCCAATTCTCGATGCGTTGTGACCGGCAAGCTTCCAGTGTTTATTCCGATCGAGTTTTCCCGAATTATTGGACTCGGATCCAAAATTTCAGGATTTCTCGATTTTGGTGATTTTCCATAGTGGTACCCCTAGCGAAATCCGTAAAAATTCGTCGGATTCCGACGAAGCCAATTCTCGATGCGTTGTGACCGGCAAGCTTCCAGTAGCTATTCCGATCGAGTTTTCCCGAATTATTGGACTCGGATCAAAAATTTGACCACTTTTTACGATTTCTCGATTTTGGTGATTTTTCCTAGTGGTACCCCTAGGGAAATCCGTAAAAATTCGTCGGATTCCGACGAAGCCAATTCTCGATGCGTTGTGACCGGCAAGCTTCCAGTATCTATTCCGATCGAGTTTTCCCGAATTATTGGACTCGGATCCAAAATTTCAGGATTTCTCGATTTTGGTGATTTTCCATAGTGGTACCCCTAGCGAAATCCGTAAAAATTCGTCGGATTCCGACGAAGCCAATTCTCGATGCGTTGTGACCGGCAAGCTTCCAGTAGCTATTCCGATCGAGTTTTCCCGAATTATTGGACTCGGATCAAAAATTTGACCACTTTTTACGATTTCTCGATTTTGGTGATTTTTCCTAGTGGTACCCCTAGGGAAATCCGTAAAAATTCGTCGGATTCCGACGAAGCCAATTCTCGATGCGTTGTGACCGGCAAGCTTCCAGTACCTATTCCGATCGAGTTTTCCCGAATTATTGGACTCGGATCCAAAATTTCAGGATTTCTCGATTTTGGTAATTTTCCATAGTGGTACCCCTAGCGAAATCCGTAAAAATTCGTCGGATTCCGACGAAGCCAATTCTCGATGCGTTGTGACCGGCAAGCTTCCAGTAGCTATTCCGATCGAGTTTTCCCGAATTATTGGACTCGGATCAAAAATTTGACCACTTTTTACGATTTCTCGATTTTGGTGATTTTTCCTAGTGGTACCCCTAGGGAAATCCGTAAAAATTCGTCGGATTCCGACGAAGGCAATTCTCGATGCGTTGTGACCGGCAATCTTCCAGTATCTATTCCGATCGAGTTTTCCCGAATTATTGAATTCGGATCCAAAATTTCAGGATTTCTCGATTTTGGTGATTTTTCATAGTGGTACCCCTAGCGAAATCCGTAAAAATTCGTCGGATTCCGACGAAGCCAATTCTCGATGCGTTGTGACCGGCAAGCTTCCAGTAGCTATTCCGATCGAGTTTTCCCAAATTATTGGACTCGGATCCAAAATTTGACCACTTTTTACGATTTCTCGATTTTGGTGATTTTTCCTAGTGGTACCCCTAGGGAAATCCGTAAAAATTCGTCGGATTCCGTCGATGCCAATTCTCGATGCGTAGTGACCGGCAAGCTTCCAGTGTTTATTCCGATCGAGTTTTCCCGAATTATTGGACTCGGATCCAAAATTTCAGGATTTCTCGATTTTGGTGATTTTCCATAGTGGTACCCCTAGCGAAATCCGTAAAAATTCGTCGGATTCCGACGAAGCCAATTCTCGATGCGTTGTGACCGGCAAGCTTCCAGTAGCTATTCCGATCGAGTTTTCCCGAATTATTGGACTCGGATCAAAAATTTGACCACTTTTTACGATTTCTCGATTTTGGTGATTTTTCCTAGTGGTACCCCTAGGGAAATCCGTAAAAATTCGTCGGATTCCGACGAAGCCAATTCTCGATGCGTTGTGACCGGCAAGCTTCCAGTATCTATTCCGATCGAGTTTTCCCGAATTATTGGACTCGGATCCAAAATTTCAGGATTTCTCGATTTTGGTGATTTTCCATAGTGGTACCCCTAGCGAAATCCGTAAAAATTCGTCGGATTCCGACGAAGCCAATTCTCGATGCGTTGTGACCGGCAAGCTTCCAGTAGCTATTCCGATCGAGTTTTCCCGAATTATTGGACTCGGATCAAAAATTTGACCACTTTTTACGATTTCTCGATTTTGGTGATTTTTCCTAGTGGTACCCCTAGGGAAATCCGTAAAAATTCGTCGGATTCCGACGAAGCCAATTCTCGATGCGTTGTGACCGGCAAGCTTCCAGTAGCTATTCCGATCGAGTTTTCCCGTATTATTGGACTCGGATCAAAAATTTGACCACTTTTTACGATTTCTCGATTTTGGTGATTTTCCCTAGTGGTACCCCAAGGGAAATCCGTAAAAATTCGTCGGATTTCGACGAAGCCAATTCTCGATGCGTTGTGACCGGCAAGCTTCCAGTAGCTATTCCGATCGACTTTTCCCGAATTATTGGAATCGGATCCAAAATTTCACCACTTTTTACGATTTTGATAATTTTCCCGAGTGGTACCCCTAGGAAAATCCGTAAAAATTCGTCGGATTCCGACGATGCCAATTCTCGATGCGTTGTGACCGGCAAGCTTCCAGTATCTATTCCGATCGAGTTTTCCCAAATTATTGGACTCGGATCCAAAATTTCACGATTTCTCGATTTTGGTGATTTTCCCTAGTGGTACCCCTAGCGAAATCCGTAAAAATTCGTCGGATTCCGACGAAGCCAATTCTCGATGCGTTGTGACCGGCAAGCTTCCAGTAGCTATTCCGATCGAGTTTTCCCGAATTATTGGACTCGGATCAAAAATTTGACCACTTTTTACGATTTCTCGATTTTGGTGATTTTTCCTAGTGGTACCCCTAGGGAAATCCGTAAAAATTCGTCGGATTCCGACGAAGCCAATTCTCGATGCGTTGTGACCGGCAATCTTCCAGTATCTATTCCGATCGAGTTTTCCCGAATTATTGAATTCGGATCCAAAATTTCAGGATTTCTCGATTTTGGTGATTTTCCATAGTGGTACCCCTAGCGAAATCCGTAAAAATTCGTCGGATTCCGACGAAGCCAATTCTCGATGCGTTGTGACCGGCAAGCTTCCAGTAGCTATTCCGATCGAGTTTTCCCGAATTATTGGACTCGGATAAAAAATTTCACCACTTTTTACGATTTCTCGATTTTGGTGATTTTCCCTAGTGGTACCCCTAGGGAAATCCGTAAAAATTCTTCGGATTCCGACGAAGCAAATTCTCGATGCGTTGTGACTGGTAAGTTTCCAGTAGCTATTCCGATCGAGTTTTCCCGAATTATTGGACTCGGATCAAAAATTTCACCACTTTTCGATTTTGGTGATTTTCCCTAGTGGTACCCCTAGGGAAATCCGTAAAAATTCGTCGGATTCCGACGAAGCCAATTCTCGATGCGTTGTGACCGGCCAGCTTCCAGTATCTATTCCAATCGATTTTTCCCAAATTATTGGACTCGGATCCCAAATTTCACGATTTCTCGATTTTGGGGATTTTCCCTAGTGGTACCCCTAGGGAAATCCGTAAAAATTCGTCGTATTCCGACGAAACCAATTCTCGATGCGTTGTGACCGGCAAGCTTCCAGTAGCTATTCCGATCGAGTTTTCCCGAATTATTGGACCCGGATCCTAAATTTCACCACTTTTCGATTTTGATGATTTTCCATAGTGGTACCCCTAGGAAAATCCGTAAAAATTCGTCGGATTCCGACGAAACCAATTCTCAATGCGTTGTGACCGGCAAGCTTCCAGTAGCTATTCCGATTGAGTTTTCCCGAATTATTGGAATCGGATAAAAAATTTCACCACTTTTCGATTTTGGTGATTTTCCCTAGTGGTACCCCTAGGGAAATCTGTAAAAATTCGTCGGATTCCAACGAAACCGATTCTCGATGCGTTGTGACCAGCAAGCTTCCAGTAGCTATTCCGATCGAGTTTTCCCGAATTATTGGACTGGGATCCATAATTTCACCACTTTTTACGATTTCTCGATTTTGGTGATTTTCCCTAGTGGTACCCCTAGGGAAATCCGTAAAAATTCGTCGGATTCCGACGAAGCCAATTCTCGATGTGTTGTGATCGGCAAGCTTCCAGTAGCTATTCCGATCCAGTTTTCCCGAATTATTGGACTCGGATCCAAAATTTCACCACTTTTCGATTTTGGTGATTTTCCCTAGTGGTACCCCTACGAAAATCCGTAAAAATTAATCGGATTCCGACGAAGACAATTCTCGATGCGTTGTGACCGGCAAGCTTCCAGTATCTATTCCGTTCGAGTTTTCCCGAATTATTGGACTCGGATCATAAATTTCACGATTTCTCGATTTTGGTGATTTTCCCTAGTGGTACCCCTAGGGAAATCCGTAAAAAATCGTCGGATTCCGACAAAGCCAATTCTCGATGCGTTGTGACCGGCAAGCTTCCATTAGCTATTCCGATCGAGTTTTCCCGAATTATTGGACTCGGATCAAAAATTTGACCACTTTTTACGATTTCTCGATTTTGGTGATTTTCCCTAGTGGTACCCCAAGGGAAATCCGTAAAAATTCGTCGGATTTCGACGAAGCCAATTCTCGATGCGTTATGACCGGATAGCTTCCAATAGCTATTCCGATCGAGTTTTCCCGAATTATTTGAATCGGATCCAAAATTTCACCACTTTTTACGATTTTGATGATTTTCCCTAGTGGTACCCCTAGGAAAATCCGTAAAAATTCGTCGGATTCCGACGAAGCCAATTCTCGATGCGTTGTGACCGGCAAGCTTCCAGTATCTATTCCGATCGAGTTTTCCCGAATTATTGGACTCGGATCAAAAATTTCACGATTTCTCGATTTTGGTGATTTTCCCTAGTGGTACACCTAGCGAAATCCGTAAAAATTCGTCGGATTCCGACGAAGCCAATTCTCGATGCGTTGTGACCGGCAAGCTTCCAGTAGCTATTCCGACCGAGTTTTCCCGAATTATTGGACTCGGATCAAAAATTTGACCACTTTTTACGATTTCTCGATTTTGGTGATTTTTCCTAGTGGTACCCCTAGGGAAATCCGTAAAAATTCGTCGGATTCCGACGAAGGCAATTCTCGATGCGTTGTGACCGGCAATCTTCCAGTATCTATTCCGATCGAGTTTTCCCGAATTATTGAATTCGGATCCAAAATTTCAGGATTTCTCGATTTTGGTGACTTTTCATAGTGGTACCCCTAGCGAAATCCGTAAAAATTCGTCGGATTCCGACGAAGCCAATTCTCGATGCGTTGTGACCGGCAAGCTTCCAGTAGCTATTCCGATCGAGTTTTCCCAAATTATTGGACTCGGATCCAAAATTTGACCACTTTTTACGATTTCTCGATTTTGGTGATTTTTCCTAGTGGTACCCCTAGGGAAATCCGTAAAAATTCGTCGGATTCCGACGAAGCCAATTCTCGATGCGTTGTGACCGGCAAGCTTCCAGTAGCTATTCCGATCGAGTTTTCCCGTATTATTGGACTCGGATCAAAAATTTGACCACTTTTTACGATTTCTCGATTTTGGTGATTTTCCCTAGTGGTACCCCAAGGGAAATCCGTAAAAATTCGTCGGATTTCGACGAAGCCAATTCTCGATGCGTTGTGACCGGCAAGCTTCCAGTAGCTATTCCGATCGACTTTTCCCGAATTATTGGAATCGGATCCAAAATTTCACCACTTTTTACGATTTTGATAATTTTCCCGAGTGGTACCCCTAGGAAAATCCGTAAAAATTCGTCGGATTCCGACGATGCCAATTCTCGATGCGTTGTGACCGGCAAGCTTCCAGTATCTATTCCGATCGAGTTTTCCCAAATTATTGGACTCGGATCCAAAATTTCACGATTTCTCGATTTTGGTGATTTTCCCTAGTGGTACCCCTAGCGAAATCCGTAAAAATTCGTCGGATTCCGACGAAGCCAATTCTCGATGCGTTGTGACCGGCAAGCTTCCAGTAGCTATTCCGATCGAGTTTTCCCGAATTATTGGACTCGGATCAAAAATTTGACCACTTTTTACGATTTCTCGATTTTGGTGATTTTTCCTAGTGGTACCCCTAGGGAAATCCGTAAAAATTCGTCGGATTCCGACGAAGCCAATTCTCGATGCGTTGTGACCGGCAAGCTTCCAGTAGCTATTCCGATCGAGTTTTCCCGTATTATTGGACTCGGATCAAAAATTTGACCACTTTTTACGATTTCTCGATTTTGGTGATTTTCCCTAGTGGTACCCCAAGGGAAATCCGTAAAAATTCGTCGGATTTCGACGAAGCCAATTCTCGATGCGTTGTGACCGGCAAGCTTCCAGTAGCTATTCCGATCGACTTTTCCCGAATTATTGGAATCGGATCCAAAATTTCACCACTTTTTACGATTTTGATAATTTTCCCTAGTGGTACCCCTAGGAAAATCCGTAAAAATTCGTCGGATTCCGACGATGCCAATTCTCGATGCGTTGTGACCGGCAAGCTTCCAGTATCTATTCCGATCGAGTTTTCCCAAATTATTGGACTCGGATCCAAAATTTCACGATTTCTCGATTTTGGTGATTTTCCCTAGTGGTACCCCTAGCGAAATCCGTAAAAATTCGTCGGATTCCGACGAAGCCAATTCTCGATGCGTTGTGACCGGCAAGCTTCCAGTAGCTATTCCGATCGAGTTTTCCCGAATTATTGGACTCGGATCAAAAATTTGACCACTTTTTACGATTTCTCGATTTTGGTGATTTTTCCTAGTGGTACCCCTAGGGAAATCCGTAAAAATTCGTCGGATTCCGACGAAGCCAATTCTCGATGCGTTGTGACCGGCAATCTTCCAGTATCTATTCCGATCGAGTTTTCCCGAATTATTGAATTCGGATCCAAAATTTCAGGATTTCTCGATTTTGGTGATTTTCCATAGTGGTACCCCTAGCGAAATCCGTAAAAATTCGTCGGATTCCGACGAAGCCAATTCTCGATGCGTTGTGACCGGCAAGCTTCCAGTAGCTATTCCGATCGAGTTTTCCCGAATTATTGGACTCGGATCAAAAATTTGACCACTTTTTACGATTTCTCGATTTTGGTGATTTTTCCTAGTGGTACCCCTAGGGAAATCCGTAAAAATTCGTCGGATTCCGACGAAGCCAATTCTCGATGCGTTGTGACCGGCAAGCTTCCAGTATCTATTCCGATCGAGTTTTCCCGAATTATTGGACTCGGATCCAAAATTTCAGGATTTCTCGATTTTGGTAATTTTCCATAGTGGTACCCCTAGCGAAATCCGTAAAAATTCGTCGGATTCCGACGAAGCCAATTCTCGATGCGTTGTGACCGGCAAGCTTCCAGTAGCTATTCCGATCGAGTTTTCCCGAATTATTGGACTCGGATCAAAAATTTGACCACTTTTTACGATTTCTCGATTTTGGTGATTTTTCCTAGTGGTACCCCTAGGGAAATCCGTAAAAATTCGTCGGATTCCGACGAAGGCAATTCTCGATGCGTTGTGACCGGCAATCTTCCAGTATCTATTCCGATCGAGTTTTCCCGAATTATTGAATTCGGATCCAAAATTTCAGGATTTCTCGATTTTGGTGATTTTTCATAGTGGTACCCCTAGCGAAATCCGTAAAAATTCGTCGGATTCCGACGAAGCCAATTCTCGATGCGTTGTGACCGGCAAGCTTCCAGTAGCTATTCCGATCGAGTTTTCCCAAATTATTGGACTCGGATCCAAAATTTGACCACTTTTTACGATTTCTCGATTTTGGTGATTTTTCCTAGTGGTACCCCTAGGGAAATCCGTAAAAATTCGTCGGATTCCGTCGATGCCAATTCTCGATGCGTAGTGACCGGCAAGCTTCCAGTGTTTATTCCGATCGAGTTTTCCCGAATTATTGGACTCGGATCCAAAATTTCAGGATTTCTCGATTTTGGTGATTTTCCATAGTGGTACCCCTAGCGAAATCCGTAAAAATTCGTCGGATTCCGACGAAGCCAATTCTCGATGCGTTGTGACCGGCAAGCTTCCAGTAGCTATTCCGATCGAGTTTTCCCGAATTATTGGACTCGGATCAAAAATTTGACCACTTTTTACGATTTCTCGATTTTGGTGATTTTTCCTAGTGGTACCCCTAGGGAAATCCGTAAAAATTCGTCGGATTCCGACGAAGCCAATTCTCGATGCGTTGTGACCGGCAAGCTTCCAGTATCTATTCCGATCGAGTTTTCCCGAATTATTGGACTCGGATCCAAAATTTCAGGATTTCTCGATTTTGGTGATTTTCCATAGTGGTACCCCTAGCGAAATCCGTAAAAATTCGTCGGATTCCGACGAAGCCAATTCTCGATGCGTTGTGACCGGCAAGCTTCCAGTAGCTATTCCGATCGAGTTTTCCCGAATTATTGGACTCGGATCAAAAATTTGACCACTTTTTACGATTTCTCGATTTTGGTGATTTTTCCTAGTGGTACCCCTAGGGAAATCCGTAAAAATTCGTCGGATTCCGACGAAGCCAATTCTCGATGCGTTGTGACCGGCAAGCTTCCAGTAGCTATTCCGATCGAGTTTTCCCGTATTATTGGACTCGGATCAAAAATTTGACCACTTTTTACGATTTCTCGATTTTGGTGATTTTCCCTAGTGGTACCCCAAGGGAAATCCGTAAAAATTCGTCGGATTTCGACGAAGCCAATTCTCGATGCGTTGTGACCGGCAAGCTTCCAGTAGCTATTCCGATCGACTTTTCCCGAATTATTGGAATCGGATCCAAAATTTCACCACTTTTTACGATTTTGATAATTTTCCCGAGTGGTACCCCTAGGAAAATCCGTAAAAATTCGTCGGATTCCGACGATGCCAATTCTCGATGCGTTGTGACCGGCAAGCTTCCAGTATCTATTCCGATCGAGTTTTCCCAAATTATTGGACTCGGATCCAAAATTTCACGATTTCTCGATTTTGGTGATTTTCCCTAGTGGTACCCCTAGCGAAATCCGTAAAAATTCGTCGGATTCCGACGAAGCCAATTCTCGATGCGTTGTGACCGGCAAGCTTCCAGTAGCTATTCCGATCGAGTTTTCCCGAATTATTGGACTCGGATCAAAAATTTGACCACTTTTTACGATTTCTCGATTTTGGTGATTTTTCCTAGTGGTACCCCTAGGGAAATCCGTAAAAATTCGTCGGATTCCGACGAAGCCAATTCTCGATGCGTTGTGACCGGCAATCTTCCAGTATCTATTCCGATCGAGTTTTCCCGAATTATTGAATTCGGATCCAAAATTTCAGGATTTCTCGATTTTGGTGATTTTCCATAGTGGTACCCCTAGCGAAATCCGTAAAAATTCGTCGGATTCCGACGAAGCCAATTCTCGATGCGTTGTGACCGGCAAGCTTCCAGTAGCTATTCCGATCGAGTTTTCCCGAATTATTGGACTCGGATAAAAAATTTCACCACTTTTTACGATTTCTCGATTTTGGTGATTTTCCCTAGTGGTACCCCTAGGGAAATCCGTAAAAATTCTTCGGATTCCGACGAAGCAAATTCTCGATGCGTTGTGACTGGTAAGTTTCCAGTAGCTATTCCGATCGAGTTTTCCCGAATTATTGGACTCGGATCAAAAATTTCACCACTTTTCGATTTTGGTGATTTTCCCTAGTGGTACCCCTAGGGAAATCCGTAAAAATTCGTCGGATTCCGACGAAGCCAATTCTCGATGCGTTGTGACCGGCCAGCTTCCAGTATCTATTCCAATCGATTTTTCCCAAATTATTGGACTCGGATCCCAAATTTCACGATTTCTCGATTTTGGGGATTTTCCCTAGTGGTACCCCTAGGGAAATCCGTAAAAATTCGTCGTATTCCGACGAAACCAATTCTCGATGCGTTGTGACCGGCAAGCTTCCAGTAGCTATTCCGATCGAGTTTTCCCGAATTATTGGACCCGGATCCTAAATTTCACCACTTTTCGATTTTGATGATTTTCCATAGTGGTACCCCTAGGAAAATCCGTAAAAATTCGTCGGATTCCGACGAAACCAATTCTCAATGCGTTGTGACCGGCAAGCTTCCAGTAGCTATTCCGATTGAGTTTTCCCGAATTATTGGAATCGGATAAAAAATTTCACCACTTTTCGATTTTGGTGATTTTCCCTAGTGGTACCCCTAGGGAAATCTGTAAAAATTCGTCGGATTCCAACGAAACCGATTCTCGATGCGTTGTGACCAGCAAGCTTCCAGTAGCTATTCCGATCGAGTTTTCCCGAATTATTGGACTGGGATCCATAATTTCACCACTTTTTACGATTTCTCGATTTTGGTGATTTTCCCTAGTGGTACCCCTAGGGAAATCCGTAAAAATTCGTCGGATTCCGACGAAGCCAATTCTCGATGTGTTGTGATCGGCAAGCTTCCAGTAGCTATTCCGATCCAGTTTTCCCGAATTATTGGACTCGGATCCAAAATTTCACCACTTTTCGATTTTGGTGATTTTCCCTAGTGGTACCCCTACGAAAATCCGTAAAAATTAATCGGATTCCGACGAAGACAATTCTCGATGCGTTGTGACCGGCAAGCTTCCAGTATCTATTCCGTTCGAGTTTTCCCGAATTATTGGACTCGGATCATAAATTTCACGATTTCTCGATTTTGGTGATTTTCCCTAGTGGTACCCCTAGGGAAATCCGTAAAAAATCGTCGGATTCCGACAAAGCCAATTCTCGATGCGTTGTGACCGGCAAGCTTCCATTAGCTATTCCGATCGAGTTTTCCCGAATTATTGGACTCGGATCAAAAATTTGACCACTTTTTACGATTTCTCGATTTTGGTGATTTTCCCTAGTGGTACCCCAAGGGAAATCCGTAAAAATTCGTCGGATTTCGACGAAGCCAATTCTCGATGCGTTATGACCGGATAGCTTCCAATAGCTATTCCGATCGAGTTTTCCCGAATTATTTGAATCGGATCCAAAATTTCACCACTTTTTACGATTTTGATGATTTTCCCTAGTGGTACCCCTAGGAAAATCCGTAAAAATTCGTCGGATTCCGACGAAGCCAATTCTCGATGCGTTGTGACCGGCAAGCTTCCAGTATCTATTCCGATCAAGTTTTCCCGAATTATTGGACTCGGATCAAAAATTTCACGATTTCTCGATTTTGGTGATTTTCCCTAGTGGTACACCTAGCGAAATCCGTAAAAATTCGTCGGATTCCGACGAAGCCAATTCTCGATGCGTTGTGACCGGCAAGCTTCCAGTAGCTATTCCGATCGAGTTTTCCCGAATTATTGGATTCGCATCCAAAATTTGAACACTTTTTACGATTTCTCGATTTTGGTGATTTTCCCTAGTGGTACCCCTGGGGAAATCCGTAAAAATTCGTCGGATTCCGACGAAGCCAATTCTCGATGCGTTATGACCGGCAAGCTTCCATTATCTATTCCGATCGAGTTTTCCCGAATTATTGGACTCGGATCCAAAATTTCACGATTTCTAGATTTTGGTGATTTTCCTTAGTGGTACCCCTAGGGAAATCCGTAAAAAATCATCGGATTCCGACGAAGCCAATTCTCGATGCGTTGTGACCGGCAAGCTTCCAGTTGCTATTCCGATCGAGTTTTCTCGAATTATTGGACTCGGATCCAAAATTTCACCACTTTTTACGATTTCTCGATGTTGGTGATTTTCCCTAGTGGTACCCCTAGGGAAATCCGTAAAAATTCGTCGGATTCCGACGAAGCCAATTCTCAATGCGTTGTGACCGGCAAGCTTCCAGTAGCTATTCCGATCGAGTTTTCCCGAATTATTAAAATCGGATCCAAAATTTTACCACTTTTTACGATTTTGATGATTTTCCCTAGTGGTACCCCTAGGAAAATCCGTAAAAATTCGTCGGATTCCGACGATGCCAATTCTCGATGCGTTGTGACCGGCAAGCTTCCAGTATCTATTCCGATCGAGTTTTCCCGAATTGTTGGACTCGGATCAAAAATTTCATGATTTCTCGATTTTGGTGATTTTTCCTAGTGGTACACCTAGCGAAATCCTTAAAAATTCATCGGATTCCGACGAAGCCAATTCTCGATGCGTTGTGACCGGCAAGCTTCCAGTAGCTATTCCGATCGAGTTTTCCCGAATTGTTGGACTCGGATAAAAAATTTCACCACTTTTTACGATTTCTCGATTTTGGTGATTTTCCCTAGTGGTACCCCTAGGGAAATCCGTAAAAATTCGTCGGATTCCGACGAAGCCAATTCTCGATGCGTTTTGACCGCCAAACTTACAGTATCTATTCCGATCGAGTTTTCCCGAATTATTGGACTCGGATCCAAAATTTCACGATTTCTCGATTTTGGTGATTTTCCCTAGTGGTACACCTAGCAAAATCCTTAAAAATTCGTCGGATTCCGACGAAGCCAATTCTGGATGCGTTGTGACCGGCAAGCTTCCAGTAGCTATTCCGATCGAGTTTTCCCGAATTATTGGACTCGGATCCAAAATTTGACCACTTTTTAGAATTTCTCGATTTTGGTGATTTTCCCTAGTGGTACACCTAGGGAAATCCGTAAAAATTCGTCGGATTCCGACGAAGCTAATTCTCGATGCGTTGTGACCGGCAAACTTCCAGTATCTATTCCGATGGATTTTTCCCGAATTATTGGACTCGGATCCAAAATTTTACAAATTTTTATGATTTCTCGATTTTGGTGATTTACCCTAGTGGTACCCCTAGGGAAATCCGTAAAAATTCGTCGAATTCCGACGAAGCCAATTCTCGATGCGTTGTGACCGGCAATCTTCCAGTAGCTATTCCGATCGAGTTTTCCCGAATTATTGGAATCGGATCCAAAATTTCACGATTTCTCGATTTTGGGGATTTTCCCTAGTGGTACCCCTAGGGAAATCCGTAAAAATTCGTCGTATTCCGACGAAACCAATTCTCGATCCGTTGTGACCGGCAAGCTTCCAGTAGCTATTCCGATCGAGTTTTCCCAAATTATTGGACTCGGATCCAAAATTTCACGATTTCTCGATTTTGGTGATTTTCCCTAGTGGTACCCCTAGCGAAATCCGTAAAAATTCGTCGAATTTCGACGAAGCCAATTCTCGATGCGTTATGACCGGCAAGCTTCCAGTAGCTATTCCGATCGAGTTTTCCCGAATTATTGGACTCGGATCAAAAATTTCACCACTTTTTACGATTTCTCGATTTTGGTGATTTTCCCTAGTGGTACCCCTAGGGAAATCCGTAAAAATTCATCGGATTCCGACGAAGCCAATTCTCGATGCGTTGTAACCGGCAAGCTTCCAGTATCTATTCCGATCGAGTTTTTCCGAATTATTGGACTCGGATCCCAAATTTCACGATTTCTCGATTTTGGTGATTTTTCCTAGTGGTACACCTAGGGAAATCCGTAAAAATTCATCGTATTCCGACGAAACCAATTCTCGATGCGTTGTGACCGGCAAGTTTCCAGTAGCTATTCCGATCGAGTTTTCCCGAATTATTTGACTCGGATCCAAAATTTCACGATTTCTCGATTTTGGTGATTTTCGCTAGTGGTACCCCTGGGGAAATCCGTAAAAAATCGTCGGATTCTGACGAAGCCAATTCTCGATGCGTTGTGACCGGCAAGCTTTCAGTAGCTATTCCGATCGTGTTTTCCCGAATTATTAGACTCGGATCCAAAATTTCACCACTTTTTACGATTTCTCGATTTTGGTGATTTTCGCTAGTGGTACACCTAGGGCAATCCGTAAAAATTCGTCGGATTCCGACGAAGCCAATTCTCGATGCGTTTTGACCGGCAAGCTTCCAATAGCTATTCCGATCGAGTTTTCCCGAATTATTGGACTCGAATCCAAAATTTCACCACTTTTTACGATTTCTCGATTTTGGTGATTTTTCCTAGTGGTACCCCTAGGGAAATCCGTAAAAATTCGTCGGATTCCGACGAACCCAATTCTCAATGCGTTGTGACCGGCAAGCTTCCAGTAGCTATTCCGATCGAGTTTTCCCGAATTATTGGAATCGGATCCAAAATTTCACCACTTTTTACGATTTTGATGATTTTCCCTAGTGGTACCCCTAGGAAAATCCGTAAAAATTCGTCGGATTCCGACGATGCCAATTCTCGATGCGTTGTGACCGGCAAGCTTCCAGTATCTATACCGATCGAGTTTTCCCGAATTATTGGACTCGGATCAAAAATTTCATGATTTCTCGATTTTGGTGATTTTCCCTAGTGGTACCACTAGTGAAATCCGTAAAAATTCGTCGGATTCCGACGAAGCCAATTCTCGATGCGTTGTGACCGGCAAGCTTCCAGTAGTTATTCCGATCGAGTTTTCCCGAATTATTGGACTCGGATCCAAAATTTGACCACTTTTTATGATTTCTCGATTTTGGTGATTTTCCCTAGTGGTACCCCTAGGGAAATCCGTAAAAATTCGTCGGATTCCGACGAAGCCAATTCTCGATGCGTTGTGACCGGCAAACTTCTAGTATCTATTCCGATCGAGTTTTCCCGAATTATTGGACTCGGATCCAAAATTTCACGATTTCTCGATTTTGGTGATTTTCCCTAGTGGTACACCTAGCGAAATCCGTAAAAATTCGTCGGATTCCGACGAATCTAATTCTCGATGCGTTGTGACAGGCAAGTTTCCAGTAGCTATTCCGATCGAGTTTTCCCGAATTGTTGGACTCGGATCAAAAATTTCACAACTTTTTACGATTTCTCGATTTTGGTGATTTTCCCTAGTGGTACCCCAAGGGAAATCCGTAAAAATTCGTCGGATTCCGACGAAGCCAATTCTCAATGCGTTGTGACTGGCAAGTTTCCAGTAGCTATTCTGATCGAGTTTTCCCGAATTATTGGACTCGGATCCAAAATTTGACCACTTTTTATGATTTCTCGATTTTGGTAATTTTCCCTAGTGGTACCCCTAGGGAAATCCGTAAAAATTCGTCGGATTCCGACGAAGCCAATTCTCGATGCGTTGTGATCGGCAAGCTTCCAGTATCTATTCCGATCGAGTTTTCCCGAATTATTGGACTCGGATCCCAAATTTCACGATTTCTCGATTTTGGTGATTTTCCCTAGTGGTACCCCCAGGGAAATCAGTAAAAATTCGTCGTATTCCGACGAAACCAATTCTCGATGCGTTGTGACCGGCAAGCTTCCAGTAGCTATTCCGATCGAGTTTTCCCGAATTATTGGACTCGGATCCAAAATTTCACGATTTCTCGATTTTGGTGATTTTCGCTAGTGGTACCCCTAGGGAAATCCGTAAAAATTCGTCGGATTCCGACGAAGCCAATTGTCGATGCGTTGTGACCGGCAAGCTTCCAGTAGCTATTTCGATCGAGTTTTCCCGAATTATTGGACTCGGATCAGAAATTTCACCACTTTTTACGATTTCTCAATTTTGGTGATTTTCCCTAGTGGTACCCCTAGGAAAATCCGTAAAAATTCGTCGGATTCCGAGGAAGCCAATTCTCGATGCGTTGTGACCGGCAAGCTTCCAGTAGCTATTCCGATCGAGTTTTCCCGAATTATTGGACTCGGATCCAAAATTTCACGATTTCTCGATTTTGGTGATTTTCGCTAGTGGTACACCTAGGGAAATCCGTAAAAATTCGTCGGATTCCGACGAAGCCAATTCTCGATGCGTTTTGACCGGCAAGCTTCCAGTAGCTATTCCGATCGAGTTTTCCCGAATTATTGGACTCGAATCCAAAATTTCACCACTTTTTACGATTTCTCGATTTTTGTGATTTTCCCTGGTGGTACCCCTAGGAAAATCTGTAAAAATTCGTCGGATTCCGAGGAAGCCAATTCTCGATGCGTTGTGACCGGCAAGCTTCCAGTAGCTATTCCGATCGAGTTTTCCCGAATTATTGGACTCGGATCCAAAATTTCACGATTTCTCGATTTTGGTGATTTTCGCTAGTGGTACACCTAGGGAAATCCGTAAAAATTCGTCGGATTCCGACGAAGCCAATTCTCAATGCGTTGTGACCGGCATGCTTCCAGTAGCTATTCCGATTGAGTTTTCCCGAATTATTGGATTCGTATCCAAAATTTAACCACTTTTTACGATTTCTCGATTTTGGTGATTTTCCCTAGTGGTACCCCTAGGGAAATCCGTAAAAATTCGTCGGATTCCGACGAAGCCAATTCTCGATGCGTTGTGACCGGCAAGCTTCCAGTATCTATTCCGATCGAGTTTTCCCGAATTATTGGACTCGGATCAAAAATTTCACGATTTCTCGATTTTGGTGATTTTCCCTAGTGGTACCCCTAGCGAAATCCGTAAAAAATCGTTGAATTCCGACGAAGCCAATTCTTGATGCGTTGTGACCGGCAAGCTTCCAGTAGCTATTCCGATCGAGTTTTCCCGAATTATTGGACTCGGATCAAAAATTTCACCACTTTTTACGATTTCTCGATTTTGGTGATTTTCCCTAGTGGTACCCCTAGGGAAATCCGTAAAAATTCGTCGGATTCCGACGAAGCCAATTCTCGATGCGTTGTAACCGGCAAGCTTCCAGTAGCTATTCCGATCGAGTTTTCCCGAATTATTGGACTCGGATCCCAAATTTCACGATTTCTCGATTTTGGTGATTTTTCCTAGTGGTACCCCTAGGGAAATCCGTAAAAATTCATCGTATTCCGACGAAACCAATTCTCGATGCGTTGTGACCGGCAAGCTTCCAGTAGCTATTCCGATCGAGTTTTCCCGAATTATTGGACTCGGATCCTAAATTTCACGATTTCTCGATTTTGGTGATTTTCGCTAGTGGTACCCCTAGGGAAATCCGTAAAAAATCGTCGGATTCCGACGAAGCCAATTCTCGATTCGTTGTGACCGGCAAGCTTTCAGTAGCTATTCCGATCGAGTTTTCCCGAATTATTAGACTCGGATCCAAAATTTCACCACTTTTTACGATTTCTCGATTTTGGTGATTTTCGCTAGTGGTACACCTAGGGAAATCCGTAAAAATTCGTCGGATTCCGACGAAGCCAATTCTCGATGCGTTTTGACCGGCAAGCTTCCAGTAGCTATTCCGATCGAGTTTTCCCGAATTATTTGACTCGAATCAAAAATTTCACCACTTTTTACGATTTCTCGATTTTGGTGATTTTCCCTAGTGGTACCCCTAGGGAAATCCGTAAAAATTCGTCGGAATCCGACGAAGCCAATTCTCAATGCGTTGTGACCGGCAAGCTTCCAGTAGCTATTCCGATCGAGTTTTCCCGAATTATTGGAATCGGATCCAAAATTTCACCACTTTTTACGATTTTGATGATTTTCCCTAGTGGTACCCCTAGGAAAATCCGTAAAAATTCGTCGGATTCCGACGATGCCAATTCTCGATGCGTTGTGACCGGCAAGCTTCCAGTATCTATTCCGATCGAGTTTTCCCGAATTATTGGACTCGGATCAAAAATTTCATGATTTCTCGATTTTGGTGATTTTCCCTAGTGGTACCACTAGTGAAATCCGTAAAAATTCGTCGGATTCCGACGAAGCCAATTCTCGATGCGTTGTGACCGGCAAGCTTCCAGTAGTTATTCCGATCGAGTTTTCCCGAATTATTGGACTCGGATCCAAAATTTGACCACTTTTTATGATTTCTCGATTTTGGTGATTTTCCCTAGTGGTACCCCTAGGGAAATCCGTAAAAATTCGTCGGATTCCGACGAAGCCAATTCTCGATGCGTTGTGACCGGCAAACTTCCAGTATCTATTCCGATCGAGTTTTCCCGAATTATTGGACTCGGATCCAAAATTTCACGATTTCTCGATTTTGGTGATTTTCCCTAGTGGTACACCTAGCGAAATCCGTAAAAATTCGTTGAATTCCGACGAATCTAATTCTCGATGCGTTGTGACCGGCAAGTTTCCAGTAGCTATTCCGATCGAGTTTTCCCGAATTGTTGGACTAGGATCAAAAATTTCACAACTTTTTACGATTTCTCGATTTTGGTGATTTTCCCTAGTGGTACCCCTAGGGAAATCCGTAAAAATTCGTCGGATTCCGACGAAGCCAATTCTCAATGCGTTGTGACTGGCAAGTTTCCAGTAGCTATTCTGATCGAGTTTTCCCGAATTATTGGACTCGGATCCAAAATTTGACCACTTTTTATGATTTCTCGATTTTGGTGATTTTCCCTAGTGGTACCCCTAGGGAAATCCGTAAAAATTCGTCGGATTCCGACGAAGCCAATTCTCGATGCGTTGTGATCGGCAAGCTTCCAGTATCTATTCCGATCGAGTTTTCCCGAATTATTGGACTCGGATCCCAAATTTCATGATTTCTCGATTTTGGTGATTTTCCCTAGTGGTACCCCCAGGGAAATCAGTAAAAATTCGTCATATTCCGACGAAACCAATTCTCGATGCGTTGTGACCGGCAAGCTTCCAGTAGCTATTCCGATCGAGTTTTCCCGAATTATTGGACTCGGATCCAAAATTTCACGATTTCTCGATTTTGGTGATTTTCGCTAGTGGTACCCCTAGGGAAATCCGTAAAAATTCGTCGGATTCCGACGAAGCCAATTCTCAATGCGTTGTGACTGGCAAGTTTCCAGTAGCTATTCTGATCGAGTTTTCCCGAATTATTGGACTCGGATCCAAAATTTGACCACTTTTTATGATTTCTCGATTTTGGTGATTTTCCCTAGTGGTACCCCTAGGGAAATCCGTAAAAATTCGTCGGATTTCGACGAAGCCAATTCTCGATGCGTTGTGATCGGCAAGCTTCCAGTATCTATTCCGATCGAGTTTTCCCGAATTATTGGACTCGGATCCCAAATTTCATGATTTCTCGATTTTGGTGATTTTCCCTAGTGGTACCCCCAGGGAAATCAGTAAAAATTCGTCATATTCCGACGAAACCAATTCTCGATGCGTTGTGACCGGCAAGCTTCCAGTAGCTATTCCGATCGAGTTTTCCCGAATTATTGGACTCGGATCCAAAATTTCACGATTTCTCGATTTTGGTGATTTTCGCTAGTGGTACCCCTAGGGAAATCCGTAAAAATTCGTCGGATTCCGACGAAGCCAATTGTCGATGCGTTGTGACCGGCAAGCTTCCAGTAGCTATTTCGATCGAGTTTTCCCGAATTATTGGACTCGGATCAGAAATTTCACCACTTTTTACGATTTCTCAATTTTGGTGATTTTCCCTAGTGGTACCCCTAGGAAAATCCGTAAAAATTCGTCGGATTCCGAGGAAGCCAATTCTCGATGCGTTGTGACCGGCAAGCTTCCAGTAGCTATTCCGATCGAGTTTTCCCGAATTATTGGACTTGGATCCAAAATTTCACGATTTCTCGATTTTGGTGATTTTCGCTAGTGGTACACCTAGGGAAATCCGTAAAAATTCGTCAGATTCCGACGAAGCCAATTCTCGATGCGTTTTGACCGGCAAGCTTCCAGTAGCTATTCCGATCGAGTTTTCCCGAATTATTGGACTCGAATCCAAAATTTCACCACTTTTTACGATTTCTCGATTTTGGTGATTATCCCTGGTGGTACCCCTAGGGAAATCTGTAAAAATTCGTCGGATTCCGAGGAAGCCAATTCTCGATGCGTTGTGACCGACAAGCTTCCAGTAGCTATTCCGATCGAGTTTTCCCGAATTATTGGACTCGGATCCAAAATTTCACGATTTCTCGATTTTGGTGATTTTCGCTAGTGGTACACCTAGGGAAATCCGTAAAAATTCGTCGGATTCCGACGAAGCCAATTCTCGATGCGTTGTGACCGGCATGCTTCCAGTAGCTATTCCGATTGAGTTTTCCCGAATTATTGGATTCGTATCCAAAATTTAACCACTTTTTACGATTTCTCGATTTTGGTGATTTTACCTAGTGGTACCCCTAGGGAAATCCGTAAAAATTCGTCGGATTTCGACGAAGCCAATTCTCGATGAGTTGTGACCGGCAAGCTTCCAGTATCTATTCCGATCGAGTTTTCCCGAATTATTGGACTCGGATCAAAAATTTCACGATTTCTCGATTTTGGTGATTTTCCCTAGTGGTACCCCTAGCGAAATCCGTAAAAAATCGTTGAATTTCGACGAAGCCAATTCTCGATGCGTTGTGACCGGCAAGCTTCCAGTAGCTATTCCGATCGAGTTTTCCCGAATTATTGGACTCGGATCAAAAATTTTACCACTTTTTACGATTTCTCGATTTTGGTGATTTTCCCTAGTGGTACCCCTAGGGAAATCCGTAAAAATTCGTCGGATTCCGACGAAGCCAATTCTCGATGCGTTGTAACCGGCAAGCTTCCAGTAGCTATTCCGATCGAGTTTTCCCGAATTATTGGACTCGGATCCCAAATTTCACGATTTCTCGATTTTGGTGATTTTTCCTAGTGGTACCCCTAGGGAAATCCGTAAAAATTCATCGTATTCCGACGAAACCAATTCTCGATGCGTTGTGACCGGCAAGCTTCCAGTAGCTATTCCGATCGAGTTTTCCCGAATTATTGGACTCAGATCCTAAATTTCACGATTTCTCGATTTTGGTGATTTTCGCTAGTGGTACCCCTAGGGAAATCCGTAAAAAATCGTCGGATTCCGACGAAGCCAATTCTCGATTCGTTGTGACCGGCAAGCTTTCAGTAGCTATTCCGATCGAGTTTTCCCGAATTATTAGACTCGGATCCAAAATTTCACCACTTTTTACGATTTCTCGATTTTGGTGATTTTCGCTAGTGGTACACCTAGGGAAATCCGTAAAAATTCGTCGGATTCCGACGAAGCCAATTCTCGATGCGTTTTGACCGGCAAGCTTCCAGTAGCTATTCCGATCGAGTTTTCCCGAATTATTTGACTCGAATCCAAAATTTCACCACTTTTTACGATTTCTCGATTTTGGTGATTTTCCCTAGTGGTACCCCTAGGGAAATCCGTAAAAATTCGTCGGAATCCGACGAAGCCAATTCTCAATGCGTTGTGACCGGCAAGCTTCCAGTAGCTATTCCGATCGAGTTTTCCCGAATTATTGGAATCGGATCCAAAATTTCACCACTTTTTACGATTTTGATGATTTTCCCTAGTGGTACCCCTATGAAAATCCGTAAAAATTCGTCGGATTTCGACGATGCCAATTCTCGATGCGTTGTGACCGGCAAGCTTCCAGTATCTATTCCGATCGAGTTTTCCCGAATTATTGGACTCGGATCAAAAATTTCATGATTTCTCGATTTTGGTGATTTTCCCAAGTGGTACCACTAGCGAAATCCGTAAAAATTCGTCGGATTCCGACGAAGCCAATTCTCGATGCGTTGTAACCGGCAAGCTTCCAGTAGCTATTCCGATCGAGTTTTCCCGAATTATTGGACTCGGATCCAAAATTTGACCACTTTTTATGATTTCTCGATTTTGGTGATTTTCCCTAGTGGTACCCCTAGGGAAATCCGTAAAAATTCGTCGGATTCCGACGAAGCCAATTCTCGATGCGTTGTGATCGGCAAGCTTCCAGTATCTATTTCGATCGAGTTTTCCCGAATTATTGGACTCGGATCCCAAATTTTACGATTTCTCGATTTTGGTGATTTTCCCTAGTGGTACCTCTAGGAAAATCCGTAAAAATTCGTCGTATTCCGACGAAACCAATTCTCGATGCGTTGTGACCGGCAAGCTTCCAGTAGCTATTCCGATCGAGTTTTCCCGAATTATTTGACTCGGATCCAAAATTTCACCACTTTTCGATTTTGGTCATTTTCCCTAGTGGTACCCCTAGGGAAATCCGTAAAAATTCGTCGGATTCCGACGAAGCCAATTCTCGATGCGTTGTGGCCGGCAAGCTTCCAGTAGCTATTCCGATCGATTTTTCCCGAATTATTGGACTCGGATCCAAAATTTTACCACTTTTTATGATTTCTCGATTTTGGTGATTTACCCTAGTGGTACCCCTAGGGAAATCTGTAAAAATTCATCGGATTCCGACGAAGCCAATTCTCGATGCGTTGTGACCGGCAATCTTCCAGTATCTATTCCGATCGAGTTTTCCCGAATTATTGGACTCGGATCCCAAATTTCACGATTTCTCGATTTTGGGGATTTTCCCTAGTGGTTCCCCTAGGAAAATCCGTAAAAATTTGTCGGATTCCGACGAAACCAATTCTCGATGCGTTGTGACCGGCAAGCTTCCAGTAGCTATTCCGATCGAGTTTTCCCGAATTATTGGACTCGGATCAAAAATTTCACCACTTTTTACGATTTCTCGATTTTGGTGATTTTTCCTAGTGGTACCCCTAGGGAAATACGTAAAAATTCGTCGGATTTCGACGAAGCCAATTCTCGATGCGTTGTGACCGGCAAGCTTCCAGTAGCTATTCCGATCGAGTTTTCCCGAATTATTGGACTCGGATCCAACATTTTACCACTTTTTATGATTTCTTGATTTTGGTGATTTTCCCTAGTGATACCCCTAGGGAAATCCGTAAAAATTCGTCGGATTTCGACGAACCCAATTCTCGATGCGTTGTGACCGGCAGGCTTCCAGTAGCTATTCCGATCGAGTTTTCCCGAATTATTGGACTCGGATCAAAAATTTCACGATTTCTCGATTTTGGTGATTTTCCCTAGTGGTACCCCTAGGGAAATCCGTAAAAATTCGTCGGATTCCGACGAAGCCAATTCTCGATGCGTTGTGACCGGCAAGCTTCCAGTAGATATTCCAATCGAGTTTTCCCGAATTATTGGACTCGGATCCAAAATTAGACCACTTTTTACGATTTCTCGATTATGGTGATTTTCCCTAGTGGTACCCCTATGGAAATCCGTAAAAATTCATCTGATTCCGATGAAGCCAATTCTCAATGCATTGTGACCGGCAAGCTTCCAGTAGCTATTCCAATCGAGTTTTCCCGAATTATTGGACATGGATCCAAAATTTCACCACTTTTTACGATTTCTCGATTTTGATGATTTTCCCTAGTGGTACCCCTAGGAAAATCCGTAAAAATTCGTCGGATTCCGACAAAGCCAATTCTCGATGCATTGTGACCGGCAAGTTTCCAGTAGCTATTCCGATCGAGTTTTCCCGAATTATTGGACTCGGATCCAAAATTTAACGATTTCTCGATTTTGGTGATTTTCCCTCGTGGTACCCCTAGGGAAATCCGTAAAAATTCGTCGAATTTCGACGAAGCCAATTCTCGATGCGTTGTGACCGGCAAGCTTCCAGTAGCTATTCCGATCGAGTTTTCTCGAATTATTGGACTCGGATCCAAAATTTTAACACTTTTTTACGATTTCTCGATTTTGGTGATTTTCCCTAGTGGTACCCCTAGGAAAATCCGTAAAAATTCGTCAGATTCCGATGAAGCCAATTCTCGATGCGTTGTGACCGGCAAGCTTCCAGTAGCTATTCCGATCGAGTTTTCCCGAATTATTGGACTCGGATCCAAAATTTTACCACTTTTTACGATTTCTCGATTTTGGTGATTTTCCCTAGTGGTACCCCTAGGGAAATCCTTAAAAATTCGTCGGATTCTGAGGAAGCCAATTCTCAATGCGTTGTGACCGGCAAGCTTCCAGTAGCTATTCCGATCGAGTTTTCCCGAAATATTGGACTCGGATCAAAAATTTCACCACTTTTTACGATTTTGGTGATTTTCCCTAGTGGTACCCCTAGGAAAAGTTGTAAAAATTCATCGGATTTCGACGAAGCCTATTCTCGATGCGTTGTGACCGGCAAGCTTCCAGTAGCTATTCCGATCGAGTTTTCCCAAATTTTTGGACTCGGATCAAAAATTTCACCACTTTTTACGATTTTGGTGATTTTTCCTTGTGGTACACCTAGGAAAAGTTGTAAAAATTTGTCGGATTTCGACGAAGCCAATTCTCAATGCGTTGTGACCGGCAAGCTTCCAGTAGCTATTCCGATCGAGTTTTCCTGAATTATTGGACTCAGATCCACAATTTCACCACTTTTTACGATTTCTCGATTTTGGTGATTTTTCCTTGTGGTACCCCTAGGGAAATTCGTAAAAATTTGTCGAATTCCGAGGAAGCCAATTCTCGATGCGTTGTGACCGGCAAGCTACCAGTAGCTATTCTGATCGAGTTTTCCCGAATTATTGGACTCGGATCCAATATTTCACAACTTTTTACGATTTCTCGATTTTGGTGATTTTCCTTAGTGGTACCCATAGGGAAATCCGTAAAAATTCGTCGGATTCCGACGAAGACAATTCTCGATGCGTTGTGACCGGCAAGCTTCCAGTTGCTATTCCGATCAAGTTTTCCCGAATTATTGGACTCGGATCCAAAATTTCACGATTTCTCGATTTTGGTGATTTTCCCTAGTGGTACCCCTAGGGAAATCCGTAAAAATTCGTCGGATTCCGACGAAGCCAATTCTCGATGCGTTGTGACCGGCAAGCTTCCAGTAGCTATTCCGATCGAGTTTTCCCGAATTATTGGACTCGAATCCAAAATTTCACCACTTTTTACGATTTCTCGATTTTGGTGATTTTCCCTAGTGGTACCCCTAGGGAAACCCGTAAAAATTCGTCGGATTCCGACGAAGCCAATTCTCGATGCGTTGTGACCGGCAAGCTTCCAGTATCTATTCCGATCGAGTTTTCCCGAATTATTGGACTCGGATCCAAAATTTCACGATTTCTCGATTTTGGTGATTTTCCCTAGTGGTACCCCTAGCGAAATCCGTAAAAATTCGTCGAATTCCGACGAAGCCAATTCTCGATGCGTTGTGACCGGCAAGCTTCCAGTAGCTATTCCGATCGAGTTTTCCCGAATTATTGGACTCGGATCCAAAATTTCACGATTTCTCGATTTTGGTGATTTTCGCTAGTGGTACCCCTAGGGAAATCCGTAAAAAATCGTCGGATTCCGACGAAGCCAATTCTCGATGCGTTGTGACCGGCAAGCTTTCAGTAGCTATTCCGATCGAGTTTTCCCGAATTATTAGACTCGGATCCAAAATTTCACCACTTTTTACGATTTCTCGATTTTGGTGATTTTCGCTAGTGGTACACCTAGGGAAATCCGTAAAAATTCGTCGGATTCCGACGAAACCAATTCTCGATGCGTTTTGACCGGCAAGCTTCCAGTAGCTATTCCGATCGAGTTTTCCCGAATTATTGAACTCGAATCCAAAATTTCAACACTTTTTACGATTTCTCGATTTTGGTGATTTTCCCTAGTGGTACCCCTAGGAAAATCCGTAAAAATTCGTCGGATTCCGACGAAGCCAATTCTCAATGCGTTGTGACCGGCAAGCTTCTAGTAGCTATTCCGATCGAGTTTTCCTGAATTATTGGACTCAGATCCACAATTTCACCACTTTTTACGATTTCTCGATTTTGGTGATTTTTCCTTGTGGTACCCCTAGGGAAATTCGTAAAAATTCGTCGGATTCCGAGGAAGCCAATTCTCGATGCGTTGTGACCGGCAAGCTACCAGTAGCTATTCCGATCGAGTTTTCCCGAATTATTGAACTCGGATCCAATATTTCACAACTTTTTACGATTTCTGGATTTTGGTGATTTTCCTTAGTGGTACCCATAGGAAAATCCGTAAAAATTCGTCGGATTCCGACGAAGCCAATTCTCGATGCGTTGTGACCGGCAAGCTTCCAGTAGCTATTCCGATCGAGTTTTCCCGAATTATTGGACTCGAATCCAAAATTTCACCACTTTTTACGATTTCTCGATTTTGGTGATTTTCCCTAGTGGTACCCCTAGGGAAACCCGTAAAAATTCGTCGGATTCCGACGAAGCCAATTCTCGATGCATTGTGACCGGCAAGCTTCCAGTATCTATTCCGATCGAGTTTTCCCGAATTATTGGACTCGGATCCAAAATTTCACGATTTCTCGATTTTGGTGATTTTCCCTAGTGGTACCCCTAGCGAAATCCGTAAAAATTCGTCGAATTCCGACGAAGCCAATTCTCGATGCGTTGTGACCGGCAAGCTTCCAGTAGCTATTCCGATCGAGTTTTCCCGAATTATTGGACTCGGATTAAAAATTTCACCACTTTTTACGATTTCTCGATTTTGGTGATTTTCCCTAGTGGTACCCCTAGGGAAATCCGTAAAAATTCGTCGGATTCCGACGAAGCCAATTCTCGATGCGTTGTGACCGGCAAGCTTCCAGTATCTATTCCGATCAAGTTTTCCCGAATTATTGGACTCGGATCCCAAATTTCACGATTTCTCGATTTTGGTGATTTTTCCTAGTGGTACCCCTAGGGAAATCCGTAAAAATTCATCGTATTCCGACGAAACCAATTCTCGATGCGTTGTGACCGGCAAGCTTCCAATAGCTATTCCGATCGAGTTTTCCCGAATTATTGGACTCGGATCCAAAATTTCACGATTTCTCGATTTTGGTGATTTTCGCTAGTGGTACCCCTAGGGAAATCCGTAAAAAATCGTCGGATTCCGACGAAGCCAATTCTCGATGCGTTGTGACCGGCAAGCTTTCAGTAGCTATTCCGATCGAGTTTTCCCGAATTATTAGACTCGGATCCAAAATTTCACCACTTTTTACGATTTCTCGATTTTGGTGATTTTCGCTAGTGGTACACCTAGGGAAATCCGTAAAAATTCGTCGGATTCCGACGAAACCAATTCTCGATGCGTTTTGACCGGCAAGCTTCCAGTAGCTATTCCGATCGAGTTTTCCCGAATTATTGAACTCGAATCCAAAATTTCAACACTTTTTACGATTTCTCGATTTTGGTGATTTTCCCTAGTGGTACCCCTAGGAAAATCCGTAAAAATTCGTCGGATTCCGACGAAGCCAATTCTCAATGCGTTGTGACCGGCAAGCTTCTAGTAGCTATTCCGATCGAGTTTTCCTGAATTATTGGACTCAGATCCACAATTTCACCACTTTTTACGATTTCTCGATTTTGGTGATTTTTCCTTGTGGTACCCCTAGGGAAATTCGTAAAAATTCGTCGGATTCTGAGGAAGCTAATTCTCGATGCGTTGTGACCGGCAAGCTACCAGTAGCTATTCCGATCGAGTTTTCCCGAATTATTGAACTCGGATCCAATATTTCACAACTTTTTACGATTTCTGGATTTTGGTGATTTTCCTTAGTGGTACCCATAGGAAAATCCGTAAAAATTCGTCGGATTCCTACGAAGACAATTCTCGATGCGTTGTGACCGGCAAGCTTCCAGTTGCTATCCCGATCGAGTTTTCCCGAATTATTGGACTCGGATCCAAAATTTCACGATTTCTCGATTTTGGTGATTTTCCCTAGTGGTACCCCTAGCGAAATACGTAAAAATTCGTCGAATTCCGACGAAGCCAATTCTCGATGCGTTGTGACCGGCAAGCTTCCAGTAGCTATTCCGATCGAGTTTTCCCGAATTATTGGACTCGGATTAAAAATTTCACCACTTTTTACGATTTCTCGATTTTGGTGATTTTCCCTAGTGGTACCCCCTAGGGAAATCCGTAAAAATTCGTCGGATTCCGACGAAGCCAATTCTCGATGCGTTGTGACCGGCAAGCTTCCAGTATCTATTCCGATCGAGTTTTCCCGAATTATTGGACTCGGATCCCAAATTTCACGATTTCTCGATTTTGGTGATTTTTCCTAGTGGTACCCCTAGGGAAATCCGTAAAAATTCATCGTATTCCGACGAAACCAATTCTCGATGCATTATGACCGGCAAGCTTCCAGTAGCTATTCCGATCGAGTTTTCCCGAATTATTAGACTCGGATCCAAAATTTCACCACTTTTTACGATTTCTCGATTTTGTTGATTTTCGCTAGTGGTACACCTAGGGAAATCCGTAAAAATTCGTTGGATTCCGACGAAGCCAATTCTCGATGCGTTTTGACCGGCAAGCTTCCAGTAGCTTTTCCGATCGAGTTTTCCCGAATTATTGAACTCGAATCCAAAATTTCACCACTTTTTACGATTTCTCGATTTTGGTGATTTTCTTTAGTCGTACCCCTAAGGAAATCCGTAAAAATTCGTCGGATTCCGACGAAGCCAATTCTCAATGCGTTGTGACCGGCAAGCTTCCAGTAACTATTCCGATCGAGTTTTCCCGAATTATTGGAATCGGATCCAAAATTTCACCACTTTTTACGATTTTGATGATTTTCCCTAGTGGTACCCCTAGGAAAATCCGTAAAAATTCGTCGGATTTCGACGATGCCAATTCTCGATGCGTTGTGACCGGCAAGCTTCCAGTATCTATTCCGATCGAGTTTTCCCGAATTATTGGACTCGGATCAAAAATTTCATGATTTCTCGATTTTGGTGATTTTCCCTAGTGGTACCACTAGCGAAATCCGTAAAAATTCGTTGGATTCCGACGAAGCCAATTCTCGATTCGTTGTGACCGGCAAGCTTCCAGTAGCTATTCCGATCGAGTTTTCCCGAATTATTGGACTCGGATCCAAAATTTGACCACTTTTTATGATTTCTTGATTTTGGTGATTTTCCCTAGTGGTGCCCCTAGGGAAATCCGTAAAAATTCGTCGGATTCCGACGAAGCCAATTCTCGATGCGTTGTGACCTGCAAACTTCCAGTATCTATTCCGATCGAGTTTTCCCGAATTATTGGACTCGGATCCAAAATTTCACGATTTCTCGATTTTGGTGATTTTCCCTAGTGGTACACCTAGCGAAATCCGTAAAAATTCGTCGGATTCTGACGAAGCCAATTCTCGATGCGTTGTGACCGGCAAGCTTCCAGTAGCTATTCCGATCGAGTTTTCCCGAATTGTTGGACTCGGATCAAAAATTTCACAACTTTTTACGATTTCTCGATTTTGGTGATTTTCCCTAGTGGTACCCCTAGGGAAATCCGTAAAAATTCGTCGGATTCCGACGAAGCCAATTCTCGATGCGTTGTGACTGGCAAGTTTCCAGTAGCTATTCCGATCGAGTTTTCCCGAATTATCGGACTCGGATCAAAAATTTGACCACTTTTTATGATTTCTCGATTTTGGTGATTTTCCCTAGTGGTACCCCTAGGGAAATCCGTAAAAATTCGTCGGATTCTGACGAAGCCAATTCTCGATGCGTTGTGATTGGCAAGCTTCCAATATCTATTCCGATCGAGTTTTCCCGAATTATTGGACTCGGATCCCAAATTTCACGATTTCTCGATTATGGTGATTTTCCCTAGTGGTACCCCTAGGGAAATCCGTAAAAATTCGTCGGATTCCAACGAAGCCAATTCTCGATGCGTTGTGACCGGCAAACTTCAAGTATCTATTCCGATCGAGTTTTCCCGAATTATTGGACTCGGATCCAAAATTTCACGATTTCTCGATTTTGGTGATTTTCCCTAGTGGTACACCTAGCGAAATCCGTAAAAATTCGTCGGATTCCGACGAAGCCAATTCTCGATGCGTTGTGACCGGCAAGCTTCCAGTAGCTATTCCGATCGAGTTTTCCCGAATTGTTGGACACGAATCAAAAATTTCACAACTTTTTACGATTTCTCGATTTTGGTGATTTTCCCTAGTGGTACCCCTAGGGAAATCCGTAAAAATTCGTCGGATTCCGACGAAGCCAATTCTCGATGCGTTGTGACTGGCAAGTTTCCAGTAGCTATTCCGATCGAGTTTTCCCGAATTATCGGACTCGGATCCAAAATTTGACCACTTTTTATGATTTCTCGATTTTGGTGATTTTCCCTAGTGGTACCCCTAGGGAAATCCGTAAAAATTCGTCGGATTCCGACGAAGCCAATTCTCGATGCGTTGTGGCCGGCAAGCTTCCAGTAGCTATTCCGATCGATTTTTCCCGAATTATTGGACTCGGATCCAAAATTTTACCACTTTTTATGATTTCTCGATTTTGGTGATTTACCCTAGTGGTACCCCTATGGAAATCCGTAAAAATTCGTCGGATTCCGACGAAGCCAATTCTCGATGCGTTGTGAACGGCAATCTTCCAGTATCTATTCCGATCGAGTTTTCCCGAATTATTGGACTCGGATCCGAAATTTCATGATTTCTCGATTTTGGGGATTTTCCCTAGTGGTACCCCTAGGGAAATCCGTAAAAATTCGTCGGATTCCGACGAAACCAATTCTCGATGCGTTGTGACCGGCAAGCTTCCAGTAGCTATTCCGATCGAGTTTTCCCGAATTATTGGACTCGGATCAAAAATTTCACCACTTTTTACGATTTCTCGATTTTGGTGATTTTTCCTAGTGGTACCCCTAGGGAAATACGTAAAAATTCGTCGGATTTCGACGAAGTCAATTCTCGATGCGTTGTGACCGGCAAACTTCCAGTAGCTATTCCGATCGAGTTTTCCCGAATTATTGGACTCGGATCAAAAATTTCACCACTTTTTACGATTTCTCGATTTTGGTGATTTTCCCTAGTGGTACCCCTAGGGAAATCCGTAAAAATTCGTCGGATTCCGAAGAAGCCAATTCTCGATGCGTTGTGACCGGCAAGCTTCCAGTATCTATTCCGATCAAGTTTTCCCGAATTATTGGACTCGGATCCCAAATTTCACGATTTCTCGATTTTGGTGATTTTTCCTAGTGGTACCCCTAGGGAAATCCGTAAAAATTCATCGTATTCCGACGAAACCAATTCTCGATGCGTTGTGACCGGCAAGCTTCCAGTAGCTATTCCGATCGAGTTTTCCCGAATTATTGGACTCGGATCCAAAATTTCACGATTTCTCGATTTTGGTGATTTTCGCTAGTGGTACCCCTAGGGAAATCCGTAAAAAATCGTCGGATTCCGACGAAGCCAATTCTCGATGCGTTGTGACCGGCAAGCTTTCAGTAGCTATTCCGATCGAGTTTTCCCGAATTATTAGACTCGGATCCAAAATTTCACCACTTTTTACGATTTCTCGATTTTGGTGATTTTCGCTAGTGGTACACCTAGGGAAATCCGTAAAAATTCGTCGGATTCCGACGAAACCAATTCTCGATGCGTTTTGACCGGCAAGCTTCCAGTAGCTATTCCGATCGAGTTTTCCCGAATTATTGAAATCGAATCCAAAATTTCACCACTTTTTACGATTTCTCGATTTTGGTGATTTTCCCTAGTGGTACCCCTAGGAAAATCCGTAAAAATTCGTCGGATTCCGACGAAGCCAATTCTCAATGCGTTGTGACCGGCAAGCTTCTAGTAGCTATTCCGATCGAGTTTTCCTGAATTATTGGACTCAGATCCACAATTTCACCACTTTTTACGATTTCTCGATTTTGGTGATTTTTCCTTGTGGTACCCCTAGGGAAATTCGTAAAAATTCGTCGGATTCCGAGGAAGCCAATTCTCGATGCGTTGTGACCGGCAAGCTACCAGTAGCTATTCCGATCGAGTTTTCCCGAATTATTGAACTCGGATCCAATATTTCACAACTTTTTACGATTTCTGGATTTTGGTGATTTTCCTTAGTGGTACCCATAGGAAAATCCGTAAAAATTCGTCGGATTCCGACGAAGACAATTCTCGATGCGTTGTGACCGGCAAGCTTCCAGTTGCAGTTCCGATCGAGTTTTCCCGAATTATTGGACTCGGATCCAAAATTTCACGATTTCTCGATTTTGGTGATTTTCCCTAGTGGTACCCCTAGCGAAATACGTAAAAATTCGTCGAATTCCGACGAAGCCAATTCTCGATGCGTTGTGACCGGCAAGCTTCCAGTAGCTATTCCGATCGAGTTTTCCCGAATTATTGGACTCGGATTAAAAATTTCACCACTTTTTACGATTTCTCGATTTTGGTGATTTTCCCTAGTGGTACCCCCTAGGGAAATCCGTAAAAATTCGTCGGATTCCGACGAAGCCAATTCTCGATGCGTTGTGACCGGCAAGCTTCCAGTATCTATTCCGATCGAGTTTTCCCGAATTATTGGACTCGGATCCCAAATTTCACGATTTCTCGATTTTGGTGATTTTTCCTAGTGGTACCCCTAGGGAAATCCGTAAAAATTCATCGTATTCCGACGAAACCAATTCTCGATGCATTATGACCGGCAAGCTTCCAGTAGCTATTCCGATCGAGTTTTCCCGAATTATTAGACTCGGATCCAAAATTTCACCACTTTTTACGATTTCTCGATTTTGTTGATTTTCGCTAGTGGTACACCTAGGGAAATCCGTAAAAATTCGTTGGATTCCGACGAAGCCAATTCTCGATGCGTTTTGACCGGCAAGCTTCCAGTAGCTTTTCCGATCGAGTTTTCCCGAATTATTGAACTCGAATCCAAAATTTCACCACTTTTTACGATTTCTCGATTTTGGTGATTTTCTTTAGTGGTACCCCTAAGGAAATCCGTAAAAATTCGTCGGATTCCGACGAAGCCAATTCTCAATGCGTTGTGACCGGCAAGCTTCCAGTAACTATTCCAATCGAGTTTTCCCGAATTATTGGAATCGGATCCAAAATTTCACCACTTTTTACGATTTTGATGATTTTCCCTAGTGGTACCCCTAGGAAAATCCGTAAAAATTCGTCGGATTTCGACGATGCCAATTCTCGATGCGTTGTGACCGGCAAGCTTCCAGTATCTATTCCGATCGAGTTTTCCCGAATTATTGGACTCGGATCAAAAATTTCATGATTTCTCGATTTTGGTGATTTTCCCTAGTGGTACCACTAGCGAAATCCGTAAAAATTCGTTGGATTCCGACGAAGCCAATTCTCGATGCGTTGTGACCGGCAAGCTTCCAGTAGCTATTCCGATCGAGTTTTCCCGAATTATTGGACTCGGATCCAAAATTTGACCACTTTTTATGATTTCTTGATTTTGGTGATTTTCCCTAGTGGTGCCCCTAGGGAAATCCGTAAAAATTCGTCGGATTCCGACGAAGCCAATTCTCAATGCGTTGTGACCTGCAAACTTCCAGTATCTATTCCGATCGAGTTTTCCCGAATTATTGGACTCGGATCCAAAATTTCACGATTTCTCGATTTTGGTGATTTTCCCTAGTGGTACACCTAGCGAAATCCGTAAAAATTCGTCGGATTCTGACGAAGCCAATTCTCGATGCGTTGTGACCGGCAAGCTTCCAGTAGCTATTCCGATCGAGTTTTCCCGAATTGTTGGACTCGGATCAAAAATTTCACAACTTTTTACGATTTCTCGATTTTGGTGATTTTCCCTAGTGGTACCCCTAGGGAAATCCGTAAAAATTCGTCGGATTCCGATGAAGCCAATTCTCGATGCGTTGTGACTGGCAAGTTTCCAGTAGCTATTCCGATCGAGTTTTCCCGAATTATCGGACTCGGATCAAAAATTTGACCACTTTTTATGATTTCTCGATTTTGGTGATTTTCCCTAGTGGTACCCCTAGGGAAATCCGTAAAAATTCGTCGGATTCTGACGAAGCCAATTCTCGATGCGTTGTGATTGGCAAGCTTCCAATATCTATTCCGATCGAGTTTTCCCGAATTATTGGACTCGGATCCCAAATTTCACGATTTCTCGATTATGGTGATTTTCCCTAGTGGTACCCCTAGGGAAATCCGTAAAAATTCGTCGGATTCCAACGAAGCCAATTCTCGATGCGTTGTGACCGGCAAACTTCAAGTATCTATTCCGATCGAGTTTTCCCGAATTATTGGACTCGGATCCAAAATTTCACGATTTCTCGATTTTGGTGATTTTCCCTAGTGATACACCTAGCGAAATCCGTAAAAATTCGTCGGATTCCGACGAAGCCAATTCTCGATGCGTTGTGACCGGCAAGCTTCCAGTAGCTATTCCGATCGAGTTTTCCCGAATTGTTGGACACGAATCAAAAATTTCACAACTTTTTACGATTTCTCGATTTTGGTGATTTTCCCTAGTGGTACCCCTAGGGAAATCCGTAAAAATTCGTCGGATTCCGACGAAGCCAATTCTCGATGCGTTGTGACTGGCAAGTTTCCAGTAGCTATTCCGATCGAGTTTTCCCGAATTATCGGACTCGGATCCAAAATTTGACCACTTTTTATGATTTCTCGATTTTGGTGATTTTCCCTAGTGGTACCCCTAGGGAAATCCGTAAAAATTCGTCGGATTCCGACGAAGCCAATTCTCGATGCGTTGTGGCCGGCAAGCTTCCAGTAGCTATTCCGATCGATTTTTCCCGAATTATTGGACTCGGATCCAAAATTTTACCACTTTTTATGATTTCTCGATTTTGGTGATTTACCCTAGTGGTACCCCTAGGGAAATCCGTAAAAATTCGTCGGATTCCGACGAAGCCAATTCTCGATGCGTTGTGAACGGCAATCTTCCAGTATCTATTCCGATCGAGTTTTCCCGAATTATTGGACTCGGATCCGAAATTTCACGATTTCTCGATTTTGGGGATTTTCCCTAGTGGTACCCCTAGGGAAATCCGTAAAAATTCGTCGGATTTCGACGAAACCAATTCTCGATGCGTTGTGACCGGCAAGTTTCCAGTAGCTATTCCGATCGAGTTTTCCCGAATTATTGGACTCGGATCAAAAATTTCACCACTTTTTACGATTTCTCGATTTTGGTGATTTTTCCTAGTGGTACCCCTAGGGAAATACGTAAAAATTCGTCGGATTTCGACGAAGTCAATTCTCGATGCGTTGTGACCGGCAAACTTCCAGTAGCTATTCCGATCGAGTTTTCCCGAATTATTGGACTCAGATCAAAAATTTCACCACTTTTTACGATTTCTCGATTTTGGTGATTTTCCCTAGTAGTACCCCTAGGGAAATCCGTAAAAATTCGTCGGATTCCGAAGAAACCAATTCTCGATGCGTTGTGACCGGCAAGCTTCCAGTAGCTATTCCGATCGAGTTTTCCCGAATTATTGGACTCGGATCCAAAATTTCACAACTTTTTACGATTTCTCGATTTTGGTGATTTTCCCTAGTGGTACCCCTAGGGAATTCCGTAAAAATTCATCGAATTGCGACGAAGCCAATTCTCGATGCGTTGTGACCGGCAGACTTCCAGTAGCTATTCCGATCGAGTTTTCCCGAATTATTGGACTCGGATCCAAAATTTCACAACTTTTTACGATTTCTCGATTTTGGTGATTTTCCCTAGTGGTACCCCTAGGGAATTCCGTAAAAATTCGTCGGATTTCGACGAAGCCAATTCTCGATGCGTTGTGACCGGCAAGCTTCCAGTATCTATTCCAATCGAGTTTTCCCGAATTATTGGACTGGGATCCAAAATTAGACCACTTTTTACGATTTCTCGATTATGGTGATTTTCCCTAGTGGTGTACCCCTATGGAAATCCGTAAAAATTCGTCGGATTCCGATGAAGCCAATTCTCGATGCATTGTGACCGGCAAGCTTCCAGTAGCTATTCCAATCGAGTTTTCCCGAATTATTGGACATGGATCCAAAATTTCACCACTTTTTACGATTTCTCGATTTTGATGATTTTCCCTAGTGGTACCCCTAGGAAAATCCGTAAAAATTCGTCGGATTCCGACAAAGCCAATTCTCGATGCGTTGTGACCGGCAAGCTTCCAGTAGCTATTCCGATCGAGTTTTCCCGAATTATTGGACTCGGATCTAAAATTTCACGATTTCTCGATTTTGGTGATTTTCCCTCGTGGTACCCCTAGGAAAATCCGTAAAAATTCGTCGGATTTCGACGAAGCCAATTCTCGATGCGTTGTGACCGGCAAGCTTCTTGTAGCTATTCCGATCGAGTTTTCTCGAATTATTGGACTCGGATAATAAATTTCACCACTTTTTACGATTTTGGTGATTTTCCCTAGTGGTACCCCTAGGAAAAGTTGTAAAAATTCATCGGTTTTCGACGAAGCCAATTCTCGATGCGTTGTGACCGGCAAGCTTCCAGTAGCTATTCCGATCGAGTTTTCCCAAATTTTTGGACTCGGATCCAAAATTTTACCACTTTTTACGATTTCTCGATTTTGGTGATTTTCCCTTGTGGTACACCTAGGAAAAGTTGTAAAAATTTGTCGGATTTCGACGAAGCCAATTCTCGATGCGTTGTGACCGGCAAGCTTCCAGTAGCTATTCCGATCGAGTTTTCCCGAATTATTGGACTCGGATCCAACATTTCACCACTTTTTACGATTTCTCGATTTTGGTGATTTTTCCTAGTGATACCCCTAGGGAAATCCGTAAAAATTCGTCGGATTTCGACGAACCCAATTCTCGATGCGTTGTGACCGGCAGGCTTCCAGTAGCTATTCCCATCGAGTTTTCCCGAATTATTGGACTCGGATCCAAAATTTCACGATTTCTCGATTTTGGTGATTTTCCCTAGTGGTACCCCTAGGGAAATCCGTAAAAATTCGTTGGATTCCGACGAAGCCAATTCTCGATGCGTTGTGACCGGCAAGCTTCCAGTAGCTATTCCGATCGAGTTTTCCCGAATTATTGGACTAGGATGCAAAATTTCACGATTTCTCGATTTTGGTGATTTTCCCTCGTGGTACCCCTAGGAAAATCCGTAAAAATTCGTCGGATTTCGACGAAGCCAATTCTCGATGCGTTGTGACCGGCAAGCTTCCAGTAGCTATTCCGATCGAGTTTTCTCGAATTATTGGATTCGGATCCAAAATTTTAACACTTTTTACGATTTCTCGATTTTGGTGATTTTCCCTAGTGGTACCCCTAGGGAAATCCGTAAAAATTCGTCGGATTCCGATGAAGCTAATTCTCGATGCATTGTGACCGGCAAGCTTCCAGTAGCTATTCCGATCGAGTTTTCCCGAATTATTGGACTCGGATCCAAAATTTCATCACTTTTTACGATTTCTCGATTTTGGTGATTTTTCCTAGTGGTACCCTTAGGGAAATCCGTAAAAATTCGTCGGATTCCGACGAAGACAATTCTCGATACGTTGTGACCGGCAAGCTTCCAGTTGCTATTCCGATCGAGTTTTCCCGAATTATTGGACTCGGATCCCAAATTACACGATTTCTCGATTTTGGTGATTTTCCCTAGTGGTACCCCTAGGGAAATCCGTAAAAATTCATCGGATTCCAACGAAACCAATTCTCGATGCGTTGTGACCGGCAAGCTTCCAGTAGCTATTCCGATCGAGTTTTCCCGAATTATTGGACTCGGATCAAAAATTTCACCACTTTTTACGATTTCTCGATTTTGGTGATTTTCCTTAGTGGTACCCCTTGGGAAATCCGTAAAAATTCGTCGGATTCCGACGAAGCAAAATCTCAATGCGTTGTGACCGGCAAGCTTCCAGTAACTATTCCGATCGAGTTTTCCCGAATTATTGGACACGGATCCAAAATTTCACGATTTCTCGATTTTGGTGATTTTCCCTAGAGGTACCCCTAGGGAAATCCGTAAAAATTCGTCGGATTCCGACGAAGCCAATTCTCGATGCGTTGTGACCGGCAAGCTTCCAGTAGCTATTCCGATCGAGTTTTACCGACTTATTGGACTCGAATCCAAAATTTCACCACTTTTCGATTTTGGTGATTTTCCCTAGTGGTACCCCTAAGGAAATCCGTAAAAATTCGTTGGATTTCGACGAAACCAATTCTTGATGCGTTGCGACCGGCAAGCTTCTAGTAGCTATTGCGATTGAGTTTTCCCGAATTATTGCACTCGGATCCAAAATTTCAAGATTTCTCGATTTTTGTGATTTTCCCTAGTGGTACCCCTAGGGAAATCCGTAAAAATTCGTTGGATTCCGATGAAACCAATTCTCGATGCGTTGTGACCGGCAAGCTTCCAGTAGCTATTCCGATCGAGTTTTCCCGAATTATTGGACTCGGATCAAGAATTTCACCACTTTTCGATTTTGGTGATTTTGCCTAGTGGTACCCCTAGGGAAATCTGTAAAAATTCGTCGGATTTCGAAGAAACCAATTATCGATGCGTTTTGACAGGCAAACTTCCAGTAGATATTCTGATTGAGTTTTACCGACTTATTGGACTCGGATCCAAAATTTCACCACTTTTTGATTTTGGTGATTTTCCCTAGTGGTACCCCTAGGAAAATCCGTAAAAATTCGTCGGATTCCGACGAAACCAATTCTCGATGCGTTGTGACCGGCAAGCATCCAGTAGCTATTCCAATCGAGTTTTCCCGAATTATTGGACTGGGATCCAAAATTTCACCACTTTTTACGATTTCTCGATTTTGGTGATTTTCCCTAGTGGTACCCCTAGTGAAATCCGTAAAAATTCGTCGGATTCCGACGTAGCCAATTCTCGATGCGTTGTGACCGGCAAGCTTCCAGTAGCTGTTCCGATCGAGTTTTCCTGAATTATTGGACTCAGATCCACAATTTCACCACTTTTTACGATTTCTCGATTTTGGTGATTTTTCCTTGTGGTACCCCTAGGGAAATTCGTAAAAATTCGTCGGATTCCGAGGAAGCCAATTCTCGATGCGTTGTGACCGGCAAGCTACCAGTAGCTATTCCGATCGAGTTTTCCCGAATTATTGAACTCGGATCCAATATTTCACAACTTTTTACGATTTCTCGATTTTGGTGATTTTCCTTAGTGGTACCCCTAGGGAATTCCGTAAAAATTCGTCGAATTGCGACGAAGCCAATTCTCGATGCGTTGTGACCGGCAGACTTCCAGTAGCTATTCCGATCGACTTTTCCCGAATTATTGGACTCGGATCCAAAATTTCACGATTTCTCGATTTTGGTGATTTTCGCTAGTGGTACCCCTAGGGAAATCCATAAAAAATCGTCGGATTCCGACGAAGCCAATTCTCGATGCGTTGTGACCGGCAAGCTTTCAGTAGCTATTCCGATCGAGTTTTCCCAAATTATTAGACTCGGATCAAAAATTTCACCACTTTTTACGATTTCTCGATTTTGGTGATTTTCGCTAGTGGTACACCTAGGGAAATCCGTAAAAATTTGTCGGATTCCGACGAAGCCAATTCTCGATGCGTTTTGACCGACAAACTTCCAGTAGCTTTTCCGATCGAGTTTTCCCGAATTATTGAACTCGAATCCAAAATTTCACCACTTTTTACGATTTCTCGATTTTGGTGATTTTCCCTAGTGGTACCCCTAGGGAAATCCGTAAAAATTCGTCGGATTCCGACGAAGTCGATTCTCAATGCGTTGTGACCGGCAAGCTTCCAGTAGCTATTCCAATCGATTTTTCCCGAATTATTGGAATCGGATCCAAAATTTCACCACTTTTTACGATTTTGATGATTTTCCCTAGTGGTACCCCTAGGAAAATTCGTAAAAATTCGTCGGATTCCGACGATGCCAATTCTCGATGCGTTGTGACCGGCAAGCTTCCAGTATCTATTCCGATCGAGTTTTCCCGAATTATTGGACTCGGATCAAAAATTTCATGATTTCTCGATTTTGGTGATTTTCCCTAGTGGTACCACTAGCGAAATCCGTAAAAATTCGTCGGATTTCGACGAAGCCAATTCTCGATGCGTTGTGACCGGCAAGCTTCAAGTAGCTATTCCGATCGAGATTTCCCGAATTATTGGACTCGGATCAAAAATTTCATAACTTTTTACGATTTCTCGATTTTGGTGATTTTCCCTAGTGGTACCCCTAGGGAAATCCGTAAAAATTCGTCGGATTCCGACGAAGCCAATTCTCGATGCGTTGTGACCTGCAAACTTCCAGTATCTATTCCGATCGAGTTTTCCCGAATTATTGGACTCGGATCCAAAATTTGACCACTTTTTATGATTTCTCGATTTTGGTGATTTTCCCTAGTGGTACCCCTAGGGAAATCCGTAAAAATTCGTCGGATTCCGACGAAACCAATTCTCGATGCGTTGTGATTGGCAAGCTTCCAATATCTATTCCGATCGAGTTTTCCCGAATTATTGGACTCGGATCCCAAATTTCACGATTTCTCGATTATGGTGATTTTCCCTAGTGATACCCCTAGGGAAATCCGTAAAAATTCGTCGGATTCCGACGAAGCCAATTCTCGATGCGTTGTGACCGGCAAACTTCCAGTATCTATTCCGATCGAGTTTTCCCGAATTATTGGACTCGGATCCAAAATTTCACGATTTCTCGATTTTGGTGATTTTCCCTAGTGGTACACCTAGTGAAATCCGTAAAAATTCGTCGGATTCCGACGAAGCCAATTCTCGATGCGTTCTGACCGGCAAGCTTCCAGTAGCTATTCCAATCGAGTTTTCCCGAATTGTTGGACTCGGATCAAAAATTTCAACACTTTTTACGATTTCTCGATTTTGGTGATTTTCCCTAGTGGTACCCCTAGGGAAATCCGTAAAAATTCGTCGGATTCCGACGAAGCCAATTCTCGATGCGTTATGACTGGCAAGTTTCCAGTAGCTATTCCGATCGAGTTTTCCCGAATTATCGGACTCGGATCAAAAATTTGACCACTTTTTATGATTTCTCGATTTTGGTGATTTTCCCTAGTGGTACCCCTAGGGAAATCCGTAAAAATTCGTCGGATTCCGACGAAGCCAATTCTCGATGCGTTGTGACCGGCAAGCTTCCAGTATCTATTCCAATCGATTTTTCCCGAATTATTGGACTCGGATCCAAAATTTTACCACTTTTTATGATTTCTCGATTTTGGTGATTTACCCTAGTGGTACCCCTAGGGAAATCCGTAAAAATTCGTCGGATTCCGACGAAGCCAATTCTCGATGCGTTGTTAACGGCAATCTTCCAGTATCTATTCCGATCGAGTTTTCCCGAATTATTGGACTCGGATCCAACATTTCACCACTTTTTACGATTTCTCGATTTTGGTGATTTTTCCTAGTGATACCCCTAGGGAAATCCGTAAAAATTCGTCGGATTTCGATGAATCCAATTCTCGATGCGTTGTGACCGGCAAGCTTCCAGTAGCTATTCCCATCGAGTTTTCCCGAATTATTGGACTCGGATCCAAAATTTCAAGATTTCTCGATTTTGGTGATTTTCCCTAGTGGTACCCCTAGGGAAATCCGTAAAAATTCGTTGGATTCCGACGAAGCCAATTCTCGATGCGTTGTGACCGGCAAGCTTCCAGTAGCTATTCCGATCAAGTTTTCCCGAATTATTTGACTCGGATCCAAAATTTCACGTTTTCTCGATTTTGGTGATTTTCCCTCGTGGTACCCCTAGGGAAATCCGTAAAAATTCATCGGATTTCGACGAAGCCAATTCTCGATGCGTTGTGACCGGCAAGCTTCCAGTAGCTATTCCGATCGAGTTTTCTCGAATTATTGGATTCGGATCCAAAATTTTAACACTTTTTACGATTTCTCGATTTTGGTGATTTTCCCTAGTGGTACCCCTAGGGAAATCCGTAAAAATTCGTCGGATTCCGATGAAGCCAATTCTCGATGCGTTGTGACCGGCAAGCTTCCAGTAGCTATTCCGATCGAGTTTTCCCGAATTATTGGACTCGGATCCAAAATTTCACCACTTTTTACGATTTCTCGATTTTGGTGATTTTCCTTAGTGGTACCCCCTTGGGAAATCCGTAAAAATTGGTCAGATTCCGACTAAGCAAAATCTCAATGCGTTTTGACCGGCAAGCTTGCAGTAACTATTCCGATCGAGTTTTCCCGAATTATTGGACACGGATCCAAATTTCACGATTTCTCGATTTTGGTGATTTTCCCTAGAGGTACCCCTAGGGAAATCCGTAAAAATTCGTCGGATTCCGACGAAGCCAATTCTCGATGCGTTGTGACCGGCAAGCTTCCAGTAGCTATTCCGATCGAGTTTTACCGACTTATTGGACTCGAATCCAAAATTTCACCACTTTTCGATTTTGGTGATTTTCCCTAGTGGTACCCCTAAGGAAATCCGTAAAAATTCGTCGGATTTCGACGAAACCAATTCTTGATGCGTTGTGACCGGCAAGCTTATAGTAGCTATTCCGATTGAGTTTTCCCAAATTATTGGACTCGGATCCAAAATTTCAAGATTTCTCGATTTTTGTGATTTTCCCTAGTGGTACCCCTAGGGAAATCCGTAAAAATTCGTTGGATTCCGATGAAACCAATTCTCGATGCGTTGTGACCGGCAAGCTTCCAGTAGCTATTCCGATCGAGTTTTCCCGAATTATTGGACTCGGATCAAGAATTTCACCACTTTTCGATTTTGGTGATTTTGCCTAGTGGTACCCCTAGGGAAATCCGTAAAAATTCGTCGGATTTCGAAGAAACCAATTATCGATGCGTTTTGACAGGCAAACTTCCAGTAGATATTTTGATCGAGTTTTCCCGACTTATTGGACTCGGATCCAAAATTTCACCACTTTTCGATTTTGGTGATTTTCCCTAGTGGTACCCCTAGGAAAATCCGTAAAAATTCGTCGTATTCCGACGAAACCAATTCTCGATGCGTTGTGACCGGCAAGCATCCAGTAGCTATTCCAATCGAGTTTTCCCGAATTATTGGACTGGGATCAAAAATTTCACCACTTTTTACGATTTTTCGATTTTGGTGATTTTCCCTAGTGGTACCCCTAGTGAAATCCGTAAAAATTCGTCGGATTCCGACGTAGCCAATTCTCGATGCGTTGTGACCGGCAAGCTTCCAGTAGCTATTCCGATCGAGTTTTCCCGAATTATTGGACTCGGATCCAAAATTTCACCACTTTTCGATTTTGGTGATTTTCCCTAGTGGTACCCCTAGGAAAATCCGTAAAAATTCGTCGGATTCCGACGAAGCCAATTCTCGATGCGTTTTGACCGGCAAGCTTTCAGTAGCTATTCCGATCGAGTTTTCCCGAATTATTGGACTGGGATCAAAAATTTCACCACTTTTTACGATTTCTCGATTTTGGTGATTTTCCCTAGTGGTACCCCTAGTGAAATCCGTAAAAATTCGTCGGATTCCGACGTAGCCAATTCTCGATGCGTTGTGACCGGCAAGCTTCCAGTAGCTATTCCGATCGAGTTTTCCCGAATTATTGGACTCGGATCCAAAATTTCACCACTTTTCGATTTTGGTGATTTTCCCTAGTGGTACCCCTAGGAAAATCCGTAAAAATTCGTCGGATTCCGACGAAGCCAATTCTCGATGCGTTTTGACCGGCAAGCTTTCAGTAGCTATTCCGATCGAGTTTTCCCGAATTATTGGACTTGGTTCATAAATTTCACCACTTTTTACGATTTCTCGATTTTGGTGATTTTTCCTAGTGGTACCCCTAGGGAAATCCGTAAAAAGTCGTCGTTTTCCGACGAAGCCAATTCTCGATGCGTTGTGACCGGCAAGCTTCCAGTAGCTATTCCGATCGAGTTTTCCCGAATTATTGGACTCGGATCCAAAATTTCACCACTTTTTATGATTTCTCGATTTTGGTGATTTACCCTAGTGGTACCCCTAGGGAAATTCGTAAAAATTCGTCGGATTCCGACGAAGCCAATTCTTGATGCGTTGTGACCGACAAGTTTTCAGTAGCTATTCCGATCGAGTTTTCCCGAATTATTGGACTCGGATCCAAAATTTCACGATTTCTCGATTTTGGTGATTTTTCCAAGTGGTACACCTAGGGAAATCCGTAAAAATTCATCGGATTCCAACGAAACCAATTCTCGATACGTTGTGAACGGCAAGCTTCCAGTAGCTATTCCGATCGAGTTTTCCCGAATTATTGGACTCGGATCAAAAATTTCACCACTTTTTACGATTTCTCGATTTTGGTGATTTTTCCTAGTGGTACCCCTAGGGAAATACGTAAAAATTCGTCGGATTTCGACGAAGCCAATTCTCGATGCGTTGTGACCGGTAAGCTTCCAGTAGCTATTCCGATCGAGTTTTCCCGAATTATTGGACTCGGATCAAAAATTTTACCACTTTTTACGATTTCTCGATTTTGGTGATTTTCCCTAGTGGTACGCCTAGGGAAATCCGTAAAAATTCGTCGGATTCCGATGAAGCCAATTCTCGATGCGTTGTGATCGGCAAGCTTCCAGTAGCTATTCCGATCGAGTTTTCCCGAATTTTTGGACTCGGATCCAAAATTTCACGATTTCTCGATTTTTGTGATTTTCCTTCGTTGTACCACTAGGGAAATCCGTAAAAATTCGTCGGATTCCGACGAAGCCAATTCTCGATGCGTTGTGACCGGCAAGCTTCCAGTAGTTATTCCAATCGAGTTTTCCCGAATTATTGGACTCGGATAAAAAATTTCACCACTTTTCGATTTGGTGATTTTCCCTAGTGGTACCCCTAGGAAAATCCGTAAAAATTCGTCGGATTCCGACGAAACCAATTCTCGATGCGTTGTGACCGGCAAGCTTCCAGTAGTTATTCCAATAGAGTTTTCCCGTATTATTGGACTTGGATCAAAAATTTCACCACTTTTTACGATTTCTCGATTTTGGTGATTTTTCCTAGTGGTACCCCTAGGGAAATCCGTAAAAATTCATCGGATTCCGACGAAGCCAATTCTCAATGCGTTGTGACCGGCAAGCTTCCAGTAGCTATTCCGATCGAGTTTTCCCGAATTATTGGACTCGGATCCAAAATTTCACGATTTCTCGATTTTGGTGATTTTCCCTAGTGGTACCCCTAGGGAAATTCGTAAAAATTCGTCGGATTCCGACGAAGCCAATTCTCGATGCGTTGTGACCGGCAAGCTGCTAGTTGTTATTCCGATCTAGTTTTCCCGAATTATTGGGCTCAGATCCAAAATTTCACGATTTCTCGATTTTGGTGATTTTCCTTAGTGGTACCCCTAGGGAAATCCATAAAAATTCGTCGGATTCAGACGAAACCAATTCTCGATGCGTTGTAACCGTCAAGCTTCCAGTAGCTATTCCGATCGAGTTTTCCCGAATTATTGGACTCGGATCAAAAATTTCTCCACTTTTTACGATTTCTCGATTTTGGTGATTTTCCCTAGTGGTACCCCTAGGAAAATCTGTAAAAATTCATCGGATTCCGACGAAGCCAATTCTCGATACATTGTGACCGGCAAGCTTCTAGTAGCTATTCCGATCGAGTTTTCCCGAATTATTGGACTCGGATCCAAAATTTCACCACTTTTTACGATTTTGGTGATTTTCCCTAGTGGTACCCCTAGGGAAATTCGAAAAAATATGTCGGATTTCGACGAAACCAATTCCCGATGCGTTGTGACCGGCAAGCTTCCAGTAGCTATTCCAATCGATTTTTCCTGAATTATTTGACTCGGATCCAAAATTTCACCACTTTTTACGATTTCTCGATTTTGGTGATTTTTCCTAGTGGTACCCCTAGGGAAATCCGTAAAAATTCGTCGGATTCCGAGGAAGCCAATTCTCGATGCGTTGTGACCGGCAAGCTTCCAGTAGCTATTCCGATCGAGTTTTCCCGAATTATTTGACTCGGATCAAAAATTTCACGATTTCTCGATTTTGGTGATTTTCCCTAGTGGTACAATTAGGGAAATCCGTAAAAATTCGTCGGATTCCGACGAAGCCAATTCTCGATGCGTTGTGACCGGCAAGCTTCCAGTAGCTATTCCGATCGAGTTTTCCCGAATTATTGTACTCGGATAAAAAATTTCACCACTTTTTACGATTTCTCGATTTTTTTAGTGATTTTCCCTAGTGGTACCCCTAGGAAAATCCGTAAAAATTCGTTGGATTCCGACGAAGCCAATTCTCGATGCGTTGTAACCGGCAATCTTTCAGTAGCTATTCCGATCGAGTTTTCCCGAATTATTGGACTCGTATCCAAAATTTCACCACTTTTTACGATTTCTCGATTTTGGTGATTTTTCCTAGTGGTACCCCTAGGGAAATCCGTAAAAATTCGTCGGATTCCGAGGAAGCCAATTCTCGATGCGTTGTGACCGGCAAGCTTCCAGTAGCTATTCCGATCGAGTTTTCCCGAATTATTTTACTCGGATCCAAAATTTCACGATTTTTCGACTTTGGTGATTTTCCCTAGTGGTACCCCTAGGGAAATCCGTTAAAATTCGTCGGATTTCGACGAAGCCAATTTTCGATGCGTTGTGACCGGCAAGCTTCCAGTAGCTATTCCGATCGAGTTTTCCCGAATTATTGGACTCGGATCCAAAATTTCACCACTTTTTACGATTTCTTGATTTTAGTGATTTTCCCTAGTGGTACCTCTATGGAAATCCGTAAAAATTCGTCGGATTCCGACGAAGCCAATTCTCGATGCGTTGTGACCGGCAAGCTTCTAGTAGCTATTTCGATCGAGTTTTTCTGAATTATTGGACTCGAATCCAAAATTTCACCACTTTTTACGATTTATCGATTTTGGTGATTTTCCCTAGTGGTACCCCTAGGGAAATCCGTAAAAATTCGTCGGATTCCGACGAAGCCAATTCTCGATGCGTTGTGACCGGCAAGCTTCCAGTAGCTATTCCGATCGAGTTTTCCCGAATTATTTGACTCGGATCCAAAATTTCACGATTTCTCGATTTTGGTGATTTTCCCTAGTGGTACCCCTAGGGAAATCTGTAAAAATTCGTCGTATTCAGACGAAGCCAATTCTCGTTGCGTTGTAATCGGCAAGCTTCCAGTAGCTATTCCGATCGAGTTTTCCCAAATTATTGGATTCGGATCCAAAATTTTACCACTTTTTACGATTTCTCGATTTTGGTGATTTTCCCTAGTGGTACCCCTAGGGAAATCCGTAAAAATTCGTCGGATTCTGACGAAGCGAATTCTCGATGCGTTGTGACCAGCAAGCTTCCAGTAGATATTCCAATCGAGTTTTCCCGAATTATTTGACTCGGATCCAAAATTTCACCACTTTTTACGATTTTTCGATTTTTTTAGTGATTTTCCCTAGTGGTACCTCTAAGGAAATCCGTAAAAAATTGTCGGATTCCGACGAAGGCAATTCTCGATGCGTTGTGACCGGCAAGCTTCCAATTGTTATTCCGATCGAGTTTTCTTGAATTATTGGACTCGGATCCAAAATTTCACCACTTTTTACGATTTCTCGATTTTTTTAGTTATTTTCCCTAGTGGTACCCTAGGGAAATCCGTAAAAATTCTTCGGATTCGACGAAGCCAATTCTCGATGCGTTTTGACCGGCAAGTTTTCAATAGCTATTCCGATCGAGTTTTCCGAATTATTGGACTCGGATCCAAAATTTCACGATTTCTCGATTTTGGTGATTTTTCCTAGTGGTACGCCCTAGGGAAATCTGTAAAAATTCGTCGGATTTCGACGAAGCCAATTCTCGATGCGTTGTGACCGGCAAGCTTCCAGCAGCTATTCCGATCGAGTTTTCTCAAATTATTGGACTCGGATCAAAAATTTCACCACTTTTTACGATTTCTCGATTTTGGTGATTTTCCCTACTGGTACCCTTATGGAAATCCGTAAAAATTCGTCGGATTCCGACGAAGCCAATTCTCAATGCATTGTTACCGGCAAGTTTCCAGTAGCTATTCCGATCGAGTTTTCCCGAATTATTGGACTCAGATCCAAAATTTCACGATTACTCGATTTTGGTGATTTTCCTTAATGGTACCCCTAGGGAAATCCGTAAAAATTCGTCGGATTCCGACGAAGCCAATTCTCGATGCGTTGTGACCGGCAAGCTTCCAGTTGCTATTCCGATCTAGTTTTCCCGAATTATTGGACTCGGATCCAAAATTTCACGATTTCTCGATTTTGGTGATTTTCCCTAGTGATACCCCTAGGGAAATCTGTAAAAATTCGTCGGATTCCGACGAAGCCAATTCTCGATGCGTTGTGACCGGCAAGCTTCCAGTAGCTATTCCGATCGAGTTTTCCCGAATTATTGGACTCGAATCAAAATTTCACCACTTTTTACGATTTCTCGATTTTTTTAGTGATTTTCCCTAGTGGTACCCCTAGGGAAATCCGTAAAAAATCGTCAGATTCTGACGAAGCGAATTCTCGATGCGTTGTGACCGGCAAGCTTCCAGTAGATATTCCAATCGAGTTTTCCCGAATTATTGGACTCGGATCCAAAATTTCACCACTTTTTACGATTTCTCGATTTTGGTGATTTTACCTAGTGGTACCCCTTGGGAAATCCGTAAAAATTCGTCGGATTCCGACGAAGCCAATTCTCAATGCGTTGTGACCGGCAAGCTTCCAGTAGCTATTCCGATCGAGTTTTCCCGAATTATTGGACTCGGATCTAAAATTTCACGATTTCTCGATTTTGGTGATTTTCCCTAGTGGTACCCCTAGGGAAATCCGTAAAAATTCGTCGGATTTCGACGAAGCCAATTTTCGATGCATTGTGACCGGCAAGCTTCCAGTTGCTATTCCGATCGAGTTTTCCCGAATTATTGGACTCGGATCCAAAATTTCACGATTTCTCGATTTTGGTGATTTCCCTAGTGGTACCCCTAGGGAAATCTGTAAAAATTCGTCGGATTACGACGAAACCAATTCTCGATGCGTTGTGACCGAAAAGCTTCCAGTTGCTATTCCGATCTAGTTTTCCCGAGTTGTTGGACTCGGATCCAAAATTTCACGATTTTGGTGATTTTCCCTAGTGGTACCCCTAGGGAAATCCGTAAAAAATTCGTCGGATTCCAACGAAACCAATTCTCGATGCGTTGTGACCGGCAAGCTTCCAGTAGCTATTCCGATCGAGTTTTCCCGAATTATTTGACTCGGATCAAAAATTTCACCACTGTTTACGATTTCTCGATTTTGGTGATTTTCCCTAGTGGTACCCCTAGGGAAATCCGTAAAAATTCGTCAGTTTTCGACGAAGCCAATTCTCGATACGTTGTGACCGGCAAGCTTCCAGTAGCTATTCCGATCGAGTTTTCCCGAATTATTGGACTCGGATCCAAAATTTCACCACTTTTTACGATTTCTCGATTTTGGTAATTTTCCCTAGTGGTACCCCTTGGGAAATCTATAAAAATTCGTCGGATTCCGACGAAGCCAATTCTCGATGCGTTGTGATCGGCAAGCTTCCAGTAGCTATTCCAATCGAGTTTTCCCGAATTATTGGACTCGGATCCAAAATTTCACCACTTTTTACGATTTCTCGATTTTGGTGATTTTACCTAGTGGTACCTTGGAAAATCTGTAAAAATTCGTCGAATTCCGACGAAGCCAATTCTCAATGCGTTCTGACCGGCAAGCTTCCAGTAGCTATTCCGATCGAGTTTTCCCGAATTATTGGACTCGGATCTAAAATTTCACGATTTCTTGATTTTGGTGATTTTCCCTAGTGGTACCCCTAGGGAAATACGTAAAAATTCGTCGGATTCCGACGAAGCCAATTTTCAATGCGTTGTGACCGGCAAGCTTCCAGTTGCTATTCCGATCGAGTTTTCCCGAATTATTGGACTCGGATCAAAATTTCACGATTTCTCGATTTTGGTGATTTTTCCTAGTGGTACCCCTAGGGAAATCTGTAAAAATTCGTCGGATTTCGACGAAGCCAATTCTCGATGCGTTGTGACCGAAAGCTTCCAGTTGCTATTCAGATCTAGTTTTCCCGAGTTATTGGACTCGGATCCAAAATTTCACGATTTTGGTTGATTTTCCCTAGTGGTACCCCTAGGGAAATCCGTAAAAATTCGTCGGATTCCAACGAAACCAATTCTCGATGCGTTGTGACCGGTAAGCTTCCAGTAGCTATTCCGATCGAGTTTTCCCTAATTATTTGACTCGGATCCAAAATTTCACCACTGTTTACGATTTCTCGATTTTGGTGATTTTCCCTAGTGGTACCCCTAGGAAAATCCGTAAAAATTCGTCGGATTCAGACGAAGCCAATTCTCGATGCGTTGTAACCGGCAAGCTTCCAGTAGCTATTCTGATCGAGTTTTCCCGAATTATTGGGACTCGGATCCAAAATTTCACCACTTTTTACGATTTCTCGATTTTGGTAATTTTCCCTAGTGGTACCCCTTGGAAATCTATAAAAATTCGTCGGATTTCGACGAAGCCAATTCTCGATGCGTTGTGACCGGCAAGCTTCCAGTAGCTATTCCTATCGAGTTTTCCCGAAATTATTGGACTCGGATTAAAATTTCACCACTTTTTACGATTTCTCGATTTTTTTAGTGATTTTCCCTAGTGGTACCCCTAGGGAAATCCGTAAAAAATCGTCGGATTCTGACGAAGTCAATTCTCGATGCGTTTGTGACCGGAAAGCTTCCAGTAGATATTCCAATCGAGTTTTCCCGAATTATTGGACTCGGATCCAAAATTTCACCACTTTTTACGATTTCTCGATTTTGGTGATTTTCCCTAGTGGTACCCCTTGGGAAATCCGTAAAAATTCGTCAGATTCCGACGAAGCCAATTCTCAATGCGTTGTGGACCGGCAAGCTTACCAGTAGTTATTCCGATCGAGTTTTCCCGAATTATTGGACTCGGATTTAAAATTTCACGATTTCTCGATTTTGGTGATTTTCCCTAGTGGTACCCCTAGGGAAATCCTAAAAATTCGTCGGATTTCGACGAAGCAAATTTTCAATGCGTTGTGACCGGCAAGCTTCAGTTGCTATTCCGATCGAGTTTTCCCGAAATATTGGTCTCGGATCCAAAATTTCAAGATTCTCAATTTTGGTGATTTTCCCTAGTGGTACCCCTAGGGAAATCTGTAAAAATTCGTCGGATTCCAACGAATCCAATTCTCGATGCGTTGTGACCGGAAAGCTTCCAGTTGCTATTCCGATCTAGTTTTCCCGAGTTATTGGACTCGGATCCAAAATTTCACGATTTTGGTGATTTTCCCTAGTGGTACCCCTAGGGAAATCCGTAAAAATTCGTCGGATTCTAACGAAACCAATTCTCGATGCGTTGTGACCGGCAAGCTTCCAGTAGCTATTCCGAACGAGTTTTCCCGAATTATTTGACTCGGATCCAAAATTTCACCACTTTTTACGATTTCTCGATTTTGGTAATTTTCCCCAGTGGTACCCCGAGGGAAATCCGTAAAAATTCGTCGTATTCCGACGAAGCCAATTCTCGATGCGTTGTGACCGGCAAGCTTCCAGTGGCTATTCCGATCGAGTTTTCCCGAATTATTGGACTCGGATCAAAAATTTCACCACTTTTTACGATTTCTCGATTTTTTTAGTGATTTTCCCTAGTGGTACCCCTAGGGAAATCCGTAAAAAATCGTCGAATTCTGACGAAGCCAATTCTCGATGCGTTGTGACCGGCAAGCTTCCAGTAGATATTCCAATCGAGTTTTCCCGAATTATTGGACTCGGATCCAAAATTTCACCACTTTTTACGATTTCTCGATTTTGGTGATTTTCCCTAGTGGTACCCCTTGGGAAATCCGAAAAAATTCGTCGGATTCCGACGAAGACAATTCTCAATGCGTTGTGACCGGCAAGCTTCCAGTAGTTATTCCGATCGAGTTTTCCCGAATTATTGGACTCGGATTTAAAATTTCACCACTTCTCGATTTTGGTGATTTTCCCTAGTGGTACCCCTAGGAAAATCCGTAAAAATTCGTCGGATTCCGACGAAGCAAATTTTCAATGCGTTGTGACCGGCAAGCTTCCAGTTGCTATTCCGATCGAGTTTTCCCGAATTATTGGTCTCGGATCAAAAATTTCACGATTTCTCGATTTTGGTGATTTTCCCTAGTGGTACCCCTAGGGAAATCTGTAAAAATTCGTCGGATTCCGACGAAGCGAATTCTTGATGCGTTGTGACCGGAAAGCTTCCAGTTGCTATTCCGATCTAGTTTTCCCGAGTTATTGGACTCGGATCAAAAATTTCACGATTTTGGTGATTTTCCCTAGTGGTACCCCTAGGGAAATCCGTAAAAATTCGTCGGATTCCAACGAAACCAATTCTCGATGCGTTGTGACCGGCAAGCTTCCAGTAGCTATTCCGATCGCGTTTTCCCGAATTATTTGACTCGGATACAAAATTTCATCACTTTTTACGATTTCTCGATTTTGGTGATTTTCCCTAGTGGTACCCCGAGGGAAATTCGTAAAAATTCGTCGGATTCCGACGAAGCCAATTCTCGATGCGTTGTGACCGGCAAGTTTCCAATAGCTATTCCGATCGAGTTTTCCCGAATTATTGGACTCGGATAAAAAATTTCACCACTTTTTACGATTTCTCGATTTTTTTAGTGATTTTCCCTAGCGGTACGCCTAGGAAAATCCGTAAAAATTCGTCGGATTTCGACGAAGCCAATTCTCGATGCGTTGTGACCGGCAAGCTTCCAGTAGCTATTCCTATCGAGTTTTCCCGAATTATTGGACTCGGATCAAAAATTTCACCACTTTTTAAGATTTTGGTGATTTTCCCTAGTGGTACCCCTAGGGAAATTCATAAAAATTCGTCGGATTCCGACGAAGCCAATTCTCGATGCGTTGTGACCGGCAAGCTGCTAGTTGTTATTCCAATCTAGTTTTCCCGAATTATTGGACTCGGATCAAAAATTTCACCACTTTTTACGATTTTGGTGATTTTCCCTAGTGGTACCCCTAGGGAAATCCGTAAAAAATTCGTCGGATTCCGACGAAGCCAATTCTCGATGCGTTGTGACCGCAAACTTCAGTAGCTATTCCGATCGAGTTTTCCGAATTATTGGACTCGAATCCAAAATTTCACCACTTTTTAGGATTTCTCGATTTTGGTGATTTTTCCTAGTGGTACTCCTAGGGAAATCCGTAAAAATTCGTCGGATTTTGACGAACCAATTCTCGATGCATTGTGACCGGCAAGCTTTCAGTAGCTATTCCGATTGAGTTTTCCCGAATTATTAGACTCGGATCCAAAATTTCACCACATTTCGATTTTGGTGATTTTCCCTAGTGGTACCCCTAGGAAAATCCGTAAAAATTCGTCGAATTTCGACGAAGCCAATTCTCGATGCGTTGTGACCGGCAAGCTTCCAGTAGCTATTCTGATCGATTTTTCCCAAATTATTGGTCTCGGATCCAAAATTTCAAAACTTTTTACGATTTCTCGATTTTGGTGATTTTTCTTAGTGGTACCCCTAGGGAAATCCGTAAAAATTCGTCGGATTCCGACGAAGCCAATTCTCTATGAGTTGTGACGGGCAAGCTTCCAGTAGCTATTCCGATCGAGTTTTCCCGAATTATTGGACTCGGATAAAAAATTTCACCACTTTTTACGATTTCTTGATTTTGGTGATTTTACCTAGTGGTACCCCTAGGGAAATCCGTAAAAATTCGTCGTATTCCGACGAAGCCAATTCTCGATGCGTTGTGACCGGCAAACTTCCAGTAGATATTCCGATCGAGTTTTCCCGAATTATTGGACTCGGATCCAAAATTTCACCACTTTTTATTATTTCTCGATTTTGGTGATTTACCCTAGTGGTACCCCTAGGGAAATCCGTAAAAATTCGTCGGATTTCGACGAAGCCAATTCTCGATGCGTTGTGACCGGCAAGCTTCCAGTAGCTATTCAGATCGAGTATTCATGAATTATTTGACTCGGATCCAAAATTTCACGATTTCTCGATTTTGGTGATTTTCCCTAGTGGTACCCCCAGGGAAATCCGTAAAAATTCGTCGGATTCCGACGAAGCAATTCTCGATGCATTGTGACCGGCAAGCTTCCAGTAGCTATTCCGATCGAGTTTTCCCGAATTATTGGACTCGGATCCAAAATTTCACCACTTTTTACGATTTCTCGATTTGCTGATTTTCCCTAGTGGTACTCCTAGGGAAATTCGTAAAAATTCGTCGGATTCCGACGAAACCAATTCTCGATGCGTTGTGACGGCAAGCTTCCAGTAGCTATTCCAATCGAGTTTTCATGAATTATTGGACTCGGATCCAAAATTTCATGATTTCTCGATTTTGGTCATTTTTCCTTGTGGTACCCGTAGGGAAATCCATAAAAATTCGTCGGATTCCGACGAAGCCAATTCTCGATGAGTTGTGACCGGCAAGCTTCTAGTAGCTATTCCGATCGAGTTTTCCCGAATTATTGGACTCGGATCCAAAATTTCAACACTTTTTACGATTTCTCGATTTTGGTGATTTTCCCTTAGTGGTACCCCTAGGGAAATCCGTAAAAATTCGTCGGATTCCTACGAAGCCAATTCTCGATGCGCTGTGACCGGCAAGCTTCCAGTAACTATTCCGATCAAGTTTTTCCGAATTATTGGACTCGGATCCAAAATTTCACCACTTTTCGATTTTGGTGATTTTTCCTAGTGGGTACCCCTAAGAAAATCCGTAAAAATTCGTCGGATTTCGACGAACCCAATTCTCGATGCGTTGTGACGGCAAGCTTCCAGTAGCTATTCCGATCGAGTTTTTCCGAATTATTAGACTCGGATCTAAAATTTCTTCACTTTTTACGATTTCTCGATTTTGGTGATTTACCCTAGTGGTACCCCTAGAAAAATCCGTAAAAATTCATCGGATTCCGACGAAGCCAATTCTCGATGCGTTGTGACCGGGAAGCTTCCAATAGCTATTCCGATCGAGTTTTCCCGAAATATTGGACTCGGATCCAAAATTTCACCACTTTTCGATTTTGGTGATTTTCCCTAGTGGTACCCCTAGAAATATCCGTAAAAATTCGTCGGATTCAAACGAAGCCAATTCTCGATGCGTTGTGACCGGCAAGCTTTCCAGTAGCTATTCCGATCGAGTTTTCCCGAATTATTTGACTCGGATCAAAAATTTCACCACTTTTCGATTTGGTGATTTTCCCTAGTGGTACCCCTAGGAAAATCCGTAAAAATTCGTCGGATTCCGACGAAGCCAATTCTCGATGCGTTGTGACCGGCAAGCTTTCAGTAGCTATTCCGATCGAGTTTTCCCAAATTATTGGACTCGAATCCAAAATTTCACCACTTTTCGATTTTGGTGATTTTCCCTAGTGGTACCCCTAGGGAAAATCCGTAAAAATTCGTCGCATTCCGACGAAGCCAATTCTCGATGCGTTGTGACTGTCAAGCTTCCAGTAGCTATTCCGATCGAGTTTTCCGAATTATTGGACTCGGATCCAAAATTTGACCACTTTTAAGATTTCTCGATTTTGGTGATTTTCCCTAGTGGTACCCCTAGGGAAATCCGTAAAAATTCGTCGGATTCCGACGAAGCGAATTCTCGATGCGGTGTGACCGGCAAGCTTCCAGTAGCTATTCCGATCGAGTTTCCCGAATTATTGGACTTGGATCAGAAATTTCACCACTTTCGATTTGGTGATTTTCCCTAGTGGTACCCCTAGGAAAATCCGTAAAAATTCGTCGGAATCCGACGAAGCCAACTCTCGATGCGTTTGTGACCGGCAAGCTTCTAGTAGCTATTCCGATCGAGTTTTCCCAAAATATTGGACTCGGATCCAAAATTTCACCACTTTTCGATTTTGGTGATTTTCCCTATAGGTACCCCTAGGAAAATCCATAAAAATTAGTCGGATTCCGACGAAGCCAATTCTCTGATGCGTTGTGACAGGCAAGCTTCCAGTAGCTATTCGATCGAGTTTTCCCGAATTATTGGACTCGGATCCAAAATTTCACCACTTTTTACGATTTCTCGATTTGGTGATTTTCCCTAGTGGTAACCCCTAGGGAATCCGTAAAAATTCGTCGGATTCCGACGAAGCCAATTCTCGATGCATTGTGACCGGCAAGCTTCCAGTAGCTATTCCGATTGAGCTTTCCCGAATTTATTGGACTCGGATCCAAAATTTCACCACTTTTTACGATTTCTCGATTTTGGTGATTTTCCCTAGTGGTACCCCTAGGAAATCCGTAAAAATTCGTCGGATTCCGACGAAGTGAATTCTCGATGCATAGTGACCGGCAAGCTTCCAGTAGCTATTCTGATCGAGATTTCCCGAATTATTGGGTCGGATCAAAATTTCACAACTTTTCGATTTTGGAGATTTTCCCTAGTGGTACCCCTAGGAAAATCCGTAAAAATTCGTCGGATTCCGACGAAGCCAATTCTCGATTCGTTGTGACCGGCAAGCTTTCAGTAGCTATTCCGATCGAGTTTTCCCCGAATTATGACTCGGATCCGAAAATATTTCACCACTTTTTCGATTTTGGTGATTTTCCCTAGTGGTACCCCTAGGAAAATCCGTAAAAAATTCGTCGGATTCCGACGAAGCCAATTATCGATGCGTTGTGACCGGCAAGCTTCCAGTAGCTATTCCGATCGAATTTTCCCGAATTATTGGACTCTGGATCCAAATTTCAACCACTTTTCGATTTTGGTGATTTTCCCTTGTGGTACCCCTAGGAAAATACGTAAAAATTCGTCGGATTCCGACGAAGCCAATTCTCGATGCGTTGTGACCGACAAGCTTTCAGTAGCTATTCCGATCGAGTTTTCCCAAATTATTGGACTCGGATCAAAATTTTCACCACTTTTCGATTTTGGTGATTTTCCCTAGTGGTAACCAAAGGAAAATCCGTAAAAAATTCGTCGGATTCCGACGAAGCCAATTCTCGATGCATTTTGATCGGCAAGCTTCCAGTAGCTATTCCGATCGAGTTTTCCGAATTATTGGACTCGGATCAGAAATTTCACCACTTTTCGATTTTGGTGATTTTCCCTAGTGGTACCCCTAGGAAAATCTGTAAAAATTCGTCGGATTCCGACGAAGCTAATTCTCGATGCGTTTGTGACCGGCAAGCATCCAGTAGCTATACCGAATCGAGTTTTCCCGAATTATTAGACACGATCAGAAATTTCACCACTTTTCGATTTTGGTGATTTTCCTTAGTGGTACCCCTAGGAAATCAGTAAAAATTCGTCGGATTCCGACGAAGCCAATTCTCGATGCGTTGTGACCGGCAAGCATCTAGTAGCTATTCCGATCGAGTTTTCCCGAATTATTGGACTCGGATCCAAAATTTCACCACTTTTCGATTTTGGTGATTTTCCCTAGTGGTACCCCTATGAAAATCCGGTAAAAATTCGTCGGATTCCGACGAAGCCAATCTCAATGCGTTGTGATCGGCAAGCTTCCAGTAGCTATTCAAATCGAGTTTTCCCGAATTATTGGACTCGGATCCAAAATTTTACCACTTTTTACGATTTCTCGATTTTGGTGATTTTCCCTAGTGGTACCCCTAGGGAAATCCGTAAAAATTCGTCGGATTTCGACGAAGCCAATTTCGATGCGTTGTGACCGGCAAGATTCCAGCAGCTATTCCGATCGAGTTTCCCGGAATTATTGGACTCGGATCCAAAATTTCACGATTTCTCGATTTTGGTGATTTTTCTTAGTGGTACCCCTAGGGAAAATGCGTAAAAATTTATCGGATTAAGACGATGCCAATTCTCGATGCATTGTAACCGGCAAGCTTCCAGTAGCTATTCCGATCGAGTTTTCCCGAATTATTGGACTCGGATCCAAAATTTCACCACTTTTTACGATTTCACGATTTTGGTGATTTCCCTAGTGGTACCCCTAGGGAAATCCGTAAAAATTCGTCGGATTCCTACGAAGCCAATTCTCGATGCGCCGTGACCGGCAAGCTTCCAGTAGCTATTCCGATCGAGTTTTCCCGAATTATTGGACTCGGATCAGAAATTTCACCACTTTTCGATTTTGGTGATTTTCCTAGTGGTACCCCTAGGAAAATCCGTAAAAATTCGTCGGATTCCGACGAAGCCAATTCTCGATGCGTTGTGACCGGCAAGCATCCAGTAGCTATTACCGATCGAGTTTTTCCCGAATTATTGGACTCGGATCAGAAATTTCACCACTTTTCGATTTTGGTGATTTTCCTTAGTGGTACCCCTAGGAAAATAAGTAAAAATTCGTCGGATTCCGACGAAGCCAATTCTCGATGCGTTGTGACCGCGCAAGCATCTAGTAGCTATTCCGATCGAGTTTTCCCGAATTATTGGACTCGGATCCAAAATTTCACCACTTTTCGATTTTGGTGATTTTCCTAGTGGTACCCCTATGAAAATCGTAAAAATTCGTCGGATTCCGACGAAGCCAATTCTCGTTGCGTTTTGATCGGCAAGCTTCACAGTAGCTATTTCGATCGAGTTTTCCCGAATTATTGGACTCGGATCTGAAATTTCACCACTTTTTGATTTTGGTGATTTTCCCTAGTGGTACCCCTACGAAAATCCGTAAAAATTCGTCGGATTCCGACGAAGCCAATTCTCGATGCGTTGTGACCGGCAAGCTTCCTGTAGCTATTCCGATCAAGTTTTCCCGAATTATTGGACTCAGATCCAAAATTTCACCACTTTTTACGATTTCTCGATTTTGGTGATTTTTCCTAGTGGTACCGCTAGGGAAATACGTAAAAATTCGTCGGCTTCCTACGAAGCCAATTCTCGATGCGTTGTGACCGGCAAGCTTCCAGTAGCTATTCAAATCGAGTTTTCCCGAATTATTGGACTCGGATCCAAAATTTTACCACTTTTTACGATTTCTCGATTTTGGTGATTTTCCCTAGTGGTACCCATAGGGAAATCCGTAAAAATTCGTCGGATTTCGACAAAGCCAACTTTCGGTGCGTTGTGGCCGGCAAGATTCCAGCAGCTATTCCGATCGAGTTTTCCCGAATTATTGGACTCGGATCCAAAATTTCACGATTTCTCGATTTTTGTGATTTTCCTTAGTGGTACCCCTAGGGAAATGCGTAAAAATTTTTCGGATTAAGACGAAGCCAATTCTCGATGCATTGTAACCGGAAAGCTTCCAGTAGCTATTCCGATCGAGTTTTCCCGAATTATTGGACTCGGATCCAAAATTTCACCACTTTTTATGATTTCACGATTTTGGTGATTTTCCCTAGTGGTACCCCTAGGGAAATCCGTAAAAATTCGTCGGATTCCTACGAAGCCAATTCTCGATGCGCTGTGACCGGCAAGCTTCCAGTAGCTATTCCGATCGAGTTTTCCCGAATTATTGGACTTGGATCAGAAATTTCACCACTTTTCGATTTTGGTGATTTTCCCTAGTGGTACCCCTAGGAAAATCCGTAAAAATTCGTCGGAATCCGACGAAGCCAACTCTCGATGCGTTGTGACCGGCAAGCTTCTAGTAGCTATTCCGATCGAGTTTTCCCGAATTATTGGACTCGGATCCAAAATTTCACCACTTTTCGATTTTGGTGATTTTCCCTATTGGTACCCCTAGGAAAATCCGTAAAAATTAGTCGGATTCCGACGAAGCCAATTCTCGATGCGTTGTGACAGGCAAGCTTCCAGTAGATATTCCGATCGAGTTTTCCCGAATTATTGGACTCGGATCCAAAATTTCACCACTTTTTACGATTTCTCGATTTTGGTGATTTTCCCTAGTGGTACCCCTAGGGAAATCCGTAAAAATTCGTCGGATTCCGACGAAGCGAATTCTCGATGCGTTGTGACCGGCAAGCTTCCAGTAGCTATTCTGATCGAGATTTCCCGAATTATTGGGGTCGGATCCAAAATTTCACAACTTTTCGATTTTGGAGATTTTCCCTAGTGGTACCCCTAGGAAAATCCGTAAAAATTCGTCGGATTCCGATGAAGCCAATTCTCGATGCGTTGTGACCGGCAAGCTTTCAGTAGCTATTCCGATCGAGTTTTCCCGAATTATTGGACTCGAATCCAAAATTTCACCACTTTTCGATTTTGGTGATTTTCCCTAGTGGTACCCCTAGGAAAATCCGTAAAAATTCGTCGCATTCCGACGAAGCCAATTCTCGATGCGTTGTGACTGTCAAGCTTCCAGCAGCTATTCCGATCGAGTTTTCCCGAATTATTGGACTCGGATCCAAAATTTCACCACTTTTTATGATTTCTCGATTTTGGTGATTTTCCCTATTGGTACCCCTAGGGAAATCCGTAAAAATTCGTCGAATTCCGACGAAGCCAATTATCGATGCGTTGTGACCGGCAAGCTTCCAGTAGCTATTCCGATCGAATTTTCCCGAATTATTGGACTCGGATCCAAAATTTCACCACTTTTCGATTTTGGTGATTTTCCTTAGTGGTACCCCTAGGAAAATCCGTAAAAATTCGTCGGATTCCGACGAAGCCAATTCTCGATGCGTTGTGACCGACAAACTTTCAGTAGCTATTCCGATCGAGTTTTCCCGAATTATTGGACTCGGATCAAAAATTTCACCACTTTTCGATTTTGGTGATTTTCCCTAGTGGTACCCCAAGGAAAATCCGTAAAAATTCGTCGGATTCCGACGAAGCCAATTCTCGATGCATTTTGATCGGCAAGCTTCCAGTAGCTATTCCGATCGAGTTTTCCCGAATTATTGGACTCGGATCAGAAATTTCACCACTTTTCGATTTTGGTGATTTTCCCTAGTGGTACCCCTAGGAAAATCTGTAAAAATTCGTCGGATTCCGACGAAGCTAATTCTCGATGCGTTGTGACCGGCAAGCATCCAGTAGCTATACCGATTGAGTTTTCCCGAATTATTGGACACGGATCAGAAATTTCACCACTTTTCGATTTTGGTGATTTTCCTTAGTGGTACCCCTAGGAAAATCAGTAAAAATTCGTCGGATTCCGACGAAGCCAATTCTTGATGCGTTGTGACCGGCAAGCATCTAGTAGCTATTCCGATCGAGTTTTCCCGAATTATTGGACTCGGATCCAAAATTTCACCACTTTTCGATTTTGGTGATTTTCCCTAGTGGTACCCCTATGAAAATCCGTACAAATTCGTCGGATTCCGACGAAGCCAATTCTCGATGCATTTTGATCGGCAAGCTTCCACTAGCTATTTCGATCGAGTTTTCCCGAATTATTGGACTCGGATCAGAAATTTCACCACTTTTCGATTTTGGTGATTTTCCCTAGTGGTACCCCTACGAAAATCCGTAAAAATTCGTCGGATTCCGACGAAGCCAATTCTCGATGCGTTGTGATCGGCAAGCTTCCTGTAGCTATTCCGATCGAGTTTTCCCGAATTATTGGACTCGGATCTAAAATTTCACCACTTTTTACGATTTCTCGATTTTGGTGATTTTCCCTAGTGGTACCCCTAGGGAAATACGTAAAAATTCGTCGGATTCCTACGAAGCCAATTCTCAATGCGTTGTGATCGGCAAGCTTCCAGTAGCTATTCAAATCGAGTTTTCCCGAATTATTGGACTCGGATCCAAAATTTTACCACTTTTTACGATTTCTCGATTTTGGTGATTTTCCCTAGTGGTACCCCTAGGGAAATCCGTAAAAATTCGTCGGATTTCGACGAAGCCAATTTTCGATGCGTTGTGACTGGCAAGATTCCAGCAGCTATTCCGATCGAGTTTTCCCGAATTATTGGACTCGGATCCAAAATTTCACGATTTCTCGATTTTGGTGATTTTCCTTAGTGGTACCCCTAGGGAAATGCGTAAAAATTTATCGGATTAAGACGATGCCAATTCTCGATGCATTGTAACCGGCAAGCTTCCAGTAGCTATTCCGATCGAGTTTTCCCGAATTATTGGACTCGGATCCAAAATTTCACCACTTTTTACGATTTCACGATTTTGGTGATTTTCCCTAGTGGTACCCCTAGGGAAATCCGTAAAAATTCGTCGGATTCCTACGAAGCCAATTCTCGATGCGCCGTGACCGGCAAGCTTCCAGTAGCTATTCCGATCGAGTTTTCCCGAATTATTGGACTCGGATCAGAAATTTCACCACTTTTCGATTTTGGTGATTTTCCCTAGTGGTACGCCTAGGAAAATCCGTAAAAATTCGTCGGATTCCGACGAAGCCAATTCTCGATGCGTTGTGACCGGCAAGCATCCAGTAGCTATACCGATCGAGTTTTCCCGAATTATTGGACTCGGATCAGAAATTTCACCACTTTTCGATTTTGGTGATTTTCCTTAGTGGTACCCCTAGGAAAATAAGTAAAAATTCGTCGGATTCCGACGAAGCCAATTCTAGATGCGTTGTGACCGGCAAGCATCTAGTAGCTATTCCGATCGAGTTTTCCCGAATTATTGGACTCGGATCCAAAATTTCACCACTTTTCGATTTTGGTGATTTTCCCTAGTGGTACCCCTATGAAAATCCGTAAAAATTCGTCGAATTCCGACGAAGCCAATTCTCGATGCGTTGTGACCGGCAAGCTTCCAGTAGCTATTCCGATCGAGTTTTCCCGAATTATTAGACTCGGATCCAAAATTTCACCACTTTTCGATTTTGGTGATTTTTCCTAGTGGTACCCCTAGGAATATCCGTAAAAATTCGTCGGATTCAAACGAAGCCAATTCTCGATGCGTTGTGACCGGCAAGCTTCCAGTAGCTATTCCGATCGAGTTTTCCCGAATTATTTGACTAGGATCAAAAATTTCACCACTTTTCGATTTTGGTGATTTTCCCTAGTGGTACCCCTAGGAAAATCCGTAAAAATTCGTCAAATTCCGACGAAGCCAATTCTCGATGCGTTGTGACTGGCAAGCTTCCAGTAGTAATTCCGATCGAGTTTTCCTGAATTATTGGACTCGGATCCAAAATTTAACCGCTTTTTACGATTTCTCGATTTTGGTGATTTTTCCTAGTGGTACCCCTAGGAAAATCCGTAAAAATTCGTCGGATTCCGACGAAGCCAATTCTCGATGCGTTGTGACCGGCAAGCTTCCAGTAGCTATTCCGATCGAGTTTTCCCGAATTATTTGACGACGATCAAAAATTTCACCACTTTTCGATTTTGGTGATTTTCCCTAGTGGTACCCCTAGGAAAATCCGTAAAAATTCGTCAAATTCCGACGAAGCCAATTCTCGATGCGTTGTGACTGGCAAGCTTCCAGTAGTAATTACGATCGAGTTTTCCTGAATTATTGGACTCGGATCCAAAATTTAACCACTTTTTACGATTTCTCGATTTTGGTAATTTTCCCTAGTGGTACCCCTAGGGAAATACGTAAAAATTCGTCGGATTCCTACGAAGCCATTTCTCAATGCGTTGTGACCGGCAAGCTTCCAGTAGCTATTTAAATCGAGTTTTCCCGAATTATTGGACTCGGATCAAAAATTTTACCACTTTTTACGATTTCTCGATTTTGGTGATTTTTCCTAGTGGTACCCCTAGGGAAATCCGTAAAAATTCGTCGGATTTCGACGAAGCCAATTTTCGTAGCGTTGTGATCGGCAAGCTTCCAGCAGCTATTCCGATCGAGTTTTCCCGAATTATTGGACTCGGATCCAAAATTTCACGATTTCTCGATTTTGGTGATTTTCCTTAGTGGTACCCCTAGGGAAATGCGTAAAAATTTATCGGATTAAGACGAATCCAATTCTCGATACATTGTAACCGGCAAGCTTCCAGTAGCTATTCCGATCGAGTTTTCCCGAATTATTGGACTCGGATCCAAAATTTCACCACTTTTTACGATTTCACGATTTTTGTGATTTTCCCTAGTGGTACCCCTAGGGAAATCCGTAAAAATTCGTCGGATTCCTACGAAGCCAATTCTCGATGCGCTGTGACCGGCAAGCTTCCAGTAGCTATTCCGATCGTGTTTTCCCGAATTATTGGACTCGGATCAGAAATTTCACCACTTTTCGATTTTGGTGATTTTCCCTAGTGGTACCCCTAGGAAAATCCGTAAAAATTCGTCGGATTCCGACGAAGCCAATTCTCGATGCGTTGTGACAGGCAAGCTTCCAGTAGCTATTCCGATCGAGTTTTCCCGAATTATTGGACTCGGATCCAGAATTTCACCACTTTTTACGATTTCTCGATTTTGGTGATTTTTCCTAGTGGTACCCCGAGGAAAATCCGTAAAAATTCATCGTATTCAGAAGAAGCCAATTCTCGATGCGTTGTGACCGGCAAGCTTCCAATAGCTATTCCGATCGAGTTTTCCCAAAATATTGGACTCGGATCCAAAATTTCAACACTTTTCGATTTTGGTGATTTTCCCTAGTGGTACCCCTAGGAAAATCCGTAAAAATTCGTCGGATTCAAACGAAGCCAATTCTCGATGCGTTGTGACCGGCAAGCTTCCAGTAGCTATTCCGATCGAGTTTTCCCGAATTATTTGACTCGGATCAAAAATTTCACCACTTTTCGATTTTGGTGATTTTCCCTAGTGGTACCCCTAGGAAAATCCGTAAAAATTCGTCGGATTCCGATGAAGCCAATTCTCGATGCGTTGTGACCGGCAAGCTTCCAGTAGCTATTCCGATCGAGTTTTCCCAAATTATTGGACTCGGATCCGAAATTTCACCACTTTTTACAATTTCTCGATTTTGGTGATTTTTCCTAGTGGTACCCCTAGGGAAATCCGTAAAAATTCGTCGGATTCCGACGAACCCAATTCTCGATGCGTTGTGACCGGCAGGCTTCCAGTAGCTATTCCGATCGAGTTTTCCCGAATTATTTGACACGGATCCAAAATTTCACGATTTCTCGATTTTGGTGAATTTTCCTAGTGGTACCCCTAGGGAAGTCCGTATAAATTCGTCGGATTCCGACGAAGCCAATTCTCGATGCGTTGTGACCGGCAAGCTTCCAGTAGTTATTCCGATCGAGTTTTCCCGAATTATTGGACTCGGATAAAAAATTTGACCAATTTTTACGATTTCTCGATTTTGGTGATTTTCCCTAGTGCTATGGAAATCCGTAAAAATTCGTCGGATTCCGACGAAGCCAATTCTCGATGCGTTGTGAGCGGCAAGATTCCAGTAGCTATTCCCATCGAGTTTTCCCGAATTATTGGACTCGGATCAAAAATTTCACCACTTTTTACGATTTCTCGATTTTGGTGATTTTCCCTAGTGGTATCCCTAGGGAAATAAGTAAAAATTTGTCGGATTCTGACGAAGACAATTCTCAATGCGTTGTGACCGGCAAGATTCCAGTAGTTATTCCGATCGAGTTTTCCCGAATTATTGGACTCGGATCCAAAATTTCACGATTTCTCGATTTTGGTGATTTTTCCTAGTGGTACCCCTAGGGAAATGCGTAAAAATTTGTCGGATTCAGACGAAGCCAATTCTCGATGTGTTGTAACCGGCAAGCTTCCAGTAGCTATTCCGATCGAGTTTTCCCGAATTATTGGACTCGGATAAAAAATTTCACCACTTTTCGATTTTGGTGATTTTCCCTAGTGGTACCCCTAGGAAAATCCGTAAAAATTCGTCGGATTCCGACGAAGCCAATTCTCGATGCGTTGTGACAGGTAAGCTTCCAGTAGCTATTCCGATCGAGTTTTCCCGAATTATTGGACTCGGATCCAAAATTTCACCACTTTTTACGATTTCTCGATTTTGGTGATTTTTCCTAGTGGTACCCCTAGGAAAATCCGTAAAAATTCATCGGATTCAGAAGAAGCCAATTCTCGATGCGTTGCGACCGGCAAGCTTCCAATAGCTATTCCGATCGATTTTTCCCGAAATATTGGATTCGGATCCAAAATTTCACCACTTTTCGATTTTGGTGATTTTCCCTAGTGGTACCCCTATGAAAATCCGTAAAAATTCGTCGGATTCAAACGAAGCCAATTCTCGATGCGTTGTGACCGGCAAGCTTCCAGTAGCTATTTCGATCGAGTTTTCCCGAATTATTTGACTCGGATCAAAAATTTCACCAATTTTCGATTTTGTTGATTTTCCCTAGTGGTACCCCTAGGAAAATCCGTAAAAATTCGACGTATTCCGATGAAGCCAATTCTCGATGCGTTGTGACCGGCAAGCTTCCAGTAGCTATTCCGATCGAGTTTTCCCGAATTATTGGACTCGGATCCAAAATTTCACCACTTTTTACGATTTCTCGATTTTGGTGATTTTCCCTTGTGGTACCCCTAGGAAAATCCGTAAAAATTCATCGGATTCAGAAGAAGCCAATTCTCGATGCGTTGTGACCGGCAAGCTTCCACTAGCTATTCCGATCGAGTTTTCCCGAAATATTGGACTCGGATCCAAAATTTCACCACTTTTCGATTTTGGTGATTTTCCCTAGTGGTACCCCTAGGAAAATCCGTAAAAATTCGTCGGATTCAAACGAAGCCAATTCTCGATGCGTTGTGACCGGCAAGCTTCCAGTAGCTATTCCGATCGAGTTTTCCCGAATTATTTGACTCGGATCAAAAATTTCACCACTTTTCGATTTTGGTGATTTTCCCTAATGGTACCACTCGGAAAATCCGTAAAAATTCGTCGGATTCCGATGAAGCCAATTCTCGATGCATTGTGACGGGCAAGCTTCTAGTAGCTATTCCGATCGAGTTTTCCCGAATTATTGGACTCGGATCCAAAATTTCACCACTTTTTACGATTTCTCGATTTTTGTGATTTTCCCTAGTGGTACCCCTAGGAAAATCCGTAAAAATTCGTCGGATTCCGACGAAACCAATTCTCGATGCGTTGTGACCGGCAAGCTTCCAGTAGCTATTCTGATCGAGTTTTCCCGAATTATTGAACTCGGATCAAAAATTTCACCACTTTTTACGATTTCTCGATTTTGGTGATTTTCGCTAGTGGTACCCCTAGGAAAATCCGTAAAAATTCGTCGGATTCCGACAAAGCCAATTCTCGATGCGTTGTGACCGGCAAGCTTCCAGTAGTTATTCCGATCGAGTTTTCCCGAATTATTGGACTCGGATCCAAAATTTGACCACTTTTTACGATTTCTCGATTTTGGTGATTTTCCCTAGTGGTACCCCCATGGAAATCTATAAAAATTAGTCGGATTTCGATGAAGCCAATTCTCGATGCGTTGTGACCGGCAAGCTTCCAGTAGCTATTTCGATCGAGTTTTCCCGAATTATTGGACTCGGATCCAGAATTTCACCACTTTTTACGATTTCTCGATTTTGGTGATTTTCCCTAGTGGTACCCCTAGGGAAATACGTAAAAATTCGTCGGATTCCTACTAAGCCAATTCTCGATGCGTTGTGACCGGCAAGCTTCCAGTAGCTATTCCGATCGAGATTTCCCGAATTAGTGGACTCGAATCCTAAATTTCACCACTTTTTACGATTTCTCGATTTTGTTGATTTTCCCTAGTGGTACCCCTAGGAAAATCCGTAAAAATTCTTCGGATTCCGACGAAGCCAATTCTCGATGCGTTGTGACCGGCAAGCTTCCAGTAGCTATTCCGATTGAGTTTTCATGAATTATTGGACTCGGATCCAAAATTTCACCATTTTTCGATTTTGGAGATTTTCCCTAGTGGTACCCCTAGGAAAATCCGTAAAAATTCATCGGATTCCGACGAAGCCAATTCACGATGCGTTTTGACCGGCAAACTTCCAGTAGCTATTCCGATCGAGTTTTCCCGAATTATTGGACTCGGATCCAAAATTTCACCACTTTTTACGATTTCTCGATTTTGGTGATTTTCGCTAGTGGTACCCCTAGGAAAATCCGTAAAAATTCGTCGGATTCCGACGAAGCCAATTCTCGATGCGTTGTGACCGGCAAGCTTCCAGTAGTTATTCCGATCGAGTTTTCCCGAATTATTGGACTCGGATCCAAAATTTGACCACTTTTTACGATTTCTCGATTTTGGTGATTTTCCCTAGTGGTACCCCTATGGAAATCCATAAAAATTCGTCGGATTCCGACGAAGCCAATTCTCGATGCGTTGTGACCGGCAAGCTTCCAGTAGCTATTCCGATCGAGTTTTCCCGAATTATTGGACTCGGATCCAAAATTTCACCACTTTTTATGATTTCTCGATTTTGGTGATTTTCCCTAGTGGTACCCCTAGGGAAATACGTAAAAATTCGTCGGATTCCTACTAAGCCAATTCTCGATGCGTTGTGACCGGCAAGCTTCCAGTAGCTATTCCGATCGTGATTTCCCGAATTAGTGGACTCGGATCCAAAATTTCACCACTTTTTACGATTTCTCGATTTTGGTGATTTTTCCTAGTGGTACCCCTAGGGAAATCCGTAAAAATTCATCGGATTCCGACGAAGCCAATTCTCGATGCGTTGTGACCGGCAAGCTTCCAGTAGCTATTCCGATCGAGTTTTCCCGAATTATTGGACTCGGATCCAAAATTTCACCACTTTTCGATTTTGGAGATTTTCCCTAGTGGTACCCCTAGGAAAATCCGTAAAAATTCGTCGGATTCCGACGAAGCCAATTCACGATGCGTTGTGACCGGCAAGCTTCCAGTAGCTATTCCGATCGAGTTTTCCCGAATTATTGGACTCGAATCCAAAATTTCACCACTGTTTACGATTTCTCGATTTTTGTGATTTTTCCTAGTGGTACCCCTAGGGAAATCCGTAAAAATTCATCGGATTCCGACGAACCCAATTCTCGATGCTTTGTGACCGGAAGGCTTCCAGTAGCTATTCCGATCGAGTTTTCCCGAATTATTGGACACGGATCAAAAATTTCACGATTTCTCGATTTTGGTGATTTTTCCTAGTGGTACCCCTAGGGAAGTGCGTAAAAATTCGTCGGATTCCGACGAAGCCAATTCTCGATGCGTTGTGACCGGCAAGCTTCCAGTAGTTATTCCGATCAAGTTTTCCCGTATTATTGGACTCGGATCAAAAATTTGACCAATTTTTTCGATTTCTCGATTTTGGTGATTTTCCCTAGTGCTATGGAAATCCGTAAAAATTCGTCAGATTCCGACGAAGCCAATTCTCGATGCGTTGTGACCGGCAAGCTTCCAGTAGCAATTCCGATCGAGTTTTCCCGAATTATTGGACTCGGATCCAAAATTTCACCACTTTTTACGATTTCTCGATTTTGGTGATTTTCCCTAGTGGTATCCCTAGGGAAATAAGTAAAAATTCGTCGGATTCTGACGAAGCCAATTCTCGATGCGTTGTGACCGGCAAGCTTCCAGTAGCTATTCCGATCGAGTTTTCCCGAATTATTGGACTCGGATCCAAAATTTCACCACTTTTTACGATTTCTCGATTTTGGTGATTTTCGCTAGTGGTACCCCTAGGAAAATCCGTAAAAATTCGTCGGATTCCGACGAAGCAAATTCTCGATGCGTTGTGACCGGCAAGCTTCCAGTAGCTATTCCGATCGAGTTTTCCCGAATTATTGGACTCGGATCCAGAATTTCACCACTTTTTACAATTTCTCGATTTTGGTGATTTTCCCTAGTGGTACCCCTAGGGAAATACGTAAAAATTCGTCGGATTCCTATGAATGCAATTCTCGATGCGTTGTGACCGGCAAGCTTCCAGTAGCTATTCCGATCGAGTTTTCCCGAATTTTTGGACTCGGATCCAAAATTTCACCACTTTTTACGATTTCTCGATTTTGGTGATTTTTCCTAGTGGTACTCCTAGGGAAATCCGAAAAAATTCGTCGCATTCCGACGAAGCGAATTCTCGATGCGTTGTGACCGGCAAGCTTCCAGTAGCTATTCCGATCGAGATTTCCCAAATTATTGGACTCGGATCCAAAATTTTAACACTTTTCGATTTTGGAGATTTTCCCTAGTGGTACCCCTAGGAAAATCCGTAAAAATTCGTCGAATTCCGACGAAGCCAATTTTCGATACGTTGTGACCGGCAAGCTTTCAATAGCTATTCCGATCGAGTTTTCCCGAATTATTGGACTCGGATCCAAAATTTCACCACTTTTCGATTTTAGTGATTTTCCCTAGTGGTACCCCTAGGAAAATCCGTAAATATTCGTCGGATTCCGACGAAGCCAATTCTCGATGCGTTGTGACCGGCAAGCTTCCAGTAGCTATTCCGATCGAGGTTTCCTGAATTATTGGACTCGGATCCAAAATTTCACCACTTTTTACGATTTCTCGATTTTGGTGATTTTCCCTAGTGGTACCCTTAGGGATATCCGTAAAAATTCGTCGGATTCCGACGAAACCTATTCTCGATGCGTTGTGACCGGCAGGCTTCCAGTAGCTATTACGATCGAGTTTTCCCGAATTATTGGACACGGATCCAAAATTTCACGATTTCTCGATTTTGGTGATTTTTCCTAGTGGTACCCCTAGGGAAGTCTGTAAAAATTCGTCGGATTCCGACGAAGCCAATTCTCGATACGTTGTGACCGGCAGGCTTCCAGTAGCTATTCCGATCGAGTTTTCCCGAATTATTGGACTCGGATCCAAAATTTCACGATTTCTCGATTTTGGTGATTTTTCCTAGTGGTACCCCTAGGGAAGTCTGTAAAAATTCGCCGGATTCCGACGAAGCCAATTCTCGATACGTTGTGACCGGCAAGCTTCCAGTAGTTATTCCGATCGAGTTTTCCCGAATTATTGGACTCGGATCCAAAATTTGACCACTTTTTACGATTTCTCGATTTTGGTGATTTTTCCTAGTGGTAACCCTATGGAAATCCGTAAAAATTCGTCGGATTCCGACGAGGCCAATTCTCGATGCGTTGTGACCGGCAAGCTTCCAGTAGCTATTCCCATCGAGTTTTCCCGAATTATTGGACTCGGATCAAAAATTTCACCACTTTTTACGATTTCTCGATTTTTGTGATTTTTCCTAGTGGTACCCCTAGGGAAATCCGTAAAAATTCGTCGGATTCCGACGAAGCCAATTCTCGATGCGTTGTGACCGCAAAGCTTCCAGTAGCTATTCCGATCGAGTTTTCCCGAATTATTGGACTCGGATCTAAAATTTCACCACTTTTCGATTTTGGTGATTTTCCCTAGTGGTACCCCTAGGAAAATCCGTAAAAATTCGTCGAATTCCGACGAAGCCAATTCTCGATTCGTTGTGACCGGCAAGCTTCCAGTAGCTATTCCGATCCAGTTTTCCCGAATTATTGGACTTGGATCCAAAATTTCACCACTTTTTACGATTTCTCGATTTTGGTGATTTTCCCTAGTGGTACGCCTAGGGATATCCGTAAAAATTCGTCGGATTCCGACGAACCCAATTCTCGATGCGTTGTGACCTGCAGGCTTCCAGTAGCTATTATGATCGAGTTTTCCAAAATTATTGGACACGGATCAAAAATTTCACGATTTCTCGATTTTGGTGATTTTTCCTAGTGGTACCCCTAGGGAAGTCCGTAAAAATTCGTCGGATTCAGACGAAGCCAATTCTCGATGCGTTGTGACCGGCAAGCTTCCAGTAGTTATTCCGATCGAGTTTTCCCGAAATATTGGACTCGGATCCAAAATTTGACCACTTTTTATGATTTCTCGATTTTTGTGATTTTCCTTAGTGGTACCCCTATGGAAATCCGTAAAAATTCGTCGGATTCTGACGAAGCCAATTCTCGATGCGTTGTGACCGGGAAGCTTCCAGTAGCTATTCCGATCGAGTTTTCCCGAATTATTGGACTCGGATCCAAAATTTCACCACTTTTCGATTTTGGTGATTTTCCCTATTGGTACCCCTAGGAAAATCCGTAAAAATTTTTCGGATTCCGACGAAGCCAATTCTCGATGCGTTGTGATCGGCAAGCTTCCAGTAGCTATTCCGATCGACTTTTCCCGAATTATTGGACTCGGATCCAAAATTTTACCACTTTTCGATTTTGGTGATTTTCCCTAGTGGTACCCCTAGGAAAATCCGTAAAAATTTGTCGTATTCCGATGAAGCCAATTCTCGATGCGTTGTGACCGGCAAGCTTCCAGTAGCTATTCCGATCGAGTTTTCCCGAATCATTGGACTCGGATCCAAAATTTCACCACTTTTTACGATTTCTCGATTTTGGTGATTTTCCCTAGTCGTACCCCTAGGGAAATCCGTAAAAATTCGTCGGATTCCGACGAACCCAATTCTCGATACGTTGTGACCGGCAGGCTTCCAGTAGATATTTCGATCGAGTTTTCCCGAATTATTGGACTCGGATCAAAAATTTCACCACTTTTTACGATTTCTCGATTTTGGTGATTTTCCCTAGTGGTACCCCTAGGGAAATCCGTAAAAATTCGTCGGATTCCGACGAATCCAATTCTCGATGCGTTGTGACCGCAAAGCTTCCAGTAGCTATTCCGATCGAGTTTTCCCGAATTATTGGACTCGAATCCAAAATTTCACCACTTTTTACGATTTCTCGATTTTGGTGATTTTCCCTAGTGGTACTCCTAGAGAAATCCGCAAAAATTCGTCGCATTCCGACGAAGCGAATTCTCGATGCGTTGTGACCGGCAAGATTCCAGTAGCTATTCCGATCGAGATTTCCCGAATTATTGGACTCGGATCCAAAATTTCAACACTTTTCGATTTTGGAGATTTTCCCTAGTGGTACCCCTAGAAAAATCCGTAAAAATTCGTCGGATTCCGACGAAGCCAATTTTCGATACGTTGTGACCGGCAAGCGTCCAGTAGCTATTCCGATCGAGTTTTCCCGAATTATTGGACTCGGATCCAAAATTTCACCACTTTTCGATTTTGGTGATTTTCCCTAGTGGTACCCCTAGGAAAATCCGTAAAAATTCGTCGGATTCCGACGAAGCCAATTCTCGATGCGTTGTGACCGGCAAGCTTCCAGTAGCTATTCCGATCGAGTTTTTCCGAATTATTGGACTTGGATCCAAAATTTCACCACTTTTTACGATTTCTCGATTTTGGTGATTTTTCCTAGTGGTACCCCTAGGGAAATCTGTAAAAATTCGTCGGATTCCGACGAAGCCAATTCTCGATGCGTTGTGACCGGCAAGCTTCCAGTAGCTATTCCGATCGACTTTTCCCGAATTATTGGACTCAGATCCAAAATTTCACCACTTTTCGATTTTGGTGATTTTCCCTAGTGGTACCCCTAGGAAAATCCGTAAAAATTTGTCGGATTTCGACGAAGCCAATTCTCGATGCGTTGTGACCGGCAAGCTTCCAGTAGCTATTCCGATCGACTTTTCCCGAATTATTGGACTCGGATCCAAAATTTTACCACTTTTCGATTTTGGTGATTTTCCCTAGTGGTACCCCTAGGAAAATCCGTAAAAATTTGTCGTATTCCGATGAAGCCAATTCTCGATGCGTTGTGACCGGCAAGCTTCCAGTAGCTATTCCGATCGAGTTTTCCCGAATCATTGGACTCGGATCCAAAATTTCACCACTTTTTACGATTTCTCGATTTTGGTGATTTTCCCTAGTGGTACCCCTAGGGAAATCCGTAAAAATTCGTCGGATTCCGACGAACCCAATTCTCGATACGTTGTGACCGGCAGGCTTCCAGTAGCTATTCCGATCAAGTTTTCCCGAATTATTGGACTCGGATCAAAAATTTCACCACTTTTTACGATTTCTCGATTTTGGTGATTTTCCCTAGTGGTACCCCTAGGGAAATCCGTAAAAATTCGTCGGATTTCGACGAAGCCAATTCTCGATGCGTTGTGACCGCAAAGCTTCCAGTAGCTATTCCGATCGAGTTTTCCCGAATTATTGGACTCGAATCCAAAATTTCACCACTTTTTACGATTTCTCGATTTTGGTGATTTTCCCTAGTGGTACTCCTATGGAAATCCGTAAAAATTCGTCGCATTCCGACGAAGCGAATTCTCGATGCGTTGTGACCGGCAAGCTTCCAGTAGCTATTCCGATCGAGATTTCCCGAATTATTGGACTCGGATCCAAAATTTCAACACTTTTCAATTTTGGAGATTTTCCCTAGTGGTACCCCTAGAAAAATCCGTAAAAATTCGTCGGATTCCGACGAAGCCAATTTTCGATACGTTGTGACCGGCAAGCGTCCAGTAGCTATTCCGATCGAGTTTTCCCGAATTATTGGACTCGGATCCAAAATTTCACCACTTTTCGATTTTGGTGATTTTCCCTAGTGGTACCCCTAGGAAAATCCGTAAAAATTCGTCGGATTCCGACGAAGCCAATTCTCGATGCGTTGTGACCGGCAAGCTTCCAGTAGCTATTCCGATCGAGTTTTTCCGAATTATTGGACTTGGATCCAAAATTTCACCACTTTTTACGATTTCTCGATTTTGGTGATTTTTCCTAGTGGTACCCCTAGGGAAATCCGTAAAAATTCGTCGGATTCCGACGAACCCAATTCTCGATACGTTGTAACCGGCAGGCTTCCAGTAGCTATTCCGATCGAGTTTTCCCGAATTATTGGACTCGGATCAAAAATTTCACCACTTTTTACGATTTCTCGATTTTGGTGATTTTCCCTAGTGGTACCCCTAGGGAAATCCGTAAAAATTCGTCGGATTCCGACGAAGCCAATTCTCAATGCGTTGTGACCGCAAAGCTTCCAGTAGCTATTCCGATCGAGTTTTCCCGAATTATTGGACTCGAATCCAAAATTTCACCACTTTTTACGATTTCTCGATTTTGGTGATTTTCCCTAGTGGTACTCCTAGGGAAATCCGTAATAATTCGTCGCATTCCGACGAAGCGAATTCTCGATGCGTTGTGACCGGAAAGCTTCCAGTAGCTATTCCGATCGAGATTTCCCGAATTATTGGACTCGGATCAAAAATTTCAACACTTTTCGAATTTAGAGATTTTCCCTAGTGGTACCCCTAGGAAAATCCGTAAATATTCGTCGGATTCCGACGAAGCCAATTTTCGATACGTTGTGACCGGCAAGCTTCCAGTAGCTATTCCGATCGAGTTTTCCCGAATTATTGGACTCGGATCAAAAATTTCACCACTTTTCGATTTTGGTGATTTTCCCTAGTGGTACCCCTAGGAAAATCCGTAAAAATTCGTCGCATTCCGACGAAGCCAATTCTCGATGCGTTGTGACCGGCAAGCTTTCAGTAGCTATTCCCATCGAGTTTTTCCGAATTATTGGACTCGGATCCAAAATTTCACCACTTTTTACGATTTCTCGATTTTGGTGATTTTCCATAGTGGTACCCCTATGGAAATCCGTAAAAATTCGTCGGATTCCGACGAAGCCAATTCTTGATGCGTTGTGACCGGCAAGCTTCCAGTAGCTATTCCCATCGAGTTTTCCGGAATTATTGTACTCGGATCCTAAATTTCACCACTTTTTACGATTTCTCGATTTTGGTTATTTTCACTAGTGGTACCCCTAGGGAAATCCGTAAAAATTCGTCGGATTCCGATGAAGCCAATTCTCGATGCGTTGTGACCGGCAAGCTTCCAGTAGTTTTTTCGATCGAGTTTTCCCGAATTATTGGACTTGGATCCAAAATTTGACCACTTTTTACGATTTCTCGATTTTGGTGAGTTTTCCCGAATTATTGGACACGGATCCAAAATTTCACGATTTCTCGATTTTGGTGATTTTTCCTAGTGGTACCCCTAGGGAAGTCCGTAAAAATTCGTCGGATTCCGACGAAGCCAATTCTTGATGCGTTGTGACCGGCAAGCTTCCATTAGTTATTCCGATCGAGTTTTCCCGAATTATTGGACTCGGATCCAAAATTTGACCACTTTTTACGATTTCTCGATTTTGGTGATTTTTCCTAGTGGTACCCCTATAGAAATCCGTAAAAATTCGTCGGATTCTGACGAAGCCAATTCTCGATGCGTTGTGACCGGCAAGCTTCCAGTAGCTATTTCCATCGAGTTTTCCCGAATTATTGGACTCGGATAAAAAATTTCACCACTTTTTACGATTTCTCGATTTTGGTGATTTTTCCTAGTGGTACCCCTAGGGAAATCCGTAAAAATTCGTCGGATTCCGACGAAGCCATTTCTCGATGCGTTGTGACCGGCAAGCTTCCAGTAGCTATTCCGTTCGAGTTTTCCCGAATTATTGCACTCGGATCCAAAATTTGACCACTTTTTACGATTTCTCGATTTTGGTGATTTTCCCTAGTGGTACGCCTAGGGATATCCATAAAAATTAGTCGGATTCCGACGAATCCAATTCTCGATGCGTTGTGACCGGCAGGCTTCCAGTAGCTATTACGATCGAGTTTTCCCGAATTATTGGACACGGATCCAAAATTTCACGATTTCTCGATTTTGGTGATTTTTCCTAGTGGTACCCCTAGGGAAGTCCGTAAAAATTCGTCGGATTCCGACGATGCCAATTCTTGATGCGTTGTGACCGGCAAGCTTCCATTAGTTATTCCGATCGAGTTTTCCCGAATTATTGGACTCGGATCCAAAATTTGACCACTTTTTACGATTTCTCGATTTTGGTGATTTTTCCTAGTGGTACCCCTATAGAAATCCGTAAAAATTCGTCGGATTCCGACGAAGCCAATTCTCGATGCGTTGTGACCGGCAAGCTTCCAGTAGCTATTTCCATCGAGTTTTCCCGAATTATTGGACTCGGATAAAAAATTTCACCACTTTTTACGATTTCTCGATTTTGGTGATTTTCCCTAGTGGTACCCCTAGGGAAATCCGTAAAAATTCGTCGGATTCCGACGAAGCCAATTCTCGATGCGTTGTGAACGCAAAGCTTCCAGTAGCTATTCCGATCGAGTTTTCCCGAATTATTGGACTCGGATCCAAAATTTCACCACTTTTTACGATTTCTCGATTTTGGTGATTTTCCCTAGTGGTACTCCTAGGGAAATCCGTAAAAATTCGTCGCATTCCGACGAAGCGAATTCTCGATGCGTTGTGACCGGCAAGCTTCCAGTAGCTATTCCGATTGAGTTTTCCCGAATTATTGGACTGGGATTCAAAATTTCACCACTTTTTACGATTTCTCGATTTTGGTGATTTTCCCTAGTGGTACTCCTAGGGAAATCCGTAAAAATTCGTCGCATTCCGACGAAACGAATTCTCGATGCGTTGTGACCGGCAAGCTTCCAGTAGCTATTCCGATCGAGATTTCCCGAATTATTGGACTCGGATCCAAAATTTCAACACTTTTCGATTTTGGAGATTTTCCCTAGTGGTACCCCTAGGAAAATCCGTAAAAATTCGTCGGATTCCGATGAAGCCAATTTTCGATACGTTGTGACCGGCAAGCTTCCAGTAGCTATTCCGATCGAGTTTTCCCGAATTATTGGACTCGGATCCAAATTTTCACCACTTTTCGATTTTGGTGATTTTCCCTAGTGGTACCCCTAGAAAAATCCGTAAAAATTCGTCGGATTCCGACGAAGCCAATTCTCGATGCGTTGTGACCGTCAAGCTTCCAGTAGCTATTCCGATCGAGTTTTCCCGAATTATTGGACTTGGATCAAAAATTTCACCACTTTTTACAATTTCTCGATTTTGGTGATTTTCCCTAGTGGTACGCCTAGGGATATCCGTAAAAATTCGTCGGATTCCGACGAACCCAATTCTCGTTGCGTTGTGACCGGCAGGCTTCCAGTAGCTATTATTATCGAGTTTTCCCGAATTATTGGACACGGATCCAAAATTTCACGATTTCTCGATTTTGGTGATTTTTCCTAGTGGTACCCCTAGGGAAGTCCGTAAAAATTCGTCGGATTCCGACGAAGCCAATTATCGATGCGTTGTGACCGGCAAGCTTCAAGTAGTTATTCCGATCGAGTTTTCCCGAAATATTGGACACGGATCCAAAATTTGACCACTTTTTACGATTTCTCGATTTTTGTGATTTTCCTTAGTGGTACCCCTATGGAAATCCGTAAAAATTCGTCGAATCCTGACGAAGCCAATTCTCGATGCATTGTGACCGGAAAGCTTCCAGTAGCTATTCTGATCGAGTTTTCCCGAATTATTGGACTCGGATCCAAAATTTCACCACTTTTTACGATTTCTCGATTTTGGTGATTTTCCCTAGTGGTACCCCTAGGGAAATCCGTAAAAATTCATCGGATTCCGACGAACCCAATTCACGATGCGTTGTGATCGGCAGGCTTCTAGTAGCTATTCCGATCGAGTTTTCCCGAATTATTGGACACGGATCCAAAATTTCACGATTTCTCGATTTTTGTGATTTTTCCTAGTGGTACCCCTAGGGAAGTCCGTAAAAATTCGTCGGATTCCGACGAAGCCAATTCATGATGCGTTGTGACCGGCAAGCTTCCAGTAGTTATTCCGATCGAGTTTTCCCGAATTATTGCTCTCGGATCCAAAATTTGACCACTTTTTACGATTTCTCGATTTTGGTGATTTTTCCTAGTGGTACCCCTATGGAAATCCGTAAAAATTCGTCGGATTCCGACGAAGCCAATTCTCGATGCGTTGTGACCGGCAAGCTTCCAGTAGCTATTCCCATCGAGTTTTCCCGAATTATTGGACTCGGATTCAAAATTTCACCACTTTTTACGATTTCTCGATTTTGGTGATTTTTCCTAGTGGTACCCCTATGAAAATCTGTAAAAATTTATCGGATTCCGACGAAGCCAATTCTCGATGCGTTGTGACCGGCAAGCTTCCAGTAGCTATTCCCATCGAGTTTTCCCGAATTATTGGACTCGGATCCAAAATTTCACCACTTTTCGATTTTGGTGATTTTCCCTAGTGGTACGCCTAGGAAAATCCGTAAAAATTCGTCGGATTCCGACGAAGCCAATTCTCGATGCGTTGTGACCGGCAAGCTTCCAGTAGCTATTCCGATCGACTTTTCCCGAATTATTGGACTCGGATCAAAAATTTCACCACTTTTCGATTTTGGTGATTTTCCCTAGTGGTACCCCTAGGAAAATCCGTAAAAATGCGTCGTATTCCGATGAAGCCAATTCTCGATGCGTTGTGACCGGCAAGCTTCCAGTAGCTATTCCGATCGAGTTTTCCCGAATCATTGGACTCGGATCCAAAATTTCAGAACTTTTTAGGATTTCTCGATTTTGGTGATTTTCCCTAGTGGTACCCCTAGGGAAATCCGTAAAAATTCGTCGGATTCCGACGAACCCAATTCTCGATACGTTGTGACCGGCAGGCTTCCAGTAGCTATTCCGATCGAGTTTTCCCGAATTATTGGACTCGGATCAAAAATTTCACAACTTTTTACGATTTCTCGATTTTGGTGATTTTCCCTAGTGGTACCCCTAGGGAAATCCGTAAAGATTCATCGGATTCCGACGAAGCCAATTCTCGATGCGTTGTAACCGCAAAGCTTACAGTAGCTATTCCGATCGAGTTTTCCCGAATTATTGGACTCGGATCCAAAATTTCACCACTTTTTACGATTTTTCGATTTTGGTGATTTTTCCTAGTGGTACTCCTAGGGAAATCCGTAAAAATTCGTCGCATTCCGACGAAGCGAATTCTCGATGCGTTGTGACCGGCAAGCTTCCAGTAGCTATTCCGATCGAGATTTCCCGAATTATTGGACTCGGATCCAAAATTTCAACACTTTTCGATTTTGGAGATTTTCCCTAGTGGTACCCCTAGGAAAATCCGTAAAAATTCGTCGGATTCCGACGAAGCCAATTTTCGATACGTTGTGACCGGCAAGCTTCCAGTAGCTATTCCGATCGAGTTTTCCCGAATTATTGGACTCCGATCCAAAATTTCACCACTTTTCGATTTTGGTGATTTTCCCTAGTGGTACCCCTAGGAAAATCCGTAAAAATTCGTCGGATTCCGACGAAGCCAATTCTCGATGCGTTGTGACCGGGAAGCTTCCGGTAGCAATTCCGATCGAGTTTTTTCGAATTATTGGACTTGGATCCAAAATTTCACCACTTTTTACGATTTCTCGATTTTGGTGATTTTCCCTAGTGGTACCCCTAGGGAAATCCGTAAAAATTCGTCGGATTCCGACGAACCCAATTCTCGATAGGTTGTAACCGGCAGGCTTCCAGTAGCTATTCCGATCGAGATTTCCCGAATTATTGGACACGGATCCAAAATTTCACGATTTCTCGATTTTGGTGATTTTTCCTAGTGGTACCCCTAGGGAAGTCCGTAAAAATTCGTCGGATTACGACGAACCCAATTCTCGTTGCGTTGTGACCGGCAGGCTTCCAGTAGCTATTCCCATCGAGTTTTCCCGAATTATTGGACTCGGATCCAAAATTTCACCACTTTTTACGATTTCTCGATTTTGGTGATTTTCCATAGTGGTACCCCTATGGAAATCCGTAAAAATTCGTCGGATTCCGACGAAGCCAATTCTTGATGCGTTGTGACCGGCAAGCTTCCAGTAGCTATTCCCATCGAGTTTTCCCGAATTATTGTACTCGGATCCAAAATTTCACCACTTTTTACGATTTCTCGATTTTGGTGATTTTCCCTAGTGGTACCCCTAGGGAAATCCGTAAAAATTCGTCGGATTCCGATGAACCCAATTCTCGATGCGTTGTGACCGGCAGGCTTCCAGTAGCTATTCCGATCGAGTTTTCCCGAATTATTGGACACGTATCCAAAATTTCACGATTTCTCGATTTTGGTGATTTTTCCTAGTGGTACCCCTAGGGAAGTCCGTAAAAATTCGTCGGATTCCGACGAAGCCAATTCTCGATGCGTTGTGACCGGCAAGCTTCCAGTAGCTATTCCCATCGAGTTTTCCCGAATTATTGGACTCGGATCCAAAATTTCACCACTTTTTACGATTTCTCGATTTTGGTGATTTTCCATAGTGGTACCCCTATGGAAATCCGTAAAAATTCGTCGGATTCCGACGAAGCCAATTCTTGATGCGTTGTGACCGGCAAGCTTCCAGTAGCTATTCCCATCGAGTTTTCCCGAATTATTGTACTCGGATCCAAAATTTCACCACTTTTTACGATTTCTCGATTTTGGTGATTTTCCCTAGTGGTACCCCTAGGGAAATCCGTAAAAATTCGTCGGATTCCGATGAACCCAATTCTCGATGCGTTGTGACCGGCAGGCTTCCAGTAGCTATTCCGATCGAGTTTTCCCGAATTATTGGACACGGATCCAAAATTTCACGATTTCTCGATTTTGGTGATTTTTCCTAGTGGTACCCCTAGGGAAGTCCGTAAAAATTCGTCGGATTACGACGAAGCCAATTCTCGATGCGTTGTGACCGGCAACCTTCCAGTATTTATTCCGATCGAGTTTTCCCGAATTATTGGACTCGGATCCAAAATTTGACCACTTTTTACGATTTCTCGATTTTGGTGATTTTCCCTAGTGGTACCCCTATGGAAATCCATAAAAATTCGTCGGATTCCGACGAAGCCAATTCTCGATGTGTTATGACCGGCAAGCTTCCAGTAGCTATTCCCATCGAGTTTTCCTGAATTATTGGACTTGGATCCAAAATTTCACCACTTTTTATGATTTCTCGATTTTGGTGATTTTCCCTAGTGGTACCCCTAGGGAAATAAGTAAAAATTCGTCGGATTCTGACGAAGCAAATTCTCGATGCGTTGTGACCGGCAAGCTTCCAGTAGCTATTCCGATCGAGTTTTCCCGAATTATTGGACTCGGATCCAAAATTTCACCACTTTTCGATTTTCATGATTTTCCCTAGTGGTACCCCTAGGAAAATCCGTAAAAATTCGTCGGATTCCGACGAAGCCAATTCTCGATGCGTTGTGACCGGCAAGCTTCCAGTAGCTATTCCGATCGACTTTTCCCGAATTATTGGACTCGGATCCAAAATTTCACCACTTTTCGATTTTGGTGATTTTCCCTAGTGGTACCCCTAGGAAAATCCGTAAAAATTCGTCGGATTCCGATGAAGCCAATTCTCGATGCGTTGTGACCGGCAAGCTTCTAGTAGCTATTCCGATCGAGTTTTCCCAAATCATTGGACTCAGATCCAAAATTTCACCACTTTTTACGATTTCTCGATTTTGGTGATTTTCCCTAGTGGTACCCCTAGGGAAATCCGTAAAAATTCGTCGGATTCCGACGAACCCAATTCTCGATACGTTGTGACCGGCAGGCTTCCAGTAGCTATTCCGATCGAGTTTTCCCGAATTATTGGACTCGGATCAAAAATTTTACCACTTTTTACGATTTCTCGATTTTGGTGATTTTCACTAGTGGTACCCCTAGGGAAATCCGTAAAAATTCGTCGGATTCTGACGAACCCAATTATCGATGCGTTGTGACCGGCAGGCTTCCAGTAGCTATTCCGATCGAGTTTTCCCGAATTATTGGACACGGATCCAAAATTTCACGATTTCTCGATTTTGGTGATTTTTCCTAGTGGTACCCCTAGGGAAGTCCGTAAAAATTCGTCGGATTCCGACGAAGCCAATTCTCGATGCGTTGTGACCGGCAAGCTTCCAGTAGCTATTCCCATCGAGTTTTCCCGAATTATTGGACTCGGATCCAAAATTTCACCACTTTTTACGATTTCTCGATTTTGGTGATTTTCCATAGTGGTACCCCTATGGAAATCCGTAAAAATTCGTCGGATTCCGACGAAGCCAATTCTTGATGCGTTGTGACCGGCAAGCTTCCAGTAGCTATTCCCATCGAGTTTTCCCGAATTATTGTACTCGGATCCAAAATTTCACCACTTTTTACGATTTCTCGATTTTGGTGATTTTCCCTAGTGGTACCCCTAGGGAAATCCGTAAAAATTCGTCGGATTCCGATGAACCCAATTCTCGATGCGTTGTGACCGGCAGGCTTCCAGTAGCTATTCCGATCGAGTTTTCCCGAATTATTGGACACGGATCCAAAATTTCACGATTTCTCGATTTTGGTGATTTTTCCTAGTGGTACCCCTAGGGAAGTCCGTAAAAATTCGTCGGATTACGACGAAGCCAATTCTCGATGCGTTGTGACCGGCAACCTTCCAGTATTTATTCCGATCGAGTTTTCCCGAATTATTGGACTCGGATCCAAAATTTGACCACTTTTTACGATTTCTCGATTTTGGTGATTTTCCCTAGTGGTACCCCTATGGAAATCCATAAAAATTCGTCGGATTCCGACGAAGCCAATTCTCGATGTGTTATGACCGGCAAGCTTCCAGTAGCTATTCCCATCGAGTTTTCCTGAATTATTGGACTTGGATCCAAAATTTCACCACTTTTTATGATTTCTCGATTTTGGTGATTTTCCCTAGTGGTACCCCTAGGGAAATAAGTAAAAATTCGTCGGATTCTGACGAAGCAAATTCTCGATGCGTTGTGACCGGCAAGCTTCCAGTAGCTATTCCGATCGAGTTTTCCCGAATTATTGGACTCGGATCCAAAATTTCACCACTTTTCGATTTTGGTGATTTTCCCTAGTGGTACCCCTAGGAAAATCCGTAAAAATTCGTCGGATTCCGACGAAGCCAATTCTCGATGCGTTGTGACCGGCAAGCTTCCAGTAGCTATTCCGATCGACTTTTCCCGAATTATTGGACTCGGATCCAAAATTTCACCACTTTTCGATTTTGGTGATTTTCCCTAGTGGTACCCCTAGGAAAATCCGTAAAAATTCGTCGGATTCCGATGAAGCCAATTCTCGATGCGTTGTGACCGGCAAGCTTCTAGTAGCTATTCCGATCGAGTTTTCCCAAATCATTGGACTCAGATCCAAAATTTCACCACTTTTTACGATTTCTCGATTTTGGTGATTTTCCCTAGTGGTACCCCTAGGGAAATCCGTAAAAATTCGTCGGATTCCGACGAACCCAATTCTCGATACGTTGTGACCGGCAGGCTTCCAGTAGCTATTCCGATCGAGTTTTCCCGAATTATTGGACTCGGATCAAAAATTTTACCACTTTTTACGATTTCTCGATTTTGGTGATTTTCACTAGTGGTACCCCTAGGGAAATCCGTAAAAATTCGTCGGATTCTGACGAACCCAATTATCGATGCGTTGTGACCGGCAGGCTTCCAGTAGCTACTCCGATCGAGTTTTCCCGAATTATTGGACACGGATCCAAAATTTCACGATTTCTCGATTTTGGTGATTTTTCCTAGTGGTACCCCTAGGGAAGTCCGTAAAAATTCGTCGGATTCCGACGAAGCCAATTCTCGATGCGTTGTGACCGGCAAGCTTCCAGTAGTTATTTCGATCGAGTTTTCCCGAATTATTGGACTTGGATCCAAAATTTGACCACTTTTTACGATTTCTCGATTTTGGTGATTTTCCCTAGTGGTACCCCTATGGAAATCCGTAAAAATTCGTCGGATTCCGACGAAGCCAATTCTCGATGCGTTGTGACCGGCAAGCTTCCAGTAGCTATTCCCATCAAGTTTTCCTGAATTATTGGACTCGGATCCAAAATTTTACCACTTTTTACGATTTCTCGATTTTGGTGATTTTCCCTAGTGGTACCCCTAGGGAAATAAGTAAAAATTCGTCGGATTCTGACGAAGCCAATTCTCGATCCGTTGTGACCGGCAAGCTTCCAGTAGCTATTCCGATCGAGTTTTCCCGAATTATTGGACTCGGATCCAAAATTTCACCACTTTTTGCGATTTCTCGATTTTGGTGATTTTCCCTAATGGTACCCCTAGGGAAATCCGTAAAAATTCGTCGGATTCCGACGAACCCAATTCTCGATGCGTTGTGACCGGCAGGCTTTCAGTAGCTATTCCGATCGAGTTTTCCCGAATTATTGGACACGAATCCAAAATTTCACGATTTCTCGATTTTGTTGATTTTTCCTAGTGGTACCCCTAGGGAAGTCCGTAAAAATTCGTCGGATTCCGACGAAGCCAATTCTCGATGCGTTGTGACCGGCAAGCTTCCAGTAGTTATTCCGATCGAGTTTTCCCGAATTATTGGACTCGGATCCAAAATTTGACCACTTTTTACGATTTCTCGATTTTGGTGATTTTCCCTAGTGGTACACCTATGGAAATCCGTAAAAATTCGTCGGATTCCGACGAAGCCAATTCTCGATGCGTTGTGACCGGCAAGCTTCCAGTAGCTATTCCCATCGAGTTTTCCCGAATTATTGGACTCGGATCCAAAATTTGACCACTTTTTATGATTTCTCGATTTTGGTGATTTTCCCTAGTGGTACCCCTAGGGAAATAAGTAAAAATTCCTCGGGTTCGGACGAAGCCAATTCTCGATGCGTTGTGACCGGCAAGCTTCCAGTAGCTATTCCGATCGAGTTTTCCCGAATTATTGGACTCGGATCCAAAATTTCACCACTTTTCGATTTTGGAGATTTTCCCTAGTGGTACCCCTAGTGAAATCCGTAAAAATTCGTCGGATTCCGACGAACCCAATTCTCGATGCGTTGTGACCAGCAGGCTTCCAGTAGCTATTCCGATCGAGTTTTCCCGAATTATTGGACACGGATCAAAAATTTCACGATTTCTCGATTTTGGTGATTTTTCCTAGTGGTACCCCTAGCGAAATCCGTAAAAATTCGTCGGATTCCGACGAAGCCAATTCTCGATGCGTTGTGACCGGCAAGCTTCCAGTAGTTATTCCGATCGAGTTTTTCCGAATTATTGGACTCGGATCCAAAATTTGACCACTTTTTACGATTTCTCGATTTTGGTGATTTTCCCTAGTGGTACCCCTATGGAAATCCGTAAAAATTCGTCAGATTTCGATGAAACCAATTCTCGATACGTTGTAACCGGCAAGCTTCCAGTAGCTATTCCGATCGAGTTTTCCCGAATTATTGTACTCGGATAAAAAATTTCACCACTTTTCGATTTTGTTGATTTTCCCTAGTGGTACCCCTTGGAAAATCCGTAAAAATTTGTCGAATTCCGACGAAGCCAATTCTCGATGCGTTGTCACCGGCAAGCTTCCAGTAGCTATTCCGATCGAGTTTTACCGAATTATTGGACTCGAATCCAGAATTTCACCACTTTTTATGATTTCTCGATTTTGGTGATTTTCCCTAGTGGTACCCCTAGGGAAATCCGTAAAAATTCGTCGGATTCCGACGAACCCAATTCTCGATGCGTTGTGACCAGCAGGCTTCCAGTAGCTATTCCGATCGAGTTTTCCCGAATTATTGGACACGGATCCAAAATTTCACGATTTCTCGATTTTGGTGATTTTTCCTAGTGGTACCCCTAGGGAAGTCCGTAAAATTTCGTCGGATTCCGACGAAGCCAATTCTCGATGCGTTGTGACCGGCAAGCTTCCAGTAGTTATTCCGATCGAGTTTTCCCGAATTATTGGACTCGGATCCAAAATTTGACCACTTTTTACGATTTCTCGATTTTGGTGATTTTCCCTAGTGGTACCCCTATGGAAATCCGTAAAAATTCGTCGGATTTCGACGAAGCCAATTCTCGATAAGTTGTAACCGGCAAGCTTCCAGTAGCTATTCCAATCGAGTTTTCCCGAATTATTGGACTCGGATAAAAAATTTCACCACTTTTCGATTTTGGTGATTTTTCCTTGTGGTACCCCTAGGAAAATCCGTAAAAATTCGTCGGATTCCGACGAAGCCAATTCAAGATGCGTTGTGACCGGCAAGCTTCCAGTAGCTATTCCGATCGAGTTTTCCCGAATTATTGGAGTCGGATCCAAAATTTCACCACTTTTTATGATTTCTCGATTTTGGTGATTTTCGCTAGTGGTACACCAAGGAAAATCAGTAAAAATTCGTCGAATTCCGACGAAGCCAATTCTCGATGCGTTGTGACCGGCAAGCTTCCAGTAGCTATTCCGATCGAGTTTTCCCGAATTATTGGACTCGAATCCAGAATTTCACCACTTTTTACGATTTCTCGATTTTGGTGATTTTTCCTAGTGGTACCCCTAGGGAAATTCGTAAAAATTCGACGGATTCCTACGAAGCCAATTCTCGATGCGTTGTGACCGGCAAGCTTACAGTAGCTACTCCGATCGAGTTTTCCCGAATTATTGGACTCGGATCCAAAATTTTACCACTTTTTACGATTTCTCGATTTTGGTGATTTTCCCTAGTGGTACCCCTAGGAAAATCTGTAAAAATGCGTCGGACTCCGACGAAGCGAATTCTCGATGCGTTGTGACCGGCAAGCTTCCAGTAGCTATTCCGATCGAGATTTCCCGAATTATTGGACTCGGATCCAAAATTTCACCACTTTTCGATTTTGGAGATTTTCCCTAGTGGTACCCCTAGGAAAATCCGTAAAAATTCGTCGGATTCCGACGAAGCCAATTCTCGATGCGTTGTGACCGGCAAGCTTCCAGTAGCTATTCCGATCGAGTTTTCCCGAATTATTGGACTCGGATCCAGAATTTCACCACTTTTTACGATTTCTCGATTTTGGTGATTTTCCCTGGTGGTACCCCTAGGGAGATACGTAAAAATTCGTCGGATTCCTACGAAGCCAATTCTCGATGCGTTGTGACCGGCAAGCTTACAGTAGCTATTCCGATCAAGTTTTCCCGAATTATTGGACTCGGATCCAAAATTTCACAACTTTTTACGATTTCTCGATTTTGGTGATTTTCCCTAGTGGTACCCCTAGGGAAATCCGTAAAAATGCGTCGGATTCCGACGAAGCGAATTCTCGATGCGTTGTGACCGGCAAGCTTCCAGTAGCTATTCCGATCGATATTTCCCGAATTATTGGACTCGGATCCAAAATTTCACCACTTTTCGATTTTGGAGATTTTCCCTAGTGGTACCCCTAGGAAAATCCGTAAAAATTCGTCGGATTCCGACAAAGCCAATTCTCGATGCGTTGTGACCGGCAAGCTTCCAGTAGCTATTCCGATCGAGTTTTCCCGAATTATTGGATCGGATCCCAAATTTCAACACTTTTTACGATTTCTCGATTTTGGTGATTTTCCCTAGTGGTACCCCTAGGGAAATCCGTAAAAATTCGTCGGATTCCGACGAACCCAATTCTCGATGCGTTGTGACCGGCAGGCTTCCAGTAGCTATTCCGATCGAGTTTTCCCGAATTATTGGACACGGATCCAAAATATCACGATTTCTCGATTTTGGTGATTTTTCCTAGTGGTACCCATAGGGAAGTCCGTAAAAATTCGTTGGATTCCGACGAAGCCAATTCTCGATGCGTTGTGACCGGCAAGCTTCCAGTAGTTATTCCGATCGAGTTTTACCGAATCATTGGACTCGGATCCAAAATTTCACCACTTTTTACGATTTCTCGATTTTGGTGATTTTCCCTAGTGGTACCCCTAGGAAAATCCGTAAAACTTCGTCGGATTCCGACGAAGCCAATTCTCGATGCGTTGTGACCGGCAAGCTTCCAGTAGCTATTCCGATCGAGTTTTCCCGAATTATTGGAGTCGGATCCAAAATTTCACCACTTTTTATGATTTCTCGATTTTGGTGATTTTCGCTAGTGGTACCCCAAGGAAAATCCGTAAAAATTCGTCGGATTTCGACGAAGCCAATTCTCGATACGTTGTGACCGGCAAGCTTCCAGTAGCTATTCCGATCGAGTTTTCCCGAATTATTGGACTCGAATCCAGAATTTCACCACTTTTTACGATTTCTCGATTTTGGTGATTTTCCCTAGTGGTACCCCTAGGGAAATCCGTAAAAATTCGTCGGATTCCTACGAAGCCAATTCTCGATGCGTTGTGACCGGCAAGCTTACAGTAGCTATTCCGATCGAGTTTTCCCGAATTATTGGACTCGGATCCAAAATTTCACCACTTTTTACGATTTCTCGATTTTGGTGATTTTCCCTAGTGGTACCCCTAGGGAAATCCGTAAAAATGCGTCGGACTCCGACGAAGCGAATTCTCGATGCGTTGTCACCGGCAAGCTTCCAGTAACTATTCCGATCGAGATTTCCCGAATTATTGGACTCGGATCCAAAATTTCACCACTTTTCGATTTTGGAGATTTTCCCTAGTGGTACCCCTAGGAAAATCCGTAAAAATTCGTCGGATTCCGACGAAGCCAATTCTCGAAGCGTTGTGACCGGCAAGCTTCCAGTAGCTATTCCGATCGAGTTTTCCCGAATTATTGGACTCGGATCCAGAATTTCACCACTTTTTACGATTTCTCGATTTTGGTGATTTTCCCTAGTGGTACCCCTAGGGAGATACGTAAAAATTCGTCGGATTCCTACGAAGCCAATTCTCGATGCGTTGTGACCGGCAAGCTTACAGTAGCTATTCCGATCAAGTTTTCCCGAATTATTGGACTCGGATCCAAAATTTCACAACTTTTTACGATTTCTCGATTTTGGTGATTTTCCCTAGTGGTACCCCTAGGAAAATCCGTAAAAATGCGTCGGATTCCGACGAAGCGAATTCTCGATGCGTTGTGACCGGCAAGCTTCCAGTAGCTATTCCGATCGATATTTCCCGAATTATTGGACTCGGATCCAAAATTTCACCACTTTTCGATTTTGGAGATTTTCCCTAGTGGTACCCCTAGGAAAATACGTAAAAATTCGTCGGATTCCGACGAAGCCAATTCTCGATGCGTTGTGACCGGCAAGCTTCCAGTAGCTATTCCGATCGAGTTTTCCCGAATTATTGGATCGGATCCCAAATTTCAACACTTTTTACGATTTCTCGATTTTGGTGATTTTCCCTAGTGGTACCCCTAGGGAAATCCGTAAAAATTCGTCGTATTCCGACGAACCCAATTCTCGATGCGTTGTGACCGGCAGGCTTCCAGTAGCTATTCCGATCGAGTTTTCCCGAATTATTGGACACGGATCCAAAATATCACGATTTCTCGATTTTGGTGATTTTTCCTAGTGGTACCCCTAGGGAAGTCCGTAAAAATTCGTCGGATTCCGACGAAGCCAATTCTCGATGCGTTGTGACCGGCAAGCTTCCAGTAGTTATTTCGATCGAGTTTTCCCGAATTATTGGACTCGGATCCAAAATTTCACCACTTTTTACGATTTCTCGATTTTGGTGATTTTCCCTAGTGGTACCCCTATGGAAATCCGTAAAAATTCATCGGATTTCGACGAAGCCAATTCTCGATACGTTGTAACCGGCAAGCTTCCAGTAGCTATACCGATCGAGTTTTCCCGAATTATTGGACTCGGATAAAAAATTTCACAACTTTTCGATTTTGGTGATTTTCCCTAGTGGTACCCCTAGGAAAATTCGTAAAACTTCGTCGGATTCCGACGAAGCCAATTCTCGATGCGTTGTGACCGGCAAGCTTCCAGTAGCTATTCCGATCGAGTTTTCCCGAATTATTGGAGTCGGATCCAAAATTTCACCACTTTTTATGATTTCTCGATTTTGGTGATTTTCGCTAGTAGTACCCCAAGGAAAATCCGTAAAAATTCGTCGGATTTCGACAAAGCCAATTCTCGATGCGTTGTGACCGGCAAGCTTCCAGTAGCTATTCCGATCGAGTTTTCCCGAATTATTGGACTCGAATCCAGAATTTCACCACTTTTTACGATTTCTCGATTTTGGTGATTTTTCCTAGTGGTACCCCTAGGGAAATCCGTAAAAATTCGTCGGATTCCTACGAAGCCAATTCTCGATGCGTTGTGACCGGCAAGCTTACAGTAGCTATTCCGACCGAGTTTTCCCGAATTATTGGACTCGGATCCAAAATTTCACCAGTTTTTACGATTTCTCGATTTTGGTGATTTTCCCTAGTGGTACCCCTAGGAAAATCCGTAAAAATGCGTCGGACTCCGACGAAGCGAATTCTCGATGCGTTGTCACCGGCAAGCTTCCAGTAACTATTCCGATCGAGATTTCCCGAATTATTGGACTCGGATCCAAAATTTCACCACTTTTCGATTTTGGAGATTTTCCCTAGTGGTACCCCTAGGAAAATCCGTAAAAATTCTTCGGATTCCGACGAAGCCAATTCTCGAAGCGTTGTGACCGGCAAGCTTCCAGTAGCTATTCCGATCGAGTTTTCCCGAATTATTGGACTCGGATCCAGAATTTCACCGCTTTTTACGATTTCTCGATTTTGGTGATTTTTCCTGGTGGTACCCCTAGGGAGATACGTAAAAATTCGTCGGATTCCTACGAAGCCAATTCTCGATGCGTTGTGACCGGCAAGCTTACAGTAGCTATTCCGATCAAGTTTTCCCGAATTATTGGACTCGGATCCAAAATTTCACAACTTTTTACGATTTCTCGATTTTGGTGATTTTCCCTAGTGGTGCCCCTAGGGAAATCCGTAAAAATGCGTCGGATTCCGACGAAGCGAATTCTCGATGCGTTGTGACCGGCAAGCTTCCAGTAGCTATTCCGATCGATATTTCCCGAATTATTGGACTCGGATCCAAAATTTCACCACTTTTCGATTTTGGAGATTTTCCCTAGTGGTACCCCTAGGAAAATCCGTAAAAATTCGTCGGATTCCGATGAAGCCAATTCTCGATGCGTTGTGACCGGCAAGCTTCCAGTAGCTATTCCGATCGAGTTTTCCCGAATTATTGGATCGGATCCCAAATTTCAACACTTTTTACGATTTCTCGATTTTGGTGATTTTCCCTAGTGGTACCCCTAGGGAAATCCGTAAAAATTCGTCGGATTCCGACGAACCCAATTCTCGATGCGTTGTGACCGGCAGGCTTCCAGTAGCTATTCCGATCGAGTTTTCCCGAATTATTGGACACGGATCCAAAATATCACGATTTCTCGATTTTGGTGATTTTTCCTAGTGGTACCCCTAGGGAAGTCCGTAAAAATTCGTCGGATTCCGACGAAGCCAATTCTCGATGCGTTGTGACCGGCAAGCTTCCAGTAGTTATTCCGATCGAGTTTTCCCGAATTATTGGACTCGGATCCAAAATTTCACCACTTTTTACGATTTCTCGATTTTGTTGATTTTCCCTAGTGGTACCCCTATGGAAATCCGTAAAAATTCATCGGATTCCGACGAAGCCAATTCTCAATGCGTTGTGACCGGCAAGCTTCCAGTAGCTATGCCGATCGAGTTTTCCCGAATTATTGGACTCGGATCAAAAATTTCACCACTTTTCGATTTTGGTGATTTTCCCTAGTGGTACCCCTAGGAAAATCCGTAAAAATTCGTCGGATTCCGACGAAGCCAATTCTCGATGCGTTGTGACCGGCAAGCTTCCAGTAGCTATTCCGATCGAGTTTTCCCGAATTATTGGACTCGGATCCAAAATTTCACCACTTTTCGATTTTGGTGATTTTCCCTAGTGGTACCCCTAGGGAAATCCGTAAAAATTCGTCGGATTCCGACGAAGCCAATTCTCGATGCGTTGTGACCGGCAAGCTTCCAGTAGTTATTCCGATCGAGTTTTACCGAATCATTGGACTCGGATCCAAAATTTCACCACTTTTTACGATTTCTCGATTTTGGTGATTTTCCCTAGTGGTTCCCCTATGGAAATCCGTAAAAATTCGTCGGATTTCGACGAAGCCAATTCTCGATGCGTTGTGACCGGTAAGCTTCCAGTAGCTATTCCGATCGAGTTTTCCCGAATTATTGGACTCGAATCCAGAATTTCACCACTTTTTACGATTTCTCGATTTTGGTTATTTTCCCTAGTGGTACCCCTAGGGAAATCCGTAAAAATTCGTCGGATTCCTACGAAGCCAATTCTCGATGCGTTGTGACCGGCAAGCTTACAGTAGCTATTCCGATCGAGTTTTCCCGAATTATTGGACTCGGATCCAAAATTTCACCACTTTTTACGATTTCTCGATTTTGGTGATTTTTCCTAGTGGTACCCCTAGGGAAATCCGTAAAAATGCGTCGGACTCCGACGAAGCGAATTATCGATGCGTTGTGACCGGCAAGCTTCCAATAACTATTCCGATCGAGATTTCCCGAATTATTGGACTCGGATCCAAAATTTCACCACTTTTTTACGATTTCTCGATTTTGGTGATTTTCCCTAGTGGTACCCCTAGGGAAATCCGTAAAAATGCGTCGGACTCCGACGAAGCGAATTATCGATGCGTTGTGACCGGCAAGCTTCCAATAACTATTCCGATCGAGATTTCCCGAATTATTGGACTCGGATCCAAAATTTCACCACTTTTCGATTTTGGAGATTTTCCCTAGTGGTACCCCTAGGAAAATCCGTAAAAATTCGTCGGATTCCGACGAAGCCAATTCTCGAAGCGTTGTGACCGGCAAGCTTCCAGTAGCTATTCCGATCGAGTTTTCCCGAATTATTGGACTCGGATCCAGAATTTCTCCACTTTTTACGATTTCCCGATTTTGGTGATTTTCCCTGGTGGTACCCCTAGGGAGATACGTAAAAATTCGTCGGATTCCTACGAAGCCAATTCTCGATGCGTTGTGACCGGCAAGCTTACAGTAGCTATTCCGATCAAGTTTTCCCGAATTATTGGACTCGGATCCAAAATTTCACAACTTTTTACGATTTCTCGATTTTGGTGATTTTCCCTAGTGGTACCCCTAGGGAAATCCGTAAAAATGCGTCGGATTCCGACGAAGCGAATTCTCGATGCGTTGTGACCGGCAAGCTTCCAGTAGCTATTCCGATCGATATTTCCCGAATTATTGGACTCGGATCCAAAATTTCACCACTTTTCGATTTTGGAGATTTTCCCTAGTGGTACCCCTAGGAAAATCCGTAAAAATTCGTCGGATTCCGACGAAGCCAATTCTCGATGCGTTGTGACCGGCAAGCTTCCAGTAGCTATTCCGATCGAGTTTTCCCGAATTATTGGACTCGGATCCCAAATTTCAACACTTTTTACGATTTCTCGATTTTGGTGATTTTCCCTAGTGGTACCCCTAGGGAAATCCGTAAAAATTCGTCGGATTCCGACGAACCCAATTCTCGATGCGTTGTGACCGGCAGGCTTCCAGTAGCTATTCCGATCGAGTTTTCCGGAATTATTGGACACGGATCCAAAATATCACGATTTCTCGATTTTGGTGATTTTTCCTAGTGGTACCCCTAGGGAAGTCCGTAAAAATTCGTCGGATTCCGACGAAGCCAATTCTCAATGCGTTGTGACCGGCAAGCTTCCAGTAGTTATTCCGATCGAGTTTTCCCGAATTATTGGACTCGGATCCAAAATTTCACCACTTTTTACGATTTCTCGATTTTGGTGATTTTCCCTAGTGGTACCCCTATGGAAATCCGTAAAAATTCGTCGGATTTCGACGAAGCCAATTCTCGATACGTTGTAACCGGCAAGCTTCCAGTAGCTATACCGATCGAGTTTTCCCGAATTATTGGACTCGGATAAAAAATTTTACCACTTTTCGATTTTGGTGATTTTCCCTAGTGGTACCCCTAGGAAAATCCGTAAAACTTCGTCGGATTCCGACGAAGCCAATTCTCGATGCGTTGTGACCGGCAAGCTTCCATTAGCTATTCCGATCGAGTTTTCCCGAATTATTGGAGTCGGATCCAAAATTTCACCACTTTTTATGATTTCTCGATTTTGGTGATTTTTGCTAGTAGTACCCCAAGGAAAATCCGTAAAAATTCGTCGGATTTCGACGAAGCCAATTCTCGATGCGTTGTGGCCGGCAAGCTTCCAGCAGCTATTCCGATCGAGTTTTCCCGAATTATTGGACTCGAATCCAGAATTTCACCACTTTTTACGATTTCTCGATTTTGGTGATTTTTCCTAGTGGTACCCCTAGGGAAATCCGTAAAAATTCGTCGGATTCCTACGAAGCCAATTCTCGATGCGTTGTGACCAGAAAGCTTACAGTAGCTATTCCGATCGAGTTTTCCCGAATTATTGGACTCGGATCCAAAATTTCACCACTTTTTACGATTTCTCGATTTTGGTGATTTTCCCTAGTGGTACACCTTGGGAAATCCATAAAAATTCGTCGGATTCTGACGAACTCAATTCTCGATGCGTTGTGACCGGCAGGCTTCCAGTAGCTATTCCGATCGAGTTTTCCCAAATTATTTGACACGGATCCAAAATTTCACGATTTCTCGATTTGACGATTTTTCCTAGTGGTACCCCTAGGGAAGTCCGTAAAAATTCGTCGGATTCCGACGAAGCCAATTCTCGATACGTTGTGACCGGCAAGCTTCCAGTAGTTATTCCGATCGAGTTTTCCCGAATTATTGGACTCGGATCCAAAATTTGACCACTTTTTACGATTTCTCGATTTTGGTGATTTTTCATAGTGGTACCCCTATGGAAATCCGTAAAAATTCGTTGGATTTCGACGAAGCCAATTCTCAATGCGTTGTGACCGGCAAGCTTCCAGTAGCTATTCCTATCGAGTTTTCCCGAATTATTGGACTCGGATCCAAAATTTCACCACTTTTCGATTTTGGAGATTTTCCCTAGTGGTACCCCTAGGAAAATCCGTAAAAATTCGTCGGATTCCGAGGAAGCTAATTCTCGATGCGTTGTGACCGGCAAGCTTCCAGTAGCTATTCCGATCGAGTTTTTCCGAATTATTGGACTCGGATCCAGAATTTCACCACTTTTTACGATTTCTCGATTTTGGTGATTTTCCCTAGTGGTACCCCTTGGGAAATACGTAAAAATTCGTCGGATTCCTACGAAGCCAATTCTCGATGCGTTGTGACCGGCAAGCTTACAGTAGCTATTCCGATCGAATTTTCCCGAATTATTGGACTCGGATCCAAAATTTCACCACTTTTTGCGATTTCTCGATTTTGGTGATTTTCCCTAGTGGTACCCCTAGGGAAATCCGTAAAAATGCGTCGGATTCCGACGAAGCGAATTCTCGATGCGTTGTGACCGGCAAGCTTCCAGTAGCTATTCCGATCGAGATTTCCCGATTTATTGGAGTCGGATCCAAAATTTCACCACTTTTTATGATTTCTCGATTTTGGTGATTTTCGCTAGTGGTACCCCAAGGAAAATCCGTAAAAATTCGTCGGATTTCGACGAAGCCAATTCTCGATGCGTTGTGACCGGCAAGCTTCCAGTAGCTATTCCGATCGAGTTTTCCCGAATTATTGGACTCGAATCCAGAATTTCACCTCTTTTTACGATTTCTGATTTTGGTGATTTTCACTAGTGGTACCCCTAGGAAAATCCGTAAAAATTCGTCGGATTCCGACGAAGCCAATTCTCGATGCGTTGTGACCGGCAAGCTTACAGTAGCTATTCCGATCGAGTTTTCCCGAATTATTGGCCTCGGATCCAAAATTTCACCACTTTTTACGATTTCTCGATTTTGGTGATTTTCCCTAGTGGTACCCCTAGGGAAATCCGTAAAAATGCGTCGGACTCCGACGAAGCGATTTCTCGATGCGTTGTGACCGGCAAGCTTCTAGTAACTATTCCGATCGAGATTTCCCGAATTATTGGACTCGGATCCAAAATTTCACCACTTTTCGATTTTGGAGATTTTCCCTAGTGGTACCCCTAGGAAAATCCGTAAAAATTCGTCGGATTCCGACGAAACCAATTCTCGATGCGTTGTGACCGGCAAGCTTCCAGTAGCTATTCCGATCGAGTTTTCCCGAATTATTGGACTCGGATCCCAAATTTCAACACTTTTTACGATTTCTCGATTTTGGAGATTTTCCCTAGTGGTACCCCTAGGGAAGTCCGTAAAAATTCGTCGGATTCCTACGAAGCCAATTCTCGATGCGTTGTGACCGGCAAGCTTACAGTAGCTATTCCGATCAAGTTTTCCCGAATTATTGGACTCGGATCCAAAATTTCACAACTTTTTACGATTTCTCGATTTTGGTGATTTTCCCTAGTGGTACCCCTAGGGAAATCCGTAAAAATGCGTCGGATTCCGACGAAGCGAATTCTCGATGCGTTGTGACCGGCAAGCTTCCAGTAGCTATTCCGATCGATATTTCCCGAATTATTGGACTCGGATCCAAAATTTAACCACTTTTCGATTTTGGAGATTTTCCCTAGTGGTACCCATAGGAAAATCCGTAAAAATTCGTCGGATTCCGACGAAGCCAATTCTCGATGCGTTGTGACCGGCAAGCTTCCAGTAGCTATTCCGATCGAGTTTTCCCGAATTATTGGACTCGGATCCCAAATTTCAACACTTTTTACGATTTCTCGATTTTGGTGATTTTCCCTAGTGGTACCCCTAGGGAAATCCGTAAAAATTCGTCGGATTCCGACGAACCCAATTCTCGATGCGTTGTGACCGGCAGGCTTCCAGTAGCTATTCCGATCGAGTTTTCCCGAATTATTGGACACGGATCCAAAATTTCACCACCTTTTATGATTTCTCGATTTTGGTGATTTTCGCTAGTAGTACCCCAAGGAAAATCCGTAAAAATTCGTCGGATTCCGACGAACCCAATTCTCGATGCGTTGTGACCGGCAAGCTTCCAGTAGCTATTCCGATCGAGTTTTCCCGAATTATTGGACTCGGATCCCAAATTTCAACACTTTTTACGATTTCTCGATTTTGGTGATTTTCCCTAGTGGTACCCCTAGGGAAGTCCGTAAAAATTCGTCGGATTCCGACGAAGCCAATTCTCGATGCGTTGTGACCGGCAAGCTTCCAGTAGTTATTCCGATCGAGTTTTCCCGAATTATTGGAGTCGGATCCAAAATTTCACCACTTTTTATGATTTCTCGATTTTGGTGATTTTCGCTAGTAGTACCCCAAGGAAAATCCGTAAAAATTCGTCGGATTTCGACGAAGCCAATTCTCGATGCGTTGTGACCGGCAAGCTTCCAGTAGCTATTCCGATCGAGTTTTCCCGAATTATTGGACTCGAATCCAGAATTTTACCACTTTTTACGATTTCTCGATTTTGGTGATTTTTCCTAGTGGTACCCCTAGGGAAATCCGTAAAAATTCGTCGGATTCCTACGAAGCCAATTCTCTATGCGTTGTGACCGGCAAGCTTACAGTAGCTATTCCGATCGAGTTTTCCCGAATTATTGGACTCGGATCCAAAATTTCACCACTTTTTACGATTTCTCGATTTTGGTGATTTTCCCTAGTGGTACCCCTATGGAAATCCGTAAAAATTCGTCGGATTCCGACGAAGCCAATTCTCGTTGCGTTGTGACCGGCATGCTTCCAGTAGCTATTCCCATCGAGTTTTCCCGAATTATTGGACTCGGATCCAAAATTTCACCACTTTTTACGATTTCTCGATTTTGGTGATTTTCCCTAGTGGTACCCCTAGAGAAATAAGTAAAAATTCGTCGGATTCTGACGAAGCCAATTCTCGATGCGTTGTGACCGGCAAGCTTCCAGTAGCTATTCCCGAATTATTGGACTCGGATCCAAAATTTCACCACATTTCGATTTTGGTGATTTTCCCTAGTGGTACCCCTAGGAAAATCCGTAAAAATTCGTCGGATTCCGAGGAAGCTAATTCTCGATGCGTTGTGACCGGCAAGCTTCCAGTAGCTATTCCGATCGAGTTTTTCCGAATTATTGGACTCGGATCCAGAATTTCACCACTTTTTACGATTTCTCGATTTTGGTGATTTTCCCTAGTGGTACCCCTAGGGAAATACGTAAAAATTCGTCGGATTCCTACGAAGCCAATTCTCGATGCGTTGTGACCGGCAAGCTTACAGTAGCTATTCCGATCGAATTTTCCCGAATTATTGGACTCGGATCCAAAATTTCACCACTTTTTGCGATTTCTCGATTTTGGTGATTTTCCCTAGTGGTACCCCTAGGGAAATCCGTAAAAATGCGTCGGATTCCGACGAAGCGAATTCTCGATGCGTTGTGACCGGCAAGCTTCCAGTAGCTATTCCGATCGAGATTTCCCGATTTATTGGAGTCGGATCCAAAATTTCACCACTTTTTATGATTTCTCGATTTTGGTGATTTTCGCTAGTGGTACCCCAAGGAAAATCCCGTAAAAATTCGTCGGATTTCGACGAAGCCAATTCTCGATGCGTTGTGACCCGGCAAGCTTCCAGTAGCTATTCCGATCGAGTTTTCCCGAATTATTGGACTCGAATCCAGAATTTCACCTCTTTTTACGATTTCTCGATTTTGGTGATTTTCACTAGTGGTACCCCTAGGAAAATCCGTAAAAATTCGTCGGATTCCGACGAAGCCAATTCTCGATGCGTTGTGACCGGCAAGCTTACAGTAGCTATTCCGATCGAGTTTTCCCGAATTATTGGCCTCGGATCCAAAATTTCACCACTTTTTACGATTTCTCGATTTTGGTGATTTTCCCTAGTGGTACCCCTAGGGAAATCCGTAAAAATGCGTCGGACTCCGACGAAGCGATTTCTCGATGAGTTGTGACCGGCAAGCTTCTAGTAACTATTCCGATCGAGATTTCCCGAATTATTGGACTCGGATCCAAAATTTCACCACTTTTCGATTTGGAGATTTTCCCTAGTGGTACCCCTAGGAAAATCCGTAAAAATTCGTCGGATTCCGACGAAAACCAATTCTCGATGCGTTGTGACCGGCAAGCTTCCAGTAGCTATTCCGATCGAGTTTTCCCGAATTATTGGACTCGGATCCCAAATTTCAACACTTTTTACGATTTCTCGATTTTGGTGATTTTCCCTAGTGGTACCCCTAGGGAAGTCCGTAAAAAATTCGTCGGATTCCTACGAAGCCAATTCTCGATGCGTTGTGACCGGCAAGCTTACAGTAGCTATTCCGATCAAGTTTTCCCGAATTATTGGACTCGGATCCAAAATTTCACAACTTTTTACGATTTCTCGATTTTGGTGATTTTCCCTAGTGGTACCCCTAGGGAAATCCGTAAAAAATGCGTCGGATTCCGACGAAGCGAATTCTCGATGCGTTGTGACCGGCAAGCTTCCAGTAGCTATTCCGATCGATATTTCCCGAATTATTGGACTCGGATCCAAAAATTTAACCACTTTTCGATTTTGGAGATTTTCCCTAGTGGTACCCCATAGGAAAATCCGTAAAAATTCGTCGGATTCCGACGAAGCCAATTCTCGATGCGTTGTGACCGGCAAGCTTCCAGTAGCTATTCCGATCGAGTTTTCCCGAATTATTGGACTCGGATCCCAAATTTCAACACTTTTTACGATTTCTCGATTTTGGTGATTTTCCCTAGTGGTACCCCTAGGGAAATCCGTAAAAATTCGTCGGATTCCGACGAACCCAATTCTCGATGCGTTGTGACCGGCAGGCTTCCAGTAGCTATTCCGATCGAGTTTTCCCGAATTATTGGACACGGATCCAAAATTTCACCACCTTTTATGATTTCTCGATTTTGGTGATTTTCGCTAGTAGTACCCCAAGGAAAATCCGTAAAAAATTCGTCGGATTCCGACGAACCCAATTCTCGATGCGTTGTGACCGGCAAGCTTCCAGTAGCTATTCCGATCGAGTTTTCCCGAATTATTGGACTCGGATCCCAAATTTCAACACTTTTTACGATTTCTCGATTTTGGTGATTTTCCCTAGTGGTACCCCTAGGGAAATCCGTAAAAATTCGTCGGATTCCGACGAACCCAATTCTCGATGCGTTGTGACCGGCAGGCTTCCAGTAGCTATTCCGATCGAGTTTTCCCGAATTATTGGACACGGATCCAAAATTTCACCACCTTTTATGATTTCTCGATTTTGGTGATTTTCGCTAGTAGTACCCCAAGGAAAATCCGTAAAAATTCGTCGGATTCCGACGAACCCAATTCTCGATGCGTTGTGACCGGCAAGCTTCCAGTAGCTATTCCGATCGAGTTTTCCCGAATTATTGGACTCGAATCCAGAATTTTACCACTTTTTACGATTTCTCGATTTTGGTGATTTTTCCTAGTGGTACCCCTAGGGAAATCCGTAAAAATTCGTCGGATTCCTACGAAGCCAATTCTCTATGCGTTGTGACCGGCAAGCTTACAGTAGCTATTCCGATCGAGTTTTCCCGAATTATTGGACTCGGATCCAAAATTTCACCACTTTTTACGATTTCTCGATTTTGGTGATTTTCCCTAGTGGTACCCCTATGGAAATCCGTAAAAATTCGTCGGATTCCGACGAAGCCAAATTCTCGTTGCGTTGTGACCGGCATGCTTCCAGTAGCTATTCCCATCGAGTTTTCCCGAATTATTGGACTCGGATCCAAAATTTCACCACTTTTTTACGATTTCTCGATTTTGGTGATTTTCCCTAGTGGTACCCCTAGAGAAATAAGTAAAAATTCGTCGGATTCTGACGAAGCCAATTCTCGATGCGTTGTGACCGGCAAGCTTCCAGTAGCTATTCCGATCGAGTTTTCCCGAATTATTGGACTCGGATCCAAAATTTCACCACTTTTCGATTTTGGTGATTTTCCCTAGTGGTACCCCTAGGAAAATCCGTAAAATATTTCGTCGGATTCCGATGAAACCAATTCTTGATGCGTTGTGACCGGCAAGCTTCCAGTAGCTATTCCTATCGACTTTTCCCGAATTATTGGACTGGGATCCAAAATTTCACCACTTTTCGATTTTGGTGATTTTTCCTAGTGGTACACCTAGGAAAATCCGTAAAAAATTTGTCGGATTCCGATGAAGCCAATTCCCGATGCGTTGTGACCGGCAAGCTTCCAGTAGCTATTCCGATCGAGTTTTCCCGAATCATTGGACTCGGATCCAAAATTTTACCACTTTTTTACGATTTCTCGATTTTGGTGATTTTCGCTAGTGGTACCCCTAGGGAAATCCGTAAAAATTCGTCGGATTCCGACGAACCCAATTCTCGATACGTTGTGACCGGCAGGCTTCCAGTAGCTATTCCGATCGAGTTTTCCCCGAATTATTGGACTCGGATCCAAAATTTCACCACTTTTTTACGATTTCCAGATTTTGGTGATTTTCCCTAGTGGTACCCCTAGGGAAATCCGTAAAAATTCGTCGGATTCCGACGAACCCAATTCTCGATACGTTGTGACCGGCAGGCTTCCAGTAGCTATTACAATCGAGTTTTCCGGAATTATTGGACTCGGATCCAAAATTTTGACCACTTTTTACGATTTCTCGATTTTGGTGATTTTCCCTAGTGGTACCCCTATGGAAATCCGTAAAAATTCGTCGGATTCCGACGAAGCCAATTCTCGATGTGTTGTGACCGGAAAGCTTCCAGTAGCTATTTCCCATCGAGTTTTCCCGAATTATTGGACTCGGATCCAAAATTTCACAACTTTTTACGATTTCTCGATTTTGGTGATTTTCCCTAGTGGTACCCCTAGGGAAATAAGTAAAAATTTATCGGATTTTGACGAAGCCAATTCTCGATGCGTTGTGACCGGCAAGATTCCAGTAGCTATTCCGATCGAGTTTTCCCGAATTATTGGACTCGGATCCAAAATTTCACCACTTTTTACGATTTCTCGATTTTGGCGATTTTCCCTAGAGGTACCCCTAGGGAAATCCGTAAAAATTCGTCGGATTCCGACGAAACTCAATTCTCGATACGTTGTGACCGGCAGGCTTACAGTAGCTATTCCGATCGAGTTTTGCCGAATTATTGGACTCGGATCAAAAATTTCACCACTTTTTACGATTTCTCGATTTTGGTGATTTTCCCTAGTGGTACCCCTAGGGAAATCCGTAAAAATTCGTCGGATTCCGACGAAGCCAATTCTCAATGCGTTGTGACCGGCAAGCTTCCAGTAGCTATGCCGATCGAGTTTTCCTGAATTATTGGACTCGGATTAAAAATTTCACCACTTTTCGATTTTGGTGATTTTCCCTAGTGGTACCCCTAGGAAAATCCGTAAAAATTCGTCGGATTCCGACGAAGCCAATTCTCGATGCGTTGTGACCGGCAAGCTTCCAGTAGCTTTTCCGATCGAGTTTTCCCGAATTATTGGACTCTGATCCAAAATTTTCACCACTTTTCGATTTTGGTGATTTTCCCTAGTGGTACCCCTAGGAAAATCCGTAAAAAATTCGTCGGATTCCGACGAAACCAATTTTCGATGCGTTGCGACCGGCAAGCTTCCAGTAGCTATTCCGATCGAGTTTTCCCTAATTATTGGACTCGGATCTGAAATTTCACCACTTTTCGATTTTGGTGATTTTCCCTAGTGGTACCCGTAGGAAAATCCGTAAAAATTCGTCGTATTCCGACGAAGCCAATTCTCGATGCGTTGTGACCGGCAAGCTTCCAGTAGCTATTCCGATCGAGTTTTCCCGAATTATTGGACTCGGATCCAAAATTTCACCACTTTTTACGATTTCTCGATTTTAGTGATTTTCCCTAGTGGTACCCCTAGGGAAATCCGTAAAAATTCATCGGATTCCGACGAACCCAATTCTCGATGTATAATGACCGGCAGGCTTAAGTAGCTATTGCGATCGAATTTTCCCGAATTATTGGACTCGGATCCAAAATTTCACGATTTCTCGATTTTTGTGATTTTTCCTAGTGGTACCCCTAGGGTAGTCCGTAAAAATTCGTCGGATTCCGACGAAGCCAATTCTCGATACGTTGTGACCTGCAAGCTTCCAGTAGTTATTCCGATCGAGTTTTGCCGAATTATTGGACTCGGATCCAAAATTTGACCACTTTTTACGATTTCTCGATTTTGGTGATTTTCCTAGTGGTACCCCTAGGGAAATCCGTAAAAATTCGTCGGATTCCTACGAAGCCAATTATCGATGCGCTGTGACCGGCAAGCTTCCAGTAGCTATTCCGATCGAGTTTTTCCGAATTATTGGACTCGGATCCAAAATTTCACCACTTTTTGATTTTGGTGATTTTCCCTAGTGGTACCCCTAGGAAAATCCGTAAAAATTCGTCGGATTCTGACGAAGCCAATTCTCGATGCGTTGTGACCGGCAAGCTTCCAGTAGCTATTCCGATCGAGTTTTCCCTAATTATTGGACTCGGATCCAAAATTTCACCACTTTTTACGATTTCTTGATTTTGGTGATTTTCCCTAGTGGTACCCCTAGGGAAATACGTAAAAATTCGTCGGATTCCGACGTAGCTAATTCTCGATGCGTTGTGACCGGCAAGCTTCCAGTAGCTATTCCGATCCAGTTTTCCAGAAATATTGGACTCGGATCCAAAATTTCACCACTTTTCGATTTTGGTGATTTTCCCTAGTGATACCCCTAGGAAAATCCGTAAAAATTCGTCGGATTCCGACGAAGCCAATTCTCGATGCGTATTGACCGGCAAGCTTTCAGTAGCTATTCCGATCGAGTTTTTCCGAATTATTGGATTCGGATCCAAAATTTCACCACTTTTTACTATTTCTCGATTTTCGTGATTTTTCCTAGTGGTACCCCTAAGGAAATACGTAAAAATTCGTCGGATTCAAACGTAGCCAATTCTCGATGCGTTGTGACCGGCAAGCTTTCAGTAGCTATTCCGATCGAGTTTTCCAGAAATATTGGACTCGGATCCAAAATTTAACCACTTTCGATTTGGTGATTTTCCCTAGTGGTACCTCTAGGAAAATTCGTAAAAATTCGTCGGATTCCGACGAAGCCAATTCTCGATACGTATTGACCGGCAAGCTTTCAGTAGCTATTCCGATCGAGTTTTCCCGAATTATTGGATTCGGATCCAAAATTTCTCCACTTTTTACGATTTCTCGATTTTGGTGATTTTCACTAGTGGTACCCCTAGGAAAATCCGTAAAAATTCGTCGGATTCCGACGAAGCCAATTCTCGATGCGTATTGACCGGCAAGCTTTCAGTAGCTATTCCGATCGAGTTTTCCCGAATTATTGGACTCGGATCCAAAATTTCACCACTTTTTACGATTTCTCGATTTTGGTGATTTTCCCTAGTGGTACCCCTAGGGAAATCCGTAAAAATTTGTCGGATTTCGACGAAGCCAATTCTCGATGCGTTGTGACCGGCAAGCTTCCAGTAGCTATTCCGATCGAGTTTTCCTAAATTATTGGACTCAGATCCAAAATTTCACCACTTTTCGATTTTGGTGATTTTCCCTAGTGGTACCCCTAGGAAAATCCGTAAAAATTCGTCGGATTCCGACGAAGCCAATTCTCGATGCGTTGTGACCGGCAAGATTCCAGTAGCTATTCCGATCGAGTTTTCCCGAATTATTGGACTCGGATCCAAAATTTCACCATTTTTTACTATTTTTCGATTTTGGTGATTTTCCCTAGTGGTACCTCTAAGGAAATTCGTAAAAATTCGTCGGATTCCGATGAACCCAATTCTCGATACGTTGTGACCGGCAGGCTTCCAGTAGCTATTCCGATCGAGTTTTCCCGAATTATTGGACTCGAATCCAAAATTTCACCACTTTTTACGATTTCTCGATTTTGGTGATTTTTCCTTGTGGTACCCCTAGGGAAATCCGTAAAAATTCGTCGGATTCCGACGAAGCCAATTCTCGATGCGTTGTGACCGGCAAGCATCTAGTAGCTATTCCGATCGAGTTTTCCCGAATTATTGGACTTGGATCCAAAATTTTATCACTTTTCGATTTTTGTGATTTTCCCTAGTGGTACCCCTAGGAAAATCCGTAAAAATTCGTCGGATTCCGACGAAACCAATTCTCGATGCGTTGTGACCGGCAAGCTTCCAGTAGCTATTCCGATGGCGTTTTCCCGAATTATTGGACTCGGATCAGAAATTTCACCACTTTTCGATTTTGGTGATTTTCCCTAGTGGTACCCCTAGGAAAATCCGTAAAAATTCGTCGGATTCCGACGAAGCCAATTCTCGATGCGTTGTGACCGGCAAGCATCAAGTAGCTATTCCGATCGATTTTTCCCGAATTATTGGAGTCGGATCCAAAATTTCACCACTTTTCGATTTTGGTGATTTTTCCTAGTGGTACCCCTAGGAAAATCCGTAAAAATTCGTCGGATTCCGACGAAGCCAATTCTCGATGCGTTTTGATCGGCAAGCTTCTAGTAGCTATTCCGATCGAGTTTTCCCGAATTATTGGACTCGGATCAGAAATTTCACCACTTTTTACTTTTGGTGATTTTCCCTAGTGGTACCCCTAGGAAAATCCGTAAAAATTCGTCGGATTTCGACGAAGCCAATTCTCGATGCGTATTGACCGGCAAGCTTTCAGTAGCTATTCCGATCGAGTTTTCCCGAATTATTGGACTCGAATCAGAAATTTCACCACTTTTCGATTTTGGTGATTTTCCCTAGTGGTACCCCTAGGAAAATTCGTAAAAATTCGTCGGATTCCGTCGAAGCCAATTCTCGATGCGTTGTGACCGGCAAGCTTCCTGTAGCTATTCCGATCGAGTTTTCCCGAATTATTGGACTCGGATCCAAAATTTCACCACTTTTTACGATTTCTCGATTTTGGTGATTTTCCCTAGTGGTACCCCTAAAGAAATACGTAAAAATTCGTCGGATTCCAACGTAGCCAATTCTCGATGCGTTGTGACCGGCAAGCTTTCAGTAGCTATTCCGATCGAGTTTTCCAGAAATATTGGACTCGGATCCAAAATTTCACCACTTTTCGATTTTGGTGATTTTCCCTAGTGGTACCACTAGGAAAATCCGTAAAAATTCGTCGGATTCTGACGAAGCTAATTCTCGAAGCGTTGTGACCGGCAAGCTTCCAGTAGCTATTCCGATCGAGTTTTCCCGAATTATTGGACTCGGATCAAAAATTTCACAACTTTTCGATTTTGGTGATTTTCCCTAGTGGTACCACTAGGAAAATCCGTAAAAATTTGTCGGATTCCAACGAAGAAAATTCTCGATGCGTTGTGACCGGCAAGCTTCCAGTAGCTATTCTGATCGAGTTTTCCCGAATTATTGGACTCGGATCAAAAATTTCACCACTTTTCGATTTTGGTGATTTTCCCTAGTTGTACCCCTAGGAAAATCCGTAAAAATTCGTCGGATTTCGACGAAACCAATTCTAGATGCGTTGTGACCGGCAAGCTTCCAGTAGCTATTCCGATCGAGTTTTCCCGAATTATTGGACTCGGATCCAAAATTTCACCACTTTTTACGATTTCTCGATTTTGGTGATTTTCCCTAGTGGTACCCCAGGGGAAATCCGTAAAAATTTGTCGGATTCCGATGAAGCCAATTCTTGATGCGTTGTGACGGGCAAGCTTCCAGTAGCTATTCCGATCGAGTTTTTCCAAATTATTGGACTCGGATCAAAAATTTCACGATTTCTCGATTTTGGTGATTTTCCCTAGTGGTACCCCTAGGAAAATGCGTAAAAATTTGTCGGATTAAGACGAAGCCAATTCTCGATGCGTTGTGACCGGCTAGCTTCCAGTAGCTATTCCGATCGAGTTTTCCCGAATTATTGGAATCGGATTCAAAATTTCACCACTTTTTACGATTTCTCGATTTTGGTAATTTTTCCTAGTGGTACCCCTAGGGAAATCCGTAAAAATTCGTCGGATTCTGACGAAACCAATTCTCGATGCGTTGTGACCGGCAAGCTTCCAGTAGCTATTCCGATCGAGTTTTCCCGAATTATTGGACTCGGATCAAAAATTTCACCACTTTTCGATTTTGGTGATTTTCCCCAGTGGTACCCCTAGGGAAATCCGTAAAAATTCGTCAGATTCCGACGAAGCCAATTCTCGATGCGTTGTGACCGACAAGCTTCCAGTAGCTATTACTATCGAGTTTTCACGAATTATTGGACTCGCATCAAAAATTTCACCACTTTTCGATTTTGGTCATTTTCCCTAGTGGTACCCCTTGGAAAATCAGTAAAAATTCGTCGGATTCCGACGAAGCCAATTATCGATGCGTTGTGACTGGCAAGTTCCAGTAGCTATTCTGATCGAGTTTTCCCGAATTATTGGACTCGGATCCAAAATTTCACGACTTTTTATGATTTCACCACTTTTCGATTTTGGTCATTTTCCCTAGTGGTACCCCTTGGAAAATCTGTAAAAATTCGTCGGATTCCGACGAAACCAATTCTCGATGCGTTGTGACCGGCAAGCTTCCAGTAGCTATTCCGATCGAGTTTTTCCGAATTATTGGACTCGTATCCAAAATTTCACCACTTTTTATGATTTCTCGATTTTGGTGATTTTCCCTAGTGGTACCCCTAGGGATATCCGTAAAAATTCGTCGGATTCCGACGAAGTCAATTCTCGATGCGTTGTGACCGGCAAGCTTCCAGTATCTATTCAGATCGAGTTTTCTCGAATTATTGGACTCGAATCAAAAATTTCACCACTTTTCGATTTTGGTGATTTTCCCTAGTGGTACCCCTAGGGAAATCCGTAAAAATTCGTCGGATTTCGACGAAGCCAATTCTCGATGCGTTGTGACCGGCAAGATTCCAGTAGCTATTCCGATCGAGTTTTCCCGAATTATTGGACTCGGATCCAAAATTTCACCACTTTTTATGATTTCTCGATTTTGGTGATTTTCCCTAGTGTAACCCTAGGAAAATCCGTAAAAATTCGTCGGATTCCGACGAAATCAATTCTCGATGCGTTGTGACCGGCAAGCTTCCAGTAGCTATTCCGATCGAGTTTTCTCGAATTATTGGACTCGGATCAAAAATTTCATCACTTTTCGATTTTGGTGATTTTCCCTAGTGGTACCCCTAGGGAAATTCGTAAAAATTCGTCGGATTTCGACGAAACCTATTCTCGATTCGTTGTGACCGGCAAGCTTCCAGTAGCTATTCCGATCGAGTTTTCCCAAATTATTGAACTCGGATCAAAAATTTCACGATTTCTCGATTTTGGTGATTTTCCCTAGTGGTACCCCTAGGGAAATCCGTAAAAATTCGTCGGATTCCGACGAAGCCAATTCTCGATGCGTTGTGACCGGCAAGCTTCCAGTAGCTATTCCAATCTAGTTTTCCCGAATTATTGGACTCGGATCAAAGATTTCACCACTTTTTACAATTTCTCGATTTTGGTGATTTTTCCTAGTGGTACCCCTAGGGAAATCCGTAAAAATTCGTCGGATTCCGACGAAGCCAATTCTCGATGCATTGTGACCGGCAAGCTTCCAGTAGCTATTCCGATCGAGTTTTCCCGAATTATTGGACTCGGATCCAAAATTTCACCACTTTTTATGATTTCTCGATTTTGGTGATTTTCCCAAGTGGTACCCCTAGGGAAATCCGTAAAAATTCGTCGGATTCCGACGAAGCCAATTATCGATGCGTTGTGACCGGCAAGCTTCCAGTAGCTATTCCAATCAAGTTTTCCCGAATTATTGGACTCAGATCAAAAATTTCACCACTTTTTACGATTTCTCGATTTTGGTGATTTTTCCTAGTGGTACCCCTAGGGAAATCCGTAAAAATTCGTCGGATTCCGATGAAACCAATTCTCGATGCGTTGTGACCGGCAAGCTTCCAGTAGCTATTCCGATCGAGTTTTCCCAAATTATTGAACTCGGATCAAAAATTTCACGTTTTCTCGATTTTGGTGATTTTCCCTAGTGGTACCCTTAGGGAAATCCGTAAAAATTCGTCGGATTTCGACGAAGCCAATTCTCGATGCGTTGTGACCGGCAAGTTTCCAGTAGCTATTCCGATCGAGTTTTCCCTAATTATTGGACTCGGATCCAAAATTTCACCACTTTTTATGATTTCTCGATTTTGGTGATTTTCCCTAGTGGTACCCCTAGGGATATCCGTAAAAATTCGTCGGATTCCGACGAAGTCAATTCTCGATGCGTTGTGACCGGCAAGCTTCCAGTAGCTATTCAGATCGAGTTTTCCCAAATTATTGGACTCGGATCAAAAATTTCACCACTTTTCGATTTTGGTGATTTTCCCTAGTGGTACCCCTAGGGAAATCCGTAAAAATTCGTCGGATTCTGACGAAACCAATTCTCAATGCGTTGTGACCGGCAAGCTTCCAGTAGCAATTCCGATCGAGTTTTACCGACTTATTGGACTCGGATCCAAAATTTCACCACTTTTCGATTTTGGTGATTTTCCCTAGTGGTACCCCTAGGGAAATTCGTAAAAATTCGTCGGATTCCGATGAAACCAATTCTCGATTCCTTGTGACCGGCAAGCTTCCAGTAGCTATTCCGATCGAGTTTTCCCAAATTATTGAACTCGGATCAAAAATTTCACCACTTTTTACGATTTCTCGATTTTGGTGATTTTCCCTAGTGGTACCCCTAGGGAAATCCGTAAAAATTCGTCGGATTCCGACGAAGCCAATTCTCGATTCGTTGTGACCGGCAAGCTTCCAGTAGCTATTCCAATCGAGTTTTTCCGAATTATTGGACTCGGATCAAAAATTTCACGTTTTCTCGATTTTGGTGATTTTCCCTAGTGGTACCCCTAGGGAAATCCGTAAAAATTCGTCGGATTTCGACGAAGCCAATTCTCGATGCGTTGTGACCGGCAAGCTTCCAGTAGCTATTCCGATCGAGTTTTCCCGAATTATTGGACTCGGATCCAAAATTTCACCACTATTTATGATTTCTCGATTTTGGTGATTTTCCCTAGTGGTACCCCTAGGGATATCCGTAAAAATTCGTCGGATTCCGACGAAGTCAATTCTCGATGCGTTGTGACCGGCAAGCTTCCAGTAGCTATTCCGATCGAGTTTTCCCAAATTATTGAACTCGGATCAAAAATTTCACGATTTCTCGATTTTGGTGATTTTCCCTAGTGGTACCCCTAGGGAAATCCGTAAAAATTCGTCGGATTCCGACGAAGCCAATTCTCGATGCGTTGTGACCGGCAAGCTTCCAGTAGCTATTCCGATCGAGTTTTCCCAAATTATTGAACTCGGATCAAAAATTTCACGATTTCTCGATTTTGGTGATTTTCCCTAGTGGTACCTATAGGGAATTCCGTAAAAATTTGTCGGATTCCGACGAAGCCAATTCTCGATGCGTTGTGACCGGCAAGCTTCCAGTAGCTATTCCAATCGAGTTTTTCCGAATTATTGGACTCGGATCAAAAATTTCACGTTTTCTCGATTTTGGTGATTTTCCCTAGTGGTACCCCTAGGGAAATCCGTAAAAATTCGTCGGATTTCGACGAAGCCAATTCTCGATGCGTTGTGACCGGCAAGCTTCCAGTAGCTATTCCGATCGAGTTTTCCCGAATTATTGGACTCGGATCCAAAATTTCACCACTTTTTATGATTTCTCGATTTTGGTGATTTTCCCTAGTGGTACCCCTAGGGATATCCGTAAAAATTCGTCGGATTCGGACGAAGTCAATTCTCGATGCATTGTGACCGGCAAGCTTCCAGTATCTATTCAGATCGAGTTTTCCCGAATTATTGGTCTCGGATCAAAAATTTCACCACTTTTCGATTTTGGTGATTTTCCCTAGGGGTACCCCTAGGGAAATCCGTAAAAATTCGTCGGATTCCGACGAAACCAATTCTCGATGCGTTGTGACCGGCAAGCATCCAGTAGCTATTCCGATCGAGTTTTACCGACTTATTGGACTCGGATCCAAAATTTCACCACTTTTCGATTTTGGTGATTTTCCCTAGTGGTACCCCTAGGGAAATTCGTAAAAATTCGTCGGATTCCGACGAAACCAATTCTCGATTCGTTGTGACCGGCAAGCTTCCAGTAGTTATTCCGATCGAGTTTTCCCGAATTATTGGACTGGGATCCAAAATTTCACTACTTTTTACGATTTCGCGATTTTGGTGATTTTTCCGAGTGGTACTCCTAGGGAAATCTGTAAAAATTCGTCGGATTCCGTCGAATCCAATTCTCGATGCGTTGTGACCCGCAAGCTTCCAGTAGCTATTCCGATCGAGTTTTCCCGAATTATTGGACTCGGATCCAAAATTTCACCACTTTTCGATTTTGGTGATTTTCCCTAGTGGTACCCCCAGGAAAATCCGTAAAAAGTCGTCGGATTCCGACGAAGCCAATTCTCGATGCGTTGTGACCGGCAAGCTTCCAGTAGCTATTCCGTTTGAGTTTCCCGAATTATTGGACTCGGATCAGAAATTTCACCACTTTTTACGATTTCTCGATTTTGGTTATTTTCCCTAGTGGTACCCCTAGGGATATTCGTAAAAATTCGTCGGATTCCGACGAAGTCAATTCTCGATGCGTTGTGACCGGCAAGCTTCCAGTAGCTATTCCGATCGAGTTTTCCCGAATTATTGGACTCGGATCAAAAATTTCACCACTTTTCGATTTTGGTGATTTTCCCCAGTGGTAACCCTAGGGAAATCCGTAAAAATTCGTCGGATTCTGACGAAATCAATTCTCGATGCGTTGTGACCGGCAAGCTTCCAGTAGCTATTCCGATCGAGTTTTCCCGAATTATTGGGCTCGGATCCAAAATTTCACCACTTTTTATGATTTCTCGATTTTGGTGATTTTCCCTAGTGGTACCCCTAGGAAAATCCGTAAATATTCGTCGGATTCCGACGAAGTTAATTCTCGATGCGTTGTGACCGGCAAGCTTCCAGTAGATATTCGGATCGAGTTTTCCCGAATTATTGGACTCGGATCAAAAATTTCACCACTTTTCGATTTTGGTGATTTTCCCTAGTGGTACCCCTAGGGAAATCCGTAAAAATTCGTCGGATTCTGACGAAACCAATTCTCGATGCGTTGTGACCGGCAAGCTTCCAGTAGCTATTCCGATCGAGTTTTACTGACTTATTGGACTCGGATCCAAAATTTCACCACTTTTCGATTTTGGTGATTTTCCCTAGTGGTACCCCTAGGGAAATTCGTAAAAATTCGTCGGATTCCGACGAAACCAATTCTCGATTTGTTGTGACCGGCAAGCTTCCAGTAGCTATTCCGATTGAGTTTTCCCAAATTATTGAACTCGGATCAAAAATTTCACGATTTCTCGATTTTGGTGATTTTCCCTAGTGGTACCCCTAGGGAAATCCATAGAAATTCGTCGGATTCCGACGAAGCCAATTCTCGATGCGTTGTGACCGGCAAGCTTCCAGTAGCTATTCCAATCGAGTTTTCCCGAATTATTGGACTCGGATCAAAAATTTCACCACTTTTTACGATTTCTCGATTTTGGTGATTTTTCCTAGTGGTACCCTTAGGGAAATCCGTAACAATTCGTCGGATTCCGATGAAACCAATTCTCCATGTGTTATGACCGGCAAGCTTCCAGTAGCTATTCCGATCGAGTTTTCCCAAATTATTGAACTCGGATCAAAAATATCACGATTTCTCGATTTTGGTGATTTTCCCTAATGGTACCCCTAGGGAAATCCGTAAAAATTCGTCGGATTCCGACGAAGCCAATTCTCGATGCGTTGTGACCGGCAAGCTTCCAGTAGCTATTCCAATCGAGTTTTCCCGAATTATTGGACTCAGATCAAAAATTTCACCACTTTTTACGATTTCTCGATTTTGGTGATTTTTCCTAGTGGTACCCTTAGGGAAATCCGTAAAAATTCATCGGATTCCGACGAAGCCAATTCTCGATGCGTTGTGACCGGCAAGCTTCCAGTAGATATTCCGATCAAGTTTTTTCCTAGTGGTACCCTTAGGGAAATCCGTAAAAATTCGTCGGATTCCGACGAAGCCAATTCTCGATGCGTTGTGACCGGCAAGCTTCCAGTAGATATTCCGATCAAGTTTTCCCGAATTATTGGACTCGGATCCAAAATTTCACCACTTTTTATGATTTCTCAATTTTGGTGATTTTCCCTAGTGGTAGTACCCCTAGGGAAATCCGAAAAAATTCGTCGGATTCCGACGAAGCCAATTCTCGATGCGTTGTGACCGGCAAGCTTCCAGTAGCTATTCCAATCGAGTTTTCCCGAATTATTGGACTCGGATCAAAAATTTCACCACTTTTTACGATTTCTCAATTTTGGTGATTTTTCCTAGTGGTACCCCTAGGGAAATCCGTAAAAATTCGTCGGATTCCGATGAAACCAATTCTCGATGCGTTGACCGGCAAGCTTCCAGTAGCTATTTCGATCGAGTTTTCCCAAATTATTGAACTCGGATCAAAAATTTCACGATTTCTCGATTTTGGTGATTTTCCCTAGTGGTACCCCTAGGGAAATCCGTAAAAATTCGTCGGATTCCGACGAAGCCAATTCTCGATGCGTTGTGACCGGCAAGCTTCCAGTAGCTATTGCGATCGAGTTTTCCCGAATTATTGGACTCGGATCCAAAATTTCACCACTTTTTATGATTTCTCGATTTTGGTGATTTTCCCTAGTGGTACCCCTAGGGATATCCGTAAAAATTCGTCGGATTCCGACGAAGTCAATTCTCGATGCGTTGTGACCGGCAAGCTTACAGTAGCTATTCAGATCGAGTTTTCCCGAATTATTGGACTCGGATCAAAACCGATGAAGCCAATTTTCGATGCGTTGTGACCGGCAAGCTTCCAGTAGCTATTCCGATCGACTTTTCCCGAATTATTGAACTTGGATAAAAAATTTCAAAAATTTTTACGATTTCTCGATTTTGGTGATTTTCCCTAGTGGTACCCCTAGGGAAATCCGTAAAAATTCGTCGGATTCCGACGAAGCCAATTCTCGATGCGTTGTGTCCGGCAAGCTTCCAGTAGCTATTCCGATCGAGTTTTCCCGAATTATTGGACTCGGATCCAAAATTTTACCACTTTTTATGATTTCTCGATTTTGGTGATTTTTCCTAGTGGTACCCCTAGGGATATCCGTAAAAATTCGTCGGATTCCGACGAAGTCAATTCTCGATGCGTTGTGACCGGCAAGCTTCCAGTAGCTATTCAGATCGAGTTTTCCCGAATTATTGGACTCGGATCAAAAATTTCACCACTTTTCGATTTTGGTGATTTTCCCTAGTGGTACCCCTAGGAAAATCAGTAAAAATTCGTCGGATTCCGACGAAACCAATTCTCGATGCGTTGTGACCGGCAAGCTTCCAGTAATTATTCCGATCGAGTTTTCCCGAATTATTGGACTCGGATCAAAAATTTCACCACTTTTTACGATTTCTCGATTTTGCTGATTTTTCCTAGTGGTGCCCCTAGGGAAATCCGTAAAAATTCGTCGGATTCCGATGAAACCAATTCTCGATGCGTTGTGACCGGCAAGCTTCCAGTAGCTATTCCGATCGAGTTTTCCCGAATTATTGGACTCGGATCCAAAATTTCACCACTTTTTATGATTTCTCAATTTTGGTGATTTTCCCTAGTGGTACCCCTAGGGTTATCCGTAAAAATTCGTTGGATTCCGACGAAGTCAATTCTCGATGCGTTGTGACCGGCAAGCTTCCAGTAGCTATTCCGTTCGAGTTATCCCGAATTATTGGACTCGGATCAGAAATTTCACCACTTTTTACGATTTCTCGATTTTTGTGATTTTCCCTAGTGGTACCCCTAGGGAAATCCGTAAAAATTCGTCGGATTCCGACGAAGCCAATTCTCGATGCGTTGTGACCGGCAAGCTTCCAGTAGCTATTCCAATCGAGTTTTCCCGAATTATTGGACTCGGATCAAAAATTTCACCACTTTTTACGATTTCTCGATTTTTGTGATTTTTCCTAGTGGTACCCCTAGGGAAATCCGTAAAAATTAGTCGGATTCCGACGAAGCCAATTCTCGATGCGTTCTGACCGGCAAGCTTCCAGTAGCTATTCCGATCGAGTTTTCCCGAATTATTGGACTCGGATCCAAAATTTCACCACTTTTTATGATTTCTCGATTTTGGTGATTTTCCCTTGTGGTACCCCTAGGGAAATCCGTAAAAATTCGTCGGATTTCGACGAAGCCAATTCTCGATGCGTTGTGACCGGCAAGCTTCCAGTAGCTATTCCGATCGAGTTTTCCCAAATTATTGAACTCGGATCAAAAAATTCACGATTTCTCGATTTTGGTGATTTTCCCTAGTGGTACCCCTAGGGAAATCCGTAAAAATTCATCGGATTCCGACGAAGCCAATTCTCGATGTGTTGTGACCGGCAAGCTTCCAGTAGCTATTCCGATCGAGTTTTCCCGAATTATTGGACTCGGATCCAAAATTTCATCACTTTTTATGATTTCTTAATTTTGGTGATTTTCCCTAGTGGTACCCCGAGGGATATCCGTAAAAATTCGTTGGATTTCGACGAAGACAATTCTCGATGCGTTGTGACCGGCAAGCTTCCAGTAGCTATTCCGTTCGAGTTATCCCGAATTAATGGACTCGGATCAGAAATTTCACCACTTTTTACGATTTCTCGATTTTTGTGATTTTCCCTAGTGGTACCCCTAGGGAAATCCGTAAAAATTCGTCGGATTCCGACGAAGCCAATTCTCGATGCGTTGTGACCGGCGAGCTTCCAGTAGCTATTCCAATCGAGTTTTCCCGAATTATTGGACTCGGATCAAAAATTTCACCACTTTTTACGATTTCTTGATTTTGGTGATTTTTCCTAGTGGTACCCCTAGGGAAATCCGTAAAAATTAGTCGGATTCCGACGAAGCCAATTCTCGATGCGTTCTGACCGGCAAGCTTTCAGTAGCTATTCTGATCGAGTTTTCCCGAATTATTGGACTCGGATCAAAAATTTCACCACTTTTTATGATTTCTCGATTTTGGTGATTTTCCCTAGGGGTACCCCTAGGAAAATCCGTAAAAATTCGTCGGATTCCGACGAAGCCAATTCTCGATGCGTTGTGACCGGCAAGCTTCCAGTAGCTATTCCGATCGAGTTTTCCCAAATTATTGGACTCGGATCAAAAATTTCACCACTTTTTACGATTTTTCGATTTTGGTGATTTTTCCTAGTGGTACCCCTAGGGAAATCCGTAAAAATTCGTCGGATTCCGATGAAGCCAATTCTCAATGCGTTGTGACCGGCAAGCTTCTAGTAGCTATTCCGATCGAGTTTTCCGAATTATTGGACTCGTATCCAAAATTTCACCACTTTTTATGATTTCTCGATTTTGGTGATTTTCCCTAGTGGTACCCCTAGGGATATCCGTAAAAATTCGTCGGATTCCGACGAAGTCAATTCTCGATGCGTTGTGACCGGCAAGCTTCCAGTATCTATTCAGATCGAGTTTTCTCGAATTATTGGACTCTGATCAAAAATTTCACCACTTTTCGATTTTGGTGATTTTCCCTAGTGGTACCCCTAGGGAAATCCGTAAAAATTCGTCGGATTCCGACGAAGCCAATTCTAGATGCGTTGTGACCGGCAAGATTCCAGTAGCTATTCCGATCGGGTTTTCCCGAATTATTGGACTCGGATCCAAAATTTCACCACTTTTTATGATTTCTCGATTTTGGTGATTTTCCCTAGTGTAACCCTAGGAAAATCCGTAAAAATTCGTCGGATTCCGACGAAGTCAATTCTCGATGCGTTGTGACCGGCAAGCTTCCAGTAGCTATTCCGATCGAGTTTTCTCGAATTATTGGACTCGGATCAAAAATTTCATCACTTTTTGATTTTGGTGATTTTCCCTAGTGGTACCCCTAGGGAAATTCGTAAAAATTCGTCGGATTTCGACGAAACCTATTCTCGATTCGTTGTGACCGGCAAGCTTCCAGTAGCTATTCCGATCGAGTTTTCCCAAATTATTGAACTCGGATCAAAAATTTCACGATTTCTCGACTTTGGTGATTTTCCCTAGTGGTACCCCTAGGGAAATCCGTAAAAATTCGTCGGATTCCGACGAAGCCAATTCTCGATGCGTTGTGACCGGCAAGCTTCCAATAGCTATTCCAATCGAGTTTTCCTGAATTATTGGACTCGGATCAAAAATTTCACCACTTTTTACGATTTCTCGATTTTGGTGATTTTTCCTAGTGGTACCTCTAGGAAAATCCGTAAAAATTCGTCGGATTCCGACTAAGCCAATTCTCGATGCGTTGTGACCGGCAAGCTTCCAGTAGCTATTCCGATCGAGTTTTCCCGAATTATTGGACTCGGATCCAAAATTTCACCACTTTTTATGATTTCTCGATTTTGGTGATTTTCCCTAGTGGTACCCCTAGGGAAAATACGTAAAAATTCGTCGGATTCCGACGAAGCCAATTCTCGATGCGTTGTGACGGCAAGCTTCCAGTAGCTATTCAATCGAGTTTTCCCGAATTATTGGACTCGGATCCAAAATTTCATCACTTTTTATGATTTCTTAATTTTGGTGATTTTCCCCTAGTGGTACCCCGAGGGATATCCGTAAAAATTCGTCGGATTCCGATGAAACCAATTCTCGATGCGTTGTGACCGGCAAGCTTCCAGTAGCTATTCCGATCGAGTTTTCCCAAATTATTGAACTCGGATCAAAAATTTCACGTTTTCTCGATTTGGTGATTTTCCCTAGTGGTACCCCTAGGGAAATCCGTAAAAAATTCGTCGGATTTCGACGAAGCCAATTCTCGATGCGTTGTGACCGGCAAGCTTCCAGTAGCTATTCCGATCGAGTTTTCCCGAATTATTGGACTCGGATCCAAAATTTCAACACTTTTTATGATTTCTCGATTTTGGTGATTTTTCCCTAGTGGTACCCCTAGGGATATCCGTAAAAAATTCGTCGGATTCCGACGAAGTCAATTCTCGATGCGTTGTGACCGGCAAGCTTCCAGTAGCTATTCAGATCGAGTTTTACCGAATTATTGGACTCGGATCAAAAATTTCACCACTTTTCGATTTTGGTGATTTTCCCTAGGGAAATTCGTTAAAAATTCGTCGGATTCCGATGAAACCAATTCTCGATTCCTTGTGACCGGCAAGCTTCCAGTAGCTATTCCGATCGAGTTTCCCAAATTATTGAATTCGGATAAAAAATTTCACCACTTTTTACGATTTCTCGATTTTGGTGATTTTCCGTAGTGGTACCCCTAGGGAAATCCGTAAAAATTCGTCGGATTCCGATGAAACCAATTCTCGATGCGTTGTGACTGGCAAGCTTCCAGTAGCTATTTACGATCGAGTTTTCCGAATTATTGGACTCGTATCCAAAATTTCACCACTTTTTATGATTTCTCGATTTTGGTGATTTTTCCTAGTGGTACCCTAGGGATATCCGTAAAAATTCGTCGGATTCCGACGAAGTCAATTCTCGATGCATTGTGACCGGCAAGCTTCCAGTATCTATTCAGATCGAGTTTTCTCGAATTATTGGACTCTGATCAAAAATTTCACCACTTTTCGATTTTGGTGATTTTCCCTAGTGGTACCCCTAGGGAAATCCGTAAAATTCGTCGGATTCCGACGAAGCCAATTCTAGATGCGTTGTGACCGGCAAGATTCCAGTAGCTATTCCGATCGAGTTTTCCCGAATTATTGGACTCGGATCCAAAATTTTACCACTTTTTATGATTTCTCGATTTTGGTAATTTTCCCTAGTGTAACCCTAGGAAAATCCGTAAAAATTCGTCGGATCCGATGAAGTCATTCTCGATGCGTTGTGACCGGCAAGCTTCCAGTAGCTATTCCGATCGAGTTTTCTCGAATTATTGGACTCGGATCAAAATTTCATCACTTTTTGATTTTGGTGATTTTCCCTAGTGGTACCCCTAGGGAAATTCGTAAAAATTCGTCGGATTTCGACGAAACCTATTCTCGATTCGTTGTGACCGGCAAGCTTCCAGTAGCTATTCCGATCGAGTTTTCCCAAATTATTGAACTCGGATCAAAAATTTCACGATTTCTCGATTTTTGTGATTTTCCCTAGTGGTACCCCTAGGGAAATCCGTAAAATTCGTCGGATTCCGACGAAACCAATTCTCGATGCGTTGTGACCGGCAAGCTTCCAGTAGCTATTCCGATCGAGTTTTCCCGAATTATTGGACTCGGATCCAAAATTTCACCACTTTTTATGATTTCTCGATTTTGGTGATTTTCCCTAGTGGTACCCCTAGGGAAATCCGTAAAAATTCGTCGGATTCCGACGAAGACAATTCTCGATGCGTGTGACCGGCAAGCTTCCAGTAGCTATTCCAATCGAGTTTTCCCGAATTATTGGACTCGGATAAAAAATTTACCACTTTTTATGATTTCTCGATTTTGGTGATTTTTTCCTAGTGGTACCCCTAGGGAAATCCGTAAAAATTCGTCGGATTGCCGATGAAACCAATTCTCGATGCGTTGTGACCAGCAAGCTTCCAGCAGCTATTCGATCGAGTTTTCCCAAATTATTGAACTCGGATCAAAATTTCACGATTTCTCGATTTTGGTGATTTTCCCTAGTGGTACCCCTAGGAAAATCCGTAAAAATTCGTCAGATTCCGATGAAACCAATTTTCGATGCATTGTGACCGGCAAGCTTCCAGTAGCTATTTCGATCGAGTTTTCCCAAATTATTGAACTCGGATCAAAAATTTCACGATTTCTCGATTTTGGTGATTTTCCCTAGTGGTACCCCTAGGGAAATCCGTAGAAATTCGTCGGATTCTGACGAAGCCAATTCTCGATGCGTTGTGACCGGCAAGCTTCCAGTAGCTATTCCAATCGAGTTTTCCCGAATTATTGGACTCGGATCAAAAATTTCACCACTTTTTACGATTTCTCGATTTTGGTGATTTTTCCTAGTGGTACCCCTAGGGAAATCCGTAAAAATTCGTCGGATTCCGATGAAACCAATTCTCGATGCGTTGTGACCGCAAGTTTCCAGTAGCTATTCCGATCGAGTTTTCCGAATTATTGGACTCGGATCCAAAATTTCACCACTTTTTACGATTTTTGGTGATTTTCCGTAGTGGTACCCCTAGGGATATCCGTAAAAATTCGTCGGATTCCGATGAAGCCAATTCTCAATGCGTTGTGACCGGAAAGCTTCCAGTAGCTATTCCGATCGAGTTTTCCCAAATTATTGAACTCGGATAAAAAATTTCACGATTTCTCAATTTTGGTGATTTTCCCTAGTGGTACCCCTAGGGAAATCCGTAAAAATTCGTCGGATTCCGACGAAACCAATTCTCGATGCGTTGTGACCGGCAAGCTTCCAGTAGCTATTCCGATCGAGTTTTTCCGAATTATTGGACTCGTATCCAAAATTTCACCACTTTTTATAATTTCTCGATTTTGGTGATTTTCCCTAGTGGTATCCCTAGGGATATCCGTAAAAATTCGTCGGATTCCGACGAAGTCAATTCTCGATGCGTTGTGACCGGCAAGCTTCCAGTATCTATTCAGATCGAGTTTTCTCGAATTATTGGACTCGGATCAAAAATTTCACCACTTTTCGATTTGGTGATTTTCCCTAGTGGTACCCCTAGGGAAAATCCGTAAAAATTCGTCGGATTCCGACGAAGCCAATTCTCGATGCGTTTTGACCGGCAAGATTCCAGTAGCTATTCCGATCGAGTTTTCCCGAATTATTGGACTCGAATCCAAAATTTCACCACTATTTACGATTTCTCGATTTTGGTGATTTTCCCTAGTGTAATCCTAGGAAAATCCGTAAAAATTCGTCGGATTCCGACGAAGTCAATTCTCGATGCATTGTGACCGGCAAGCTTCCAGTAGCTATTCCGATCGAGTTTTCTCGAATTATTGGACTCGGATCAAAATTTCATCACTTTTCGATTTTGGTGATTTTCCCTAGTGGTACCCCTAGGGAAATTCGTAAAAATTCGTCGGATTTCGACGAAACCTATTCTCGATCGTTGTGACCGGCAAGCTTCCAGTAGCTATTCCGATCGAGTTTTCCCCAAATTATTGAACTCGAATCAAAAATTTCACGATTTCCTCGATTTTGGTGATTTTCCCTAGTGGTACCCCTAGGGAAATCCGTAAAAATTCGTCGGATTCCGACGAAGCCAATTCTCGATGCGTTGTGACCGGCAAGCTTCCAGTAGCTATTCCAATCGAGTTTTCCTGAATTATTGGACTCGGATTAAAAATTTCACCACTTTTTACGATTTCTCGATTTTGGTGATTTTTCCTAGTGGTACCCTAGGGAAATCCGTAAAAATTCGTCGGATTCCGACGAAGCCAATTCTCGATGCGTTGTGACCGGCAAGCTTCCAGTAGCTATTCCGATCGAGTTTTCCCGAATTATTGGACTCGGATCCAAAATTTCACCACTTTTTATCATTTCTCGATTTTGGTGATTTTCCCTAGTGGTACCCCTAGGGAAATACGTAAAAATTCGTCGGATTCCGACGAAGCCAATTCTCGATGCGTTGTGACCGGCAAGCTTCCAGTAGCTATTTCAATCGAGTTTTCCCGAATTATTTGACTCAGATCAAAAATTTCACCACTTTTTACGATTTCTAGATTTTGGTGATTTTTCCTAGTGGTACCCCTAGGGAAATCCGTAAAAATTCGTCGGATTCCGATGAAACCAATTCTCGATGCGTTGTGACCGGCAAGCTTCCAGTAGCTATCCGATCGAGTTTTCCCAAATTATTGAACTCGGATAAAAAATTTCACGTTTTCTCGATTTTGGTGATTTTCCCTAGTGGTACCCCTAGGGAAATCCGTAAAAATTCGTCGGATTTCGACGAAGCCAATTCTCGATGCGTTGTGACCGGCAAGCTTCCAGTAGCTGTTCCGATCGAGTTTTCCCGAATTATTGGACTCGGATCCAAAATTTCACCACTTTTTAGGATTTCTCGATTTTGGTGATTTTTCCTAGTGGTACCCCTAGGGAAATCCGTAAAAATTCGTCGGATGCCGATGAAACCAATTCTCGATGCGTTGTGACCAGCAAGCTTCCAGCAGCTATTCCGATCGAGTTTTCCCAAATTATTGAACTCGGATCAAAAATTTCACGATTTCTCGATTTTGGTGATTTTCCCTAGTGGTACCCCTAGGAAAATCCGTAAAAATTCGTCGGATTCCGACGAAGCCAATTCTCGATGCGTTGTGACCGGCAAGCCTCCAGTAGCTATTCCGATCGAGTTTTTCCTAATTATTGGACTGGGATCCAAAATTTCACCACTATTTACGATTTCTCGATTCGGTGATTTTTCCTAGTGGTACTCCTAGGAAATCTGTAAAAATTCGTCGAATTCCGACGAAGCCAATTCTCGATGCGTTGTGACTGGCAAGCTTCCAGTAGCTATTCCAATCGAGTTTTCTCGAATTATTGTACTCGGATCCAAAATTTCACCACTTTTCGATTTTTGTGATTTTACCTAGTGGTACCCCTAGGAAAATCCGTAAAAATTCGTCGGATTCCGACGAAGCCAATTCTCGATGCGTTGTGACCGGAAAGCTTCCAGTAGCTATTCCGATCGAGTTTTCCCGAATTATTGGACTCGGATCCAAAATTTCACGATTTCTCGATTTTTGTGATTTTCCCTAGTGGTACCCCTAGGGAAATCCGTAAAAATTCGTCGGATTCCGACGAAGACAATCCTTGATACATTGTGACCGGCAAGCTTTCAGTAGCTATTTCGATCGAGTTTTCCCGAATTATTGGACTCGGATCCAAAATTTCACGATTTCTCGATTTTGGTGATTTTCCCTAGTGGTACCCCTAGGAAATCCGTAAAAATTCGTCGGATTCCGACGAAGCCAATTCTCGATTTATTGTAACCGGCAAGCTTCCAGTGGCTATTCCGATCGAGTTTTCCCGAATTATTGGACTCGGATCCAAATTTTCACAATTTCTCGATTTTTGTGATTTTCCCTAGTGGTACCCCTAGGGAAATCCGTAAAAATTCGTCGGATTCCGATGAAGCCAATTCTCGATACGTTGTGGCCGGCAAGCTTCCAGTAGCTATTCTGATCGAGTTTTCCCGAATTATTGGACTCGGATCAAAAATTTGACCACTTTTTACGATTTCTCGATTTTGGTGATTTTCCCTAGTGGTACCCCTATGGAAATCCATAAAAATTCGTCGGATTTTGACGAAGCCAATTCTCGATGCATTGTGACCGACAAGCTTCCGGTGGCTATTCGGATCGAGTTTTCCCAAATTATTGGAACTTGGATCAAAAATTTCACCACTTTTTACGATTTCTCGATTTTGGTGATATTCCCTAGTTGTACCCCTAGGAAAATTCGTAAAAATTCGTCGAATTCCGACAAAGCCAATTCTCGATGCGGTCTGACCGGCAAGCTTTCAGTAGCTATTCCGATCAATTTTTCCCGAATTATTGGACTCGGATCAAAAATTTCACCACTTTTCGATTTTGGTGATTTTCCCTAGTGGTACCACTAGAAAAATTCGTAAAAATTCGTCGGATTCCGACGAAGCCAATTCTCGATGCTTTGTGACCGACAAGCTTCCAGTATCTATTCCGATCGACTTTTCCCGAATTATTGGACTGGGATCCAAAATTTCACCACTTTTACGATTTCTCGATTTTGGTGATTTTTCCTAGTGGTGCTCCTAGGGAAATCTGTAAAAATTCGTCAGATTCCGACGAAGCCAATTCTCGATGCGTTGTGACCGGCAATCTTCCAGTAGTTATTCCGATCGAGTTTTCACAAATTATTGGACTCGGATCAAAAATTTCACCACTTTTTAAGATTTCTCGATTTTGGTGATTTTCCCTAGTGGTACCCCTATGGAAATCCGAAAAAATTCATCGGATTCCGATGAAGCCAATTCTCGATGCATTGTGACCGGCAAGCTTTCAGTGGCTATTCCGATCGAGTTTTCCCGAATTATTGGACTTGGATCCAAAATTTCACCACTTTTTACGATTTCTCGATTTTGGTGATTTTCACTAGTGGTACCCCTAGGAAAATCCGTAAAAATTCGTCGGATTCCGACGAAGCCAATTCTCGATGTGTTGTGACCGGCAAGCCTCCAGTAGCTATTCCGATCGAGTTTTCCCGAATTATTGGACTGGGATCCAAAATTTCACCACTATTTACGATTTCTCGATTTTGGTGATTTTTCCTAGTGGTACTCCTAGGGAAATCTGTAAAAATTCGTCGGATTCCGACGAAGCCAATTCTCGATGCTTTGTGACCGGCAAGCTTCCAGTAGCTATTCCAATCGAGTTTTCTCGAATTATTTTACTCGGATCCAAAATTTCACCACTTTTCGATTTTGGTGATTTTACCTAGTGGTACCCCTAGGAAAATCCGTAAAAATTCGTCGGATTCCGACGAAGCCAATTCTCGATGCGTTGTGACCGGCAAGCTTCCAGTAGCTATTCTGATCGAGTTTTCCCGAATTATTGGACTCGGATCCAAAATTTCACGATTTCTCGATTTTTGTGATTTTTCCTAGTGGTACCCCTAGGGAAATCCGTAAAAATTCGTCGGATTCCGACGAAGACAATCCTCGATACGTTGTGACCGGCAAGCTTTCAGTAGCTATTCCGATCGAGTTTTCCCGAATTATTGGACTCGGATCCAAAATTTCACGATTTCTCGATTTTGGTGATTTTCCCTCCCCTAGGGAAATCCGTAAAAATTCGTCAGATTCCGACGAAGCCAATTCTCGATACGTTGTGACCGGCAAGCTTCCAGTAGCTATTCCGATCGAGTTTTCCCGAATTATTGGACTCGGATCCAAAATTTGACCACTTTTTACGATTTCTCGATTTTTGTGATTTTCCCTAGTGGTACCCCTATGGGAAATCCGTAAAAATTCGTCGGATTCCGACGAAGCCAATTCTCGATGCATTGTGACCGGCAAGCTTCCAGTGGCTATTCCGATCGAGTTTTCCCGAATTATTGGACTCGGATCCAAAATTTCACGATTTCTCGATTTTTGTGATTTTCCCTAGTGGTACCCCTAGGGAAATCCGTAAAAATTCGTCGGATTCCGACGAAGCCAATTCTCGATGCGTTGTGACCGGCAAGCTTCCAGTAGCTATTCCGATCGAGTTTTCCCGAATTATTGGACTCGGATCAAAAATTTGACCACTTTTTACGATTTCTCGATTTTGGTGATTTTCCCTAGTGGTACCCCTATGGAAATCCATAAAAATTCGTCGGATTTTGACGAAGCCAATTCTCGATGCATTGTGACCGACAAGCTTCCGGTGGCTATTCCGATCGAGTTTTTCCGAATTATTGGACTTGGATCCAAAATTTCACCACTTTTTACGATTTCTCGATTTTTGTGATTCTCCCTAGTTGTACCCCTAGGAAAATCCGTAAAAATTAGTCGGATTCCGACAAAGCCAATTCTTGATGCGTTGTGACCGGCAAGCTTTCAGTAGCTATTCCGATCAAGTTTTCCCGAATTATTGGACTCGGATGAAAAATTTCACCACTTTTCGATTTTGGTGATTTTCCCTAGTGGTACCCCTAGGAAAATTCGTAAAAATTCGTTGGATTCCGACGAAGCCAATTCTCGATGCGTTGTGACCGGCAAGCTTCCAGTAGCTATTCCGATCGAGTTTTCCCGAATTATTGGACTGGGATCCAAAATTTCACCACTTTTTACGATTTCTCGATTTTGGTGATTTTTCCTAGTGGTGCTCCTAGGGAAATCTGTAAAAATTCGTCGGATTCCGACGAAGCCAATTCTCGATGCGTTGTGACAGGCAAGCTTCCAGTAGCTATTCCGATCTAGTTTTACCGACTTATTGGACTCGGATCCAAAATTTCATCACTTTTCGATTTTAGTGATTTTTCGTAGTGGTACCCCTAGGGAAATCCGTAAAAATTCGTCGGATTTCGACGAAACCAATTCTCGATACGTTGTGACCGGCAAGCTTCCAGTAGCTATTCCGATCGAGTATTCCCGAATTATTGGACTCGGATCCAAAATTTGACCACTTTTTACGATTTCTCGATTTTGGTGATTTTCCCTAGTGGTAGCCCTAGGGAAATCCGTAAAAATTCGTCGGATTCTGACGAAGTCAATTCTCGATACGTTTGTGACCGGAAAGCTTCCAGTAGCTATTCCGATCAAGTTTTCCCGAATTATTGGACTCGGATCCAAAATTTCACGATTTCTCGATTTTGGTGATTTTTCCTACAAGTACCCCTAGGGAAATCCGTAAAAATTCGTCGAATTTCGACGAAGCCAATTCTCGATGCATTGTGACCGGCAAGCTTCCAGTAGCTATTCCGATCGAGTTTTCCCGAATTATTGGACTCGGATCAAAAATTTCACCACTTATCGATTTTGGTGATTTTATTTAGTGGTACCCCTAGGAAAATCCGTAAAAATTCGTCGGATTCCGACGAAGCCAATTCTCGATGCGTTGTGACCGGCAAGCTTCCAGTAACTATTCCGATCGAGTTTTCCCGAATTATTGGACTCCGATCAAAAATTTCACCACTTTTCGATTTTGGTGATTTTCTTTAGTGGTACCCCTAGGAAAATCCGTAAAAATTCGTCGGAATCCGACGAAGCCAATTCTCGATGCGTTGTGACCGGCAAGCTTCCAGTAGCTATTCCGATCAAGTTTTCCCGAATTATTGGACTCGGATCCAAAATTTCACGATTTCTCGATTTTGGTGATTTTCCCTACTAGTATCCCTAGGGAAATCCGTAAAAGTTCGTCGGATTCCGACGAAGCCAATTCTCGATGCATTGTGACCGGCAAGCTTCCAGTAGCTATTCCGATTGAGTTTTCCCGAATTATTGGACTCGGATCAAAAATTTCACCACTTTTCGATTTTGGTGATTTTCTTTAGTGGTACCCCTAGGAAAATCCGTTAAAAATTCGTCGGATTCCGACAAAGCCAATTCTCGATGCGTTGTGACCGGCAAGCTTTCAGTAGCTATTCTGATCAAGTTTTCCCGAATTATTGGACTCGGATCTAAAATTTCACCACTTTTCGATTTTGGTGATTTTCCCTAGTGGTCCCTAGGAAAATTCGTAAAAATTCGTCGGATTCGACGAAGCTAATTCTCGATGCGTTGTGACCGGCAAGCTTTCAGTAGCTATTCCGATCGAGTTTTCCCGAATTTTTGGACTGGGATCCAAAATTTCACCACTTTTTACGATTTCTCGATTTTGGTGATTTTTCCTAGTGGTGCACCTAGGAAATCTGTAAAACTTCGTCGGATTCCGACGAAGCCAATTCTCGATGCGTTATGACCGGCAAGCTTCCAGTAGCTATTCCGATCGAGTTTTACCGACTTATTGGACTCGGATCCAAAATTTCACCACTTTTTACGATTTCTCGATTTTGGTGATTTTCCCTAGTGGTACCCCTATGGAAATCCGTAAAAATTCGACGGATTCTGACGAATCCAATTCTCGATGCATTGTGACCGGCAAGCTTGCATTGGCTATTCCGATCGAATTTTCCCGAATTATTGGACTTGGATCCAAAATTTCACCACTTTTTACGATTTCTCGATTTTGGTGATTTTCCCTAGTTGTACCCCTAGGAAAATCCGTAAAAATTCGTCGGATTCCGACAAAGCCAATTCTTGATGCGTTGTGACCGGCAAGCTTTCAGTAGCTATTCCGATCAATTTTTTCCGAATTATTGGACTCCGATCCAAAATTTCACCACTTTTCGATTTTGGTGATTTTCCCTAGTGGTACCCCTAGGAAAATTCATAAAAATTCGTCGGATTCCGACGAAGCCAATTCTCGATGCGTTGTGACCGGCAAGCATCCAGTAGCTATTCCGATCGAGTTTTCCCGAATTAATGGACTGGGATAAAAAATTTCACCACTTTTTAAGCTTTCTCGATTTTGGTGATTTTTCCTAGTGGTGCTCCTAGGGAAATCTGTAAAAATTCGTCAGATTCTGACGATGCCAATTCTCGATACGTTGTGACCGGCAAGCTTCCAGTGGCTATTCCGATCGAGTTTTCCCGAATTATTGGACTCTGATCCAAAATTTCACGATTTCTCGATTTTGGTGATTTTCCCTAGTGGTACCCCTAAGGAAATCCGTAAAAATTCGTCGGATTCCGACGAAGCCAATTCTCGATGCGTTGTGACCGGCAAGCTTCCAGTAGCTATTCCGATCGAGTTTTTCCGAATTATTGGACTCGGATCCAAAATTTGACCACTTTTTACGATTTCTCGATTTTGGTGATTTTTCCTAGTGGTACCCCTATGGAAATCCGTAAAAATTCGTCGGATTTTGACGAAGCCAATTCTCGATGCATTGTGACCGACAAGCTTCTAGTGGCTATTCCGATCGAGTTTTCCCTAATTATTGGACTTGGATCCAAAATTTCACCACGTTTTACGATTTCTAGATTTTGGTGATTTTCCCTAGTTGTACCCCTAGGAAAATCCGTAAAAATTCGTCGGATTCCGACAAAGCCAATTCTTGATGCGTTGTGACCGGCAAGCTTTCCGTAGCTATTCCGATCAAGTTTTCCTGAATTATTGGACTCGGATCCAAAATTTCACCACTTTTCGATTTTGGTGATTTTCCCTAGTGGTACCCCTAGGAAAATTCGTAAAAATTCATCGGATTCCGACGACGCCAATTCTCAATGCGTTGTGATCGGCAAGCTTCCAGTAGCTATTCCGATCGAGTTTTCCCGAATTATTGGACTCTGATCCAAAATTTAACCACTTTTTACGATTTCTCGATTTTGGTGATTTTTCCTAGTGGTACCCCTAGGGAAATACGTAAAAATTCGTCGGATTTCGATGAAACCAATTCTTGATGCGTTGTGACCGGCAAGCTTCCAGTAGCTATTCCGATCGAGTTTTACCGACTTATTAGACTCGGATCCAAAATTTCACCACTTTTCGATTTTGGTGATTTTCCTTAGTGGTACACCTAGGGAAATCCGTAAAAATTCGTCGGATTCCGACGAAACCAATTCTCGATTTTTGTGATTTTCCCTAGTGGTACCTAGGGAAATCCGTAAAAATTCGTCGGATTCTGACGAAGTCAATTCTCGATATATTGTGACCGGCAAGATTCCAGTAGCTATTCCGATCGAGTTTTCCCGAATTATTGGACTCGTATCCAAAATTTCACGATTTCTCGATTTTGGTGATTTTCCCTACTGGTACCCCTAGGGAAATCCGTAAAAATTCGTCGGATTCCGACGAAGCCAATTCTCGATGCGTTGTGACCGGCAAGCTTCCAGTAGCTATTCCGATCGAGTTTTCCCGAATTAGTGGACTCGGATCCAAAATTTGATCACTTTTTACGATTTCTCGATTTTGGTGATTTTTCCTAGTGGTACCCCTATGGAAATCCGTAAAAATTCGTCGGATTTTGACGAAGAAAATTATCGATGCATTGTGACCGACAAGCTTCCAGCGGCTATTCCGATCGAGCTTTCCCGAATTATTGGACTTGGATCCAAAATTTCACCACTTTTTACGATTTCTCGATTTTGGTGATTTTCCTTAGTTGTACCCCTAGGAAAATCCGTAAAAATTCGTCGGATTCCGACAAAGCCAATTCTTGATGCGTTGTGACCGGCAAGCTTTTAGTAGCTATTCCGATCAAGTTTTCCCGAATTATTGGACTCGGATCCAAAATTTCACCACTTTTCGATTTTGGTGATTTTTCCTAGTGGTACCGCTAGGAAAATTCGTAAAAATTCGTCGGATTCCGACGAAGCAAATTCTCGATGCGTTGTGACCGGCAAGCTTCCAGTAGCTATTCCGATCGAGTTTTACTGACTTATTGGACTCGGATCCAAAATTTCATCACTTTTCGATTTTGGTGATTTTTCCTAGTGGTACCCCTAGGGAAATCCGTAAAAATTCGTCGGATTCCGACGAAACCAATTCTCGATACGTTGTGACCGGCAAGCTTCCAGTAGCTATTCTGATCGAGTTTTCCCGAATTATTGGACTCGGATCCAAAATTTGACCACTTTTTACGATTTCTCGATTTTGGTGATTTTACCTAGTGGTAGCCCTAGTGAAATCCGTAAAAATTCGTCGGATTCTGATGAATTCAATTCTCGATATGTTGTGACCGGCAAGCTTCCAGTAGCTATTCAGATCGAGTTTTCCCGAATTATTGGACTCGGATCCAAAATTTCACGATTTCTCGATTTTGGTGATTTTCCCTACTGGTACCCCTAGGGAAATCCGTAAAAATTCGTCGGATTCCGACGAAGCCAATTCTCGATGCGTTGTGACCGGCAAGCTTCCAGTAGCTATTCCGATCAAGTTTTCCCGAATTATTGGACTCGGATCAAAAATTTCACCACTTTTCGATTTTGTGATTTTCTCTAGTGGTACCCCTAGGAAAATCCGTAAAAATTCGTCGGATTCCGACGAAGCCAATTCTCGATGCGTTGTGACCGGCAAGCTTCCAGTAGCTATTCCGATCGAGTTTTCCCGAATTATTGGACTCGGATCCAAAATTTCACCACTTTTTACGATTTCTCGATTTTGGTGATTTTCCCTAGTGGTACCCTTATGAAAATCAATAAAAATTCGTCGGATTCTGACGAAGCCAATTCTCGATGCATTGTGATCGGCAAGCTTGCAGTGGCTATTCCGATCGAGTTTTCCCGAATTATTGGACTTGGATCCAAAATTTTACCACTTTTTACGATTTCTCGATTTTTGTGATTTTCCCTAGTTGTACCTCTAGGAAAATCCGTAAAAATTCGTCGGATTCCGACAAAGCCAATTCTTGATGCGTTGTGACCGGCAAGCTTTCAGTAGCTATTCCGATCAATTTTTCCCGAATTATTGGACTCGGATCCAAAATTTCACCACTTTTCGATTTTGGTGATTTTCCCTAGTGGTACCCCTAGGAAAATTCGTAAAAATTTGTCGAATTCCGACGAAGCCAATTCTCGATGCGTTGTGACCGGCAAGCTTCCAGTAGCTATTCCGATCGAGTTTTCCCAAATTATTGGACTCGGATCAAAAATTTCACCACTTTTTAAGATTTCTCGATTTTGGTGATTTTCCCTAGTGGTACCCCTATGGAAATCCGTAAAAATTCATCGGATTCCGATGAAGCCAATTCTCGATACATTGTGACCGGCAAGCATCCAGTGGCTATTCCGATCGAGTTTTCCCGAATTATTGGACTTGGATCCAAAATTTCACCACTTTTTACGATTTCTCGATTTTGGTGATTTTCCCTAGTGGTACCCCTAGGGAAATACGTAAAAATTCGTCGGATTTCGATGAAACCAATTCTTGATGCGTTGTGACCGGCAAGCTTCCAGTAGCTATTCCGATCGAGTTTTACCGACTTATTAGACTCGGATCCAAAATTTCACCACTTTTCGATTTTGGTGATTTTCCTTAGTGGTACACCTAGGGAAATCCGTAAAAATTCGTCGGATTCCGACGAAACCAATTCTCGATTTTTGTGATTTTCCCTAGTGGTACCTAGGGAAATCCGTAAAAATTCGTCGGATTCTGACGAAGTCAATTCTCGATATATTGTGACCGGCAAGCTTCCAGTAGCTATTCCGATCGAGTTTTCCCGAATTATTGGACTCGGATCCAAAATTTGACCACTTTTTACGATTTCTCGATTTTGGTGATTTTTCCTAGTGGTACCCCTATGGAAATCCGTAAAAATTCGTCGGATTTTGACGAAGAAAATTATCGATGCATTGTGACCGACAAGCTTCCAGCGGCTATTCCGATCGAGCTTTCCCGAATTATTGGACTTGGATCCAAAATTTCACCACTTTTTACGATTTCTCGATTTTGGTGATTTTCCCTAGTTGTACCCCTAGGAAAATCCGTAAAAATTCGTCGGATTCCGACAAAGCCAATTCTTGATGCGTTGTGACCGGCAAGCTTTCAGTAGCTATTCCGATCAAGTTTTCCCGAATTATTGGACTCGGATCAAAAATTTCACCACTTTTCGATTTTGGTGATTTTTCCTAGTGGTACCGCTAGGAAAATTCGTAAAAATTCGTCGGATTCCGACGAAGCCAATTCTCGATGCGTTGTGACCGGCAAGCCTCCAGTAGCTATTCCGATCGAGTTTTACCGACTTATTGGACTCGGATCCAAAATTTCATCACTTTTCGATTTTGGTGATTTTTCCTAGTGGTACCCCTAGGGAAATCCGTAAAAATTCGTCGGATTCCGACGAAACCAATTCTCGATACGTTGTGACCGGCAAGCTTCCAGTAGCTATTCTGATCGAGTATTCTCGAATTATTGGACTCGGATCCAAAATTTGACCACTTTTTACGATTTCTCGATTTTGGTGATTTTACTTAGTGGTAGCCCTAGGGAAATCCGTAAAAATTCGTCGGATTCTGACGAATTCAATTCTCGATATGTTGTGACCGGCAAGCTTCCAGTAGCTATTCAGATCGAGTTTTCCCGAATTATTGGACTCGGATCCAAAATTTCACGATTTCTCGATTTTTGTGATTTTCCCTACTGGTACCCCTAGGGAAATCCGTAAAAATTCGTCGGATTCCGACGAAGCCAATTCTCGATGCGTTGTGACCGGCAAGCTTCCAGTAGCTATTCCGATCGAGTTTTCCCGAATTATTGGACTCGGATCAAAAATTTCACCACTTTTCGATTTTGGTGATTTTCTCTAGTGGTACCCCTAGGAAAATCCGTAAAAATTCGTCGGATTCCGACGAAGCCAATTCTCGATGCGTTGTGACCGGCAAGCTTCCAGTAGCTATTCCGATCGAGTTTTCCCGAATTATTGGACTCGGATCCAAAATTTCACCACTTTTTACGATTTCTCGATTTTGGTGATTTTCCCTAGTGGTACCCTTATGAAAATCCGTAAAAATTCGTCGGATTCTCACGAAGCCAATTCTCGATGCATTGTGACCGGCAAGCTTGCAGTGGCTATTGCGATCGAGTTTTCCAGAATTATTGGACTTGGATCCAAAATTTTACCACTTTTTACGATTTCTCGATTTTGATGATTTTCCCTAGTTGTACCTCTAGGAAAATCCGTAAAAATTCGTCGGATTCTGACAAAGCCAATTCTTGATGCGTTGTGACCGGCAAGCTTTCAGTAGCTATTCCGATCAATTTTTCCCGAATTATTGGACTCGGATCAAAAATTTCACCACTTTTCGATTTTGGTGATTTTCTCTAGTGGTACCCCTAGGAAAATCCGTAAAAATTCGTCGGATTCCGACGAAGCCAATTCTCGATGCGTTGTGACCGGCAAGCTTCCAGTAGCTATTCCGATCGAGTTTTCCCGAATTATTGGACTCGGATCCAAAATTTCACCACTTTTTACGATTTCTCGATTTTGGTGATTTTCCCTAGTGGTACCCTTATGAAAATCAATAAAAATTCGTCGGATTCTGACGAAGCCAATTCTCGATGCATTGTGATCGGCAAGCTTGCAGTGGCTATTCCGATCGAGTTTTCCCGAATTATTGGACTTGGATCCAAAATTTTACCACTTTTTACGATTTCTCGATTTTTGTGATTTTCCCTAGTTGTACCTCTAGGAAAATCCGTAAAAATTCGTCGGATTCCGACAAAGCCAATTCTTGATGCGTTGTGACCGGCAAGCTTTCAGTAGCTATTCCGATCAATTTTTCCCGAATTATTGGACTCGGATCCAAAATTTCACCACTTTTCGATTTTGGTGATTTTCCCTAGTGGTACCCCTAGGAAAATTCGTAAAAATTCGTCGAATTCCGACGAAGCCAATTCTCGATGCGTTGTGACCGGCAAGCTTCCAGTAGCTATTCCGATCGAGTTTTCCCAAATTATTGGACTCGGATCAAAAATTTCACCACTTTTTAAGATTTCTCGATTTTGGTGATTTTCCCTAGTGGTACCCCTATGGAAATCCGTAAAAATTCATCGGATTCCGATGAAGCCAATTCTCGATACATTGTGACCGGCAAGCATCCAGTGGCTATTCCGATCGAGTTTTCCCGAATTATTGGACTTGGATCCAAAATTTCACCACTTTTTACGATTTCTCGATTTTGGTGATTTTCCCTAGTGGTACCCCTAGGGAAATACGTAAAAATTCGTCGGATTTCGATGAAACCAATTCTTGATGCGTTGTGACCGGCAAGCTTCCAGTAGCTATTCCGATCGAGTTTTACCGACTTATTAGACTCGGATCCAAAATTTCACCACTTTTCGATTTTGGTGATTTTCCTTAGTGGTACACCTAGGGAAATCCGTAAAAATTCGTCGGATTCCGACGAAACCAATTCTCGATTTTTGTGATTTTCCCTAGTGGTACCTAGGGAAATCCGTAAAAATTCGTCGGATTCTGACGAAGTCAATTCTCGATATATTGTGACCGGCAAGCTTCCAGTAGCTATTCCGATCGAGTTTTCCCGAATTATTGGACTCGGATCCAAAATTTGACCACTTTTTACGATTTCTCGATTTTGGTGATTTTTCCTAGTGGTACCCCTATGGAAATCCGTAAAAATTCGTCGGATTTTGACGAAGAAAATTATCGATGCATTGTGACCGACAAGCTTCCAGCGGCTATTCCGATCGAGCTTTCCCGAATTATTGGACTTGGATCCAAAATTTCACCACTTTTTACGATTTCTCGATTTTGGTGATTTTCCCTAGTTGTACCCCTAGGAAAATCCGTAAAAATTCGTCGGATTCCGACAAAGCCAATTCTTGATGCGTTGTGACCGGCAAGCTTTCAGTAGCTATTCCGATCAAGTTTTCCCGAATTATTGGACTCGGATCAAAAATTTCACCACTTTTCGATTTTGGTGATTTTTCCTAGTGGTACCGCTAGGAAAATTCGTAAAAATTCGTCGGATTCCGACGAAGCCAATTCTCGATGCGTTGTGACCGGCAAGCCTCCAGTAGCTATTCCGATCGAGTTTTACCGACTTATTGGACTCGGATCCAAAATTTCATCACTTTTCGATTTTGGTGATTTTTCCTAGTGGTACCCCTAGGGAAATCCGTAAAAATTCGTCGGATTCCGACGAAACCAATTCTCGATACGTTGTGACCGGCAAGCTTCCAGTAGCTATTCTGATCGAGTATTCTCGAATTATTGGACTCGGATCCAAAATTTGACCACTTTTTACGATTTCTCGATTTTGGTGATTTTACTTAGTGGTAGCCCTAGGGAAATCCGTAAAAATTCGTCGGATTCTGACGAATTCAATTCTCGATATGTTGTGACCGGCAAGCTTCCAGTAGCTATTCAGATCGAGTTTTCCCGAATTATTGGACTCGGATCCAAAATTTCACGATTTCTCGATTTTTGTGATTTTCCCTACTGGTACCCCTAGGGAAATCCGTAAAAATTCGTCGGATTCCGACGAAGCCAATTCTCGATGCGTTGTGACCGGCAAGCTTCCAGTAGCTATTCCGATCGAGTTTTCCCGAATTATTGGACTCGGATCAAAAATTTCACCACTTTTCGATTTTGGTGATTTTCTCTAGTGGTACCCCTAGGAAAATCCGTAAAAATTCGTCGGATTCCGACGAAGCCAATTCTCGATGCGTTGTGACCGGCAAGCTTCCAGTAGCTATTCCGATCGAGTTTTCCCGAATTATTGGACTCGGATCCAAAATTTCACCACTTTTTACGATTTCTCGATTTTGGTGATTTTCCCTAGTGGTACCCTTATGAAAATCCGTAAAAATTCGTCGGATTCTCACGAAGCCAATTCTCGATGCATTGTGACCGGCAAGCTTGCAGTGGCTATTGCGATCGAGTTTTCCAGAATTATTGGACTTGGATCCAAAATTTTACCACTTTTTACGATTTCTCGATTTTGATGATTTTCCCTAGTTGTACCTCTAGGAAAATCCGTAAAAATTCGTCGGATTCTGACAAAGCCAATTCTTGATGCGTTGTGACCGGCAAGCTTTCAGTAGCTATTCCGATCAATTTTTCCCGAATTATTGGACTCGGATCCAAAATTTCACCACTTTTCGATTTTGGTGATTTTCCCTAGTGGTACCCCTAGGAAAATTCGTAAAAATTCGTCGGATTCCGACGAAGCCAATTCTCGATGCGTTGTGACCGGCAAGCTTCCAGTAGCTATTCCGATCGAGTTTTCCCAAATTATTGGACTCGGATCAAAAATTTCACCACTTTTTAAGATTTCTCGATTTTGGTGATTTTCCCTAGTGGTACCCCTATGGAAATCCGTAAAAATTCCTCGGATTCCGATGAAGCCAATTCTCGATGCATTGTGACCGGCAAGCATCCAGTGGCTATTCAGATCGAGTTTTCCCGAATTATTGGACTTGGATCCAAAATTTCACCACTTTTTACGATTTCTCGATTTTGGTGATTTTCCCTAGTGGTACCCCTAGGGAAATACGTAAAAATTCGTCGGATTTCGATGAAACCAATTCTTGATGCGTTGTGACCGGCAAGCTTCCAGTAGCTATTCCGATCGAGTTTTACCGACTTATTAGACTCGGATCCAAAATTTCACCACTTTTCGATTTTGGTGATTTTCCTTAGTGGTACACCTAGGGAAATCCGTAAAAATTCGTCGGATTCCGACGAAACCAATTCTCGATTTTTGTGATTTTCCCTAGTGGTACCTAGGGAAATCCGTAAAAATTCGTCGGATTCTGACGAAGTCAATTCTCGATATATTGTGACCGGCAAGCTTCCAGTAGCTATTCCGATCGAGTTTTCCCGAATTATTGGACTCGTATCCAAAATTTCACGATTTCTCGATTTTGGTGATTTTCCCTACTGGTACCCCTAGGGAAATCCGTAAAAATTCGTCGGATTCCGACGAAGCCAATTCTCGATGCGTTGTGACCGGCAAGCTTCCAGTAGCTATTCCGATCGAGTTTTCCCGAATTAGTGGACTCGGATCCAAAATTTGACTACTTTTTACTATTTCTCGATTTTGGTGATTTTTCCTAGTGGTACCCCTATGGAAATCCGTAAAAATTCGTCGGATTTTGACGAAGAAAATTATCGATGTATTGTGACCGACAAGCTTCCAGCGGCTATTCCGATCGAGCTTTCCCGAATTATTGGACTTGGATCCAAAATTTCACCACTTTTTACGATTTCTCGATTTTGGTGATTTTCCCTAGTTGTACCACTAGGAAAATACGTAAAAATTCGTCGGATTCCGACAAAGCCAATTCTTGATGCGTTGTGACCGGCAAGCTTTCAGTAGCTATTCCGATCAAGTTTTCCCGAATTATTGGACTCGGATCCAAAATTTCACCACTTTTCGATTTTGGTGATTTTTCCTAGTGGTACCGCTAGGAAAATTCGTAAAAATTCGTCGGATTCCGACGAAGCCAATTCTCGATGCGTTGTGACCGGCAATCTTCCAGTAGCTATTCCGATCGAGTTTTACCGACTTATTGGACTCGGATCCAAAATTTCATCACTTTTCGATTTTGGTGATTTTTCCTAGTGGTACCCCTAGGGAAATCCGTAAAAATTCGTCGGATTCCGACGAAACCAATTCTCGATACGTTGTGACCGGCAAGCTTCCAGTAGCTATTCTGATCGAGTTTTCCCGAATTATTAGACTCGAATCCAAAATTTGACCACTTTTTACGATTTCTCGATTTTGGTGATTTTACCTAGTGGTAGCCCTAGGGAAATCCGTAAAAATTCGTCGGATTCTGACGAATTCAATTCTCGATATGTTGTGACCGGCAAGCTTCCAGTAGCTATTCAGATCGAGTTTTCCCGAATTATTGGACTCGGATCCAAAATTTCACGATTTCTCGATTTTGGTGATTTTCCCTACTGGTACCCCTAGGGAAATCCGTAAAAATTCGTCGGATTCCGACGAAGCCAATTCTCGATGCGTTGTGACCGGCAAGCTTCCAGTAGCTATTCCGATCGAGTTTTCCCGAATTATTGGACTCGGATCCAAAATTTCACCACTTTTCGATTTTGGTGATTTTCTCTAGTGGTACCCCTAGGAAAATCCGTAAAAATTCGTCGGATTCCGACGAAGCCAATTCTCGATGCGTTGTGACCGGCAAGCTTCCAGTAGCTATTCCGATCGAGTTTTCCCGAATTATTGGACTCGGATCCAAAATTTCACCACTTTTTACGATTTCTCGATTTTGGTGATTTTCCCTAGTGGTACCCTTATGAAAATCCGTAAAAATTTGTCGGATTCTGACGAAGCCAATTCTCGATGCATTGTGACCGGCAAGCTTGTAGTGGCTATTCCAATCGAGTTTTCCCGAATTATTGGACTTGGATCCAAAATTTTACCACTTTTTACGATTTCTCGATTTTGGTGATTTTCCCTAGTTGTACCTCTAGGAAAATCCGTAAAAATTCGTCGGATTCCGACAAAGCCAATTCTTGATGCGTTGTGACCGGCAAGCTTTCAGTAGCTATTCCGATCAATTTTTCCCGAATTATTGGACTCGGATCCAAAATTTCACCACTTTTCGATTTTGGTGATTTTCCCTAGTGGTACCCCTAGGAAAATTCGTAAAAATTCGTCGGATTCCGACGAAGCTAATTCTCGATGCGTTGTGACCGGCAAGCTTCCAGTAGCTATTCCGATCGAGTTTTCACAAATTATTGGACTCGGATCAAAAATTTCACCACTTTTTAAGATTTCTCGATTTTGGTGATTTTCCCTAGTGGTACCCCTATGGAAATCCGTAAAAATTCATCGGATTCCGATGAAGCCAATTCTCGATGCATTGTGACTGGCAAGCATCCAGTGGCTATTCCGATCGAGTTTTCCCGAATTATTGGACTTGGATCCAAAATTTCACCACTTTTTACGATTTCTCGATTTTGGTGATTTTCCCTAATGGTACCCCTAGGAAAATCCGTAAAAATTCGACGGATTCCGACGAAGCCAATTCTCGATGCGTTGTGACCGGCAAGCCTCCAGTAGCTATTCCGATCGAGTTTTCCCGAATTATTGGACTGGGATCAAAAATTTCACCACTATTTACGATTTCTCGATTTTGGTGATTTTTCTTAGTGGTACTCATAGGGAAATCTGTAAAAATTCGTCGGATTCCGACGAAGCCAATTCTCGATGCGTTGTGACCGGCAAGCTTCCAGTAGCTATTCCAATCGATTTTTCCCGAATTATTGGACTCGGATCCAAAATTTCACCACTTTTCTATTTTGGTGATTTTCCCTAGTGGTACCCCTAGGAAAATCCGTAAAAATTCGTCGGATTCCGATGAAGCCAATTCTCGATGCGTTGTGACCGGCAAGCTTCCAGTAGCTATTCCGATCGAGTTTTCCCGAATTATTGGACTCGGATCAAAAATTTCACAATTTCTCGATTTTGGTGATTTTCCCTAGTGGTACCCCTAGGGAAATCCGTAAAAATTCGTCGGATTCCGACGAAGCCAATTCTCGATACGTTGTGACCGGAAAGCTTCCAGTAGCTATTCCGATCGAGTTTTCCCGAATTATTGGACTCGGATCAAAAATTTCACAATTTCTCGATTTTGGTGATTTTCCCTAGTGGTACCCCTTGGGAAATCCGTAAAAATTCGTCGGATTCCGACGAAACCAATTCTCGATACGTTGTGACCGGCAAGCTTCCAGTAGATATTCCGATCGAGTTTTCCCAAATTATTGGACTTGAATCCAAAATTTGACCACTTTTTCCGATTTCTCGATTTTGGTGATTTTTCCTAGTGGTACCCCTATGGAAATCCGTAAAAATTCGTCGGATTCCGACTAAGCCAATTCTCGATGTATTGTGTCCGGCAAGCTTCCAGTGGCTATTCCGATCGAGTTTTCCCGAATTATTGGACTCGGATCCAAAATTTCACGATTTCTCGATTTTGGTGATTTTCCCTAGTGGTACCCCTAGGGAAATCCGTAAAAATTCATCGGATTCCGACGAAGCCAATTCTCGATGCGTTGTGACCGGCAAGCTTCCAGTAGCTATTCCGATCGAGTTTTACCGACTTATTGGACTCGGATCCAAAATTTCACCACTTTTCGATTTTGGTGATTTTCCCTAGTGGTTCACGTAGGGAAATCCGTAAAAATTCGTCGGATTCCGACGAAACCAATTATCGATACGTTGTGACCGGCAAGCTTCCAGTAGCTATTCCGATCGAGTTTTCCCGAATTATTGGACTCGGATCCAAAATTTGATCACTTTTTACGATTTCTCGATTTTGGTGATTTTTCCTAGTGGTACCCCTAGGAAAATCTGTAAAAATTCGTCGGATTTCGAAGAAGCCAATTCTCGATGCGTTGTGACCGGTAAGCTTCCAGTTGCTATTCCGATCGAGTTTTCTCGAATTATTGGACTCGGATCCAAAATTTCACCACTTTTCGATTTTGGTGATTTTCCATAGTGGTAGCCCTAGGGAAATCCGTAAAAATTCGTCGGATTCAGACGAAGCCAATTCTCGATATGTTCTGACCGGCAAGCTTCCAGTAGCTACTCCGATCGAGTTTTCCCGAATTATTGGACTCGGATCAAAAATTTCACGATTTCTCGATTTTGGTGATTTTCACTACTGGTACCCCTAGGGAAATCCGTAAAAATTTGTCGGATTCCGACGAAGCCAATTCTCGATGCGTTGTGACCGGCAAGTTTCCAGTAGCTATTCCGATTGAGTTTTCCCAAATTATTGGACTCGGATCAAAAATTTCACGATTTCTCGATTTTGGTGATTTTCCCTAGTGGTACCCTTAGCGAAATCCGTAAAAATTCGTCGGATTCCGACGAAGCCAATTCTCGATGCGTTGTGACCGGCAAGCTTCCAGTAGCTATTCCGATCGAGTTTTCCCGAATTATTGGACTCGGATCCAAAATTTCAAAATTTCTCGATTTTGGTGATTTTCCCTAGTGGTACCCCTAGGGAAATCCGTAAAAATTCGTCGGATTCCGACGAAGCCAATTCTCGATACGTTGTGACCGGCAAGCTTCCAGTAGCTATTCCGATCGAGTTTTCCCGAATTATTGGACTCGGATCCAAAATTTGACCACTTTTTACGATTTGTCGATTTTGGTGATTTTCCCTAGTGGTACCCCTATGGAAATCCGTAAAAATTCGTCGGATTCTGACGAAGCCAATTCTCGATGCATTGTGACCGGCAAGCTTCCAGTGGCTATTCCGATCGAATTTTCCCGAATTATTGGACTAGGATCCAAAATTTCACGATTTCTCGATTTTGGTGATTTTTCCTAGTGGTACCCCTAGGGAAATCCGTAAAAATTCGTCGGATTCCGACGAAGCCAATTCTCGATGCGTTTTGACCGGCAAGCTTCCAGTAGCTATTCCAATCGAGTTTTCCCGAATTAGTGGACTCGGATCCAAAATTTGACCACTTTTTACGATTTCTCGATTTTGGTGATTTTCCCTAGTGGTACCCCTATGGAAATCCGTAAAACTTCGTCGAATTTTGACGAAGCAAATTCTCGATGCATTGTGACCAACAAGCTTCCAGTGGCTATTCCGATCGAGTTTTCCTGAATTATTGGACTTGGATCCAAAATTTCACCACTTTTTACGATTTCTCGATTTTGGTGATTTTCCCTAGTTGTACCCCTAGGAAAATCCGTAAAAATTCGTCGGATTCCGACAAAGCCAATTCTTGATGCGTTGTGACCGGCAAGCTTTCAGTAGCTATTCCGATCAAGTTTTCCCGAATTATTGGACTCGGATCCAAAATTTCACCACTTTTTGATTTTGGTTATTTTCCCTAGTAGTACCCCTAGGAAAATTCGTAAAAATTCGTCGGATTCCGACGAAGCCAATTCTCGATGCGTTGTGACCGGCAAGCTTCCAGTAGCTATTCCGATCGAGTTTTACCGACTTATTGGACTCGGATCCAAAATTTCATCACTTTTCGATTTTGGTGATTTTTCCTAGTGGTACCCCTAGGGAGATCCGTAAAAATTCGTCGCATTCCGACGAAACCAATTCTCTATACGTTGTGACCGGCAAGCTTCCAGTAGCTATTCTGATCAATTTTCCCGAATTATTGGACTCGAATCCAAAATTTGACCACTTTTTACGATTTGTCGATTTTGGTGATTTTCCCTAGTGGTACCCCTATGGAAATCCGTAAAAATTCGTCGGATTCCGACGAAGCCAATTCTCGATGCATTGTGACCGGCAAGCTTCCAGTGGCTATTCCGATCGAATTTTCCCGAATTATTGGACTAGGATCCAAAATTTCACGATTTCTCGATTTTGGTGATTTTCCCTAGTGGTACCCCTAGGGAAATCCGTAAAAATTCGTCGGATTCCGACGAAGCCAATTCTCGATGCGTTTTGACCGGCAAGCTTCCAGTAGCTATTCCGATCGAGTTTTCCCGAATTAGTGGACTCGGATCCAAAATTTGACCACTTTTTACGATTTCTCGATTTTGGTGATTTTCCCTAGTGGTACCCCTATGGAAATCCGTAAAACTTCGTCGAATTTTGACGAAGCAAATTCTCGATGCATTGTGACCAACAAGCTTCCAGTGGCTATTCCGATCGAGTTTTCCTGAATTATTGGACTTGGATCCAAAATTTCACCACTTTTTACGATTTCTCGATTTTGGTGATTTTCCCTAGTTGTACCCCTAGGAAAATCCGTAAAAATTCGTCGGATTCCGACAAAGCCAATTCTTGATGCGTTGTGACCGGCAAGCTTTCAGTAGCTATTCCGATCAAGTTTTCCCGAATTATTGGACTCGGATCCAAAATTTCACCACTTTTTGATTTTGGTTATTTTCCCTAGTAGTACCCCTAGGAAAATTCGTAAAAATTCGTCGGATTCCGACGAAGCCAATTCTCGATGCGTTGTGACCGGCAAGCTTCCAGTAGCTATTCCGATCGAGTTTTACCGACTTATTGGACTCGGATCCAAAATTTCATCACTTTTCGATTTTGGTGATTTTTCCTAGTGGTACCCCTAGGGAGATCCGTAAAAATTCGTCGCATTCCGACGAAACCAATTCTCTATACGTTGTGACCGGCAAGCTTCCAGTAGCTATTCTGATCAATTTTCCCGAATTATTGGACTCGAATCCAAAATTTGACCACTTTTTACGATTTGTCGATTTTGGTGATTTTCCCTAGTGGTACCCCTACGGAAATCCGTAAAAATTCGTCGGATTCCGACGAAGCCAATTCTCGATGCATTGTGACCGGCAAGCTTCCAGTGGCTATTCCGATCGAATTTTCCCGAATTATTGGACTAGGATCCAAAATTTCACGATTTCTCGATTTTGGTGATTTTCCCTAGTGGTACCCCTAGGGAAATCCGTAAAAATTCGTCGGATTCCGACGAAGCCAATTCTCGATGCGTTTTGACCGGCAAGCTTCCAGTAGCTATTCCGATCGAGTTTTCCCGAATTAGTGGACTCGGATCCAAAATTTGATCACTTTTTACGATTTCTCGATTTTGGTGATTTTCCCTAGTGGTACCCCTATGGAAATCCGTAAAACTTCGTCGAATTTTGACGAAGCAAATTCTCGATGCATTGTGACCAACAAGCTTCCAGTGGCTATTCCGATCGAGTTTTCCTGAATTATTGGACTTGGATCCAAAATTTCACCACTTTTTACGATTTCTCGATTTTGGTGATTTTCCCTAGTTGTACCCCTAGGAAAATCCGTAAAAATTCGTCGGATTCCGACAAAGCCAATTCTTGATGCGTTGTGACCGGCAAGCTTTCAGTAGCTATTCCGATCAAGTTTTCCCGAATTATTGGACTCGGATCCAAAATTTCACCACTTTTTGATTTTGGTTATTTTCCCTAGTAGTACCCCTAGGAAAATTCGTAAAAATTCGTCGGATTCCGACGAAGCCAATTCTCGATGCGTTGTGACCGGCAAGCTTCCAGTAGCTATTCCGATCGAGTTTTACCGACTTATTGGACTCGGATCCAAAATTTCATCACTTTTCGATTTTGGTGATTTTTCCTAGTGGTACCCCTAGGGAGATCCGTAAAAATTCGTCGCATTCCGACGAAACGAATTCTCGATACGTTGTGACCGGCAAGCTTCCAGTAGCTATTCTGATCAATTTGACCACTTTTTACGATTTCTCGATTTTGGTGATTTTCCCTAGTGGTAGCCCTAGGGAAATCCGTAAAAATTTTTCGGATTCTGACGAAGTCAATTCTCGATATGTTGTGACCGGCAAGCTTCCAATAGCTATTCAGATCGAGTTTTTCCGAATTATTGGACTCGGATCCAAAATTTCACGATTTCTCGATTTTGGTGATTTTTCCTACTGGTACCCCTAGGGAAATCCGTAAAAATTCGTCGGATTCCGACGAAGCCAATTCTCGATGCGTTGTGACCGGCAAGCTTCCAGTAGCTATTCCGATCGAGTTTTCCCGAATTATTGGACTCGGATCAAAAATTTCACCACTTTTTGATTTTGGTGATTTTCTCTAGTGGTACCCCTAGGAAAATCCGTAAAAATTCGTCGGATTTCGACGAAGTCAATTCTCGATGTGTTGTGACCGGCAAGCTTCCAGTAGCCAATTCCGATCGAGTTTTCCCGAATTATTGGACTCGGATCAAAAATTTCACCACTTTTTACGATTTCTCGATTTTGGTGATTTTCCCTAGTGGTACCCCTATGGAAATCCGTAAAAATTCGTCGGATTCTGACGAAGCCAATTCTCGATGCGTTGTGATCGGCAAGCTTGCAGTGGCTATTCCGATCGAGTTTTCCCGAATTATTTGACTCGGATCCAAAATTTCACCACTTTTTATGATTTCTAGATTTTGGTGATTTTCTCTAGTTGTACCCCTAGGGAAATCCGTAAAAATTCGTCGAATTCTGACGAAGTCAATTCTCGGTGCTTTGTGACCAGCAAGCTTCCAGTAGCTATTCCGATTGAGTTTACCCGAATTATTGGACTCGGATCCAAAATTTCACGATTTCTCGATTTTGGTGATTTTCCCTACTGGTACCCCTAGGGAAATCCGTAAAAATTCGTCGGATTTCGACGAAGCCAATTGTCGATGCATTGTGGCCGGCAAGCTTTCAGTAGCTATTCCGATCGAGTTTTCCCGAATTATTGGACTCGGATAAAAAATTTCACCATTTTTCGATTTTGGTGATTTTCCCTAGTGGTACCCCTAGGGAAATCCGTTAAAATTCGTCGGATTCTGACGAAACCAATTCTCGATGCGTTGTGACCGGCAAGCTTCAAGTAGCTATTCCGATTGAGTTTTACCGACTTATTGGACTCGGATCCAAAATTTCACCACTTTTCGATTTTGGTGATTTTTTCTAGTGGTACCCCTAGGGAAATCCGTAAAAATTCGTCGGATTCCGACGAAACCAATTCTCGATGCGTTGTGACGGGCAAGTTTCCAGTAGCTATTCTGATCGAGTTTTCCCGAATTATTGGACTCGGATCCAAAATTTCACCACGTTTTACGATTTCTCGATTTTGGTGATTTTCCCTAGTGGTACCCCTAGGGAAATCCGTAAAAATTCGTCGGATTTCGAAGAAGCCAATTCTCGATGCATTGTGACCGGCAAGCTTCCAGTTGCTATTCCGATCGAGTTTTCTCGAATTATTGGACTCGGATCCAAAATTTCACCACTTTTCGATTTTGGTGATTTTCCATAGTGGTACCCCTAGGAAAATCCGTAAAAATTCGTCGGATTCCGACGAAGCCAATTCTCGATGCATTGTGACTGGCAAGCTTCCAGTAGCTACTCCGATCGAGTTTTCCCAAATTATTGGACTCGGATCAAAAATTTCAATACTTTTTACGATTTCTCGATTTTGGTGATTTTCCCTAGTGGTACCCCTAGGAAAATCCGTAAAAATTGGTCGGATTCCGACGAAGCCAATTCTCGATGCGTTGTGACCGGCAAGCTTCCAGTAGCTTTTCCAATCGAGTTTTCCCGAATTATTGGACTCAGATAAAAAATTTGACCACTTTTTGATTTTGGTGATTTTCTCTAGTGGTACCCCTAGGGAAATCCGTAAAAATTCGTCGGATTTCGACGAAGCCAATTCTCGATGCGTTGTGACCAGAAAGCTTCCAGTAGCTATTCCGATGGAGTTTTACCGACTTATTGGACTCGGATCCAAAATTTCACCACTTTTCGATTTTGGTGATTTTCCCTAATGGTAGCCCTAGGGAAATCCGTAAAAATTTGTCGGATTCCGACGAAGCCAATTCTAGATGCGTTGTGACTGGCAAGCTTCCAGTAGCTATTCCGATCGAGTTTTCCCGAATTATTGGACTCGGATCCAAAATTTCACCACTTTTCGATTTTGATGATTTTCCCTATTGGTACCCCTAGGAAAATCCGTAAAAATTCGTCGGATTCCGACGAAGCCAATTCTCAATGCATTGTGACCGGAAAGCTTCCAGTAGCTATTCTGATCGAGTTTTCCCGAATTATTGGACTCGGATCCAAAATTTCACCACTTTTTACGATTTCTCGATGTTGGTGATTTTCCCTAGTGGTACCCCTAGGGAAATCCGTAAAAATTCGTCGGATTCCGACGAACCAAATTCTCGATGCATTGTGAATGGTAAGCTTCCAGTAGCTATTCCGATCGAGTTTTCCCGAATTATTGGACTCGGATCCAAAATTTCACGATTTCTCGATTTTGGTGATTTTCCCTACTGGTACCCCTCGGGAAATCCGTAAAACTTTGTCGGATTTCGACGAAGCCAATTCTCGATGCGTTGTGACCGGCAAGCTTCCAGTAGCTATTCCTATCGAGTTTTCCCGAATTATTGGACTCGGATCAAAAATTTGACCACTTGTTACGATTTCTCGATTTTGGTGATTTTCCCTAGTGGTACCCCTATGGAAATCCGTAAAAATTCGTCGGATTCCGACGAAGCCAATTCTCGATGCATTGTGACCGGCAAGCTTCCAGTTGCTATTCCGATCGAGTTTTCCCGAATTATTGGACTCGGATCCAAAATTTCACCACTTTTTACGCTTTCGCGATTTTGGTGATTTTTCCTAGTGGTACCCCTAGGGAAATCGGTAAAAATTCATCGGATTCCGACGAAGCCAATTCTCAATACAATGTGACCGGCAAGCTTCCAGTAGCTATTCCGATCGAGTTTTCCCGAATTATTGGACTCGGATCCAAAATTTCTTGATTTCTCGATTTTGGTGATTTTCCCTAGTGGTACCCCTAGGAAAATCCGTAAAAATTCGTCGGATTCCGACTAAACCAATTCTCGATGCGTTGTGACCGGCAAGCTTCCAGTAGCTATTCCGATCGAGTTTTCCAGAATTATTGGAATCGGATCCAAAATTTCACCACTTTTTACGATTTCTCGATTTTGGTGATTTTCCCTAGTGGTACCCCTAGGGAAATCCGTAAAAATTCTTCGGATTCCGACGAAGCCAATTCTCGATGCGTTGTGACCGGCAAGCTTACAGTAGCTATTCCGATCGAGTTTTCCCGAATTATTGGACTCGGATCCAAAATTTCACCACTTTTTATGATTTCTCGATTTTGGTGATTTACCCTAGTGGTACCCCTAGGGAAATCCGTAAAAATTCGTCGGATTTCGACGAATCCAGTTCTCGATGCGTTGTGACCGCCAAGCTTCCAGTAGCTATTCCGATCGTGTTTTCCCGAATTATTGGACTCGGATCAAAAATTTCACAACTTTTTACGATTTCTCGATTTTGGTGATTTTCCCTAGTGGTACCCCTAGTGAAATCCGTAAAAATTCGTCGGATTCCGACGAAGCCAATTCTCGATGCATTGTGACCGGCAAGCTTCCAGTAGCTATTCCGATCGAGTTTTCCCGAATTATTGGACTCGGATCCAAAATTTCACCACTTTTTACGCTTTCGCGATTTTGGTGATTTTTCTTAGTGGTACCCCTAGGGAAATCCGTAAAAATTCATCGGATTCCGACGAAGCCAATTCTCAATACAATGTGACCGGCAAGCTTCCAGTAGCTATTCCGATCGAGTTTTCCCGAATTATTGGACTCGGATCCAAAATTTATTGATTTCTCGATTTTGGTGATTTTCCCTAGTGGTACCCCTAGGGAAATCCGTAAAAATTCGTCGGATTTCGATGAAACCAATTCTCGATGCGTTGTGACCGGCAAGCTTCCAGTAGCTATTCCGATCGAGTTTTCCCGAATTATTGGACTCGGATTAAAAATTTCACAACTTTTTACGATTTCTCGATTTTGGTGATTTTCCCTAGTGGTACCCCTAGGAAAATCCGTAAAAATTCGTCGGATTCCGACTAAACCAATTCTCGATGCGTTGTGACCGGCAAGCTTCCAGTAGCTATTCCGATCGAGTTTTCCAGAATTATTGGACTCGGATCCAAAATTTCACCACTTTTTACGATTTCTCGATTTTGGTGATTTTCCCTAGTGGTACCCCTAGGGAAATCCGTAAAAATTCTTCGGATTCCGACGAAGCCAATTCTCGATGCGTTGTGACCGGCAAGCTTACAGTAGCTATTCCGATCGAGTTTTCCCGAATTATTGGACTCGGATCCAAAATTTCACCACTTTTTATGATTTCTCGATTTTGGTGATTTTCCCTAGTGGTACCCCTAGGGAAATCCGTAAAAATTCTTCGGATTCCGACGAAGCCAATTCTCGATGCGTTGTGACCGGCAAGCTTACAGTAGCTATTCCGATCGAGTTTTCCCGAATTATTGGACTCGGATCCAAAATTTCACCACTTTTTATGATTTCTCGATTTTGGTGATTTACCCTAGTGGTACCCCTAGGGAAATCCGTAAAAATTCGTCGGATTTCGACGAATCCAGTTCTCGATGCGTTGTGACCGCCAAGCTTCCAGTAGCTATTCCGATCGTGTTTTCCCGAATTATTGGACTCGGATCAAAAATTTCACAACTTTTTACGATTTCTCGATTTTGGTGATTTTCCCTAGTGGTACCCCTAGGGAAATCCGTAAAAATTCGTCGGATTCCGACGAAGCCAATTCTCGATGCATTGTGACCGGCAAGCTTCCAGTAGCTATTCCGATCGAGTTTTCCCGAATTATTGGACTCGGATCCAAAATTTCACCACTTTTTACGCTTTCGCGATTTTGGTGATTTTTCTTAGTGGTACCCCTAGGGAAATCCGTAAAAATTCGTCGGATTCCGACGAAGCCAATTCTCAATACAATGTGACCGGCAAGCTTCCAGTAGCTATTCCGATCGAGTTTTCCCGAATTATTGGACTCGGATCCAAAATTTATTGATTTCTCGATTTTGGTGATTTTCCCTAGTGGTACCCCTAGGGAAATCCGTAAAAATTCGTCGGATTTCGATGAAACCAATTCTCGATGCGTTGTGACCGGCAAGCTTCCAGTAGCTATTCCGATCGAGTTTTCCCGAATTATTGGACTCGGATTAAAAATTTCACAACTTTTTACGATTTCTCGATTTTGGTGATTTTCCCTAGTGGTACCCCTAGGAAAATCCGTAAAAATTCGTCGGATTCCGACTAAACCAATTCTCGATGCGTTGTGACCGGCAAGCTTCCAGTAGCTATTCCGATCGAGTTTTCCAGAATTATTGGACTCGGATCCAAAATTTCACCACTTTTTACGATTTCTCGATTTTGGTGATTTTCCCTAGTGGTACCCCTAGGGAAATCCGTAAAAATTCTTCGGATTCCGACGAAGCCAATTCTCGATGCGTTGTGACCGGCAAGCTTACAGTAGCTATTCCGATCGAGTTTTCCCGAATTATTGGACTCGGATCCAAAATTTCACCACTTTTTATGATTTCTCGATTTTGGTGATTTACCCTAGTGGTACCCCTAGGGAAATCCGTAAAAATTCGTCGGATTTCGACGAATCCAGTTCTCGATGCGTTACGACCGGCAAGCTTCCAGTAGCTATTCCGATCGTGTTTTCCCAAATTATTGGACTCGGATCAAAAATTTCACAACTTTTTACGATTTCTCGATTTTGGTGATTTTCCCTAGTGGTACCCCTAGGGAAATCCGTAAAAATTCGTCGGATTCCGACTAAACCAATTCTCGATGCGTTGTGACCGGCAAGCTTACAGTAGCTATTCCGATCGAATTTTCCAGAATTATTGGACTCGGATCAAAAATTTCACCACTTTTTACGATTTCTCGATTTTGGTGATTTTCCCTAGTGGTACCCCTAGGGAAATCCGTAAAAATTCTTCAGATTCCGACGAAGCCAATTCTCGATGCGTTGTGACCGGCAAGCTTACAGTAGCTATTCCGATCGAGTTTTCCCGAATTATTGGACTCGGATCCAAAATTTCACCACTTTTTATGATTTCTCGATTTTGGTGATTTACCCTAGTGGTACCCCTAGGGAAATCCGTAAAAATTCGTCGGATTTCGACGAATCCAGTTCTCGATGCGTTGTGACCGGCAAGCTTCCAGTAGCTATTCCGATCGAGTTTTCCCGAATTATTGGACTCGGATCCAAAATTTCACGATTTTGGTGATTTTCCCTAGTGGTACCCCAAGGAAAATCCGTAAAAATTCGTCGGATTCCGACGAGGCCAATTCTTGATTCGTTGTGACCGGCAAGCTTCCAGTAGCTATTCCAATCGAGTTTTCCCGAATTATTGGACTCGGATCAAAAATTTCACCACTTTTCGATTTTGGTGATTTTTCCTAGTGGTACCCCTAGGGAAATCCGTAAAAATTCGTCGGATTCCGACGAAACCAATTCTCGATGCGTTGTGACCGGCAAGCTTCCAGTAGCTATTCCGATCGAGTTTTCCCGAATTATTGGACTCGGATCCAAAATTTCAGAACTTTTTACGATTTCTCGATTTTGGTGATTTTCCCTAGTGGTACCCCTAGGGAAATCCGTAAAAATTCGTAGGATTTCGACGAAACCAATTCTCGATGCGTTGTGACCGGCAAGCTTCCAGTAGCTATTCCGATAGAGTTTTCCCGAATTATTGGACTCGGATCCAAAATTTCATGATTTCTCGATTTTGGTGATTTTCACTAGTGGTACCCCTAGGGAAATCCGTAAAAATTGGTCGGATTCCGACGAAGCTAATTCTCGATGCGTTGTGACCTGCAAGCTTCCAGTAGCTATTCCGAATTATTAGACTCGGATAAAAAATTTCACCACTTTTTACGATTTCTCGATTTTGGTGATTTTTCCTTGTGGTACCCCTAGGGAAATACGTAAAAATTCGTCGGATTTCGACGAAGCCAATTCTCAATGTGTTGTGACCGGCAAGCTTCCAGGAGCTATTTCGATCGAGTTTTCCCGAATTATTGGACTCGGATCAAAAATTTCACCACTTTATACGATTTCTCGATTTTGGTGATTTTCCCTAGTGGTACCCCTAGGGAAATCCGTAAAAATTCGTCGGATTCCGACGAAGCCAATTCTCGATGAGTTGTGACCGGCAAGCTTCCAGTAGCTATTCCGATCGAGTTTTCCCAAATTATTGGACTCGGATCAAAAATTTCACCACTTTTTACGATTTCTCGATTTTGGTGATTTTTCCTAGTGGTACCCCTAGGAAAATCCGTCAAAATTCTTCGGATTCCGACGAAGCCAATTCTCGATGCGTTGTGACCGGCAAGCTTATAGTAGCTATTCCGATCGAGTTTTCCCGAATTATTGGACTCGGATCAAAAATTTCACCACTTTATACGATTTCTCGATTTTGGTGATTTTCCCTAGTGGTACCCCTAGGGAAATCTGTAAAAATTCATCGTATTCCGACGAAGCCAATTCTCGATGCGTTGTGACCGGCAAGCTTCCAGTAGCTATTCCGATCGAGTTTTCCCGAATTATTGGACTCGGATCCAAAATTTGACGATTTCTCGATTTTGGTGATTTTCCCTAGTGGTACCCCTAGGGAAATCCGTAAAAATTCGTCGGATTCCGACGAAGCGAATTCTCGATGCGTTGTGACCGGCAAGCTTCCAGTAGCTATTCCGATCGAGTTTTCCCGAATTATTAGACTCGGATAAAAAATTTCACCACTTTTTATGATTTCTCGATTTTGGTGATTTTCCCTAGTGGTACCCCTAGGGAAATACGTAAAAATTCGTCGGATTTCGACGAAGCCAATTCTCGATGCGTTGTGACCGGCAAGCTTCCAGTAGCTATTTCGATCGAGTTTTCCCGAATTATTGGACTCGGATCAAAAATTTCACCACTTTATACGATTTCTCGATTTTGGTGATTTTCCCTAGTGGCACCCCTAGGAAAATCCGTAAAAATTCGTCGGATTCCGACGAAGCCAATTCTCGATGCGTTGTGACCGGCAAGCTTCCAGTAGATATTCCGATCGAGTTTTCCCGAATTATTGGACTCGGATCAAAAATTTCACCACTTTTTACGATTTCTCGATTTTGGTGATTTTCCCTAGTGGTACCCCTAGGAAAATCCGTCAAAATTCTTCGGATTCCGACGAAGCCAATTCTCGATGCGTTGTGACCGGCAAGCTTACAGTAGCTATTCCGATCGAGTTTTCCCGAATTATTGGACTCGGATCCAAAATTTCACCACTTTTTATGATTTCTCAATTTTGGTGATTTACCCTAGTGGTACCCCTAGGGAAATCCGTAAAAATTCTTCGGATTTCGACGAATCCAATTCTCGATGCGTTGTGACCGGCAAGCTTCCAGTAGCTATTCCGATTGAGTTTTTCCGAATTATTGGACTCGGATCCAAAATTTCACGATTTCTAGATTTTGGTGATTTTCCCTAGTGGTACCCCAAGGAAAATCCGTAAAAATTCGTCGGATTCCGACGAGGCCAATTCTTGATTCGTTGTGACCGGCAAGCTTCCAGTAGCTATTCCAATCGAGTTTTCCCGAATTATTGGACTTGGATCGGATCCAGTTCTCGATGCGTTGTGACCGGCAAGCTTCCAGTAGCTATTCCGATCGAGTTTTCCCGAATTATTGGATTCGGATCCAAAATTTCACGATTTCTCGATTTTGGTGATTTTCCCTAGTGGTAACCAAAGGAAAATCCGTAAAAATTCGTCGGATTCCGACGAGGCCAATTCTTGATTCGTTGTGACCGGCAAGCTTCCAGTAGCTATTCCAATCGAGTTTTCCCGAATTATTGGACTCGGATCAAAAATTTCACCACTTTTCGATTTTGGTGATTTTCCCTAGTGGTACCCCTAGGGAAATCCGTAAAAATTCGTCGGATTTCGATGAAACCAATTCTCGATGCGTTGTGACCGGCAAGCTTCCAGTAGCTATTTCAATCGAGTTTTCCCGAATTATTGGACTCGGATCAAAAATTTCACCACTTTTCGATTTTGGTGATTTTCCCTAGTGGTACCCCTATGGAAATACGTAAAAATTCGTCGGATTTCGACGAAGCCAATTCTCGATGCGTTGTGACCGGCAAGCTTCCAGTAGCTATTTCGATCGAGTTTTCCCGAATTATTGGACTCGGATCAAAAATTTCACCACTTTATACGATTTCTCGATTTTGGTGATTTTTCCTAGTGGTACCCCTAGGGAAATCCGTAAAAATTCGTCGTATTCCGACGAAGCCAATTCTCGATGCGTTGTGACCGGCAAGCTTCCAGTAGCTATTCCGATCGAGTTTTCCCGAATTATTGGACTCGGATCAAAAATTTCACCACTTTTTACGATTTCTCGATTTTGGTGATTTTTCCTAGTGGTACCCCAAGGGAAATCCGTAAAAATTCGTCGGATTCCGACGAATCAAATTCTCGATGCGTTGTGACCGGCAAGCTTCCAGTAGCTATTCCGATCGAGTTTTCCCGAATTATTGGACTCGGATCCAAAATTTCAGAACTTTTTACGATTTCTCGATTTTGGTGATTTTCCCTGGTGGTACCCCTAGGGAAATCCGTAAAAATTCGTCGAATTCCGAAGAAACCAATTCTCGATGCTTTGTGACCGGCAAGCTTCCAGTAGCTATACCGATCGAGTTTTCCCGAATTATTGGACTCGGATCCAAAATTTCACGATTTCTCGATTTTGGTGATTTTCACTAGTTGTACCCCTAGGGAAATCCGTAAAAATTCGTCGGATTCCGACGAAGCTAATTCTCGATGCGTTGTGACCGGCAACCTTCCAGTAGCTATTCCGATCGAGTTTTCCCGAATTATTGGACTCGGATCCAAAATTTCACGATTTCTCGATTTTGGTTATTTTCCCTACTGGTACCCCTAGGGAAATTCGTAAAACTTCGTCGGATTTCGACGAAGCCAATTCTCGATGCGTTGTGACCGGCAAGATTCTAGTAGCTATTCCAATCGAATTTTCCCGAATTATTGGACTTGGATCCAAAATTTCACCACTTTTTACGATTTCTCGATTTTGGTGATTTTTCCTAGTGGTACCCCTTGGGAAATCCGTAAAAATTCGTCGGATTCCGACATAGACAATTCTCGATGCGTTGTGACCGGCAAGCTTCCAGTAGCTATTCCGATCGAGTTTTCCCGAATTATTGGACTCGGATCAAAAATTTCACCACATTTTACGATTTCTCGATTTTGGTGATTTTTCCTAGTGGTACCCCTAGGGAAATCCGTAAAAATTCGTCGGATTCCGAGGAACCCAATTCTCGATGAGTTTTGACCGGCAGGCTTCCAGTAGCTATTCCGATCGAGTTTTCCCGAATTATTGGACTCGGATCCAAAATTTCACGAGTTGTCGTTTTTGGTGATTTTCCCTAGTGGTACCCCTAGGAAATCCGTAAAAATTCGTCGGATTCCGACGAAGCCAATTCTTGATACGTTGTGACCGGCAAGCTTCCAGTAGCTATTCCTATCGAGTTTTCCCGAATTATTGGACTCAGATCAAAAATTTGACCACTTTTTACGATTTCTCGATTTTGGAGATTTTCCCTAGTGGTACCCCTATGGAAATCTGTAAAAATTCGTCGGATTTCGACAAAGCTAATTCTCGATGAATTGTGACCGTCAAGCTTCCAGTAGCTATTTCGTTCGAGTTTTCCCGAATTATTGGACTCGGATCCAAAATTTCACCACTTTTTACGCTTTCGCGATTTTGTTGATTTTTCCTAGTGGTACCCCTAGGGAAATCCGTAAAAATTCGTCGGATTCCGACGAAGCCAATTCTCAATACGATATGACCGGCAAGCTTCCAGTAGCTATTCCGATCGAGTTTTCCCGAATTATTGGGCTCGGATCCAAAATTTCTTGATTTCTCGATTTTGGTGATTTTCTCTAGTGGTACCCCTAGGGAAATCCGTAAAAATTCGTCGGATTCCGACGAAGCCAATTCTCGATGCGTTGTGACCGGCAAGCTTCCAGTAGCTATTCCGATTAAGTTTTCCCGAATTATTGGACTCGGACCCAAAATTTCACGATTTCTCGATTTTGGTGATTTTCCCTAGTGGTACCCCTAAGAAAATCCGTAAAAATTCGTCGGATTCCGACTAAGCCAATTCTCGATGCGTTGTGGCTGGCAACCTTCCAGTAGCTATTCCGATCGAGTTTTCCCGAATTATTGGACTCGGATCCAAAATTTCACCACTTTTCGATTTTGGTGATTTTCCCTAGTGGTACCCCTAGGAAAATCCGTAAAAATTCGTCGGATTCCGACGAAGCCAATTCTCGATGCGTTGTGATCGGCAAGCTTCCAGTAGCTATTCCGATCTAGTTTCCCCGAATTATTGGACTCGGATCCAAAATTTCACCGCTTTTTATGATTTCTCGATTTTGGTGATTTTCCCCCTAGGGAAATCCGTAAAAATTCATCGGATTTCGATAAAGCCAATTCTCGATGCGTTGTGACCGGCAAGCTTCCAGTAGCTATTCCGATCGAATTTTCCCGAATTATTGAACTCAGATCAAAATTTTCACCACTTTTTACGATTTCTCGATTTTGGTGATTTTCCCTAGTGGAACCCGTAGGGAAATCCGTAAAAATTCTTCGGATTTCGACGAAGCCAATTCTCGATGCGTTGTGACCGGCAAGCTTCCAGTAGCTATTCCGATCGAGTTTTCCAGAATTATTGGTCTCGGATAAAAAATTTCACCACTTTTCTATTTTGGTGATTTTCCCTAGTGGTACCCCTAGGGTAATCCGTAAAAATTCGTCGGATTTCGATGAAATCAATTTTCGATGCGTTGTGACCGGCAAGCTTCCAGTAGCTGTTCTGATCGAGTTTTACCGACTTATTGGACTCGGATCCAAAATTTCACCACTTTTCGATTTTGGTGATTTTCCCTAGTGGTACACCTAGGGAAATCCGTAAAAATTTGTCGTATTCCGACGAAACCAATTCTCGATGCGTTGTGGCCGGCAAGCTTCCAGTAGCTATTCCGATCGAGTTTTCCCGAATTATTGGACTGGGATCAAAAATTTCACCACTTTTTACGATTTTGGTGATTTTCCCTAGTGGTACACCTAGGGAAATCCGTAAAAATTCGTCGGATTCCGACGAAGCCAATTCTAGATGCGTTGTGACCGACAAGCTTCCAGTAGCTATTCCGATCGAGTTTTCCCGAATTGTTGGACTCGGATCCAAAATTTCACCACTTTTCGATTTTGGTGATTTTCCCTAGTGGTACCCCTAGGAAAATCCGTAAAAATTCGTCGGATTCCGACGAAGCCAATTCTCGATGCATTGTGACCGGCAAGCTTCCAGTAGCTATTCCGATCGAGTTTTCCCGAATTATTGGACTCGGATCCAAAATTTCACCACTTTTTACGATTTCTCGATGTTGGTGATTTTCCCTAGTGGTACCCCTAGGGAAATCCGTAAAAATTCGTCGGATTCCGATGAAACCAATTCTCGATGCGTTGTGAACGGCAAGCTTCCAGTAGCTATTCCGATCGAATTTTTCTGAATTATTGCACTCGGATCCAAAATTTCACCACTTTTTACGATTTCTCAATTTGGGTGATTTTCCCTAGTGGTAGCCCAAGGAAAATCCGTAAAAATTCGTCGGATTCCGACGAAGCCAATTCTAGATGCGTTGTGACCGACAAGCTTCCAGTAGCTATTCCGATCGAGTTTTCCCGAATTATTGGACTAGGATCCAAAATTTCACCACTTTTCGATTTTGGTGATTTTCCCTAGTGGTACCCCTAGGAAAATCCGTAAAAATTCGTCGGATTCCGACGAAGCTAATTCTCGATGCATTGTGACCGACAAGCTTCCAGTAGCTATTCCAATCGAGTTTTCCCGAATTATTGGACTCGGATCCAAAATTTCACCACTTTTTACGATTTCTCGATGTTGGTGATTTTCCCTAGTGGTACCCCTAGGGAAATCCGTAAAAATTCGTCGGATTCCGATGAAGCCAATTCTCGATGCGTTGTGACCGGCAAGCTTCCAGTAGCTATTCCGATCTAGTTTCCCCGAATTATTGGACTCGGATCCAAAATTTCACCGCTTTTTATGATTTCTCGATTTTGGTGATTTTCCCTAGTGGTATCCCTAGGAAAATCCGTCAAAATAAGTCGGATTTCGACGAAGTCATTTCTCAATGCATTGTGACCGGCAAGCTTCCAGTAGCTATTCCGATCGAGTTTTCCCGAATTATTGGACTCAGACCCAAAATTTCACGATTTCTCGATTTTGGTGATTTTCCCTATTGGTGCCCCTAGGGAAATCCGTAAAACTTCGTCGGATTTCGACGAAGCCAATTCTCGATGTGTTGTGACCGGAAAGCTTCCGGTAGCTATTCCGATCGAGTTTTCCCGAATTATTTGACTCAGATCAAAAATTTCACCACTTTTTACGATTTCTCGATGTTGGTGATTTTCCCTAGTGGTTCCCCTAGGAAAATCCGTAAAAATTCGTCGGATTCCGACGAAGCCAATTCTCGATGCGTTGTGACCGGCAAGCTTCCAGTAGCTATTCCGATCGAGTTTTCCCGAATTATTGGACTCGGATCAAAAATTTCACCACTTTTTACGATTTCTCGATTTTGGTGATTTTCCCTAGTGGTACCCCTAGGGAAATCCGTAAAAAGTCTTCGGATTCCGACGAAACCAATTCTCGATGCGTTGTGACCGGCAAGCTTCCAGTAGCTATTCCGATCGAGTTTTCCCGAATTATTGGACTCGGATCCAAAATTTCACCACTTTTTACGATTTCTCGATTTTGGTGATTTTCCCTAGTGGTACCCCTAGGGAAATCCGTATAAATTCGTCGGATTCTGAGGAAACCAATTCTCGATGCGTTGTGAACGGCAAGCTTCCAGTAGCTATTCCGATCGAGTTTTCCCGAATTATTGGATTCGGATCCAAAATTTCACCACTTTTTACGATTTCTCGATTTTGGTGATTTTCCTTAGTGGTAGCCCTAGGAAAATCCGTAAAAATTCGTCGGATTCCGACGAAGCCAATTCTAGATGCGTTGTGATCGACAAGCTTCCAGTAGCTATTCCGATCGAGTTTTCCCGAATTATTGGACTCGGATCCAAAATTTCACCACTTTTCGATTTTGGTGATTTTCCCTAGTGGTACCCCTAGGAAAATCCGTAAAAATTCGTCGGATTCCGACGAAGCTAATTCTCGATGCATTGTGACCGACAAGCTTCCAGTAGCTATTCCAATCGAGTTTTCCCAAATTATTGGACTCGGATCCAAAATTTCACCACTTTTTACGATTTCTCGATGTTGGTGATTTTCCCTAGTGGTACCCCTAGGGAAATCCGTAAAAATTCGTCGGATTCCGATGAAACCAATTCTCGATGCGTTGTGAACGGCAAGCTTCCAGTAGCTATTCGGATCGAAGTTTTCCGAATTATTGGACTCGGATCCAAAATTTCACCACTTTTTATGATTTCTCGATTTGGTGATTTCCCCTAGTGGTAACCATAGGGAAATCCGTAAAAATTCGTCGGATTCCGACGAAGTCAATTCTCGATGCATTGTGACCGGCAAGCTTCCAGTAGCTATTCCGATCGAGTTTTCCCGAATTATTGGACTCGGATAAAAAATTTCACCACTTTTTACGATTTCTCGATTTTGGTGATTTTCCCTAGTGGTACCCCTAGGAAAATCCGTAAAAATTCGTCGGATTCCGACGAAGCCAATTCTCGATGCGTTGTGACCGGCAAGCTTCCAGTAGCTATTCCAATCGAGTTTTCCCAAATTATTGGACTCGGATCAAAAATTTCACCACTTTTCGATTTTGGTGATTTTCCCTAGTGGTACCCCTAGGGAAATCCGTAAAAATTCATCGGATTCTGAGGAACTCAATTCTCGATGCGTTGTGACCGGCAGGTTTCCAGTAGCTATTCCGATCGAGTTTTCCCGAATTATTGGACTCGGATCCAAAATTTCACGATTTCTCGATTTTGGTGATTTTTCCTAGTGGTACCCCTAGGGAAATCCGTAAAAATTCATCGGATTCCGACGAAGCCAATTCTCGATGCGTTGTGACCGGCAAGCTTCCAGTAGCTATTCCGATCGAGTTTCCCGAATTATTGGACTCGGATCCAAAATTTCACGATTTCTCGATTTTGGTGATTTTCCCTAGTGGTACCCCTAGGAAATCCGTAAAAATTCGTCGGATTCCGACGAAGCCAATTCTCGATGCGTTGTGACCGGCAAGCTTCCAGTAGCTATTCCGATCGAGTTTTACCGACTTATTAGACTCGGATCCAAAATTTCACCACTTTTCGATTTTGGTGATTTTCCTTAGTGTTACACCTAGGGAAATCCGTAAAAATTCATCGGATTCCGACGAAACCAATTCTCGATTTTTGTGATTTTCCCTAGTGGTACCTAGGAAAATCCGTAAAAATTCGTCGGATTCTAACGAAGTCAATTCTCGATATATTGTGACCGGCAAGCTTCCAGTAGCTATTCCGATCGAGTTTTCCCGAATTATTGGACTCGGATCCAAAATTTCACGATTTCTCGATTTTGGTGATTTTCCCTACTGGTACCCCTAGGAAAATCCGTAAAAATTCGTCGGATTCCGACGAAGCCAATTCTCGATGCGTTGTGACCTGCAAGCTTCCAGTAGCTATTCCGATCGAGTTTTCCCGAATTAGTGGACTCGGATCCAAAATTTGACCACTTTTTACGATTTCTCGATTTTGGTGATTTTCCCTAATGGTACCCCTATGGAAATCCGTAAAAATTCTTCGGATTCCGACTAAGCCAATTCTCGATGCATTGTGTCCGGCAAGCTTCCAGTGGCTATTCCGATCGAGTTTTCCCGAATTATTGGACTCGGATCCAAAATTTCACGATTTCTCGATTTTGGTGATTTTCCCTAGTGGTACCCCTAGGGAAATCCGTAAAAATTCGTCGGATTCTGACGAAGCCAATTCTCGATGCGTTGTGACCGGCAAGCTTCCAGTAGCTATTCCGATCGAGTTTTCCCGAATTATTGGACTCGGATCCAAAATTTGACCACTTTTTACGATTTCTCGATTTTGGTGATTTTTCCTAGTGGTACCCCTATGGAAATCCGTAAAAATTTGTCGGATTTTGATGAAGCCAATTATCGATGCATTGTAACCGACAAGCTTCCAGTGGCTATTCCGATTGAGTTTTCCCGAATTATTGGACTTGGATCCAAAATTTCACCACTTTTTACGATTTCTCGATTTTGGTGATTTTCCCTAGTTGTACCCCTAGGAAAATCCGTAAAAATTCGTCGGATTCCGACAAAGCCAATTCTTGATGCGTTGTGACCGGCAAGCTTTCCGTAGCTATTCCGATCAAGTTTTCCCGAATTATTGGACTCGGATCCAAAATTTCACCACTTTTCGATTTTGGTGATTTTCCCTAGTGGTACTCCTAGGAAAATTCTTAAAAATTCGTCGGATTCCGACGAAGCCAATTCTCAATGCGTTGTGACCGGCAAGCTTCCAGTAGCTATTCCGATCGAGTTTTCCCGAATTATTGGACTCGGATCCAAAATTTCTTGATTTCTCGATTTTGGTGATTTTCCCTAGTGGTACCCCTAGGGAAATCCGTAAAAATTCGTCGGATTTCGATGAAACCAATTCTCGATGCGTTGTGACCGGCAAGCTTCCAGTAGCTATTCCGATCGAGTTTTCCGGAATTATTGGACTCGGATCCAAAATTTCACTACTTTTTACGATTTCTCGATTTTGGTGATTTTCCCTAGTGGTACCCCTAGGGAAATCCGTAAAAATTCGTCGGATTCCGACGAAGCCAATTCTCGATGCGTTGTGACCGGCAAGCTTCCAGTAGCTATTCCGATCGAGTTTTCCCGAATTATTGGACTCGGATTAAAAATTTCACAACTTTTTACGATTTCTCGATTTTGGTGATTTTCCCTAGTGGTACCCCTAGGGAAATCCGTAAAAATTCGTCGGATTCCGACTAAACCAATTCTCGATGCGTTGTGACTGGCAAGCTTCCAGTAGCTATTCCGATCGAGTTTTCCAGAATTATTGGACTCGGATCCAAAATTTCGCGATTTCTCGATTTTGGTGATTTACCCTAGTGGTACCCCTAGGAAAATCCGTAAAAATTCTTCGGATTCCGACGAAGCCAATTCTCGATGCGTTGTGATCGGCAAGCTTCCAGTAGCTATTCCGATCGAGTTTTCCCGAATTATTGGACTCGGATCCAAAATTTCACCACTTTTTATGATTTCTCGATTTTGGTGATTTACCCTAGTGGTACCCCTAGGGAAATCCGTAAAAATTCGTCGGATTTCGACGAATCCAGTTCTCGATGCGTTGTGACCGGCAAGCTTCCAGTAGCTATTCCGATCGAGTTTTCCCGAATTATTGGACTCTGATCCAAAATTTCACGATTTCTCGATTTTGGTGATTTTCCCTAGTGGTACCCCAAGGAAAATCCGTAAAAATTCGTCGGATTCCGACGAGGCCAATTCTTGATTCGTTGTGACCGGCAAGCTTCCAGTAGCTATTCCAATCGAGTTTTCCAGAATTATTGGACTCGGATCAAAAATTTCACCAGTTTTCGATTTTGGTGATTTTTCCTAGTGGTACCCCTAGGGAAATCCGTAAAAATTCGTCGGATTCCGACGAAACCAATTCTCGATGCGTTGTGACCGGCAAGCTTCCAGTAGCTATTCCGATCGAGTTTTCCGGAATTATTGGACTCGGATCCAAAATTTCACTACTTTTTACGATTTCTCGATTTTGGTGATTTTCCCTAGTGGTACCCCTAGGGAAATCCGTAAAAATTCGTCGGATTCCGATGAAGCCAATTCTCGATGCGTTGTGACCGGCAAGCTTCCAGTAGCTATTCCGATCGAGTTTTCCCGAATTATTGGACTCGGATCAAAAATTTCACAACTTTTTACGATTTCTCGATTTTGGTGATTTTCCCTAGTGGTACCCCTAGGGAAATCCGTAAAAATTCGTCGGATTCCGACTAAACCAATTCTCGATGCGTTGTGACCGGCAAGCTTCCAGTAGCTATTCCGATCGAGTTTTCTAGAATTATTGGACTCGGATCCAAAATTTCACCACTTTTTACGATTTCTCGAGTTTGGTGATTTTTCCTAGTGGTACCCCTAGGGAAATCCGTAAAAATTCTTCGGATTCCGACGAAGCAAATTCTCGATGCGTTGTGACCGGCAAGCTTACAGTAGCTATTCCGATCGAGTTTTCCCGAATTATTGGACTCGGATCCAAAATTTCACCACTTTTTATGATTTCTCGATTTTGGTGATTTACCCTAGTGGTATCCCTAGGGAAATCCGTAAAAATTCGTCGGATTTTGACGAATCCAGTTCTTGATGCGTTGTAACCGGCAAGCTTCCAGTAGCTATTCCAATCGAGTTTTCCCGAATTATTGGACTCGGATCCAAAATTTCACGATTTTGGTGATTTTCCCTAGTGGTACCCCAAGGAAAATCCGTAAAAATTCGTCGGATTCCGACGAGGCCAATTCTTGATTCATTGTGACCGGCAAGCTTCCAGTAGCTATTCAAATCGAGTTTTCCCAAATTATTGGACTCGGATCAAAAATTTCACCACTTTTCGATTTTGGTGATTTTTCCTAGTGGTACCCCTAGGGAAATCCGTAAAAATTCGTCGCATTCCGACGAAACCAATTCTCGATGCGTTGTGACCGGCAAGCTTCCAGTAGCTATTCCGATAGAGTTTTCCCGAATTATTGGACTCGGATCCAAAATTTCAGAACTTTTTACGATTTCTCGATTTTGGTGATTTTCCCTAGTGGTACCCCTAGGGAAATCCGTAAAAATTCGTCGGATTTCGACGAAACCAATTCTCGATGCGTTGTGACCGGCAAGCTTCTAGTAGCTATTCCGATCGAGTTTTCCCGAATTATTGGACTCGGATCCAAAATTTCACGATTTCTCGATTTTGGTGATTTTCACTAGTGGTACCGCTAGGGAAATCCGTAAAAATTCTTCGGATTCCGACGAAGCTAATTCTCGATGCGTTGTGACCGGCAAGATTCCAGTAGCTATTCCGATCGAGTTTTCCCGAATTATTAGACTCGGATAAAAAATTTCCCCACTTTTTACGATTTCTCAATTTTGGTGATTTTTCCTAGTGGTACCCCTAGGAAAATACGTAAAAATTCGTCGGATTTCGACGAAACCAATTCTCAATGTGTTGTGACCGGCAAGCTTACAGGAGCTATTTCGATCGAGTTTTCCCGAATTATTGGACTAGGATCAAAAATTTCACCACTTTATACGATTTCTCGATTTTGGTGATTTTCCCTAGTGGTACCCCTAGGGAAATCCGTAAAAATTTGTCGGATTCCGACGAAGCCAATTCTCGATGAGTTGTGACCGGCAAGCTTCCAGTAGCTATTCCGATCGAGTTTTCCCAAATTATTGGACTCGGATCAAAAATTTCACCACTTTTTACGATTTCTCGATTTTGGTGATTTTTCCTAGTGGTACCCCTAGGGAAATCCGTAAAAATTCTTCGGATTCCGACGAAGCCAATTCTCAATGCGTTGTGACCGGCAAGCTTACAGTAGCTATTCCGATCGAGTTTTCCCGAATTCTTGGACTCGGATCCAAAATTTCACCACATTTTATGGTTTCTCAATTTTGGTGATTTACCCTAGTGGTAACCCTAGGAAAATCCGTAAAAATTCATCGGATTCCGACGAATCCAATTCTCGATGCGTTGTGACCGGCAAGCTTCCAGTAGCTATTCCGATCTAGTTTTCCCGAATTATTGGACTCGGATCCAAAATTTCACGATTTCTCGATTTTGGTGATTTTCCCTAGTGGTACCCCTAGGGAAATCCGTAAAAATTCGTCGGATTCCGACGAAGCCAATTCTCGATGCGTTGTGACCGGTAAGCTTCCAGTAGCTATTCCGATCGAGTTTTCCCGAATTATTAGACTCGGATAAAAAATTTCACCACTTTTTATGATTTCTCGATTTTGGTGATTTTCCCTAGTGGTACCCCTAGGGAAATACGTAAAAATTCGTCGGATTTCGACGAAGCCAATTCTCGATACGTTGTGACCAGCAAGCTTCCAGTAGCTATTTCGATCGAGTTTTCCCGAATTATTGGACTCGGATCAAAAATTTCACCACTTTATACGATTTCTCGATTTTGGTGATTTTTCCTAGTGGTACCCCTAGGAAAATCCGTAAAAATTCGTCGGATTCCGACGAAACCAATTCTCGATGCGTTGTGACCGGCAAGCTTCCAGTAGCTATTCCGATCGAGTTTTCCCGAATTATTGGACTCGGATCAAAAATTTTACCACTTTTTACGATTTCTCGATTTTGGTGATTTTCCCTAGTGGTACCCCTAGAAAAATCCGTAAAAATTCTTAGGATTCTGACGAAGCCAATTCTCGATGCGTTGTGACCGGCAAGCTTACAGTAGCTATTCCGATCGAGTTTTCCCGAATTATTGGACTCGGATCCAAAATTTCACCACTTTTTATGATTTCTCAATTTTGGTGATTTACCCTAGTGGGACCCCTAGGAAAATCCGTAAAAATTCTTCGGATTTCGATGAATCCAATTCTCGATGCGTTGTGACCGGCAAGCTTCCAGTAGCTATTCCGATTGAGTTTTTCCGAATTATTGGACTCGGATCCAAAATTTCACGATTTCTCGATTTTGGTGATTTTCCCTAGTGGTACCCCAAGGAAAATCCGTAAAAATTCGTCGGATTCCGACGAGGCCAATTCTTGATTCGTTGTGACCGGCAAGCTTCCAGTAGCTATTCCAATCGAGTTTTCCCGAATTATTGGACTTGGATCGGATCCAGTTCTCGATGCGTTGTGACCGGCAAGCTTCCAGTAGCTATTCCGATCGAGTTTTCCCGAATTATTGGACTCGGATCCAAAATTTCACGATTTCTCGATTTTGGTGATTTTCCCTAGTGGTACCCCAAGGAAAATCCGTAAAAATTCGTCGGATTCCGACGAGGCCAATTCTTGATTCGTTGTGACCGGCAAGCTTCCAGTAGCTATTCCAATCGAATTTTCCCGAATTATTGGACTCGGATCAAAAATTTCACCACTTTTCGATTTTGGTGATTTTCCCTAGTGGTACCCCTAGGGAAATCCGTAAAAATTCGTCGGATTTCGATGAAACCAATTCTCGATGCGTTGTGACCGGCAAGCTTCCAGTAGCTATTTCAATCGAGTTTTCCCGAATTATTGGACTCGGATCAAAAATTTCACCACTTTTCGATTTTGGTGATTTTCCCTAGTGGTACCCCTAGGGAAATACGTAAAAATTCGTCGGATTTCGACGAAACCAATTCTCGATGCGTTGTGACCGGCAAGCTTCCAGTAGCTATTTCGATCGAGTTTTCCCGAATTATTGGACTCGGATCAAAAATTTCACCACTTTATACGATTTCTCGATTTGGGTGATTTTCCCTAGTGGTACCCCTAGGGAAATCCGTAAAAATTCGTCGGATTCCGACGAATCAAATTCTCGATGCGTTGTGACCGGCAAGCTTCCAGTAGCTATTCCGATCGAGTTTTCCCGAATTATTGGACTCGGATCCAAAATTTCAGAACTTTTTACGATTTCTCGATTTTGGTGATTTTCCCTAGTGGTACCCCTAGGGAAATCCGTAAAAATTCGTCGAATTCCGACGAAACCAATTCTCGATGCTTTGTGACCGGCAAGCTTCCAGTAGCTATACCGATCGAGTTTTCCCGAATTATTGGACTCGGATCAAAAATTTCACGATTTCTCGATTTTGGTGATTTTCACTAGTGGTACCCCTAGGGAAATCCGTAAAAATTCGTCGGATTCCGAAGAAGCTAATTCTCGATGCGTTGTGACCGGCAACCTTCCAGTAGCTATTCCGATCGAGTTTTTCCGAATTATTGGACTCGGATCCAAAATTTCACGATTTCTCGATTTTGGTTATTTTCCCTACTGGTACCCCTAGGGAAATTCGTAAAACTTCGTCGGATTTCGACGAAGCCAATTCTCGATGCGTTGTGACCGGCAAGATTCCAGTAGCTAATCCGATCGAGTTTTCCCAAATTATTGAACTCGAATCAAAAATTTCACCACTTTTTACGATTTCTCGATTTTGGTGATTTTTCCTAGTGGTACCCCTAGGGAAATCCGTAAAAATTCGTCGGATTCCGACATAGACAATTCTCGATGCGTTGTGACCGGCAAGCTTCCAGTAGCTTTTCCGATCGAGTTTTCCCGAATTATTGGACTCGGATCAAAAATTTCACCACATTTTACGATTTCTCGATTTTGGTGATTTTTCCTAGTGGTACCCCTAGGGAAATCCGTAAAAATTCGTCGGATTCCGAGGAACCCAATTCTCGATACGTTTTGACCGGCAGGCTTCCAGTAGCTATTCTGATCGAGTTTTCCCGAATTATTGGACTCGGATCCAAAATTTCACGAGTTCTCGATTTTGGTGATTTTCCCTAGTGGTACCCCTAGGAAATCCGTAAAAATTCGTCGGATTCCGACGAAGCCAATTCTTGATGCGTTGTGACCGGCAAGCTTCCAGTAGCTATTCCTATCGAGTTTTCCCGAATTATTGGACTCGGATCAAAAATTTGACCACTTTTTACGATTTCTCGATTTTGGTGATTTTCCCTAGTGGTACCCCTATGGAAATCCGTAAAAATTCGTCGGATTTCGACAAAGCTAATTCTCGATGCATTGTGACCATCAAGCTTCCAGTAGCTATTTCGTTCGAGTTTTCCCGAATTATTGGACTCGGATCCAAAATTTCATCACTTTTTACGCTTTCGCGATTTTGTTGATTTTTCCTAGTGGTACCCCTAGGGAAATCCGTAAAAATTCGTCGGATTCCGACGAAGCCAATTCTCAATACGATGTGACCGGCAAGCTTCCAGTAGCTATTCCGATCGAGTTTTCCCGAATTATTGGGCTCGGATCCAAAATTTCTTGATTTCTCGATATTGGTGATTTTCCCTAGTGGTACCCCTAGGGAAATCCGTAAAAATTCGTCGGATTCCGACGAAGCCAATTCTCGATGCGTTGTGACCGACAAGCTTCTAGTAGCTATTCCGATTAAGTTTTCCCGAATTATTGGACTCGGACCCAAAATTTCACGATTTCTCGATTTTGGTGATTTTTCCTAGTGGTACCCCTAAGAAAATCCGTAAAAATTCGTCGGATTCCGACTAAGCCAATTCTCGATGCGTTGTGGCTGGCAACCTTCCAGTAGCTATTCCGATCGAGTTTTCCTGAATTATTGGACTCGGATCCAAAATTTCACCACTTTTCGATTTTGGTGATTTTCCCTAGTGGTACCCCTAGGAAAATCCGTAAAAATTCGTCGGATTCCGACGAAGCCAATTCTCGATGCGTTGTGACCGGCAAGCTTCTAGTAGCTATTCCGATCTAGTTTCCCCGAATTATTGGACTCGGATCCAAAATTTCACCGCTTTTTATGATTTCTCGATTTTGGTGATTTTCCCTAGTGGTATCCCTAGGAAAATCCGTCAAAATTCGTCGGATTCCGACGAAGTCATTTCTCAATGCGTTGTGACCGGCAAGATTCCATTAGCTATTCCGATCGAGTTTTCCCGAATTATTGAACTCGAATCAAAAATTTCACCACTTTTTAAGATTTCATGATTTTGGAGATTTTCCCTAGTGGTACCCCTAGGGAAATCCGTAAAACTTCGTCGGATTTCGATAAAGCCAATTCTCGATGCGTTGTGACCGGCAAGCTTCCAGTAGCTATTCCGATCGAATTTTCCTGAATTATTGAACTCAGATCAAAAATTTCACCACTTTTTACGATTTCTCGATTTTGGTGATTTTCCCTAGTGGAACCCGTAGGGAAATCCGTAAAAATTTTTCGGATTTCGACGAAGCCAATTCTCGATGCGTTGTGACCGGCAAGCTTCCAGTAGCTATTCCGATCGAGTTTTCCAGAATTATTGGTCTCGGATAAAAAATTTCACCACTTTTCGATTTTGGTGATTTTCCCTAGTGGTACCCCTAGGGTAATCCGTAAAAATTCGTCGGATTTCGATGAAACCAATTTTCGATGCGTTGTGACCGGCAAGCTTCCAGTAGCTATTCTGATCGAGTTTTACCGACTTATTGGACTCGGATCCAAAATTTCACCACTTTTCGATTTTGGTGATTTTCCCTAGTGGTGCACCTAGGGAAATCCGTAAAAATTTGTCGGATTCCGACGAAACCAATTCTCGATGCGTTGTGGCCGGCAAGCTTCCAGTAGCTATTCCGATCGAGTTTTCCCGAATTATTGGATTGGGATCCAAAATTTCACCACTTTTTACGATTTTGGTGATTTTCCCTAGTGGTACACCTAGGGAAATCCGTAAAAATTCGTCGGATTCCGACGAAGCCAATTCTAGATGCGTTGTGACCGACAAGCTTCCAGTAGCTATTCCGATCGAGTTTTCCCGAATTATTGGACTCGGATCCAAAATTTCACCACTTTTCGATTTTGGTGATTTTCCCTAGTGGTACCCCTAGGAAAATCCGTAAAAATTCGTCGGATTCCGACGAAGCCAATTCTAGATGCGTTGTGACCGACAAGCTTCCAGTAGCTATTCCGATCGAGTTTTCCCAAATTATTGGACTCGGATCCAAAATTTCACCACTTTTCGATTTTGGTGATTTTCCCTAGTGGTACCCCTAGGAAAATCCGTAAAAATTCGTCGGATTCCGACGTAGCCAATTCTCGATGCGTTGTGACCGGCAAGCTTCCAGTAGCTATTCCGATCGAGTTTTCCCGAATTATTGGACTCGGATCCAAAATTTCACCACTTTTTACGATTTCTCGATGTTGGTGATTTTCCCTAGTGGTACCCCTAGGGAAATCCGTAAAAATTCGTCGGATTCCGATGAAGCCAATTCTCGATGCGTTGTGACCGGCAAGCTTCCAGTAGCTATTCCGATCTAGTTTCCCCGAATTATTGGACTCGGAACCAAAATTTCACCGCTTTTTATGATTTCTCGATTTTGGTGATTTTCCCTAGTGGTATCCCTAGGAAAATCCGTCAAAATTCGTCGGATTTCGACGAAGTCATTTCTCAATGCGTTGTGACCGGCAAGCTTCCAGTAGCTATTCCGATCTAGTTTCCCCGAATTATTGGACTCGGAACCAAAATTTCACCGCTTTTTATGATTTCTCGATTTTGGTGATTTTCCCTAGTGGTATCCCTAGGAAAATCCGTCAAAATTCGTCGGATTTCGACGAAGTCATTTCTCAATGCGTTGTGACCGGCAAGCTTCCAGTAGCTATTCCGATCGAGTTTTCCCGAATTATTGGACTCAGATCCAAAATTTCACAATTTCTCGATTTTGGTGATTTTCCCTATTGGTGCCCCTAGGGAAATCCGTAAAACTTCGTCGGATTTCGACGAAGCCAATTCTCGATGTGTTGTGACCGGAAAGCTTCCGGTAGCTATTCCGATCGAGTTTTCCCGAATTATTTGACTCGGATCAAAAATTTCACCACTTTTTACGATTTCTCGATGTTGGTGATTTTCCCTAGTGGTACCCCTAGGAAAATCCGTAAAAATTCGTCGGATTCCGACGAAGCCAATTCTCGATGCGTTGTGACCGGCAAGCTTCCAGTAGCTATTCCGATCGAGTTTTCCCGAATTATTGGACTCGGATCCAAAATTTCACCACTTTTTACGATTTCTCGATTTTGGTGATTTTCCCTAGTGGTACCCCTAGGGAAATCCGTAAAAATTCGTCGGATTCTGAGGAAACCAATTCTCGATGCGTTGTGAACGGCAAGCTTCCAGTAGCTATTCCGATCGAGTTTTCCCGAATTATTGGAGTCGGATCCAAAATTTCACCACTTTTTACGATTTCTCGATTTTGGTGATTTTCCTTAGTGGTAGCCCTAGGAAAATCCGTAAAAATTCGTCGGATTCCGATGAAACCAATTCTCGATGCGTTGTGAACGGCAAGCTTCCAGTAGCTATTCCGATCGAATTTTTCTGAATTATTGCACTCGGATCCAAAATTTCACCACTTTTTACGATTTCTCGATTTTGGTGATTTTCCCTAGTGGTAGCCCAAGGAAAATCCGTAAAAATTCGTCGGATTCCGACGAAGCCAATTCTAGATGCGTTGTGACCGACAAGCTTCCTGTAGCTATTCCGATCGAGTTTTCCCGAATTATTGGACTCGGATCCAAAATTTCACCACTTTTCGATTTTGGTGATTTTCCCTAGTGGTACCCGTAGGAAAATCCGTAAAAATTCGTCGGATTCCGACGAAGCTAATTCTCGATGCATTGTGACCGACAAGCTTCCAGCAGCTATTCCAATCGAGTTTTCCCGAATTATTGGACTCGGATCCAAAATTTCACCACTTTTTACGATTTCTCGATGTTGGTGATTTTCCCTAGTGGTACCCCTAGGGAAATCCGTAAAAATTCGTCGGATTCCGATGAAGCCAATTCTCGATGCGTTGTGACCGGCAAGCTTCCAGTAGCTATTCCGATCTAGTTTCCCCGAATTATTGGACTCGGAACCAAAATTTCACCGCTTTTTATGATTTCTCGATTTTGGTGATTTTCCCTAGTGGTATCCCTAGGAAAATCCGTCAAAATTCGTCGGATTTCGACGAAGTCATTTCTCAATGCGTTGTGACCGGCAAGCTTCCAGTAGCTATTCCGATCGAGTTTTCCCGAATTATTGGACTCAGATCCAAAATTTCACAATTTCTCGATTTTGGTGATTTTCCCTATTGGTGCCCCTAGGGAAATCCGTAAAACTTCGTCGGATTTCGACGAAGCCAATTCTCGATGTGTTGTGACCGGAAAGCTTCCGGTAGCTATTCCGATCGAGTTTTCCCGAATTATTTGACTCGGATCAAAAATTTCACCACTTTTTACGATTTCTCGATGTTGGTGATTTTCCCTAGTGGTACCCCTAGGAAAATCCGTAAAAATTCGTCGGATTCCGACGAAGCCAATTCTCGATGCGTTGTGACCGGCAAGCTTCCAGTAGCTATTCCGATCGAGTTTTCCCGAATTATTGGACTCGGATCCAAAATTTCACCACTTTTTACGATTTCTCGATTTTGGTGATTTTCCCTAGTGGTACCCCTAGGGAAATCCGTAAAAATTCGTCGGATTCTGAGGAAACCAATTCTCGATGCGTTGTGAACGGCAAGCTTCCAGTAGCTATTCCGATCGAGTTTTCCCGAATTATTGGAGTCGGATCCAAAATTTCACCACTTTTTACGATTTCTCGATTTTGGTTATTTTCCTTAGTGGTAGCCCTAGGAAAATCCGTAAAAATTCGTCGGATTCCGACGAAGTCAATTCTAGATGCGTTGTGACCGACAAGCTTCCAGTAGCTATTCCGATTGAGTTTTCCCGAATTATTGGACTCGGATCCAAAATTTCACCACTTTTCGATTTTGGTGATTTTCCCTAGTGGTACCCCTAGGAAAATCCGTAAAAATTCGTCGGATTCCGACGAAGCTAATTCTCGATGCATTGTGATCGACAAGCTTCCAGTAGCTATTCCAATCGAGTTTTCCCGAATTATTGGACTCAGATCCAAAATTTCACCACTTTTTACGATTTCTCGATGTTGGTGATTTTCCCTAGTGGTACCCCTAGGGAAATCCGTAAAAATTCGTCGGATTCCGATGAAACCAATTCTCGATGCGTTGTGAACAGCAAGCTTCCAGTAGCTATTCCGATCGAATTTTTCCAAATTATTGGACTCGGATCAAAAATTTCACCACTTTTTATGATTTCTCGATTTTGGTGATTTCCCCTAGTGGTAACCCTAGGGAAATCCGTAAAAATTCGTCGGATTCCGACGAAATCAATTCTCGATGCATTGTGACCGGCAAGCTTCCAGTAGCTATTCCGATCGAGTTTTTCTGAATTATTGGACTCGGATCCAAAATTTCACGATTTCTCGATTTTGGTGTTTTTTCCTACTGGTGCCCCTAGGGAAATCCGTAAAACTTCGTCGGATTTCGACGAAGCCAATTCTCGATGCGTTGTGACCGGCAAGCTTCCAGTAGCTATTCTGATCGAGTTTTCCTGAATTATTGGACTCGGATCCAAAATTTCACGATTTCTCGATTTTGGTGTTTTTCCCTACTGGTGCCCCTAGGGAAATCCGTAAAACTTCGTCGGATTTCGACGAAGCCAATTCTCGATGCGTTGTGACCGGAAAGCTTCTAGTAGCTATTCCGATCGAGTTTTCCCAAATTATTGGACTCGGATAAAAAATTTCACCACTTTTTACGATTTCTCGATTTTGGTGATTTTCCCTAGTGGTACCCCTATGGAAATCCGTAAAAATTCGTCGGATTTCGACAAAGCCAATTCTCGATGCATTGTGACCGGCAAGCTTCCAGTAGCTATTTCGATCGAGTTTTTCCGAATTATTGGACTCGGATCCAAAATTTCACCACTTTTTACGCTTTCGCGATTTTGGTGATTTTTCCTTGTGGTACCCCTAGGGAAATCCGTAAAAATTCGTCGGATTTCGACGAAGCCAATTCTCCATACGATGTGACCGGCAAGCTTCCAGTAGCTATTCCGATCGAGTTTTCCCGAATTATTGGACTCGGATCCAAAATTTCTTGATTTCTCGATTTTAGTGATTTTTCCTAGTGGTACCCCTAGGGAAATCCGTAAAAATTCGTCGGATTCCGTCGAAGCCAATTCTCGATGCGTTGTGACCGGCAAGCTTCCAGTAGCTATTCCGATCGAGTTTTCCCGAATTATTGGACTCGGATCCAAAATTTCACGATTTCTCGATTTTGGTGATTTTCCCTAGTGGTACCCCTAGGGAAATCCGTAAAAATTCATCGGATTCCGACGAAGCCAATTCTCGATGCGTTGTGACCGGCAAGCTTCCAGTAGCTATTCCGATCGAGTTTTCCCGAATTATTGGACTCGGATCCAAAATTTCACGATTTCTCGATTTTGGTGATTTTCCCTAGTGGTACCCCTAGGAAATCCGTAAAAATTCGTCGGATTCCGACGAAGCCAATTCTTGATGAGTTGTGACCGGCAAGCTTCCAGTAGCTATTCCTATCGAGTTTTCCCGAATCAGTGGAATTGGATCAAAAATTTGACCACTTTTTACGATTTCTCGATTTTGGTGATTTTCCCTAGTGGTACCCCTATGGAAATCCGTAAAAATTCGTCGGATTCCGACAAAGCCAATTCTCGATGCATTGTGACCGGCAAGCTTCCAGTAGCTATTTCGATCGAGTTTTTCCGAATTATTGGACTCGGATCCAAAATTTCACCACTTTTTACGCTTTCGCGATTTTGGTGATTTTTCCTTGTGGTACCCCTAGGGAAAGCCGTAAAAATTCGTCGGATTTCGACGAAGCCAATTCTCCATACGATGTGACCGGCAAGCTTCCAGTAGCTATTCCGATCGAGTTTTCCCGAATTATTGGACTCGGATCCAAAATTTCTTGATTTCTCGATTTTAGTGATTTTTCCTAGTGGTACCCCTAGGGAAATCCGTAAAAATTCGTCGGATTCCGTCGAAGACAATTCTCGATGCGTTGTGACCGGCAAGCTTCCAGTAGCTATTCCGATCGACTTTTCCCGAATTATTGGACTCGGACCCAATATTTCACGATTTCTCGATTTTGGTGATTTTCCCTAGTGGTACCCCTAACAAAATCCTTAAAAATTCGTCGGATTCCGACGAAACCAATTCTCGATGCGTTGTGACCGGCAACCTTCCAGTAGCTATTCCGATCGAGTTTTCCCGAATTATTGGACTCGGATCCAAAATTTCACCACTTTTCGATTTTGGTGATTTTTCCTAGTGGTACCCCTAGAAAAATCCGTAAAAATTCGTCGGATTCCGACGAAGCCAATTCTCGATGCATTGTGACCGGCAAGCTTCCAGTAGCTATTCCGATCGAGTTTTCCCGAATTATTGGACTCGGATCCAAAATTTCACCACTTTTTACGATTTCTCGATGTTGGTGATTTTCCCTAGTGGTACACCTAGGGAAATCCGTAAAAATTCGTCGGATTCCGATGAAACCAATTCTCGATGCGTTGCGAACGGCAAGCTTCCAGTAGCTATTCCGATCGAGTTTTCCCGAATTATTGGACTCGGATCAAAAATTTCACCACTTTTTACGATTTCTCGATTTTGGTGATTTTCCCTAGTAGTACACCTAGGGAAATCCGTAAAAAGTCTTCGGATTCCGACGAAACCAATTCTCGATGCGTTGTGACTGGCAAGCTTCCAGTAGCTATTCCGATCGAGTTTTCCCGAATTATTGGACTCGGATCCAAAATTTCACCACTTTTTACGATTTCTCGATTTTGGTGATTTTCCCTAATGGTACCCCTAGGGAAATCCGTAAAAATTCATCAGATTCCGACGAAGCCAATTCTCGATGCGTTGTGACCGGCAAGCTTCCAGTAGCTATTCCGATCGAGTTTTCCCGAATTATTGGACTCGGATCCAAAATTTCACGATTTCTCGATTTTGGTGATTTTCCCTAGTGGTACCCCTAGGAAATCCGTAAAAATTCGTCGGATTCCGACGAAGCCAATTCTTGATGAGTTGTGACCGGCAAGCTTCCAGTAGCTATTCCTATCGAGTTTTCCCGAATCAGTGGAATCGGATCAAAAATTTGACCACTTTTTACGATTTCTCGATTTTGGTGATTTTCCCTAGTGGTACCCCTATGGAAATCCGTAAAAATTCGTCGGATTTCGACAAAGCCAATTCTCGATGCATTGTGACCGGCAAGCTTCCAGTAGCTATTTCGATCGAGTTTTTCCGAATTATTGGACTCGGATCCAAAATTTCACCACTTTTTACGCTTTCGCGATTTTGGTGATTTTTCCTTGTAGTACCCCTAGGGAAATCCGTAAAAATTCGTCGGATTTCGACGAAGCCAATTCTCCATACGATGTGACCGGCAAGCTTCCAGTAGCTATTCCGATCGAGTTTTCCCGAATTATTAGACTCGGATCCAAAATTTCTTGATTTCTCGATTTTAGTGATTTTTCCTAGTGGTACCCCTAGGGAAATCCGTAAAAATTCGTCGGATTCCGTCGAAGCCAATTCTCGATGCGTTGTGACCGGCAAGCTTCCAGTAGCTATTCCGATCAAGTTTTCCCGAATTATTGGACTCGGACCCAATATTTCACGATTTCTCGATTTTGGTGATTTTCCCTAGTGGTACCCCTAACAAAATCCTTAAAAATTCGTCGGATTCCGACGAAGCCAATTCTCGATGCGTTGTGACCGGCAACCTTCCAGTAGCTATTCCGATCGAGTTTTCCTGAATTATTGGACTCGGATCCAAAATTTCACCACTTTTCGATTTTGGTGATTTTTCCTAGTGGTACCCCTAGAAAAATCCGTAAAAATTCGTCGGATTCCGACGAAGCCAATTCTCGATGCATTGTGACCGGCAAGCTTCCAGTAGCTATTCCGATCGAGTTTTCCCGAATTATTGGACTCGGATCAAAAATTTCACCACTTTTTACGATTTCTCGATGTTGGTGATTTTCCCTAGTGGTACACCTAGGGAAATCCGTAAAAATTCGTCGGATTCCGATGAAACCAATTCTCGATGCGTTGTGAACGGCAAGCTTCCAGTAGCTATTCCGATCGAGTTTTCCCGAATTATTGGACTCGGATCAAAAATTTCACCACTTTTTACGATTTCTCGATTTTGGTGATTTTCCCTAGTAGTACACCTAGGGAAATCCGTAAAAAGTCTTCGGATTCCGACGAAACCAATTCTCGATGCGTTGTGACCGGCAAGCTTCCAGTAGCTATTCCGATCGAGTTTTCCCGAATTATTGGACTCGGAACCAAAATTTCACCACTTTTTACGATTTCTCGATTTTGGTGATTTTCCCTAATGGTACCACTAGGGAAATCCGTAAAAATTCGTCGGATTCCGACGAAGCCAATTCTCGATGCGTTGTGACCGGCAAGCTTCCAGTAGCTATTTCGATCGAGTTTTCCCGAATTATTGGACTCGAATCAAAAATTTCACCACTTTTTACGATTTCTCGATTTTGGTGATTTTCCCTAGTGGTAGCCCTAGGGAAATCCGTAAAAATTCGTCGAATTTCGACGAAGCCAATTCTAGATGCGTTGTGACCGACAAGCTTCCAGTAGCTATTCCGATCGAGTTTTCCCAAATTATTGGACTCGGATCCAAAATTTCACCACTTTTCGATTTTGGTGATTTTCCCTAGTGGTACCCCTAGGAAAATCCGTAAAAATTCGTCGGATTCCGACGAAGCCAATTCTCGATGCATTGTCACCGGCAAGCTTCCAGTAGCTATTCCGATCGAGTTTTCCCGAATTATTGGACTCGGATCCAAAATTTCACCACTTTTTATGATTTCTCGATGTTGGTGATTTTCCCTAGTGGTACCCCTAGGGAAATCCGTAAAAATTCGTCGGATTCCGATGAAACCAATTCTCGATGCGTTGTGAACGGCAAGCTTCCAGTAGCTATTCCGATCGAATTTTTCCGAATTATTGGACTCGGATCCAAAATTTCACCGCTTTTTATGATTTCTCGATTTTGGTGATTTCCCCTAGTGGTAACCCTAGGGAAATCCGTAAAAATTCGTCGGATTCCGACGAAGTCAATTCTGGATGCATTGTGACCGGCAAGCTTCCAGTAGCTATTCCGATCGAGTTTTCCTGAATTATTGGACTCGGATCCAAAATTTCACGATTTCTCGATTTTGGTGTTTTTTCCTATTGGTGCCCCTAGGGAAATCCGTAAAAATTCGTCGGATTTCGACGAAATCAATTCTCGATGCATTGTGACCGGCAAGCTTCCAGTAGCTATTCCGATCGAGTTTTCCCAAATTATTGGACTCGGATCCAAAATTTCACCACTTTTCGATTTTGGTGATTTTCCCTAGTGGTACCCCTAGGAAAATCCGTAAAAATTCGTCGGATTCCGACGTAGCCAATTCTCGATGCGTTGTGACCGGCAAGCTTACAGTAGCTATTCCGATCGAGTTTTCCCGAATTATTGGACTCGGATCCAAAATTTCACCACTTTTTATGATTTCTCAATTTTGGTGATTTACCCTAGTGGGACCCCTAGGAAAATCCGTAAAAATTCTTCGGATTTCGATGAATCCAATTCTCGATGCGTTGTGACCGGCAAGCTTCCAGTAGCTATTCCGATTGAGTTTTTCCGAATTATTGGACTCGGATCCAAAATTTCACGATTTCTCGATTTTGGTGATTTTCCCTAGTGGTACCCCAAGGAAAATCCGTAAAAATTCGTCGGATTCCGACGAGGCCAATTCTTGATTCGTTGTGACCGGCAAGCTTCCAGTAGCTATTCCAATCGAGTTTTCCCGAATTATTGGACTTGGATCGGATCCAGTTCTCGATGCGTTGTGACCGGCAAGCTTCCAGTAGCTATTCCGATCGAGTTTTCCCGAATTATTGGACTCGGATCCAAAATTTCACGATTTCTCGATTTTGGTGATTTTCCCTAGTGGTACCCCAAGGAAAATCCGTAAAAATTCGTCGGATTCCGACGAGGCCAATTCTTGATTCGTTGTGACCGGCAAGCTTCCAGTAGCTATTCCAATCGAATTTTCCCGAATTATTGGACTCGGATCAAAAATTTCACCACTTTTCGATTTTGGTGATTTTCCCTAGTGGTACCCCTAGGGAAATCCGTAAAAATTCGTCGGATTTCGATGAAACCAATTCTCGATGCGTTGTGACCGGCAAGCTTCCAGTAGCTATTTCAATCGAGTTTTCCCGAATTATTGGACTCGGATCAAAAATTTCACCACTTTTCGATTTTGGTGATTTTCCCTAGTGGTACCCCTAGGGAAATACGTAAAAATTCGTCGGATTTCGACGAAACCAATTCTCGATGCGTTGTGACCGGCAAGCTTCCAGTAGCTATTTCGATCGAGTTTTCCCGAATTATTGGACTCGGATCAAAAATTTCACCACTTTATACGATTTCTCGATTTTGGTGATTTTCCCTAGTGGTACCCCTAGGGAAATCCGTAAAAATTCGTCGGATTCCGACGAATCAAATTCTCGATGCGTTGTGACCGGCAAGCTTCCAGTAGCTATTCCGATCGAGTTTTCCCGAATTATTGGACTCGGATCCAAAATTTCAGAACTTTTTACGATTTCTCGATTTTGGTGATTTTCCCTAGTGGTACCCCTAGGGAAATCCGTAAAAATTCGTCGAATTCCGACGAAACCAATTCTCGATGCTTTGTGACCGGCAAGCTTCCAGTAACTATACCGATCGAGTTTTCCCGAATTATTGGACTCGGATCCAAAATTTCACGATTTCTCGATTTTGGTGATTTTCACTAGTGGTACCCCTAGGGAAATCCGTAAAAATTCGTCGGATTCCGAAGAAGCTAATTCTCGATGCGTTGTGACCGGCAACCTTCCAGTAGCTATTCCGATCGAGTTTTTCCGAATTATTGGACTCGGATCCAAAATTTCACGATTTCTCGATTTTGGTTATTTTCCCTACTGGTACCCCTAGGGAAATTCGTAAAACTTCGTCGGATTTCGACGAAGCCAATTCTCGATGCGTTGTGACCGGCAAGATTCCAGTAGCTATTCCGATCGAGTTTTCCCAAATTATTGAACTCGAATCAAAAATTTCACCACTTTTTACGATTTCTCGATTTTGGTGATTTTTCCTAGTGGTACCCCTAGGGAAAATCCGTAAAAATTCGTCGGATTCCGACATAGACAATTCTCGATGCGTTGTGACCGGCAAGCTTCCAGTAGCTTTTCCGATCGAGTTTTCCCGAATTATTGGACTCGGATCAAAAATTTCACCACATTTTACGATTTCTCGATTTTGGTGATTTTTCCTAGTGGTACCCCTAGGGAAATCCGTAAAAATTCGTCGGATTCCGAGGAACCCAATTCTCGATACGTTTTGACCGGCAGGCTTCCAGTAGCTATTCTGATCGAGTTTTCCCGAATTATTGGACTCGGATCCAAAATTTCACGAGTTCTCGATTTTGGTGATTTTCCCTAGTGGTACCCCTAGGAAATCCGTAAAAATTCGTCGGATTCCGACGAAGCCAATTCTTGATGCGTTGTGACCGGCAAGCTTCCAGTAGCTATTCCTATCGAGTTTTCCCGAATTATTGGACTCGGATCAAAAATTTGACCACTTTTTACGATTTCTCGATTTTGGTGATTTTCCCTAGTGGTACCCCTATGGAAATCCGTAAAAATTCGTCGGATTTCGACAAAGCTAATTCTCGATGCATTGTGACCATCAAGCTTCCAGTAGCTATTTCGTTCGAGTTTTCCCGAATTATTGGACTCGGATCCAAAATTTCATCACTTTTTACGCTTTCGCGATTTTGTTGATTTTTCCTAGTGGTACCCCTAGGGAAATCCGTAAAAATTCGTCGGATTCCGACGAAGCCAATTCTCAATACGATGTGACCGGCAAGCTTCCAGTAGCTATTCCGATCGAGTTTTCCCGAATTATTGGGCTCGGATCCAAAATTTCTTGATTTCTCGATTTTGGTGATTTTCCCTAGTGGTACCCCTAGGGAAATCCGTAAAAATTAGTCGGATTCCGACGAAGCCAATTCTCGATGCGTTGTGACCGACAAGCTTCTAGTAGCTATTCCGATTAAGTTTTCCCGAATTATTGGACTCGGACCCAAAATTTCACGATTTCTCGATTTTGGTGATTTTTCCTAGTGGTACCCCTAAGAAAATCCGTAAAAATTCGTCGGATTCCGACTAAGCCAATTCTCGATGCGTTGTGGCTGGCAACCTTCCAGTAGCTATTCCGATCGAGTTTTCCTGAATTATTGGACTCGGATCCAAAATTTCACCACTTTTCGATTTTGGTGATTTTCCCTAGTGGTACCCCTAGGAAAATCCGTAAAAATTCGTCGGATTCCGACGAAGCCAATTCTCGATGCGTTGTGACCGGCAAGCTTCTAGTAGCTATTCCGATCTAGTTTCCCCGAATTATTGGACTCGGATCCAAAATTTCACCGCTTTTTATGATTTCTCGATTTTGGTGATTTTCCCTAGTGGTATCCCTAGGAAAATCCGTCAAAATTCGTCGGATTCCGACGAAGTCATTTCTCAATGCGTTGTGACCGGCAAGATTCCATTAGCTATTCCGATCGAGTTTTCCCGAATTATTGAACTCGAATCAAAAATTTCACCACTTTTTAAGATTTCATGATTTTGGAGATTTTCCCTAGTGGTACCCCTAGGGAAATCCGTAAAACTTCGTCGGATTTCGATAAAGCCAATTCTCGATGCGTTGTGACCGGCAAGCTTCCAGTAGCTATTCCGATCGAATTTTCCTGAATTATTGAACTCAGATCAAAAATTTCACCACTTTTTACGATTTCTCGATTTTGGTGATTTTCCCTAGTGGAACCCGTAGGGAAATCCGTAAAAATTTTTCGGATTTCGACGAAGCCAATTCTCGATGCGTTGTGACCGGCAAGCTTCCAGTAGCTATTCCGATCGAGTTTTCCAGAATTATTGGTCTCGGATAAAAAATTTCACCACTTTTCGATTTTGGTGATTTTCCCTAGTGGTACCCCTAGGGTAATCCGTAAAAATTCGTCGGATTTCGATGAAACCAATTTTCGATGCGTTGTGACCGGCAAGCTTCCAGTAGCTATTCTGATCGAGTTTTACCGACTTATTGGACTCGGATCCAAAATTTCACCACTTTTCGATTTTGGTGATTTTCCCTAGTGGTGCACCTAGGGAAATCCGTAAAAATTTGTCGGATTCCGACGAAACCAATTCTCGATGCGTTGTGGCCGGCAAGCTTCCAGTAGCTATTCCGATCGAGTTTTCCCGAATTATTGGATTGGGATCCAAAATTTCACCACTTTTTACGATTTTGGTGATTTTCCCTAGTGGTACACCTAGGGAAATCCGTAAAAATTCGTCGGATTCCGACGAAGCCAATTCTAGATGCGTTGTGACCGACAAGCTTCCAGTAGCTATTCCGATCGAGTTTTCCCGAATTATTGGACTCGGATCCAAAATTTCACCACTTTTCGATTTTGGTGATTTTCCCTAGTGGTACCCCTAGGAAAATCCGTAAAAATTCGTCGGATTCCGACGAAGCCAATTCTAGATGCGTTGTGACCGACAAGCTTCCAGTAGCTATTCCGATCGAGTTTTCCCGAATTATTGGACTCGGATCCAAAATTTCACGATTTCTCGATTTTGGTGATTTTCCCTAGTGGTACCCCTAGGAAATCCGTAAAAATTCGTCGGATTCCGACGAATCCAATTCTTGATGAGTTGTGACCGGCAAGCTTCCAGTAGCTATTCCTATCGAGTTTTCCCGAATCATTGGAATCGGATCAAAAATTTGACCACTTTTTACGATTTCTCGATTTTGGTGATTTTCCCTAGTGGTACCCCTAGGAAAATCCGTAAAAATTCGTCCGATTCCGACGACGCCAATTCTCGATGCATTGTGACCGGCAAGCTTCCAGTAGCTATTTCGATCGAGTTTTCCCGAATTATTGGACTCGGATCCAAAATTTCACCACTTTTTACGCTTTCGCGATTTTGGTGATTTTTCCTTGTGGTACCCCTAGGGAAATCCGTAAAAATTCGTCGGATTCCGACGAAGCCAATTCTCAATACGATGTGACCGGCAAGCTTCCAGTAGCTATTCCGATCGAGTTTTCCCGAATTATTGGACTCGGATCCAAAATTTCTTGATTTCTCGATTTTAGTGATTTTTCCTAGTGGTACCCCTAGGGAAATCCGTAAAAATTCGTCGGATTCCGTCGAAGCCAATTCTCGATGCGTTGTGACCGGCAAGCTTCCAGTAGCTATTCCGATCGAGTTTTCCCGAATTATTGGACTCGGACCCAATATTTCACGATTTCTCGATTTTGGTGATTTTCCCTAGTGGTACCTCTAACAAAATCCTTAAAACTTCGTCGGATTCCGACGAAGCCAATTCTCGATGCGTTGTGACCGGCAACCTTCCAGTAGCTATTCCGATCGAGTTTCCCCGTTTTATTAGACTCGGATCCAAAATTTCACCACTTTTCGATTTTGGTGATTTTCCCTAGTGGTACCCCTAGGAAAATCCGTAAAAATTTGTCGGATTCCGACGAAGCCAATTCTCGATGCATTGTGACCGGCAAGCTTCCAGTAGCTATTCCGATCGAGTTTTCCCGAATTATTGGACTCGGATCCAAAATTTCACCACTTTTTACGATTTCTCGATGTTGGTGTTTTTCCCTAGTGGAACCCCTAGGGAAATCCGTAAAAATTCGTCGGATTCCGATGAAACCAATTCTCGATGCGTTGTGAACGGCAAGCTTCCAGTAGCTATTCCGATCGAATTTTTTTGAATTATTGGACTCGGATCCAAAATTTCACCACTTTTTATGATTTCTCGATTTTGGTGATTTCCTCTAGTGGTAACCCTAGGGAAATCCATAAAAATTCGTCGGATTTCAACGAAGTCAATTCTCGATGCATTGTGACCGGCAAGCTTCCAGTAGCTATTCCGATAGAGTTTACCCGAATTATTGGACTCGGATCCAAAATTTCACGATTTCTCGATTTTGGTGATTTTCCCTATTGGTGCCCCTAGGGAAATCCGTAAAACTTCGTCGGATTTCGACAAAGCCAATTCTCGATGCATTTTGACCGGCAAGCTTCCAGTAGCTATTTCGATCGAGTTTTCCCAAATTATTGGACTCGGATCCAAAATTTCACCACTTTTTACGCTTTCGCGATTTTGGTGATTTTTCCTTGTGGTACCCCTAGGGAAATCCGTAAAAATTCGTCGGATTTCGACGAAGCCAATTCTCAATACGATGTGACCGGCAAGCTTCCAGTAGCTATTCCGATCGAGTTTTCCCGAATTACTGGACTCGGATCATAAATTTCTTGATTTCTCGATTTTAGTGATTTTTCCTAGTGGTACCCCCTAGGGAAATCCGTAAAAATTCGTCGGATTCCGACGAAGCCAATTCTCGATGCGTTGTGACCGGCAAGCTTCTAGTAGCTATTCCGATCGAGTTTTCCCGAATTATTGGACTCGGACCCAAAATTTCACGATTTCTCGATTTTGGTGATTTTCCCTAGTGGTACCCCTAACAAAATCCTTAAAAATTCGTCGGATTCCGACGAAGCCAATTCTCGATGCGTTGTGACCGGCAACCTTCCAGTAGCTATTCCGATCGAGTTTTCCCGAATTATTGGACTCGGATCCAAAATTTCACCACTTTTCGATTTTGGTGATTTTCCCTAGTGGTACCACTAGGAAAATCCGTAAAAATTCGTCGGATTCCGACGAAGCTAATTCTCGATGCATTGTGACCGGCAAGCTTCCAGTAGCTATTTCGATCGAGTTTTCCCGAATTATTTGACTCGGATCCAAAATTTCACCACTTTTTACGATTTCTCGATGTTGGTGATTTTCCCTAGTGGTACCCCTAGGAAAATCCGTAAAAATTCGTCGGATTCCGACGAAGAAAATTCTCAATACGATGTGACCGGCAAGCATCTAGTAGCTATTCCGATCGAGTTTTCCCGAATTATTGGACTCTGATCCAAAATTTCTTGATTTTTCGATTTTAGTGATTTTCCCTAGTGGTACCCCTAGGGAAATCCGTAAAAATTCATCGGATTCCGACGAAGCCAATTCTCGATGCGTTGTGACCGGCAAGCTTCCAGTAGCTATTCCGATCGAGTTTTCCCGAATTATTGGACTCGGACCCAAAATTTCACGATTTCTCGATTTTGGTGATTTTCCCTAGAGGTACCCCTAAGAAATTCCTTAAAAATTCATCAGATTCCAACGAAGCCAATTCTCGATGCGTTGTGACCGGCAACCTTCCAGTATCTATTCCGATCGAGTTTTCCCGAATTATTGGACTCGGATCCAAAATTTCACCACTTTTTGATTTTGGTGATTTTCCCTAGTGGTACCCCTACGAAAATCCGTAAAAATTCGTCGGATTCCGACGAAGCCAATTCTCGATGCGTTGTGACCGGCAAGCTTCCAGTAGCTATTCCGATCTAGTTTTCCCGAATTATTGGACTCGGATCCAAAATTTCACCACTTTTTATGATTTCTCGATTTTGGTGATTTTCCCTAGTGGTATCCCTAGGAAAATCCGTAAAAATTCGTCGGATTCCGACGAAGTCAATTCTCGATGCGTTGTGACCGGCAAGCTAAAGTAGCTATTCCGATCAAGTTTTCCCAAATTATTGGACTCGGATCAAAAATTTCACGATTTCTCGATTTTGGTGATTTTCCCTACTGGTACCCCTAGGGAAATCCGTAAAATTTCGTCGGATTTCGACGAAGCCAATTCTCGATGCTTTGTGACCGGCAAGATTCCAGTAGCTATTCCGATCGAGTTTTCCCGAATTATTGAACTCGAATCAAAAATTTCACCACATTTTAAGATTTCTCGATTTTGGAGATTTTCTCTAGTGGTACCCCGAGGGAAATCCGTAAAAATTCATCGGATTTCAATAAAGCCAATTCTCGATGCGTTGTGACCGGCAAGCTTCCAGTAGCTATTCCGATTGAATTTTCCCGAATTATTGAACTCAGATCAAAAATTTCACCACTTTTTACGATTTCTCGATTTTGGTGATTTTTCCTAGTGGTACCCCTAGGGAAATCCGTAAAAATTCGTCGGATTTCGACGAAGCCAATTCTCGATGCGTTGTGACCGGCAAGCTTCCAGTAGCTATTCCGATCGAGTTTTCTCGAATTATTGGACTCGGATCCAAAATTTCACCACTTTTCGATTTTTGTGATTTTCCCTAGTGGTACCCTTAGGGTAATCCGTAAAAATTCGTCGGATTTCGATGAAACCAATTTTCGATGCGTTGTGACATGCAAGCTTCCAGTAGTTATTCCGATCGAGTTTTACAGACTTATTGGACTCGGATCCAAAATTTCACCACTTTTCGATTTTGGTGATTTTCCCTAGTGGTACACCTAGGGAAATCCGTAAAAATTCGTCGGATTCCGACGAAACCAATTCTCGATGCATTGTGACCGGCAAGCTTCCAGTAGCTATTCCGATCGAGTTTTCCCGAATTATTGGACTGGGATCCAAAATTTCACCACTTTTTACGATTTTGGTGATTTTCCCTAGTGGTACACCTAGGGAAATCCGTAATAATTCGTCGGATCCGACAAAGCCAATTCTCGATGCGTTGTGACCGGCAAGTTTCCAGTAGGTATTCCGATCGAGTTTTCCCGAATTATTGGACTCGGATCAAAAATTTCACCACTTTTCGATTTTGGTGATTTTCCCTAGAGGTACCCCTAGGGTAATCCGTAAAAATTCGTCGGATTTCTATGAAACCAATTCTCGATGCGTTGTGACCGGCAAGCTTCCAGTAGCTATTCCGATCGAGTTTTACCGACTTATTGGACTCGGATCCAAAATTTCACCACTTTTCAATTTTGGTGATTTTCCCTAGTGGTACACCTAGGGAAATCCGTAAAAATTCATCGGATTCCGACGAAACCAATTCTCGATGCGTTGTGACCGGCAAGCTTCCAGTAGCTATTACGATCGAGTTTTCCTGAATTATTGGACTCGGATCCAAAATTTCACTACTTTTTACGATTTCTCGATTTTGGTGATTTTCCCTAGTAGTACCCCTAGGGAAATCTGTAAAAATTCATCGGATTCCGACAAAGCCAATTCTCGATGCGTTGTGACCGGCAAGCTTCCAGTAGCTATTCCGATCGAGTTTTCCCGAATTATTGGACTCGGATCCAAAATTTCACCACTTTTTACAATTTCTTGATTTTGGTGATTTTCCCTAGTGGTACCCCTAGGGAAATCCGTAAAAATTCTACGGATTCCGACGAAGCCAATTCTCGATGCGTTGTGACCGGCAAGCTTTCAGTAGCTATTCCGATCGAGTTTTCCCCAATTATTGGACTCGGATCAAAAATTTCACCACTTTTTACGATTTCTCGATTTTAGTGATTTTCCCTAGTGGTACCCCTATGGAAATCCGTAAAAATTCTTCGGATTCCGACGAACCCAATTCTCGATGCGTTGTGACCGGCAGGCTTCCAGTAGCTATTCCGATCGAGTTTTCACGAATTATTAGACTCGGATAAAAAATTTCACCACTTTTTATGATTTCACGATTTTGGTGATTTTCCCTAGTGGTACCCCTAGGGAAATACGTAAAAATTCGTCGGATTTCGACGAAACCAATTCTCTATGCGTTGTGACCGGCAAGCTTCCAGTAGCTATTTCGATCGAGTTTTCCCGAATTATTGGACTCGGATAAAAAATTTCACCACTTTATACGATTTCTCGATTTTGGTGATTTTCCCTAGTGGTACCTCTAGGGAAATCCGTAAAATTTCGTCGGATTTCGACGGAGGCAATTATCGATGCGTTGTGACCGGCAAGCTTCCAGTAGCTATTCCGATCGAGTTTTCCCGAATTATTGGACTCGGATCAAAAATTTCACCACTTTTCGATTTTGGTGATTTTCCCTAGTGGTACCCCTAGGGAAATCCGTAAAAATTCGTCGGATTCCGACGAAGCCAATTCTCGATGCGTTGTGACCGGCAAGTTACCAGTAGCTATTCCGATCGAGTTTTCCCGAATTATTGGACTCGGATCCAAAATTTCTTAACTTTTTACGATTTCTCGATTTTGGTGATTTTCCCTAGTGGTACCCCTAGGGAAATCCGTAAAAATTCGTCGGATTTCGACGAAACCAATTCTCAATGCGTTGTGACCGGCAAGCTTCCAGTAGCTATTCCAATCGAGTTTTCCCGAATTATTGGACTCGGATCCAAAATTTCACCACTTTTTACGATTTCTCGATTTTGGTGATTTTTCCTAGTGGTACCCCTAGGGAAATCCGTAAAAATTCGTCGGATTCCGACGAACCCAATTCTCGATGCGTTGTGACCGGTAGGCTTCAAATAGCTATTCCGATCGAGTTTTCCCGAATTATTGGACTCGGATCCAAAATTTCACGATTTCTCGATTTTGGTGATTTTCCCTAGTGGTACCCCTAGGGAAATCCGTAAAAATTCGTCGAATTCCGACGAAGCCAATTCTCGATGCGTTGTGACCGGCAAGCTTCCAGTAGCTATTCCGATCGAGTTTTCCCGAATTATTGGACTCGGATCAAAAATTTCACCACTTTTTACGATTTCTCGATTTTAGTGATTTTCCCTAGTGGTACCCCTAGGGAAATCCGTAAAAATTCGTCGGATTCCGAGGAACCCAATTCTCGATGCGTTGTGACCGGCAGGCTTCCAGTAGCTATTCCGATCGATTTTTCCCGAATTATTGGACTCGGATCCAAAATTTCACGATTTCTCGATTTTGGTGATTTTTCCTAGTGGTGCCCCTAGGAAATCCGTAAAAATTCGTCGGATTTCGACGAAGCCAATTATGGATGCGTTGTGACCGGCAAGCTTCCAGTAGCAATTCCTATCGAGTTTTCCCGAATTATTGGACTCGGATCCAAAATTTCACCACTTTTTACGCTTTCGCGATTTTGGTGATTTTTCCTAGTGGTACCCTTAGGGAAATCCGTAAATATTCGTCGGATTCCGACGAAGCCAATTCTCAATACGATGTGACCGGAAAGCTTCCAGTAGCTATTCCGATCGAGTTTTCCCAAATTATTGGACTCGGATCCAAAATTTCTTGATTTATCGATTTTAGTGATTTTCCCTAGTGGTACCCCTAGGGAAATCCGTAAAAATTCGTCGGATTCCGACGAAGCCTATTCTCGATGCGTTGTGACCGGAAAGCTTCCAGTAGCTATTCCGATCGAGTTTTCATGAATTATTGGACTCGGACCCAAAAATTCACGATTTATCGATTTTGGTGATTTTCCCTAGTGGTACCCCTAAGAAAATCCTTAAAAATTCGTCGGATTCCGACGAAGCCAATTCTCGATGCGTTGTGACCGGCAACCTTCCAGTAGCTATTTCGATCGAGTTTTCCCGAATTATTGGACTCGGATCCAAAATTTCACCACTTTTCGATTTTGGTGATTTTCCCTAGTGGTACCCCTAGGAAAATCCGTAAAAATTCGTCGGATTCCGACGAAGCCAATTCTCGATGCGTTGTGACCGGAAAGCTTCCAGTAGCTATTTCGATCTAGTTTTCCTGAATTATTGGACTCGGATCCAAAATTTCACCACTTTTTATGATTTCTCGATTTTGGTGATTTTCCCAAGAGGTATCCCTAGGAAAATCCGTAAAAATTCGTCGAATTCCGACGAAGTAAATTCTCGATGCGTTGTGACCGGCAAGATTCCAGTAGCTATTCCGATCAAGTTTTCCTGAATTATTGGACTCGGATAAAAAATTTCACGATTTCTCGATTTTGGTGATTTTCCCTACTGGTACCGCTAGGGAAATCCGTAAAAATTCGTCGGATTCCGACGAAGCCAATTCTCGATGCGTTGTGACCGGCAAGCTTCCAGTAGCTATTCCGATCGAGTTTTCACGAATTATTAGACTCGGATAAAAAATTTCACCACTTTTTACGATTTCTCGATTTTGGTGATTTTCCCTAGTGGTACCCCTAGGGAAATCCGTAAAAATTCGTCGAATTCCGACGAAACCAATTCTCGATGCGTTGTGACCGGCAAGCTTCCAGTAGCTATGACGATCGAGTTTTCCTGAATTATTGGACTCGGATCCAAAATTTCACTACTTTTTACGATTTCTCGATTTTAGTAATTTTCCCTAGTGGTACCCCTAGAAAAATCCGTAAAAATTCGTCGGATTCCGACGAAGCCAATTCTCGATGCGTTGTGACCGGCAAGCTTCCAGTAGCTATTTCGATCGAGTTTTCCCGAATTATTGGACTCGGATCAAAAATTTCACCACTTTATACGATTTCTCGATTTTGTTGATTTTCCCTAGTGGTACCTCTAGGGAAATCCGTAAAAATTGGTCGGATTCCGACGATGCCAATTCTCGATGCGTTGTGACCGACATGCTTCAAGTAGCTATTCCGATCGAGTTTTCCCGAATTATTGGACTCGGATCCAAAATTTCACGATTTCTCGATTTTGGTGATTTTCCCTAGTGGTACCCCTAGGGAAATCCGTAAAAATTCGTCGAATTCCGACGAAGCCAATTCTCGATGCGTTGTGACCGGCAAGCTTCCAGTAGCTATTTCGATCGAGTTTTCCCGAATTATTGGACTCGGATCAAAAATTTCACCACTTTATACGATTTCTCGATTTTGTTGATTTTCCCTAGTGGTACCTCTAGGGAAATCCGTAAAAATTGGTCGGATTCCGAAGATGCCAATTCTCGATGCGTTGTGACCGGCACGCTTCAAGTAGCTATTCCGATCGAGTTTTCCCGAATTATTGGACTCGGATCAAAAATTTCACCACTTTTTACGATTTCTCGATTTTGGTGATTTTCCCTAGTCGTACCCCTAGGGAAATCCGTAAAAATTCGTCGGATTCCGACGAAGCCAATTCTCGATGCGTTGTGACCGGCAAGCTTCCAGTAGCTATTCCGATCGAGTTTTCCCGAATTATTGGACTCGGATCCAAAATTTCACCACTTTTTATGATTTCTCGATTTTGGTGATTTACCCTAATGGTACCACTAGGGAAATCCGTAAAAATTCGTCGAATTCCGACGAAGCCAATTCTCGATGCGTTGTGACCGGAAAGCTTCCAGTAGCTATCCGGATCGAGTTTTCCCGAATTATTGGACTCGGATCCAAAATTTCACCACTTTTCGATTTTGGTGATTTTCCCTAGTGGTACCCCTAGGGAAATCCGTAAAAATTCGTCGGATTCTGTGGAACTCAATTCTCGATGCGTTGTGACCGGCAGGCTTCCAGTAGCTATTCCGATCGAGTTTTCCCGAATTATTGGACTCGGATCCAAAATTTCACGATTTCTTGATTTTGGTGATTTTCCCTAGTGGTACCCCTAGGGAAATTCGTAAAAATTCGTCGGATTCCGACGAAGCCAATTCTCAATGCGTTGTGACCGGTAAGCTTCCAGTAGCTATTCCTATCGAGTTTTCCCGAATTATTGGACTCGGATCCAAAATTTGACCACTTTTTACGATTTCTCGATTTTGGTGATTTTTCCTAGTGGTACCCCTATGGAAATCCATAAAAATTCGTCGGATTCCGACGAAGCCAATTCTCGATGCATTGTGACCGGCAAGCTTTCAGTAGCTATTCCGATCGAGTTTTCCCGAATTATTGGACTCGGATAAAAAATTTCATCACTTTTTACGATTTCGCGATTTTGGTGATTTTTCCTAGTGGTACCCTTAGGGAAATCCGTAAAAATTCGTCGGATTCCGACGAAGCCAATTCTCGATACGATGTGACCGGAAAGCTTCCAATAGATATTCTGATCGAGTTTTCCCGAATTATTGGACTCGGATCAAAAATTTCACCACTTTTTACGATTTCTCGATTTTAGTGATTTTCCCTAGTGGTACCCCTAGGGAAATCCGTAAAAATTCGTCGGATTCCGAGGAACCCAATTCTCGATGCGTTGTGACCGGCAGGCTTCCAGTAGCTATTCCGATCGATTTTTCCCGAATTATTGGACTCGGATCCAAAATTTCACGATTTCTCGATTTTGGTGATTTTCCCTAGTGGTACCCCTAGGAAATCCGTAAAAATTCGTCGGATTTCGACGAAGCCAATTATGGATGCGTTGTGACCGGCAAGCTTCCAGTAGCAATTCCTATCGAGTTTTCCCGAATTATTGGACTCGGATCCAAAATTTTACCACTTTTTACGCTTTCGCGATTTTGGTGATTTTTCCTAGTGGTACCCTTAGGGAAATCCGTAAATATTCGTCGGATTCCGACGAAGCCAATTCTCAATACGATGTGACCGGAAAGCTTCCAGTAGCTATTCCGATCGAGTTTTCCCAAATTATTGGACTCGGATCCAAAATTTTTTGATTTCTCGATTTTAGTGATTTTCCCTAGTGGTACCCCTAGGGAAATCCGTAAAAATTCGTCGGATTCCGACGAAGCCTATTCTCGATGCGTTGTGACCGGAAAGCTTCCAGTAGCTATTCCGATCGAGTTTTCATAAATTATTGGACTCGGACCCAAAAATTCACGATTTATCGATTTTGGTGATTTTCCCTAGTGGTACCCCTAAGAAAATCCTTAAAAATTCGTCGGATTCCGACGAAGCCAATTCTCGATGCGTTGTGACCGGCAACCTTCCAGTAGCTATTTCGATCGAGTTTTCCCGAATTATTGGACTCGGATCCAAAATTTCACCACTTTTCGATTTTGGTGATTTTCCCTAGTGGTACCCCTAGGAAAATCCGTAAAAATTCGTCGGATTCCGACGAAGCCAATTCTCGATGCATTGTGACCGGAAAGCTTCCAGTAGCTATTTCGATCTAGTTTTCCCGAATTATTGGACTCGGATCCAAAATTTCACCACTTTTTATGATTTCTCGATTTTGGTGATTTTCCCAAGAGGTATCCCTAGGAAAATCCGTAAAAATTCGTCGGATTCCGACGAAGTAAATTCTCGATGCGTTGTGACCGGCAAGATTCCAGTAGCTATTCCGATCAAGTTTTCCTGAATTATTGGACTCGGATAAAAAATTTCACGATTTCTCGATTTTGGTGATTTTCCCTACTGGTACCCCTAGGGAAATCCGTAAAAATTCGTCGGATTCCGACGAAGCCAATTCTCGATGCGTTGTGACCGGCAAGCTTCCAGTAGCTATTCCGATCGAGTTTTCACGAATTATTAGACTCGGATAAAAAATTTCACCACTTTTTACGATTTCTCGATTTTGGTGATTTTCCCTAGTGGTACCCCTAGGGAAATCCGTAAAAATTCGTCGAATTCCGACGAAACCAATTCTCGATGCGTTGTGACCGGCAAGCTTCCAGTAGCTATTACGATCGAGTTTTCCTGAATTATTGGACTCGGATCCAAAATTTCACTACTTTTTACGATTTCTCGATTTTAGTAATTTTCCCTAGTGGTACCCCTAGAAAAATCCGTAAAAATTCGTCGGATTCCGACGAAGCCAATTCTCGATGCGTTGTGACCGGCAAGCTTCCAGTAGCTATTTCGATCGAGTTTTCCCGAATTATTGGACTCGGATCAAAAATTTCACCACTTTATACGATTTCTCGATTTTGTTGATTTTCCCTAGTGGTACCTCTAGGGAAATCCGTAAAAATTGGTCGGATTCCGACGATGCCAATTCTCGATGCGTTGTGACCGACATGCTTCAAGTAGCTATTCCGATCGAGTTTTCCCGAATTATTGGACTCGGATCAAAAATTTCACCACTTTTTACGATTTCTCGATTTTGGTGATTTTCCCTAGTCGTACCCCTAGGGAAATCCGTAAAAATTCGTCGGATTCCGACGAAGCCAATTCTCGATGCGTTGTGACCGGCAAGCTTCCAGTAGCTATTCCGATCGAGTTTTCCCGAATTATTGGACTCGGATCCAAAATTTCACCACTTTTTATGATTTCTCGATTTTGGTGATTTACCCTAATGGTACCACTAGGGAAATCCGTAAAAATTCGTCGAATTCCGACGAAGCCAATTCTCGATGCGTTGTGACCGGCAAGCTTCCAGTAGCTATCCGGATCGAGTTTTCCCGAATTATTGGACTCGGATCCAAAATTTCACCACTTTTCGATTTTGGTGATTTTCCCTAGTGGTACCCCTAGGGAAATCCGTAAAAATTCGTCGGATTCTGTGGAACTCAATTCTCGATGCGTTGTGACCGGCAGGCTTCCAGTAGCTATTCCGATTGAGTTTTCCCGAATTACTGGACTCGGATCCAAAATTCCACGATTTCTTGATTTTGGTGATTTTCCCTAGTGGTACCCCTAGGGAAATCCGTAAAAATTCGTGGGATTCCGACGAAGCCAATTCTCGATGCGTTGTGACCGGTAAGCTTCCAATAGCTATTCCTATCGATTTTTCCCGAATTATTGGACTCGGATCCAAAATTTGACCACTTTTTACGATTTCTCGATTTTGGTGATTTTTCCTAGTGGTACCCCTATGGAAATCCATAAAAATTCGTCGGATTCCGACGAAGCCAATTCTCGATGCATTGTGACCGGCAAGCTTTCAGTAGCTATTCCGATCGAGTTTTCCCGAATTATTGGACTCGGATAAAAAATTTCATCACTTTTTACGATTTCACGATTTTGGTGATTTTTCCTAGTGGTACCCTTAGGGAAATCCGTAAAAATTCGTCGGATTCCGACGAAGCCAATTCTCGATACGATGTGACCGGAAAGCTTCCAATAGATATTCCGATCGAGTTTTCCCGAATTATTGGACTCGGATCAAAAATTTCTCGATTTCTCGATTTTGGTGATTTTCCCTAGTGGTACCCCTAGGGAAATCCGAAAAAATTCGTCGGATTCCGACGAAATCAATTCTCGATGCGTTGTGACCGGCAAGCTTCCAGTAGCTATTCCGATTGAGTTTTCCCGAATTATTGGACTCGGACCCAAAATTTCACGATTTCTCGATTTTAGTGATTTTCCCTAGTGGTACCCCTAGGAAAATCCGTAAAAATTCGTCGGATTCCGACGAAGCCGATTCTCGATGCGTTGTGACCGGCAAGCTTCCAGTAGCTATTCCGATCGAGTTTTCCCGAATTATTGGACTTGGATCTAAAATTTCACCACTTTTTACGATTTCTCGATTTTGGTGATTTTCCCTAGTGGTACCCTTAGGGAAATCCGTAAAAATTCGTCGGATTCCGACGAAGCCAATTCTCGATGCATTGTGACCGGCAAGCTTCCAGTAGCTATTCCTATCGAGTTTTACTGACTTATTGGACTCGAATCCAAAATTTCACCACTTTTCGATTTTGGTGATTTTCCCTAGTGGTACCCCTAGGGAAATCCGTAAAAATTCGTCGGATTTCGACGAAATCAATTCTCGATGCGTTGTGAACGGCAAGCTTCCAGTAGCTATTCCGATCGAGTTTTCCCGAATTATTGGACTCGGATCCAAAATTTTACCACTTTTTACGATTTCTCGATTTTGGTGATTTTCCCTAGTGGTACCCCTAGGGAAATCCGTAAAAATTCGTCGGATTCCGAAGACGCCAATTCTTGATGCGTTGTGACCGGCAAGCTTCTAGTAGCTATTCCGATCGAGTTTTCCCGAATTATTGGACTCGGATCAAAAATTTCACTACTTTTCGATTTTGGTGATTATCCCTAGTGGTACCCCTAGTGAAATCCGTAAAAATTCGTCGGATTCCGACGAAGCCAATTCTCGATGCGTTGTCACCGGCAAGCTTCCAGTAGCTATTTCGATCGAGTTTTCCCAAATTATTGAACTCGGATCCAAAATTTCACGATTTCTCGATTTTGGTGATTTTCCGTATTGGTACCCCTAGGAAAATCCGTAAAAATTCGTCGGATTCCGACGAAGCCAATTCTCGATGCGTTGTGACCGGCAAGCTTCCAGTAGCTATTCCAATCGAGTTTTCCCGAATTATTGGACTCTGATCCAAAATTTCACGATTTATCGATTTTGGTGATTTTACCTAGTGGTACCCCTAGGAAAATCCATAAAAATTCATCGGATTCCGACGAAGCCAATTCTCGATGCGTTGTGACCGGCAAGCTTCCAGTAGCTATTCCGATCGAGTTTTCCCGAATTATTGGACTCGGATCAAAAATTTCACCACTTTTTATGATTTCTCGATATTGGTGATTTTTCCTAGTGGTACCCCTAGGGAAATCCGTAAAAATTCATCGGATTCCGACGAACCCAATTCTCGATGCGTTGTGACCGGCAGGCTTCCAGTAGCTATTCCGATCGAGTTTTCCCGAATTATTGGACTCGGATCCAAAATTTCACGATTTCTCGATTTTGGTAATTTTCTCTAGTGGTACCCCTAGAAAAATCCGTAAAAATTCATCGGATTCCGACGAAGCCAATTCTCGATGCGTTGTGACCAGCAAGCTTCCAGTAGCTATTCCGATTGAGTTTTCCCAAATTATTTGACTCGGATCCAAAATTTGACCACTTTTTACGATTTCTCGATTTTTGTGATTTTCCCTAGTGGTACCCCTATGGAAATCCGTAAAAATTCGTCGGATTCCGACGAAGCCAATTCTCGATGCGTTGTGACCGGCAAGCTTCCAGTAGCTATTCCGATCGAGTTTTACCGACTTATTGTACTCGGATCCAAAATTTCACCACTTTTCGATTTTGGTGATTTTCCCTAGTCGTACCCCTAGGAAAATCCGTAAAAATTCGTCGGATATCGACGAAACCAATTCTCGATGCATTTTGACCGGCAAGCTTCCAGTAGCTATTTCGATCGAGTTTTCCCGAATTATTGGACTCGGATCAAAAATTTCACCACTTTTTACGATTTCTCGATTTTGGTGATTTTCCATAGTGGTACCCCTAGGGAAATCCGTAAAAATTCGTCGGATTTCGACGAAACCAATTCTCGATGCGTTGTGACCGGCAAGCTTCCAGTAGCTATTCCGATCGAGTTTTCCCAAATTATTGGACAGGGATCCATAATTTCACCACTTTTCCCGATTTCTAGATTTTGGTGATTTTCCCTAGTGGTACCCCTAGGGAAATCCGTAAAAATTCGTCGGATTCCGCCGAAGCCAATTCTCGATGCGTTGTGACCGGCAAGCTTCCAGTAGCTATTCCGATCGAGTTTTCCCGAATTATTGCACTCGGATCCAAAATTTTACCACTTTTTACGATTTCTCGATTTTGGTGATTTTCCCTAGTGGTACCCCTAGGTAAATCCGTAAAAATTCGTCGGATTCCGACGAAGCCAATTCTCGATGCGTTGTGACCGGCAAGCTTCCAGTTGCTATTCCGATCGAGTTTTCCCGAATTATTGGACTCGGATCCAAAATTTCACCACTTTTTACGATTTCTCGATTTTGGTGATTTTCCCTAGTGGTACCCCTAGGGAAATACGTAAAAATTCGTCGGATTTTTACGAAGCCAATTCTCGATGCATTGTGACCGGCAAGCTTCCAGTAGCTATTCCGATCGAGTTTTCCCGAATTATTGGACTCGGATCCAAAATTTCACTACTTTTCGATTTTGGTGATTTTCCCGAGTGGTACCCCTAGGGAAATACGTAAAATTTCATCGGATTTTGACGAAGCCAATTCTCGATGCGTTGTGACTGGCAAGCTTCCAGTAGCTATTTCGATCGAGTTTTCCCGAATTGTTGGACTCGGATCGAAAATTTCACCACTTTATACGATTTCTCGATTTTGTTGATTTTTCCTAGTGGTACCCCTAGGGAAATCCGTAAAAATTGGTCGGATTCCGACGATGCCAATTCTCGATGCGTTGTGACCGGCAAGCTTCAAGTAGCTATTCCGATCGAGTTTTCCCGAAGTATTGGACTCGGATCAAAAATTTCACCACTTTTTACGATTTCTCGATTTTGGTGATTTTCCCTAGTCGTACCCCTAGGGAAATTCGTAAAAATTCGTCGGATTTCGACGAAACCAATTCTCGATGCGTTGTGACCGGCAAGCTTCCAGTAGCTATTACGATCGAGTTTTACCGACTTATTGGACTCGGATCCAAAATTTCACCACTTTTTGATTTTGGTGATTTTCCCTAGTGGAACACCTAGAAAAATCCGTAAAAATTCGTCGAATTCCGACGAAACCAATTCTCGATGCGTTGTGACCGGCAAGCTTCCAGTAGCTATTCTGATCGAGTTTTCTCGAATTATTGGACTGGGATCCAAAATTTCACCACTTTTTACGAGTTCTCGATTTTGGTGATTTTCCCTAGTGGTACCCCTAGGGAAATCCGTAAAAATTCGTCGGATTCTGACGAAGCCAATTCTCGATGCGTTGTGACCGGCAAGCTTCCAGTAGCTATTCCGATCGAGTTTTCCCGAATTATTGGACTCGGATCCAAACTTTCACAACTTTTTACGATTTCTCGATTTTGGTGATTTTCCCTAGTGGTACCCCTAGGGAAATCCGTAAAAATTCGTCTGATTCCGACGAAACCAATTCTCGATGCGTTGTGACCGGCAAGCTTCCAGTAGCTATTCCGATCGAGTTTTCCCGAATTATTGGACTCGGATCCAAAATTTAACCACTTTTTACGATTTCTCGATTTTGGTGATTTTCATTAGTGGTACCCCTAGGGAAATCCATAAAAATTCGTCGGATTCCGACGAACCCAATTCTCGATGCGTTGTGACCGGCAGGCTTCCAGTAGCTATTCCGATCGAGTTTTCCCGAATTATTGGACTCGGATCCAAAATTTCACGATTTCTCGATTTTGGTGATTTTTCCTAGTGGTACCCCTAGGGAAATCCGTAAAAATTCGTCGGATTCCGACAAAGCCAATTCTCGATGCGTTATAACCGGCAAGCTTCCAGTAGCTATTCCGATTGAGTTTTTCCGAATTATTGGACTCGGATAAAAAATTTCACCACTTTTAACGATTTCTCGATTTTGGTGATTTTCCCTAGTGGTACCCCTAGTAAAATACGTAAAAATTCGTCGGATTTTTACGAAGCCAATTCTCGATGCATTGTGACCGGCAAGCTTCCAGTAGCTATTTCGATCGAGTTTTCCCGAATTATTGGACTCGGATCAAAAATTTCACCACTTTATACGATTTCTCGATTTTGTTGATTTTCCCTAGTGGTACCCCTAGGGAAATCTGTAAAAATTGGTCGGATTCCGACGAAGCCAATTTTCGATGCGTTGTAACCGGCAAGCTTCCAGTAGCTATTCCGATCGAGTTTTCCCGAAATATTGGACTCGGATAAAAAATTTCACCACTTTTTACGATTTCTCGATTTTGGTGATTTTCCCTAGTAGTACCCCTAGGGAAATACGTAAAAATTCGTCGGATTTTTACGAAGCCAATTCTCGATGCATTGTGACCGGCAAGCTTCCAGTAGCTATTTCGATCGAGTTTTCCCGAATTATTGGACTCCGATCAAAAATTTCACCACTTTATACGATTTCTCGATTTTGTTGATTTTCCCTAGTGGTACCCCTAGGGAAATCCGTAAAAATTGGTTGGATTTCGACGATGCCAATTCTCGATAGGTTGTGACCGGCAAGCTTCAAGTAGCTATTCCGATCGAGTTTTCCCGAATTATTGAACTCGGATCAAAAATTTCACCACTTTTTACGATTTTTCGATTTTGGTGATTTTCCCTAGTCGTACCCCTAGGGAAATCCGTAAAAATTCGTCGGATTCCGACGAAGCCAATTCTCGATGCGTTGTGACCGGCAAGCTTCCAGTAGCTATTCCGATCGAGTTTTCCCGAATTATTGGACTCGGATCCAAAATTTCACCACTTTTTATGATTTCTCGATTTTGGTGATTTACCCTAGTGGTTCCCCTAGGGAAATCCGTAAAAATTCGTCGGATTCCGACGAAGCCAATTCTCGATGCGTTGTGACCGGCGAGCTTCCAGTAGCTATCCCGATCGAGTTTTCCCGAATTATTGGACTCGGATCCAAAATTTCACCACTTTTCGATTTTGGTGATTTTCACTAGTGGTACCCCTAGGGAAATACGTAAAAATTCATCGGATTCTGAGGAACTCAATTCTCGATGCGTTGTGACCGGCAGGCTTCCAGTAGCTATTCCGATCGAGTTTTCCCGAATTATTGGACTCGGATCCAAAATTTCACGATTTCTCGATTTTGGTGATTTTCCCTAGTGGTACCCGTAGGGAAATCCGTAAACATTCGTCGGATTCCGACGAAGCCAATACTCGATGCGTTGTGACCGGCAAGCTTTCAGTAGCTATTCCTATCGAGTTTTCCCGAATTATTGGACTCGGATCCAAAATTTGACCACTTTTTACGATTTCTCGATTTTGGTGATTTTTCCTAGTGGTACCCCTATGGAAATCCGTAAAAATTCGTCGGATTCCGACGAAACCAATTCTCGATGCATTGTGACCGGCAAGCTTTCAGTAGCTATTCCGATCGAGTTTTCCCGAATTATTGGACTCGGATAAAAAATTTCATCACTTTTTACGATTTCGCGATTTTGGTGATTTTTCCTAATGGTACCCTTAGGGAAATCCGTAAAAATTCGTCGGATTCCGATAAAGCCAATTCTCGATACGATGTGACCGGCAAGCTTCCAATATCTATTCCGATCGAGTTTTCCCGAATTATTGGACTCGGATCAAAAATTTCTCGATTTCTCGATTTTGGTGATTTTCCCTATTGGTACCCCTAGGGAAATCCGAAAAAATTCGTCGGATTCCGACAAAACCAATTCTCGATGCGTTGTGACCGGCAAGCTTCCAGTAGCTATTCCGATCTAGTTTTCCCGAATTAATCGACTTGGATCCAAAATTTCACCACTTTTTATGATTTCTAGATTTTGGTGATTTTCCCTAGTGGTACCCCTAGGGAAATCCGTAAAAATTCGTCGGATTCCGACGAAACCAATTCTCGTTGCATTGTGACCGTCAAGCTTCCAGTAGCTATTCCGATCTAGTTTTTCCGAATTATTGGACTTGGATCCAAAATTTCACCACTTTTTACGATTTTTAGATTTTAGTGATTTTCCCTAGTGGTACCCCTAGGGAAATCCGTAAAAATTCGTCGGATTCCGATGAAACCAATTCTAGATGCGTTGTGACCGGCAAGCTTTCAGTATCTATTCCGATCGTGTTTTCCCGAATTATTGGACTCGGATCCAAAATTTCACGATTTTTCGATTTTGGTGATTTTCCCTGGTGGTACCCCTAGGGAAATCCATAAAAATTCGTCGGATTCCGACGAAGCCAATTCTCGATGCGTTGTGACCGGCAAGCTTCCAGTAGCTATTCCGATCGAGTTTTCCCGAATTATTGGACTCGGATCCAAAATTTCACCACTTTTTACGATTTCTCGATTTTGATGATTTTTCCTAGTGGTACCCCTAGGGAAATTCGTAAAAATTCGTCGGATTTCGACGAAACCAATTCTCGATGCGTTGTGACCGGCAAGCTTCCAGTAGCTTTTCCGATCGACTTTTACTGACTTATTGGACTCGGATCCAAAATTTCACCACTTTTCGATTTTGGTGATTTTCCCGAGTGGTACCCCTAGGGAAATCCGTAAAAATTCGTCAGATTCCGACGAAGCCAATTCTCGATGCGTTTTGACCGGCAAGCTTCCAGTAGCTATTCTGATCGAGTTTTCCGGAATTATTGGACTCGGATCAAAAATTTCACCACTTTTTACGATTTCTCGATTTTGGTGATTTTCCCTAGTGGTACCCCTAGGTAAATCCGTAAAAATTCGTCGGATTCCGACGAAGCCAATTCTCGATGCGTTGTGACCGGCAAGCTTCCAGTAGCTATTCAGATCGAGTTTTCCCTAATTATTGGACTGGGATCCATAATTTCACCATTTTTTCCAATTTCTCGATTTTGGTAATTTTCCCTAGTGGTACCCCTAGGGAAATCCGTAAAAATTCGTCGTATTCCGACGAAGCCAATTCTCGATGTATTGTGACCGGCAAGCTTTCAGTAGCTGTTCCGATCAAGTTTTCCCGAATTATTGGACTCGGATCCAAAATTTTACTACTTTTCGATTTTGGTGATTTTCCCGAGTGGTACCCCTAGGAAAATCCGTAAAAATTAGTCGGATTCCGACGAAGCCAATTCTCGATGCGTTGTGACCGGCAAGCTTCCAGTAGCTATTCCGATCGAGTTTTCCCGAATTATTGGACTCTGATCCAAAATTTAACGATTTTTCGATTTTGGTGATTTTCCTAGTGGTACCCCTAGGGAAATCCGTAAAAATTCGTCGGATTCCGACGAAACCAATTCTCGATTCGTTGTGACCGACAAGCTTCCAGTAGCTATTCCGATCGAGTTTTCCCGAATTATTGGACTCTGATCCAAAATTTCACGATTTTTCGATTTTGGTGATTTTCCCTAGTGGTACCCCTAGGGAAATCCGTAAAAATTCGTCGGATTCCGACGAAGCCAATTCTCGATGCGTTTATACCGGTAAGCTTTCAGTAGCTATTCCGATCGAGTTTTCCCGAATTATTGGACTCGGATTAAAAATTTCACCACTTTGTACTATTTCTCGATTTTGGTGATTTTTCCTAGTGGTACCCCTAGGGAAATCCGTAAAAATTCGTCGGATTCCGATGAGGCCAATTCTCGATGCATTGTGATCGGCAAGCTTCCAGTAGCTATTCCGATTGAGTTTTACTGACTTATTGGACTCGGATCCAAAATTTCACCACATTTCGATTTTGGTGATTTTCCCTAGTGGTACCCCAAGGGAAATCCGTAAAAATTCGTCGGATTTCGACGAGACCAATTCTCGAAGCGTTGTGACCGGCAAGCTTCCAGTAGCTATTCCGATCGAGTTTTCCCGAATTATTGGACTCGGATCAAAAATTTAACCACTTTTCGATTTAGGTGATTTTCCCTAGTGGTACCCCTAGGGAAATCCGTAAAAATTCGTCGGATTTCGACGACGCCAATTCTCGATGCGTTGTGACCGGCAAGCTTCCAGTAGCTATTCCGATCGAGTTTTACCGACTTATTGGACTCGGATACAAAATTTCACCACTTTTCGATTTTGGTGATTTTCCCTAGTGGTACTAGGGAAATTCGTAAAAATTCGTCGGATTCCGACGAAACCAATTCTCGATGCGTTGTGACCGGCAAGCTTCCAGTAGCTATTCCGATCGAGATTTTCCGAATTATTTGACTGGGATCCAAAATTTCACCACTTTTTACGAGTTCTCGATTTTGGTGATTTTCCCTAGTGGTACCCCTAGGGAAATCCGTAAAAATTCGTCGGATTCCGACGAAGCCAATTCTCGATGCGTTGTGACCGGCAAGCTTTTAGTAGCTATTCCGATCGAGTTTTCTCGAATAATTGGACTCGGATAAAAAATTTCACCACTTTTCGATTTTGATGATTTTCCCTAGTGGTACCCCTAGGAAAATCCGTAAAAATTCGTCGGATTTCGACGAAGCCAATTCTCGATACGTTGTGACCTGCAAGCTTCCAGTAGCTATTCCGATCGAGTTTTCCCGAATTATTGAACTCGGATAAAAAATTTCACCACTTTTTACGATTTCTCGATATTGGTGATTTTCCCTAGTGGTACCCCTAGGAAAATCCGTAAAAATTCGTCGCATTCCAACGAAGCCAATTCTCGATGCGTTGTAACCGGCAAGCTTCCAGTAGCTATTCCGATCGAGTTTTCCTGAATTATTGGACTCGTATCCAAAATTTCACCACTTTTTATGGTTTCTCGATTTTGGTGATTTACCCTAGTGGTACCACTAGGGAAATCCGTAAAAATTCGTTGGATTCCGACGAAGCCAATTCTCGATGCGTTGTGACCGGCAAGCTTCCAGTAGCTATTCCGATCGAGCTTTCCCGAATAATTGGACTGGGATCCATAATTTCACCACTTTTTACGATTTCTTGATTTTGGTAATTTTCACTAGTTGTGCCCCTAGGGAAATCCGTAAAAATTCGTCGGATTCCGACGAAGCCAATTCTCGATGTGTTGTGACCGGCAAGCTTCCAGTAGCTATTCAGATCGAGTTTTCCCGAATTATTGGACTCGGATCCAAAATTTCACTACTTTTAAATTTTGGTGATTTTCCCGAGTGGTACCCCTAGGAAAATCCGTAAAAAAATCGTCGGATTCCGACGAAGCCAATTCTCGATGCGTTGTGACCGGCAAGCTTCCAGTCTCTATTCCGATCGATTTTTCCCGAATTATTGGACTCGGATCCAAAATTTCACAATTTTTCGATTTTGGTGATTTTCCCTAGTGGTACCCCTAGGGAAATCCGTAAAAATTCGTCGGATTCCGACGAAGCCAATTCTTAATGCGTTTTGACCGGCAAGCTTCCAGTAGCTATTCCGATCGAGTTTTCCCGAATTATTGGACTCGGATCCAAAATTTCACCACTTTTTACGATTTCTGGATTTTGGCGATTTTTCCTAGTGGTATCCCAAGGGAAATCCGTAAAAATTCGTCGGATTTTGACGAAGCCAATTCTCGATGTGTTGTGACCGACAAGCTTCCAGTAGCTATTCCGATCGAGTTTTCCCGAATTATTGGAATCGGATCCAAAATTTCACCACTTTTTACGATTTTGGTGATTTTCCCTAGTGGTACCCCTAGGGAAATCCGTAAAAATTCATCGGATTCCGACGAAACCAATTCTCGATGCGTTGTGACCGGCAAGCTTCCAGTAGCTATTCCGATCGAGTTTTCCCAAATTATTGGACTCGGATCCAAAATTTCACCACTTTTTACAATTTCTCGATTTTGGTGATTTTCCATAGTGGTACCCCTAGGGAAATTCGTAAAAATTTGTCGGATTCCGACGTAGCCAATTCTCGATGCGTTGTGACCGGCAAGCTTTCAGTAGCTATTGCGATCGAGTTTTCCTGAATTATTGGACTCAGATCCACAATTTCACCACTTTTTACGATTTCTCGATTTTGGTGATTTTTCCTAGTGGTACCCCAAGGGAAATCCGTAAAAATTCATCGGATTTCGAGGAAGCCAATTCTCGATGCGTTGTGACCGGCAAGCTTCCAGTAGCTATTCCGATCGAGTTTTCCCTAATTATTTGACTCGGATCCAAAATTTCACGATTTCTCGATTTTGGAGATTTTTCCTAGTGGTACCCCTAGGGAAATCCGTAAAAATTCGTCGGATTTCGAGGAAGCCAATTCTCGATGCGTTGTGACCGGCAAGCTTCCAGTAGCTATTCCGATCGAGTTTTCCCGAATTTTTGGACTCAGATCAAAAATTTCACCACTTTTCGATTTTGGTGATTTTCCCTAGTGGTACCCTTAGGGAAATCCGTAAAAATTCGTCGGATTTCGACGAAGCCAATTCTCGATGCGTTGTGACCGTCAATCTTCCAGTATCTATTCCGATCGAGTTTTCCCGAATTATTGGACTCGGATCCATAATTTCACAATTTTTCGATTTTGGTGATTTTCCCTAGTGGTACCCCTAGGGAAATCCGTAAAAATTCGTCGGATTCCGACGAAGCCAATTCTCAATGCGTTTTGACCGGCAAGCTTCCAGTAGCTATTCCGATCGAGTTTTCCCGAATTATTGGACTCGGATCCAAAATTTCACCACTTTTTACGATTTCTCGATTTTGGTGATTTTTCCTAGTGGTACCCCTAGGGAAATCCGTAAAAATTCGTCGGATTCTGACGAAACCAATTCTCGATGCATTGTGACCAGCAAGCTTCCAGTAGCTATTCCGATCGAGTTTTACTGACTTATTGGACTCGGATCCAAAATTTCACCACTTTTCGATTTTGGTGATTTTCCCTAGTGGTACCCCTAGGGAAATCGGTAAAAATTCGTCGGATTTCGACGAAACCAATTCTCGATGCGTTGTGACCGGCAAGCTTCCAGTAGCTATTCCGATCGAGTTTTCCCGAATTATTGGACTCGGATAAAAAATTTCACCACTTTTTACGATTTCTCGATTTTGGTCATTTTCCCTAGTGGTACCCCTGGGGAAATCCGTAAAAATTCGTCGGATTCCGACGAACCCAATTCTCGATGCGTTGTGACCGGCAGGCTTCCAGTAGCTATTCCGATCGAGTTTTCCCGAATTATTGGACTCGGATCCAAAATTTCACCACTTTTTACGATTTCTCGATTTTGGTCATTTTCCCTAGTGGTACCCCTAGGAAAATCCGTAAAAATTCGTCGGATTTCGACGAAGCCAATTCTCGATGCGTTGTGACCGGCAAGCTTCCAGTAGCTATTCCGATCGAGTTTTCCCGAATTATTGGAATCGGATCCAAAATTTCACCACTTTTTACGATTTTGGTGATTTTCCCTAGTGGTACCCCTAGGGAAATCCGTAAAAATTCATCGGATTCCGACGAAGCCAATTTTCGATGCGTTGTGACCGGAAAGCTTCCAGTGGCTATTCCGATCGAGTTTTCCCGAATTATTGGAATCGGATCCAAAATTTCACCACTTTTGACGATTTCTCGATTTTGGTCATTTTCCCTAGTGGTACCCCTAGGGAAATCCGCAAAAATTCGTCGGATTCCGACGAACCCAATTCTCGATGCGTTGTGACCGGCAGGCTTCCAGTAGCTATTCCGATCGAGTTTTCCCGAATTATTGGACTCGGATCCAAAATTTCACGATTTCTCGATTTTGGTGATTTTCCCTAGTGGTACACCTAGAAAAATCCGTAAAAATTCGTCGGATTCCGACGAAGCCAATTCTCGATGCGTTGTGACCGGCAAGCTTCCAGTAGCTATTTCGATCGAGTTTTCCCGAATTATTGGACTCGGATCCTAAATTTAACCACTTTTTACGATTTCTCGATTTTGGTGATTTTCCCTAGTGGTACCCTTATGGAAATCCGTAAAAATTCGTCGGATTCCGACGAAGCCAATTCTCGATGCATTGTGACCGGCAAGCTTCCAGTAGCTATTCCGATCGAGTTTTCCCGAATTATTGGACTCGGATCCAAAATTTGACCACTTTTTATGATTTCTCGATTTTGGTGATTTTCCCTAGTGGTACCCCTATGGAAATCCGTAAAAATTCGTCGGATTCCGACGAAGCCAATTCTCAATGCATTGTGACCGGCAAGCTTCCAGTAGCTATTCTGATCGAGTTTTCCCGAATTATTGGACTTGGATCCAAAATTTCACCACTTTTTACGATTTCTCGATTTTGATGATTTTCCCTAGTGGTACCCCTAGGAAAATCCGTAACAATTCGACGGATTCCGACAAAGCCAATTCTCGATGCGTTGTGACCGGCAAGCTTCCAGTAGCTATTTCGATCGAGTTTTCCCGAATTATTGGACTCGGATCCAAAATTTCTCGATTTCTCGATTTTGGTGATTTTCCCTAGTGGTACCCCTAGGAAAATCCGTAAAAATTCGTCGGATTCCGACGAAGCCAATTGTCGATGCGTTGTGACCGGCAAGCTTCCAGTAGCTATTCCGATCGAGTTTTCCCGAATTATTGGACTCGGATCCAAAATTTCACCACTTTTTATGATTTCACGATTTTGGTGATTTTCCCTAGTGGTACCCCCTAGGGAAATCCGTAAAAATTTGTCGGATTCCGATGAAACCAATTCTCGATGCGTTGTGACCGGCAAGCTTCCAGTAGCTATTCCGATCGATTTTTCCCGAATTATTGGACTCGGATCCAAAATTTCACCACTTTTTACGATTTCTCGATTTTGGTCATTTTCACTAGTGGTACCCCTAGGGAAATCCGTAAAAATTCGTCGGATTTCGACAAAGCCAATTCTCGATGCGTTGTGACCGGCAAGCTTCCAGTAGCTATTTCGATCGAGTTTTCCCGAATTATTGGAATCGGATCCAAAATTTCACGATTTCTCGATTTTGGTGATTTTCCCTAGTGGTACCCCTAGGGAAATCCGTAAAAATTTGTCGGATTCCGACGAAGCCAATTCTCGATGCGTTGTGACCGGCAAGCTTCCAGTAGCTATTCCGATCGAGTTTTCCCGAATTATTGGACTCGGATCCAAAATTTCACCACTTTTTACGATTTCACGATTTTGGTGATTTTCCCTAGTGGTACCCCTAGGGAAATCCGTAAAAATTTGTCGGATTCCGATGAAGCCAATTCTCGATGCGTTGTGACCGGCAAGCTTCCAGTAGCTATTCCGATTGAGTTTTCCCGAATTATTGGACTTGGATCCAAAATTTCACCACTTTTTATGATTTCTCGATTTTGATGATTTTCCCTAGTGATTCCCCTAGGAAAATCCGTAAAAATTCGTCGGATTCCGACAAAGCCAATTCTCGATGCGTTGTGACCGGCAAGCTTCCAGTAGCTATTCCAATCGGGTTTTCCCGAATTATTGGACTCGGATAAAAAATTTCACGATTTCTCGATTTTAGTGATTTTCCCTAGTGGTACCCCGAGGGAAATCCGTAAAAATTCGTCGGATTCCGACGAAGCCAATTCTCGATGCGTTGTGACCGGCAAGCTTCCAGTAGATATTCCGATCGAGTTTTCCCGAATTATTGGACTCGGATCCAAAATTTCACCACTTTTTACGATTTTACGATTTTGGTGATTTTCCCTAGTGGTACCCCTAGGGAAATCCGTAAAAATTCGTCAGATTCCGATGAAGATAATTCTTGATGCGTTGTGACCGGCAAGCTTCCAGTAGCTAGTCCGATCGAGTTTTCCCGAATTATTGGACTCGGATTCAAAATTTCACGATTTCTCGATTTTGGTAATTTTTCCTAGTGGTACCCCTAGGGAAATCCGTAAAAATTCGTCGGATTTCGACGAAGCCAATTCTCGATGCGTTGTGACCGGAAAGCTTCCAGTAGCTATTCCGATCGAGTTTTCCCGAATTATTGGACTCGGATCAAAAATTTCACCACTTTTTACGATTTCTCGATTTTGATGATTTTCCCTAGTGGTACCCCTAGGGAAATCCGTAAAAATTCGTAGGATTCCGACGAACCCAATTCTCGATGCGATGTGATCGGCAGGCTACCAGTAGCTATTCCGATCGAGTTTTCCCGAATTATTGGACTCGGATCCAAAATTTCACGATTTCTCGATTATGGTGATTTTCCCTAGTGGTACCCCTAGGAAAATCCGTAAAAATTCGTCGGATTCCAATGAAGCCAATTCTAGATGCGTTGTGACCTGCAAGCTTCCAATAGCTATTCCGATCGAGTTTTCCCGAATTATTGGACTCGGATCAAAAATTTGACCACTTTTTACGATTTCTCGATTTTGGTGATTTTCCCTAGTGGTACCCCTAAGGAAATTCGTAAAAATTTGTCGGATTCCGACGAAGTCAATTCTCGATGCGTTGTGACCGGCAAGCTTCCAGTAGCTATTCCGATCGAGTTTTCCTAAATTATTGGACTCAGATCCACAATTTCACCACTTTTTACGATTTCTCGATTTTGGTGATTTTTCCTAGGGGTACCCCTAGGGAAATTCGTAAAAATTCATCGGATTCCGAGGAAGCCAATTCTCGATTCGTTGTGACCGGCAAGCTTCCAGTAGCTATTCCGATCGAGTTTTCCTGAATTATTGGACTCGGATCCAAAATTTCACGATTTCTCGATTTTGGATATTTTCCCTAGTGGTACCCCTAGGAAAATCCGTAAAAATTCATCGGATTCCGACGAAGCCAATTCTCGATGCGTTGTGACCGGCAAGCTTCCAGTAGCTATTCCGATCGAGTTTTTTCGAATTATTGGACTCGGATCCAAAATTTGACCACTTTTTACGATTTCTCGATTTTGGTGATTTTCCCTAGTGGTACCCCTATGGAAATCCGTAAAAATTCGTCGGATTCCGACGAAGCCAATTCTCGATGCATTGTGACCGGCAAGCTTCCAGTAGCTATTCGGATCGAGTTTTCCCGAATTATTGGACTTGGATCCAAAATTTCACCACTTTTTACGATTTCTCGATTTTGATGATTTTCCCTAGTGGTACCTCTAGGAAAATCCGTAAAAATTCGTCGGATTCCGACAAAGCCAATTCTCGATGCGTTGTGACCGGCAAGCTTCCAGTAGCTATTCCGATCGAGTTTTCCCAAATTATTGGACTCGGATCCAAAATTTCACGATTTCTTGATTTTGGTGATTTTCCCTAGTGGTACACCTAGGGAAATCCGTAAAAATTCGTCGGATTTCGACGAAGCCAATTCTCGATGCGTTGTGACCGGCAAGCTTCTAGTAGCTATTCCGATCGAGTTTTCCCGAATTATTGGACTCGGATCCAAAATTTCACCACTTTTTACGATTTCACGATTTTGGTGATTTTCCCTAGTGGTACCCCTAGGAAAATCCGTAAAAATTCGTCGGATTCCGATGAAGCCAATTCTCGATGCGTTGTGACCGGCAAGTTTCCAGTAGCTATTCCGATCGAGTTTTCCCGAATTATTGGGCTCGGATCAGAAATTTCACCACTTTTTACGATTTCACGATTTTGGTGATTTTCCCTAGTGGTACCCCTAGGGAAATCCGTAAAAATTCATCGGATTCCGACGAAGCCAATTCTCGATGCGTTGTGACCAGCAAGCTTCCAGTAGCTATTCCGATCGAGTTTTCCCAAATTATTGGACCCGGATAAAAAATTTCACCACTTTTTACGATTTCTCGATTTTGGTGATTTTCCCTAGTGGTACCCCTAGGGAAATTCGTAAAAATTTGTCGGATTCGACGAAGCCAATTCTCGATGCGTTGTGACCGGCAAGCTTCCAGTAGCTATTCCGATCGAGTTTTCCTAAATTATTGGACTCAGATCCACAATTTCACCACTTTTTACGATTTCTCGATTTTGGTGATTTTTCCAAGGGGTACCCCTAGGGAAATTCGTAAAAATTCATCGGATTCCGAGGAAGCCAATTCTCGATTCGTTGTGACCGGCAAGCTTCCAGTAGCTATTCCGATCGAGTTTTCCCTAATTATTGGACTCGGATCCAAAATTTCACCACTTTTCGATTTTGGTGATTTTCTCTAGTGGTACCCCTAGGGAAATCCGTAAAAATTCGTCGGATTCCAACGAAACCAATTCTCGATGCGTTGTGACCAGCAAGCTTCCAGTAGCTATTCCGATCGAGTTTGCCCGAATTATTTGACTGGGATCCATAATTTCACCACTTTTTACGATTTTGGTGATTTTCCCTAGTGGTACCCCTAGGGAAATCCGTAAAAATTCATCGGATTCCGACGAAACCAATTCTCGATGCGTTGTGACCGGCAAGCTTCCAGTAGCTATTCCGATCGAGTTTTCCCAAATTATTGGACTCGGATCCAAAATTTCACCACTTTTTACAATTTCTCGATTTTGGTGATTTTCCATAGTGGTACCCCTAGGGAAATTCGTAAAAATTTGTCGGATTCCGACGTAGCCAATTCTCGATGCGTTGTGACCGGCAAGCTTTCAGTAGCTATTGCGATCGAGTTTTCCTGAATTATTGGACTCAGATCCACAATTTCACCACTTTTTACGATTTCTCGATTTTGGTGATTTTTCCTAGTGGTACCCCAAGGGAAATCCGTAAAAATTCATCGGATTTCGAGGAAGCCAATTCTCGATGCGTTGTGACCGGCAAGCTTCCAGTAGCTATTCCGATCGAGTTTTCCCTAATTATTTGACTCGGATCCAAAATTTCACGATTTCTCGATTTTGGAGATTTTTCCTAGTGGTACCCCTAGGGAAATCCGTAAAAATTCGTCGGATTTCGAGGAAGCCAATTCTCGATGCGTTGTGACCGGCAAGCTTCCAGTAGCTATTCCGATCGAGTTTTCCCGAATTTTTGGACTCAGATCAAAAATTTCACCACTTTTCGATTTTGGTGATTTTCCCTAGTGGTACCCTTAGGGAAATCCGTAAAAATTCGTCGGATTTCGACGAAGCCAATTCTCGATGCGTTGTGACCGGCAATCTTCCAGTATCTATTCCGATCGAGTTTTCCCGAATTATTGGACTCGGATACATAATTTCACAATTTTTCGATTTTGGTGATTTTCCCTAGTGGTACCCCTAGGGAAATCCGTAAAAATTCGTCGGATTCCGACGAAGCCAATTCTCAATGCGTTTTGACCGGCAAGCTTCCAGTAGCTATTCCGATCGAGTTTTCCCGAATTATTGGACTCGGATCCAAAATTTCACCACTTTTTACGATTTCTCGATTTTGGTGATTTTTCCTAGTGGTACCCCTAGGGAAATCCGTAAAAATTCGTCGGATTCTGACGAAACCAATTCTCGATGCATTGTGACCAGCAAGCTTCCAGTAGCTATTCCGATCGAGTTTTACTGACTTATTGGACTCGGATCCAAAATTTCACCACTTTTCGATTTTGGTGATTTTCCCTAGTGGTACCCCTAGGGAAATCGGTAAAAATTCGTCGGATTTCGACGAAACCAATTCTCGATGCGTTGTGACCGGCAAGCTTCCAGTAGCTATTCCGATCGAGTTTTCCCGAATTATTGGACTCGGATAAAAAATTTCACCACTTTTTACGATTTCTCGATTTTGGTCATTTTCCCTAGTGGTACCCCTGGGGAAATCCGTAAAAATTCGTCGGATTCCGACGAACCCAATTCTCGATGCGTTGTGACCGGCAGGCTTCCAGTAGCTATTCCGATCGAGTTTTCCCGAATTATTGGACTCGGATCCAAAATTTCACCACTTTTTACGATTTCTCGATTTTGGTCATTTTCCCTAGTGGTACCCCTAGGGAAATCCGTAAAAATTCGTCGGATTTCGACGAAGCCAATTCTCGATGCGTTGTGACCGGCAAGCTTCCAGTAGCTATTCCGATCGAGTTTTCCCGAATTATTGGAATCGGATCCAAAATTTCACCACTTTTTACGATTTTGGTGATTTTCCCTAGTGGTACCCCTAGGGAAATCCGTAAAAATTCATCGGATTCCGACGAAGCCAATTTTCGATGCGTTGTGACCGGAAAGCTTCCAGTGGCTATTCCGATCGAGTTTTCCCGAATTATTGGAATCGGATCCAAAATTTCACCACTTTTGACGATTTCTCGATTTTGGTCATTTTCCCTAGTGGTACCCCTAGGGAAATCCGCAAAAATTCGTCGGATTCCGACGAACCCAATTCTCGATGCGTTGTGACCGGCAGGCTTCCAGTAGCTATTCCGATCGAGTTTTCCCGAATTATTGGACTCGGATCCAAAATTTCACGATTTCTCGATTTTGGTGATTTTCCCTAGTGGTACACCTAGAAAAATCCGTAAAAATTCGTCGGATTCCGACGAAGCCAATTCTCGATGCGTTGTGACCGGCAAGCTTCCAGTAGCTATTTCGATCGAGTTTTCCCGAATTATTGGACTCGGATCCTAAATTTAACCACTTTTTACGATTTCTCGATTTTGGTGATTTTCCCTAGTGGTACCCTTATGGAAATCCGTAAAAATTCGTCGGATTCCGACGAAGCCAATTCTCGATGCATTGTGACCGGCAAGCTTCCAGTAGCTATTCCGATCGAGTTTTCCCGAATTATTGGACTCGGATCCAAAATTTGACCACTTTTTATGATTTCTCGATTTTGGTGATTTTCCCTAGTGGTACCCCTATGGAAATCCGTAAAAATTCGTCGGATTCCGACGAAGCCAATTCTCAATGCATTGTGACCGGCAAGCTTCCAGTAGCTATTCTGATCGAGTTTTCCCGAATTATTGGACTTGGATCCAAAATTTCACCACTTTTTACGATTTCTCGATTTTGATGATTTTCCCTAGTGGTACCCCTAGGAAAATCCGTAACAATTCGACGGATTCCGACAAAGCCAATTCTCGATGCGTTGTGACCGGCAAGCTTCCAGTAGCTATTTCGATCGAGTTTTCCCGAATTATTGGACTCGGATCCAAAATTTCTCGATTTCTCGATTTTGGTGATTTTCCCTAGTGGTACCCCTAGGAAAATCCGTAAAAATTCGTCGGATTCCGACGAAGCCAATTGTCGATGCGTTGTGACCGGCAAGCTTCCAGTAGCTATTCCGATCGAGTTTTCCCGAATTATTGGACTCGGATCCAAAATTTCACCACTTTTTATGATTTCACGATTTTGGTGATTTTCCCTAGTGGTACCCCCTAGGGAAATCCGTAAAAATTTGTCGGATTCCGATGAAACCAATTCTCGATGCGTTGTGACCGGCAAGCTTCCAGTAGCTATTCCGATCGATTTTTCCCGAATTATTGGACTCGGATCCAAAATTTCACCACTTTTTACGATTTCTCGATTTTGGTCATTTTCACTAGTGGTACCCCTAGGGAAATCCGTAAAAATTCGTCGGATTTCGACAAAGCCAATTCTCGATGCGTTGTGACCGGCAAGCTTCCAGTAGCTATTTCGATCGAGTTTTCCCGAATTATTGGAATCGGATCCAAAATTTCACGATTTCTCGATTTTGGTGATTTTCCCTAGTGGTACCCCTAGGGAAATCCGTAAAAATTTGTCGGATTCCGACGAAGCCAATTCTCGATGCGTTGTGACCGGCAAGCTTCCAGTAGCTATTCCGATCGAGTTTTCCCGAATTATTGGACTCGGATCCAAAATTTCACCACTTTTTACGATTTCACGATTTTGGTGATTTTCCCTAGTGGTACCCCTAGGGAAATCCGTAAAAATTTGTCGGATTCCGATGAAGCCAATTCTCGATGCGTTGTGACCGGCAAGCTTCCAGTAGCTATTCCGATTGAGTTTTCCCGAATTATTGGACTTGGATCCAAAATTTCACCACTTTTTATGATTTCTCGATTTTGATGATTTTCCCTAGTGATTCCCCTAGGAAAATCCGTAAAAATTCGTCGGATTCCGACAAAGCCAATTCTCGATGCGTTGTGACCGGCAAGCTTCCAGTAGCTATTCCAATCGGGTTTTCCCGAATTATTGGACTCGGATAAAAAATTTCACGATTTCTCGATTTTAGTGATTTTCCCTAGTGGTACCCCGAGGGAAATCCGTAAAAATTCGTCGGATTCCGACGAAGCCAATTCTCGATGCGTTGTGACCGGCAAGCTTCCAGTAGATATTCCGATCGAGTTTTCCCGAATTATTGGACTCGGATCCAAAATTTCACCACTTTTTACGATTTTACGATTTTGGTGATTTTCCCTAGTGGTACCCCTAGGGAAATCCGTAAAAATTCGTCAGATTCCGATGAAGATAATTCTTGATGCGTTGTGACCGGCAAGCTTCCAGTAGCTAGTCCGATCGAGTTTTCCCGAATTATTGGACTCGGATTCAAAATTTCACGATTTCTCGATTTTGGTAATTTTTCCTAGTGGTACCCCTAGGGAAATCCGTAAAAATTCGTCGGATTTCGACGAAGCCAATTCTCGATGCGTTGTGACCGGAAAGCTTCCAGTAGCTATTCCGATCGAGTTTTCCCGAATTATTGGACTCGGATCAAAAATTTCACCACTTTTTACGATTTCTCGATTTTGATGATTTTCCCTAGTGGTACCCCTAGGGAAATCCGTAAAAATTCGTAGGATTCCGACGAACCCAATTCTCGATGCGATGTGATCGGCAGGCTACCAGTAGCTATTCCGATCGAGTTTTCCCGAATTATTGGACTCGGATCCAAAATTTCACGATTTCTCGATTATGGTGATTTTCCCTAGTGGTACCCCTAGGAAAATCCGTAAAAATTCGTCGGATTCCAATGAAGCCAATTCTAGATGCGTTGTGACCTGCAAGCTTCCAATAGCTATTCCGATCGAGTTTTCCCGAATTATTGGACTCGGATCAAAAATTTGACCACTTTTTACGATTTCTCGATTTTGGTGATTTTCCCTAGTGGTACCCCTAAGGAAATTCGTAAAAATTTGTCGGATTCCGACGAAGTCAATTCTCGATGCGTTGTGACCGGCAAGCTTCCAGTAGCTATTCCGATCGAGTTTTCCTAAATTATTGGACTCAGATCCACAATTTCACCACTTTTTACGATTTCTCGATTTTGGTGATTTTTTCTAGGGGTACCCCTAGGGAAATTCGTAAAAATTCATCGGATTCCGAGGAAGCCAATTCTCGATTCGTTGTGACCGGCAAGCTTCCAGTAGCTATTCCGATCGAGTTTTCCTGAATTATTGGACTCGGATCCAAAATTTCACGATTTCTCGATTTTGGATATTTTCCCTAGTGGTACCCCTAGGAAAATCCGTAAAAATTCGTCGGATTCCGACGAAGCCAATTCTCGATGCGTTGTGACCGGCAAGCTTCCAGTAGCTATTCCGATCGAGTTTTTTCGAATTATTGGACTCGGATCCAAAATTTGACCACTTTTTACGATTTCTCGATTTTGGTGATTTTCCCTAGTGGTACCCCTATGGAAATCCGTAAAAATTCGTCGGATTCCGACGAAGCCAATTCTCGATGCATTGTGACCGGCAAGCTTCCAGTAGCTATTCGGATCGAGTTTTCCCGAATTATTGGACTTGGATCCAAAATTTCACCACTTTTTACGATTTCTCGATTTTGATGATTTTCCCTAGTGGTACCTCTAGGAAAATCCGTAAAAATTCGTCGGATTCCGACAAAGCCAATTCTCGATGCGTTGTGACCGGCAAGCTTCCAGTAGCTATTCCGATCGAGTTTTCCCAAATTATTGGACTCGGATCCAAAATTTCACGATTTCTTGATTTTGGTGATTTTCCCTAGTGGTACACCTAGGGAAATCCGTAAAAATTCGTCGGATTTCGACGAAGCCAATTCTCGATGCGTTGTGACCGGCAAGCTTCTAGTAGCTATTCCGATCGAGTTTTCCCGAATTATTGGACTCGGATCCAAAATTTCACCACTTTTTACGATTTCACGATTTTGGTGATTTTCCCTAGTGGTACCCCTAGGAAAATCCGTAAAAATTCGTCGGATTCCGATGAAGCCAATTCTCGATGCGTTGTGACCGGCAAGTTTCCAGTAGCTATTCCGATCGAGTTTTCCCGAATTATTGGGCTCGGATCAGAAATTTCACCACTTTTTACGATTTCACGATTTTGGTGATTTTCCCTAGTGGTACCCCTAGGGAAATCCGTAAAAATTCATCGGATTCCGACGAAGCCAATTCTCGATGCGTTGTGACCAGCAAGCTTCCAGTAGCTATTCCGATCGAGTTTTCCCAAATTATTGGACCCGGATAAAAAATTTCACCACTTTTTACGATTTCTCGATTTTGGTGATTTTCCCTAGTGGTACCCCTAGGGAAATTCGTAAAAATTTGTCGGATTCGACGAAGCCAATTCTCGATGCGTTGTGACCGGCAAGCTTCCAGTAGCTATTCCGATCGAGTTTTCCTAAATTATTGGACTCAGATCCACAATTTCACCACTTTTTACGATTTCTCGATTTTGGTGATTTTTCCAAGGGGTACCCCTAGGGAAATTCGTAAAAATTCATCGGATTCCGAGGAAGCCAATTCTCGATTCGTTGTGACCGGCAAGCTTCCAGTAGCTATTCCGATCGAGTTTTCCCTAATTATTGGACTCGGATCCAAAATTTCACCACTTTTCGATTTTGGTGATTTTCTCTAGTGGTACCCCTAGGGAAATCCGTAAAAATTCGTCGGATTCCAACGAAACCAATTCTCGATGCGTTGTGACCAGCAAGCTTCCAGTAGCTATTCCGATCGAGTTTGCCCGAATTATTTGACTGGGATCCATAATTTCACCACTTTTTACGATTTCTCGATTTTGGTGATTTTTCCTAGTGGTACCCCTAGGGAAATCCGTAAAAATTCGTCGAATTCCGACGAAGCCAATTCTCGATGTGTTGTGACCGGCAAGCTTCCAGTAGCTATTCCGAATTATTGGACTCGGATCCAAAATTTCACAACTTTTCGATTTTGGTGATTTTCCCTAGTGGTACCCTTAAGAAAATCTGTAAAAATTAGTCGGATTTCGACGAAGCCAATTCTCGATGCGTTGTGACCGGCAAGCTTCCAGTATCTATTCCGATCGAGTTTTCCCGAATTATTGGACTCGGATCCAAAATTTCACGATTTCTCGATTTTGGTGATTTTCGCTAGTGGTACCCCTAGGGAAATCCGTAAAAATTCGTCGGATTCCGACGAAGCCAATTCTCGATGCGTTGTGACCGGCAAGCTTCCAGTAGCTATTCCGATCGAGTTTTCCCGAATTATTGGACTCGGATCCAAAATTTCACGATTTCTCGATTTTGGTGATTTTCGCTAATGGTACCCCTAGGGAAATCCGTAAAAATTCGTCGGATTTCGACAAAGCCAATTCTCGATGCGTTGTGACCGGCAAGCTTACAGTAGCTATTCCGATCGAGTTTTCCCGAATTATTGGACTCGGATCCAAAATTTCACCACTTTTTACGATTTCTCGATTTTGGTGATTTTCCCTAGTGGTACCCCTAGGGAAGTCCGTAAAAATTCGTAGGATTCCGAGGAAGCCAATTCTCGATGCGTTGTGACCGGCAAGCTTCCAGTAGGTATTCCGATCGAGTTTTCCCAAATTATTGGACTCGGATCAAAAATTTCACCACTTTTTACGATTTCTCGATTTTGGTGATTTTCGCTAGTGGTGCCCCTAGGAAAATCCGTAAAAATTAGTCGGATTCCGACGAAGCCAATTCTCGATGCGTTGTGACCGGCAAGCTTCAAGTATCTATTCCGATCGAGTTTTCCCGAATTATTGGACTCGGATCCAAAATTTCACGATTTCACGATTTTGGTGATTTTCCCTAGTGGTACCCCTAGGGAAATCCGTAAAAATTCGTCGGATTCCGACGAAGCCAATTCTCGATGCGTTGTGACCGGCAAGCTTCCAGTACCTATTCCGATCGAGTTTTCCCGAATTATTGGAATCGGATCCAAAATTTCACCACTTTTTACGATTTTGATGATTTTCCCTAGTGGTACACCTAGGAAAATCTGTAAAAATTTGTCGGATTCCGATGAAGCCAATTCTCGATGCGTTGTGACCGACAAGCTTCCAGTATCTATTCCGATCAAGTTTTCCCGAATTATTGGACTCGGATCCAAAATTTCACGATTTCTCGATTTTGGTGATTTTCCCTAGTGGTACCCCTATCGAATTCCGTAAAAATCCGTCGGATTCTGACGAAACCAATTCTCGATGCGTTGTGACCGGCAAGCTTCCAGTAGCTATTCCTATCGAGTTTTCCCGAATTATTGGACTCGGATCCAAAATTTCACCACTTTTTACGATTTCTCGATTTTGATGATTTTCCGAAGTGGTACCCCTAGGGAAATCCGTAAAAATTCGTCGGATTTCGACGAAGCCAATTCTCGATGTATTATGACCGGCAAGCTTCCAGTAGCTATTCCGATTGAGTTTTCCCGAATTATTGGAATCGGATAAAAAATTTCACCACTTTTCGATTTTGGTGATTTTCCCTAGTGGTACCCCTAGGGAAATCCGTAAAAATTCGTCGGATTTCGACGAAACCAATTCTCGATGCATTGTGACCGGCAAGCTTCCAGTAGCTATTTCGATCGAGTTTTACCGACTTATTGGACTCGGATCCAAAATTTCACCACTTTTCGATTTTGGTGATTTTCCCTTTTGGTACCCCTAGGGAAATCCGTAAAAATTCGTCGGATTCCAACGAAACCAATTCTCGATGCGTTGTGACCAGCAAGCTTCCAGTAGCTATTCCGATCGAGTTTGCCCGAATTATTGGACTGGGATCCATAATTTCACCACTTTTTATGATTTCTCGATTTTGGTGATTTTCCCTAGTGGTACCCCTAGGGAAATCCGTAAAAATTCGTCGGATTCCGACGAAGCCAATTCTCGATGTGTTGTGACCGGCAAGATTCCAGTAGCTATTCCGAATTATTGGACTCGGATCCAAAATTTCACCACTTTTCGATTTTGGTGATTTTCCCTAGTGGTACCCCTAGGAAAATCCGTAAAAATTAGTCGGATTCCGACGAAGCCAATTCTCGATGCGTTGTGACCGGCAAGCTTCCAGTATCTATTCCGATCGAGTTTTCCCGAATTATTGGACTCGGATCCCAAATTTCACGATTTCTTGATTTTGGTGATTTTCCCTAGTGGTATCCCTAGGGAAATCCGTAAAAATTCATCGTATTCCGACGAAACCAATTCTCGATGTGTTGTGACCGGCAAGCTTCTAGTAGCTATTCCGATCGAGTTTTCCCGAATTATTGGACTCGGATCCAAAATTTCACGATTTCTCGATTTTGGTTATTTTCGCTAGTGCTACCCTTAGGGAAATCCGTAAAAATTCGTCGGATTCCGACGAAGCTAATTCTCGATGCGTTGTGACCGGCAATCTTCCAGTAGCTATTCCGATCAAGTTTTCCCGAATTATTGGACTCGGATCCAAAATTTCACCACTTTTTACGATTTCTCGATTTTGGTGATTTTCCCTAGTGGTACCCCTAGGGAAATCAGTAAAAATTCGTCGGATTTCGATGAAGCCAATTCTCGATGCGTTGTGACCAGCAAGCTTCCAGTAGCTATTCTGATCGAGTTTTACCAACTTATTGTACTCGGATCCAAAATTTCACCACTTTTCGATTTTGGTGATTTTTCCTAGTGGTACCACTAGGAAAATCCGTAAAAATTCGTCGGAATTCGACGAAACCAATTCTCGATGCGTTGTGACCGGCAAGCTTCCATTAGCTATTCCGATCTAGTTTTTCCGAGTTATTGAACTTGGATCCAAAATTTCACCACTTTTTACGATTTCTAGATTTTGGTGATTTTCCCTAGTGGTACCCCTAGGGAAATCCGTAAAAATTCGCCGGATTCCGACGAAACCAATTCTCGATGCGTTGTGACCGGCAAGCTTCCATTAGCTATTCCGATCGAGTTTTCCCGAATTTTTGGACTCGGATCAAAAATTTCACCACTTTTCGATTTTGGTGATTTTCCCTAGTGGTACCCCTAGTTAAATCCGTAAAAAATCGTCGGATTTCGACGAAACCAATTCTCGATGCGTTGTGACCGGCAAGCTTCCAGTAGCTATTCCGATCAAGTTTTCCCGAATTATTGGACTGGGATCCATAATTTCACCACTTTTTACGATTTCTCGATTTTGGTGATTTTCCCTAGTGGTACCCCTAGGGAAATCCGTAAAAATTCGTCGGATTCCGACGAAGCCAATTCTCGATGCATTGTGACCGGCAAGCTTCCAGTAGCTATTCCGATCGAGTTTTCCCGAATTATTGGACTGGGATCCATAATTTCAACGATTTCTCGATTTTGGTGATTTTCCCTAGTGGTACCCCTAGGGAAATCCGTAAAAATTCGTCGGATTCCGACGAAGCCAATTCTCGATGCGTTGTGACCGGCAAGCTTCCAGTAGCTATTCCGATCGAGTTTTCCCGAATTATTGGACTCGGATCAAAAATTTCACCACTTTTTACGATTTCTCGATTTTTGTGATTTTCCCTAGTGGTACCCCTAGGGAAATCCGTAAAAATTCATCGGATTCCGACGACGCCAATTCTCGATGCGTTGTGACCGGCAAGCTTCCAGTAGCTATTCCGATCGAGTTTTCCCGAATTATTGGACTCGGATCAAAAATTTCACCACTTTTCGATTTAGGTGATTTTCCCTAGTGGTACCCCTAGGGAAATCCGTAAAAATTCGTCGGATTTCGACGACGCCAATTCTCGATGCGTTGTGACCGGCAAGCTTCCAGTAGCTATTCCGATCGAGTTTTACCGACTTATTGGACTCGGATACAAAATTTCACCACTTTTCGATTTTGGTGATTTTCCCTAGTGGTACTAGGGAAATTCGTAAAAATTCGTCGGATTCCGACGAAACCAATTATCGATGCATTGTGACCGGCAAGCTTCCAGTAGCTATTCCGATCGAGATTTTCCGAATTATTTGACTGGGATCCAAAATTTCACCACTCTTTACGAGTTCTCGATTTTGGTGATTTTCCCTAGTGGTACCCCTAGGGAAATCCGTAAAAATTCGTCGGATTCCGACGAAGCCAATTCTCGATGCGTTGTGACCGGCAAGCTTCCAGTAGCTATTCCGATCGAGTTTTCTCGAATAATTGGACTCGGATCAAAAATTTCACCACTTTTCGATTTTGGTGATTTTCCCTAGTGGTACCCCTAGGGAAATCCGTAAAAATTCGTCGGATTCCGACGAAACCAATTCTCGATACGTTGTGACCGGCAAGCTTCCAGTAGCTATTCCGATCGAGTTTTCCCGAATTATTGGACTCGGATAAAAAATTCCACCACTTTTTACGATTTCTCGATTTTGGTCATTTTCCCTAGTGGTACCCCTAGGGAAATCCGTAAAAATTCATCGGATTTCGACGAACCCAATTCTCGATGCGTTGTGACCGGCAGGCTTCCAGTAGCTATTCCGATCGAGTTTTCCCAAATTATTGGACTCGGATCCAAAATTTCACGATTTCTCGATGTTGGTGATTTTACCTAGTAGTACCCCTAGGAAAATCCGTAAAAATTCGTCGGATTCCGACGAAGCCAATTCTCAATGCGCTGTGACCGGCAAGCTTCCAGTAGCTATTCCGATCGAGTTTTCCCAAATTATTGGACTCGGATCCAAAATTTGACCACTTTTTACGATTTCTCGATTTTGGTGATTTTCCTTAGTGGTACCCCTATGGAAATCCGTAAAAATTCTTCGGATTCCGACGAAGACAATTCTCGATGCATTGTGACCGGCAAGCTTCCGGTAGCTATTCCGATCGAGTTTTCCCGAATTATTGGACTCGGATCAAAAATTTCACCACTTTTTACGATACCTCGATTTTGGTGATTTTCCCTAGTGGTACCACTAGGGAAATCCGTAAAAATTCGTCGGATTCCGACGAAGCAAATTCTCGATGCGTTGTGACCGGCAGGCTTCCAGTAGCTATTCCGATCGAGTTTTCCCGAATTATTGGAATCGGATCCAAAATTTCACCACTTTTTACGATTTTGATGATTTTCCCTAGTGGTACCCCTAGGAAAATCCGTAAAAATTCGTCGGATTCCGATGAAGCCAATTCTCGATGCGTTGTGACCGACAAGTTTCCAGTATCTATTCCGATCAAGTTTTCCCGAATTATTGGACTCGGATCCAAAATTTCACGATTTCTCGATTTTGGTGATTTTCCCTAGTGGTACCCCTATCGAAATCCGTAAAAATTCGTCGGATTCTGACGAAACCAATTCTCGATGCGTTGTGACCGGGAAGCTTCCAGTAGCTATTCCTATCGAGTTTTCCCGAATTATTGGACTCGGATCATAAATTTCACCACTTTTTACGATTTCTCGATTTTGGTGATTTTCCCTAGTGGTACCCCTAGGGAAATCCGTAAAAATTCGTCGGATTTCGACGAAGCCAATTCTTGATGCATTGTGACCGGCAAGCTTCCAGTAGCTATTCCGATTGAGTTTTCCCGAATTATTGGAATCGGATAAAAAATTTCACCACTTTTCGATTTTGGTGATTTTCCCTAGTGGTACCCCTAGGGAAATCCGTAAAAATTCGTCGGATTTCGACGAAACCAATTCTCGATGCATTGTGACCGGCAAGATTCCAGTAGCTATTCCGATCGAGTTTTACCGACTTATTGGACTCGGATCCAAAATTTCACCACTTTTCAATTTTGGTGATTTTCCCTTTTGGTACCCCTAGGGAAATCCGTAAAAATTCGTCGGATTCCAACGAAACCAATTCTCGATGTGTTGTGACCAGCAAGCTTCCAGTAGCTATTCCGATCGAGTTTGCCCGAATTATTGGACTAGGATCCATAATTTCACCACTTTTTATGATTTCTCGATTTTGGTGATTTTCCCTAGTGGTACCCCTAGGGAAATCCGTAAAAATTCGTCGGATTCCGACGAAGCCAATTCTCGATGTGTTGTGACCGGCAAGCTTCCAGTAGCTATTCCGATCCAGTTTTCCCGAATTATTGGACTCGGATCCAAAATTTCACCACTTTTCGATTTTGGTGATTTTCCCTAGTGGTACCCCTAGGAAAATCCGTAAAAATTAGTCGAATTCCGACGAAGCCAATTCTCGATGCGTTGTGACCGGCAAGCTTCCAGTATCTATTCCGATCGAGTTTTCCCGAATTATTGGACTCGGATCCAAAATTTCACGATTTCTCGATTTTGGTGATTTTTCCTAGTGGTACCCCTAGGGAAATCCGTAAAAATTCGTCGGATTCCAACGAAGCCAATTCTCGATGCGTTATGACCGGCAAGCTTCCATTAGCTATTTCGATCGAGTTTTCCCGAATTATTGGACTCGGATCCAAAATTTGACCACTTTTTACGATTTCTCGATTTTGGTGATTTTCCCTAGTGGTACCCCCAGGGAAATCAGTAAAAATTCGTCGGATTCCGACGAAGCCAATTCTCAATGCGTTGTGACCGGCAAGCTTCCAGTAGCTATTCCGATCGAGTTTTCCCGAATTATTGGAATCGGATCAAAAATTTCACCACTTTTCGATTTTGGTGATTTTCCCTAGTGGTACCCCTAGGGAAATCCGTAAAAATTCGTCGGATTTCGACGAAACCAATTCTCGATGCGTTGTGACCAGCAAGCTTCCAATAGCTATTCCGATCGAGTTTTACCGACTTATTGGACTCGGATCCAAAATTTTACCACTTTTCGATTTTGGTGATTTTCCCTAGTGGTACCCCTAGGGAAATCCGTAAAAATTCGTCGGATTCCAACGAAACCAATTCTCGATGCGTTGTGACCTGTAAGCTTCCATTAGTTATTCCGATCGAGTTTTCCCAAATTATTGGACTGGGATCCATAATTTCACCACTTTTTACGATTTCTAGATTTTGGTGATTTTCCCTAGTGGTACCCCTAGGGAAATCCGTAAAAATTCGTCGGATTCCGACGAAGCCAATTCTCGATGTGTTGTGACCGGCAAGCTTCCAGTAGCTATTCCGAATTATTGGACTCGGATCCAAAATTTCACCACTTTTCGATTTTGGTGATTTTCCCTAGTGGTACCCCTAGGAAAATCCGTAAAAATTAGTCGGATTCCGACGAAGCCAATTCTCGATGCGTTGTGACCGGCAAGCTTCCAGTATCTATTCCGATCGAGTTTTCCCGAATTATTGGACTCGGATCCCAAATTTCACGATTTCTCGATTTTGGTGATTTTCCCTAGTGGTATCCCTAGGGAAATCCGTAAAAATTCGTCGTATTCCGACGAAACCAATTCTCGATGTGTTGTGACCGGCAAGCTTCTAGTAGCTATTCCGATCGAGTTTTCCCGAATTATTGGACTCGGATCCAAAATTTCACGATTTCTCGATTTTGGTTATTTTCGCTAGTGGTACCCCTAGGGAAATCCGTAAAAATTCGTCGGATTCCGACGAAACTAATTCTCGATGCGTTGTGACCGGCAAGCTTCCAGTAGCTATTCCGATCGAGTTTTCCCGAATTATTGGACTCGGATCCAAAATTTCACCACTTTTTAAGATTTCTCGATTTTGGTGATTTTCCCTAGTGGTACCCCTAGGGAAATCAGTAAAAATTCGTCGGATTCCGACGAAGCCAATTCTCGATGCGTTGTGACCAGCAAGCTTCCAGTAGCTATTCTGATCGAGTTTTACCTACTTATTGTACTCGGATCCAAAATTTCACCACTTTTCGATTTTGGTGATTTTTCCTAGTGGTACCACTAGGAAAATTCGTAAAAATTCGTCGGAATTCGATGAAACCATTTCTCGATGCGTTGTGACCGGCAAGCTTCCATTAGCTATTCCGATCTAGTTTTCCCGAGTTATTGGACTTGGATCGAAAATTTCACCACTTTTTACGATTTCTAGATTTTGGTGATTTTCCCTAGTGGTACCCCTAGGGAAATCCGTAAAAATTCGTCGGATTCCGACGAAACCAATTCTCGATGCGTTGTGACCGGAAAGCTTCCATTAGCTATTCCGATCGAGTTTTCCCGAATTTTTGGACTCGGATCAAAGATTTCACCACTTTTCAATTTTGGTGATTTTCCCTAGTGGTACCCCTAGTTAAATCCATAAAAAATCGTCGGATTTCGACGAAACCAATTCTCGATGCGTTGTGACCGGCAAGCTTCCGGTAGCTATTCCGATCAAGTTTTCCCGAATTATTGGACTCGGATCAAAAATTTCACCACTTTTTACGATACCTCGATTTTGGTGATTTTCCCTAGTGGTACCACTAAGGAAATCCGTAAAAATTCGTCGGATTTCGACGAAGCCAATTCTCGATGCGTTGTGACCGGCAAGCTTCCAGTAGCTATTCCGATCGAGTTTTCCCGAATTATTGGAATCGGATCCAAAATTTCACCACTTTTTACGATTTTGATGATTTTCCCTAGTGGTACCCCTAGGAAAATCCGTAAAAATTCGTCGGATTCCGATGAAGCCAATTCTCGATGCGTTGTGACCGACAAGCTTCCAGTATCTATTCCGATCAAGTTTTCCCGAATTATTGGACTCGGATCCAAAATTTCACGATTTCTCGATTTTGGTGATTTTCCCTAGTGGTACCCCTATCGAAATCCGTAAAAATTCGTCGGATTCTAACGAAACCAATTCTCGATGCGTTGTGACCGGCAAGCTTCCAGTAGCTATTCCTATCGAGTTTTCCCGAATTATTGGACTCGGATCCAAAATTTCACCACTTTTTACGATTTCTCGATTTTGGTGATTTTCCCTAGTGGTACCCCTAGGGAAATCCGTAAAAATTCGTCGGATTTCGACGAAGCCAATTCTCGATGCATTGTGACCGGCAAGCTTCCAGTAGCTATTCCGATTGAGTTTTCCCGAATTATTGGAATCGGATCAAAAATTTCACCACTTTTCGATTTTGGTGATTTTCCCTAGTGGTACCCCTAGGGAAATCCGTAAAAATTCGTCGGATTTCGACGAAACCAATTCTCGAAGCATTGTGACCGGCAAGATTCCAGTAGCTATTCCGATCGAGTTTTACCGACTTATTGGACTCGGATCCAAAATTTCACCACTTTTCAATTTTGGTGATTTTCCCTTTTGGTACCCCTAGGGAAATCCGTAAAAATTCGTCGGATTCCAACGAAACCAATTCTCGATGCGTTGTGACCAGCAAGCTTCCAGTAGCTATTCCGATCGAGTTTGCCCGAATTATTGGACTGGGATCCATAATTTCACCACTTTTTATGATTTCTCGATTTTGGTGATTTTCCCTAGTGGTACCCCTAGGGAAATCCGTAAAAATTCGTCGGATTCCGACGAAGCCAATTCTCGATGTGTTGTGACCGGCAAGCTTCCAGTAGCTATTCCGATCCAGTTTTCCCGAATTATTGGACTCGGATCCAAAATTTCACCACTTTTCGATTTTGGTGATTTTCCCTAGTGGTACCCGTAGGAAAATCCGTAAAAATTAGTCGAATTCCGACGAAGCCAATTCTCGATGCGTTGTGACCGGCAAGCTTCCAGTATCTATTCCGATCGAGTTTTCCCGAATTATTGGACTCGGATCCAAAATTTCACGATTTCTCGATTTTGGTGATTTTCCCTAGTGGTACCCCTAGGGAAATCCGTAAAAATTCGTCGGATTCCAACGAAGCCAATTCTCGATGCGTTATGACCGGCAAGCTTCCATTAGCTATTTCGATCGAGTTTTCCCGAATTATTGGACTCGGATCCAAAATTTGACCACTTTTTACGATTTCTCGATTTTGGTGATTTTCCCAAGTGGTACCCCTAGGGAAATCCGTAAAAATTCGTCGGATTCCAACGAAACCAATTCTCGATGCGTTGTGACCGGCAAGCTTCCAGTAGCTATTCCGATCGAGTTTTCCCGAATTATTGGAATCGGATCAAAAATTTCACCACTTTTCGATTTTGGTGATTTTCCCTAGTGGTACCCCTAGGGAAATCCGTAAAAATTCGTCGGATTTCAACGAAACCAATTCTCGATGCGTTGTGACCGGCAAGCTTCCAATAGCTATTCCGATCGAGTTTTACCGACTTATTGGACTCGGATCCAAAATTTTACCACTTTTCGATTTTGGTGATTTTCCCTAGTGGTACCCCTAGGGAAATCCGTAAAAATTCGTCGGATTCCAACGAAACCAATTCTCGATGCGTTGTGACCAGCAAGCTTCCATTAGTTATTCCGATCGAGTTTTCCCGAATTATTGGACTGGGATCCATAATTTCACCACTTTTTACGATTTCTCGATTTTGGTGATTTTCCCTAGTGGTACCCCTAGGGAAATCCGTAAAAATTCGTCGGATTCTGACGAAGCCAATTCTCGATGTGTTGTGACCGGCAAGCTTCCAGTAGCTATTCCAAATTATTGGACTCGGATCCAAAATTTCACCACTTTTCGATTTTGGTGATTTTCCCTAGTGGTACCCCTAGGAAAATCCGTAAAAATTAGTCAGATTCCGACGAAGCCAATTCTCGATGCGTTGTGATCGGCAAGCTTCCAGTAGCTATTCCGATCGAGTTTTCCTGAATTATTGGACTCGGATCAAAAATTTCACCACTTTTTATGGTTTCTCGATTTTGGTGATTTACCCTAGTGGTACCACTAGGGAAATCCGTAAAAATTCGTCGGATTCCGACGAAGCCAATTCTCGATGCGTTGTGACCGGCAAGCTTCCAGTAGCTATTCCGATCGAGTTTTCCCGAATTATTGGAATCGGATCCAAAATTTCACCACTTTTTACGATTTTGATGATTTTCCCTAGTGGTACCCCTAGGAAAATCCGTAAAAATTCGTCGGATTCCGATGAAACCAATTCTCGATGCGTTGTGACCGACAAGCTTCCAGTATCTATTCCGATCAAGTTTTCCCGAATTATTGGACTCGGATCCAAAATTTCACGATTTCTCGATTTTGGTGATTTTCCCTAGTGGTACCCCTATCGAAATCCGTAAAAATTCGTCGGATTCTGACGAAACCAATTCTCGATGCGTTGTGACCGGCAAGCTTCCAGTAGCTATTCCTATCGAGTTTTCCCGAATTATTGGACTCGGATCCAAAATTTCACCACTTTTTACGATTTCTCGATTTTGGTGATTTTCCCTAGTGGTACCCCTAGGGAAATCCGTAAAAATTCGTCGGATTTCGACAAAGCCAATTCTCGATGCATTGTGACCGGCAAGCTTCCAGTAGCTATTCCGATTGAGTTTTCCCGAATTATTGGAATCGGATCAAAAATTTCACCACTTTTCGATTTTGGTGATTTTCCCTAGTGGTACCCCTAGGGAAATCCGTAAAAATTCGTCGGATTTCGACGAAACCAATTCTCGAAGCATTGTGACCGGCAAGATTCCAGTAGCTATTCCGATCGAGTTTTACCGACTTATTGGACTCGGATCCAAAATTTCACCACTTTTCAATTTTGGTGATTTTCCCTTTTGGTACCCCTAGGGAAATCCGTAAAAATTCGTCGGATTCCAACGAAACCAATTCTCGATGCGTTGTGACCAGCAAGCTTCCAGTAGCTATTCCGATCGAGTTTGCCCGAATTATTGGACTGGGATCCATAATTTCACCACTTTTTATGATTTCTCGATTTTGGTGATTTTCCCTAGTGGTACCCCTAGGGAAATCCGTAAAAATTCGTCGGATTCCGACGAAGCCAATTCTCGATGTGTTGTGACCGGCAAGCTTCCAGTAGCTATTCCGATCCAGTTTTCCTGAATTATTGGACTCGGATCCAAAATTTCACCACTTTTCGATTTTGGTGATTTTCCCTAGTGGTACCCGTAGGAAAATCCGTAAAAATTAGTCGAATTCCGACGAAGCCAATTCTCGAAGTGTTGTGACCGGCAAGCTTCCCGTATCTATTCCGATCGAGTTTTCCCGAATTATTGGACTCGGATCCAAAATTTCACGATTTCTCGATTTTGGTGATTTTCCCTAGTGGTACCCCTAGGGAAATCCGAAAAATTCGTCGGATTCCAACGAAGCCAATTCTCGATGCGTTATGACCGGCAAGCTTCCATTAGCTATTTCGATCGAGTTTTCCCGAATTATTGGACTCGGATCCAAAATTTGACCACTTTTTACGATTTCTCGATTTTGGTGATTTTCCCAAGTGGTACCCCTAGGGAAATCCGTAAAAATTCGTCGGATTCCAACGAAACCAATTCTCGATGCGTTGTGACCGGCAAGCTTCCAGTAGCTATTCCGATCGAGTTTTCCCGAATTATTGGAATCGGATCAAAAATTTCACCACTTTTCGATTTTGGTGATTTTCCCTAGTGGTACCCCTAGGGAAATCCGTAAAAATTCGTCGGATTTCAACGAAACCAATTCTCGATGCGTTGTGACCGGCAAGCTTCCAATAGCTATTCCGATCGAGTTTTACCGACTTATTGGACTCGGATCCAAAATTTTACCACTTTTCGATTTTGGTGATTTTCCCTAGTGGTACCCCTAGGGAAATCCGTAAAAATTCGTCGGATTCCAACGAAACCAATTCTCGATGCGTTGTGACCAGCAAGCTTCCATTAGTTATTCCGATCGAGTTTTCCCGAATTATTGGACTGGGATCCATAATTTCACCACTTTTTACGATTTCTCGATTTTGGTGATTTTCCCTAGTGGTACCCCTAGGGAAATCCGTAAAAATTCGTCGGATTCTGACGAAGCCAATTCTCGATGTGTTGTGACCGGCAAGCTTCCAGAAGCTATTCCAAATTATTGGACTCGGATCCAAAATTTCACCACTTTTCGATTTTGGTGATTTTCCCTAGTGGTACCCCTAGGAAAATCCGTAAAAATTAGTCGGATTCCGACGAAGCCAATTCTCGATGCGTTGTGATCGGCAAGCTTCCAGTAGCTATTCCGATCGAGTTTTCCTGAATTATTAGACTCGAATCAAAAATTTCACCACTTTTTATGGTTTCTCGATTTTGGTGATTTACCCTAGTGGTACCACTAGGGAAATCCGTAAAAATTCGTCGGATTCCGACGAAGCCAATTCTCGATGCGTTGTGACCGGCAAGCTTCCAGTAGCTATTCGAGTTTTCCAGAATAATTGGACTGGGATCCATAATTTCACCACTTTTTACGATTTATCGATTTTGGTAATTTTCCCTAGTTGTGCCCCTTGGGAAATCCGTAAAAATTCGTCGGATTCCGACGAAGCCAATTCTCGATGTGTTGTGACCGGCAAGCTTCCAGTAGCTATTCCGATTGAGTTTTCCCGAATTATTTGACTCGGATCCAAAATTTCACTACTTTTCGATTTTGGTGATTTTCCCGAGTGATACCCCTAGGAAAATCCGTAAAAAATCGTCGGATTCCGACGAAGCCAATTCTCGATGCGTTGTGACCGGCAAGCTTCCAGTATATATTCCGATCGAGTTTTCCCGAATTATTGGACTCGGATCCAAAATTTCACAATTTTTTGATTTTGGTGATTTTCCCTAGTGGTACCCCTAGGGAAATCCGTAAAAATTCGTCGGATTCCGACGAAGCCAATTCTCAATGCGTTTTGACCGGCAAGCTTCCAGTAGCTATTCCGATTGAGTTTTCCCGAATTATTGGACTCGGATCCAAAATTTCACCACTTTTTATGATTTCTCGATTTTGGTGATTTTTCCTAGTGGTACCCCTAGGGAAATCCGTAAAAATTCGTCGGATTTTGACGAAGCCAATTCTCGATGCATTGTGACCAGCAAGCTTCCAGTAGCTATTCCGATCGAGTTTTACTAACTTATTGGACTCGGATCCAAAATTTCACCACTTTTTATGATTGCTCGATTTTGGTGATTTACCCTAGTGGTACCACTAGGGAAATCCGTAAAAATTCGTCGGATTCCGACGAAGCCAATTCTCGATGCGTTGTGACTGGCAAGCTTCCAGTAGCTATTCCGATCGAGTTTTCCCGAATTATTGTACTCGGATCCAAAATTTCACCACTTTTCGATTTTGGTGATTTTCCCTAGTGGTACCCCTAGGGAAATCCGTAAAAATTCGTCGGATTTCGACGAAGCCAATTCTCGATTCGTTGTGACCGGCAAGCTTCCAGTAGCTATTCCGATCGAGTTTTACTGACTTATTGGACTCGGATCCAAAATTTCACCACTTTTCGATTTTGGTGATTTTCCCTAGTGGTACCCTTAAGGAAATCCGTAAAAATTCGTCGGATTCCGACGACACCAATTCTCGATGCGTTGTGACCGAAAAGCTTCCAGTAGCTCTTCCGATCGATTTTTCCATAATTATTGGATTCGGATCAAAAATTTTACCACTTTTTACGATTTCTCGATTTTGGTGATTTTCCCTAGTGGTACCCCTAGGGAAATCCGTAAAAATTCGTCGGATTTCGACGAAGCCAATTCTCGATGCGTTGTGACCGGCAAGCTTCCAGTAGTTATTCCGATCGAGTTTTCCCGAATTATTGGAATCGGATCCAAAATTTCACCACTTTTTACGATTTTGATGATTTTCCCTAGTGGTACCCCTAGGAAAATCCGTAAAAACTCGTCGGATTCCGACGAAGCCAATTCTCGATGCGTTGTGACCGGCAAGCTTCCAGTATCTATTCCGATCGAGTTTTCCCGAATTATTGGGCTCGGATCCAAAATTTGACCACTTTTTACTATTTCTCGATTTTGGTGATTTTCCTTAGTGGTACCCCTATGGAAATCCGTAAAAATTCGTCGGATTTCGACGAAGCCAATTCTCGATGCATTGTGACCGGCAAGCTTCCATTAGCTATTCCGATCGAGTTTTCCCGAATTATTGGACTCGGATCAAAAATTTCACCACTTTTTACGATATCTCGATTTTGGTGATTTTCCCTAGTGGTACCCCTAGGGAAATCCGTAAAAATTCGTCGGATTCCGACGAAGCCAATTCTCGATGCGTTGTGACCGGCAAGCTTCCAGTAGCTATTCCGATCGAGTTTTCCTGAATTATTGGACTCGGATCCAAAATTTCACCACTTTTTATGGTTTCTCGATTTTGGTGATTTACCCTAGTGGTACCACTAGGGAAATCCGTAAAAATTCGTCGGATTCCGACGAAGCCAATTCTCGATGCGTTGTGACCGGCAAGCTTCCAGTAGCTATTCCGATCGAGTTTTCCCGAATAATTGGACTGCGATCCATAATTTCACCACTTTTTACGATTTCTCGATTTTGGTAATTTTCCCTAGTTGTGCCCCTAGGGAAATCCGTAAAAATTCGTCGGATTCCGACGAAGCCAATTCTCGATGTGTTGTGACCGGCAAGCTTCCAGTAGCTATTCCGATCGAGTTTTCCCGAATTATTGGACTCGGATCCAAAATTTCACTACTTTTCGATTTTGGTGATTTTCCCGAGTGATACCCCTAGGAAAATCCGTAAAAAATCGTCGGATTCCGACGAAGCCAATTCTCGATGCGTTGTGACCGGCAAGCTTCCAGTATCTATTCCGATCGAGTTTTCCCGAATTATTGGACTCGGATCCAAAATTTCACAATTTTTCGATTTTGGTGATTTTTCCTAGTGGTACCCCTAGGGAAATCCGTAAAAATTCGTCGGATTCCGATGAAGCCAATTCTCAATGCGTTTTGACCGGCAAGCTTCCAGTAGCTATTCCGATTGAGTTTTCCCGAATTATTGGACTCGAATCCAAAATTTCACCACTTTTCGATTTTGGTGATTTTCCCTAGTGGTACCCCTAGGGAAATCCGTAAAAATTCGTCGGATTTCGACGAAGCCAATTCTCGATTCGTTGTGACCGGCAAGCTTCCAGTAGCTATTCCGATCGAGTTTTACTGACTTATTGGACTCGGATCCAAAATTTCACCACTTTTTATGATTGGTCTATTTGGTGATTTACCCTAGTGGTACCACTAGGGAAATCCGTAAAAATTCGTCGGATTCCGACGAAGCCAATTCTCGATGCGTTGTGACTGGAAAGCTTCCAGTAGCTATTCCGATCAAGTTTTCCCGAATTATTGTACTCGGATCCAAAATTTCACCACTTTTCGATTTTGGTGATTTTCCCTAGTGGTACCCCTAGGGAAATCCGTAAAAATTCGTCGGATTTCGACGAAGCCAATTCTCTATTCGTTGTGACCGGCAAGCTTCCAGTAGCTATTCCGATCGAGTTTTACTGACTTATTGGACTCGGATCCAAAATTTCACCACTTTTCGATTTTGGTGATTTTCCCTAGTGGTACCCCTAAGGAAATCCGTAAAAATTCGTCGGATTCCGACGAATCCAATTCTCGATGCGTTGTGACCGAAAAGCTTCCAGTAGCTCTTCCGATCGACTTTTCCATAATTATTGGATTCGGATCAAAAATTTTACCACTTTTTATGATTTCTCGATTTTGGTGATTTTCCCTAGTGGTACCCCTAGGAAAATCCGTAAAAATTCGTCGGATTTCGACGAAGCCAATTCTCGATGCGTTGTGACCGGCAGGCTTCCAGTAGCTATTCCGATCGAGTTTTCCCGAATTATTGGGCTCGGATCCAAAATTTGACCGGTTTTTACGATTTCTCGATTTTGGTGATTTTCCTTAGTGGTACCCCTATGGAAATCCGTAAAAATTCGTCGGATTTCGACGAAGCCAATTCTTAATGCATTGTGACCGGCAAGCTTCCAGTAGCTATTCCGATCGAGTTTTCCCGAATTATTGGACTCGGATCAAAAATTTCACCACTTTTTACGATATCTCGATTTTGGTGATTTTCCCTAGTGGTACCCCTAGGGAAATCCGTAAAAATTCATCGGATTCTGACGAAGCTGATTCTCGATGCGTTGTGACCGGCAAGCTTCCAGTAGCTATTCCGATCGAGTTTTCCTGAATTATTGGACTCGGAACCAAAATTTCACCACTTTTTATGATTTCTCGATTTTGGTGATTTACCCTAGTGGTACCACTAGGGAAATCCGTAAAAATTCGTCGGATTCCGACGAAGCCAATTCTCGATGCATTGTGACCGGCAAGCTTCCAGTAGCTATTCCGATCGAGTTTTCCCGAATTATTGGACTCGGATCCAAAATTTCACAACTTTTCGATTTTGGTGATTTTCCCTAGTGGTACCCCTAGGGAAATCCGTAAAAATTTGTCGGATTCCGACGAAACCAATTCTCGATGCGTTGTGATCGGCAAGCTTCCAGTAGCTATTCCGATCGAGTTTTCCCGAATTATTGGACTCGGATAAAAAATTTCACCACTTTTTACGATTTCTCGATTTTGGTCATTTTCCCTAGTGGTACCCCCTAGAGAAATCCGTAAAAATTCGTCGGATTCCGACGAAACCAATTCTCGATGCGTTGTGACCGGAAAGCTTCCAGTAGCTATTCCGATCGAGTTTTCCATAATTAATGGATTCGGATCAAAAATTTCACCACTTTTTATGATTTCTCGATTTTGGTGATTTTCCCTAGTGGTATCCCTAGGGAAATCCGTAAAAATTCGTCGGATTCCGACGAACCCAATTCTCGATGCGTTGTGACCGGCAGGCTTCCAGTAGCTATTCCGATCGAGTTTTCCCAAATTATTGGACTCGGATCCAAAATTTCATGATTTCTCGATGTTGGTGATTTTACCTAGTGGTACCCCTAGGAAAATCCGTAAAAATTCGTCGGATTCCGACGAAGCCAATTCTCAATGCGCTGTGACCGGCAAGCTTCTAGTAGCTATTCCGATCGAGTTTTCCCAAATTATTGGACTCGGATCCAAAATTTGACCACTTTTTACGATTTCTCGATTTTGGTGATTTTCCTTAGTGGTACCCCTATGGAAATCCGTAAAAATTCGTCGGATTTCGACGAAGGCAATTCTCGATGCATTGTGACCGGCAAGCTTCCGGTAGCTATTCCGATCGAGTTTTCCCGAATTATTGGACTCGGATCAAAAATTTCACCACTTTTTACGATACCTCGATTTTGGTGATTTTCCCTAGTGGTACCCCTAGGGAAATCCGTAAAAATTCGTCGGATTCCGACGAAGCCAATTCTCGATGCGTTGTGACCGGCAAGCTTCCAGTAGCTATTCCGATCGAGTTTTCCTGAATTATTGGACTCGGATCCAAAATTTCACCACTTTTTATGATTGCTCGATTTTGGTGATTTACCCTAGTGGTACCACTAGGGAAATCCGTAAAAATTCGTCGGATTCCGACGAAGCCAATTCTCGATGTGTTGTGACCGGCAAGCTTCCAGTAGTTATTCCGATCGAGTTTTCCTGAATTATTGTACTCGGATCCAAAATTTCACCACTTTTCGATTTTGGTGATTTTCCCTAGTGGTACCCCTAGGGAAATCCGTAGAAGTTCGTCGGATTTCAACGAAGCCAATTCTCGATTCGTTGTGACCGGCAAGCTTCCAGTAGCTATTCCAATCGAGTTTTACTGACTTATTGGACTCGGATCCAAAATTTCACCACTTTTCGATTTTGGTGATTTTCCCTAGTGGAACCCCTAAGGAAATCCGTAAAAATTCGTCGGATTTCGACGAAACCAATTCTCGATGCGTTGTGACCGGCAAGCTTCCAGTAGCTATTCCGATCGAGTTTTCCCGAATTATTGGACTCGGATCCAAAATTTCTCCACTTTTTACGATTTCTCGATTTTGGTGATTTTCCCTAGTGGTACCCCTAGGAAAATCCGTAAAAATTCGTCGGATTTCGACAACGCCAATTCTCGATGCGTTGTGACCGGAAAGCTTCCAGTAGCTATTCCGATCGAGTTTTCCCGAATTATTGGACTCGGATCAAAAATTTCACCAATTTTCGTTTTTGGTGATTTTCCCTAGTGGTACCCCTAGGAAAATCCGTAAAAATTCGTCGGATTCCGACGAAGCAAATTCTCGATGCGTTGTGACCGGCAAGCTTCCAGTAGCTCTTCCGATCGAGTTTTCCGGAATTATTGGAATCGGATCAAAAATTTCACCACTTTTCGATTTTGGTGATTTTCCCTAGTGGTACCCCTAGGAAAATCCGTAAAAATTCGTCGGTTTTCGACGAAACCAATTCTCGATGTGTTGTGACCGGTAAGTTTCCAGTAGCTATTCTGATCGAGTTTTACCGACTTATTGGACTCGGATCCAAAATTTCACCACTTTTCGATTTTTGTGATTTTCCCCAGTGGTACCACTAGGGAAATCCGTAAAAATTCGTCGGATTCCGATAACGCCAATTCTCGATGCGTTGTGACCGGAAAGCTTCCAGTAGCTATTCCGATCGAGTTTTCCCGAATTATTGGACTCGGATCAAAAATTTCACCAATTTTCGTTTTTGGTGATTTTCCCTAATGGTACCCCTAGGAAAATCCGTAAAAATTCGTCGGATTCCGACGAAGCTAATTCTCGATGCGTTGTGACCGGCAAGCTTCCAATAGCTATTCCGATCGAGTTTTCCTGAATTATTGGACTCGGATCAAAAATTTCACCACTTTTTATGATTGCTCGATTTTGGTGATTTACCCTAGTGGTACCACTAGGGGAATCCGTAAAAATTCGTCGGATTCCGGCGAAGCCAATTCTCGATGCGTTGTGACCGGCAAGCTTCCAGTAGCTATTCCGATTGAGTTTTCCCGAATTATTGGACTCGGATCCAAAATTTCACCACTTTTCGATTTTGGTGATTTTCCCTAGTGGTACCCCTAGGAAAATCCGTAAAAATTCGTCGGATTCTGACGAAGCCAATTCTCGATGCGTTGTGACCGGCAAGCTTCCAGTATCTATTCCGATCGAGTTTTCCCGAATTATTGGACTCGGATCCAAAATTTCACGATTTTTCGATTTTGGTGATTTTCCCAAGTGGTACCCCTAGGGAAATCCGTAAAAATTCGTCGGATTTCGACGAAGCCAATTCTCAATGCGTTGTGACCGGAAAGCTTCCAGTAGCTATTCCGATTGAGTTTTCCCGAATTATTGGACTCGGATCCAAAGTTTCACCACTTTTTACGATTTTTCGATTTTGGTGATTTTCCCTAGTGGTACCCCTAGGGAAATCCGTAAAAATTCATCGGACTCCGACAAAACCAATTCTTCATGCGTTGTGACCGGCAAGCTTCCAGTAGCTATTCCGATCGAGTTTTCCCGAATTATTGGACTCGGATAAAAAATTTCACCACTTTTTACGATTTCTCGATTTTGGTCATTTTCCCTAGTGGTGCCCCTAGGGAAATCCGTAAAAATTCGTCGGATTCCGACGAAACCAATTCTCGATGCGTTGTGACCGGGAAGTTTCCAGTAGCTATTCCGATCGAGTTTTCCATAATTATTGGACTCGAATCAAAAATTTCACCACTTTTTACGATTTCTCGATTTTGGTGATTTTCCCGAATTATTGGACTCGGATCCAAAATTTCACGATTTCTCGATGTTGGTGATTTTACCTAGTGGTACCCCTAGGAAAATCCGTAAAAATTCGTCGGATTCCGACGAAGCCAATTCTCGATGCGCTGTGACCGGCTAGCTTCCAGTAGCTATTCCGATCGAGTTTTCCCAAATTATTGGACTCGGATCCAAAATTTGACCACTTTTTACGATTTCTCGATTTTGGTGATTTTCCTTAGTGGTACCCCTATGAAAATCCGTAAAAATTCGTCGAATTCTGACGAAGCCAATTCTCGATGCATTGTGACCGGCAAGCTTCCAGTAGCTATTCCGATCGAGTTTTCCCGAATTATTGGACTCGGATCAAAAATTTCACCACTTTTTACGATATCTCGATTTTGGTGATTTTCCCTAGTGGTACCCCTAGGAAATCCGTAAAAATTCGTCGAATTCCGACGAAGCCAATTCTCGATGCGTTGTGACCGGCAAGCTTCCAGTAGCTATTCCGATCGAGTTTTCCTGAATTATTGGACTCGGATCCAAAATTTCACCACTTTTTATGATTGCTCGATTTTGGTGATTTACCCTAGTGGTACCACTAGGGAAATCCATAAAAATTCGTCGGATTCCGACGAAGCCAATTCTCGATGTGTTGTGACCGGCAAGCTTCCAGTAGCTATTCCGATCGAGTTTTCCCGAATTATTGTACTCGGATCCAAAATTTCACCACTTTTCGATTTTGGTGATTTTCCCTAGTGGTACTCCTAGGGAAATCCGTAAAAATTCGTCGGATTTCGACGAAGCAAATTCTCGATTCGTTGTGACCGGGAAGCTTCCAGTAGCTATTCCGATCGAGTTTTCCCAAATTATTGGACTCGGATCCAAAATTTCATCACTTTTTACAATTTCTCGATTTTGGTGATTTTTCCTAGTGGTACCCCTAGGGAAATCCGTAAAAATTCGTCGGATTTCGACGAAACCAATTCTAGATGCATTGTGACCGGCAAGCTTCCAGTAGCTATTCCGATCGAGTTTTACCGACTTATTGGACTCGGATCAAAAATTTCACCACTTTTCGATTTTGGTGATTTTCCCTAGTGGTACCCCTAGGAAAATCCGTAAAAATTCGTCGGATTCCAACGAAACCAATTCTCGATGCGTTGTGACCGGCAAGCTTCCAGTAGCTATTCCGATTGAGTTTTCCCGAATTATTGGACTGGGATCCATAATTTCACAACTTTTTACGATTTTTCGATTTTGGTGATTTTCCCTTGTGGTACCCCTAGGGAAATCCGTAAAAATTCGTCGGATTCTGACGAAGCCAATTCTCGATGCGTTGTGACCGGCAAGCTTCCAGTATCTATTCCGATCGAGTTTTTCCGAATTATTGGACTCGGATCCAAAATTTCACCACTTTTCGATGTTGGTGATTTTCCCTAGTGGTACCCCTAGGAAAATCCGTAAAAATTCGTCGGATTCCGACGAAGCCAATTCTCGATGCGTTGTGACCGGCAAGCTTCCAGTAGCTATTCCGATCGAGTTTTCCCAAATTATTGGAATCGGATCAAAATTTTCACCACTTTTCGATTTTGGTGATTTTCCCTAGTGGTACCCCTAGGGAAATCCGTAAAAATTCGTCGGATTTTGACGAAACCAATTCTCGATGTGTTGTGACCAATAAGCTTCCAGTAGCTATTCTGATCGAGTTTTACCGACTTATTGGACTCGGATCCAAAATTTCACCACTTTTCGATTTTTGTGATTTTTCCCAGTGGTACCACTAGAGAAATCCGTAAAAATTCGTCGGATTCCAACGAAACCAATTCTCGATGCGTTGTGACCAGCAAGCTTCCAGTAGCTATTCCGATCGAGTTTTCCCGAATTATTTGACTGGGATCCATAATTTCACCACTTTTTACGATTTCTCGATTTTGGTGATTTTCCCTAGTGGTACCCTTAGGGAAATCCGTAAAAATTCGTCGGATTTCGACGAAGCCAATTCTCGATGTGTTGTGACCGGCAAGCTACCAGTAGCTATTTCGATCGAGTTTTCCCGAATTATTGGGCTCGGATCAAAAATTTCACTACTTTTCGATTTTGGTGATTTTCCCGAGTAGTACCCCTAGGAAAATCCGTAAAAATTCGTCGGATTCCGACGAAGCCAATTCTCGATGCGTTGTGACCGGCAAGCTTCCAGTATCTATTCCGATCGAGTTTTCCTGAATTATTGGACTCGGATCCAAAATTTCACGATTTTTCGATTTTGGTGATTTTCCCAAGTGGTACCACTAGTGAAATCCGTAAAAATTCGTCGGATTTCGACGAAGCCAATTCTCGATGCGTTGTGACCGGAAAGCTTCCAGTAGCTATTCCGATTGAGTTTTCCCGAATTATTGGACTCGGATCCAAAGTTTCACCACTTTTTACGATTTCTCGATTTTGGTGATTTTTCCTAGTGGTACCCCTGGGGAAATCCGTAAAAATTCGTCGGATTCCGACGAAGCCAATTCTCGATGCATTGTGACCGGCAAGCTTCCAGTAGCTATTTCGATCGAAGTTTACTGACTTATTGGACTCGGATCCAAAATTTCACCACATTTCGATTTTGGTGATTTTCCCTAGTGTTACCCCTAGGGAAATCCGTAAAAATTCGTCGGATTTCGACGAAACCAATTCTCGATGCGGCTTGACCGGCAAGCTTCCAGTAGCTATTCCGATCGAGTTTTCCCGAATTTTGGACTCGGATTCAAAATTTCACCACTTTTTAGGATTTCTCGATTTTGGTGATTTTCCCTAGTGGTGTACCCCTAGGGAAATCCGTAAAAATTCGTCGGATTCCGACGACGCCAATTCTCGATGCGTTGTGACCGGCAAGCTTCCAGTAGCTATTCCGATCGAGTTTTCCCGAATTATGGGACTCGGATAAAAAATTTCACCACTTTTCGATTTAGGTGATTTTTCCTAGTGGTACCCCTAGGGAAATCCGTAAAAATTCGTCGGATTTCGACGACGCCAATTCTCGATGCGTTGTGACCGGAAAGCTTCCTGTAAATATTCCAATCGAGTTTTAACGACTTATTGGACTCGGATACAAAATTTCACCACTTTTCGATTTTGGTGATTTTCCCTAGTGGTACTAGGGAAATCCGTAAAAATTCGTCGGATTCCGACGAAACCAATTCTCGATGCGTTGTGACCGGCAAGCTTCCAGTAGCTATTCCGATCGAGTTTTCCCGAATTATTGGACTGGGATCCATAATTTCACAACTTTTTACGATTTTTCGATTTTGGTAATTTTCCCTTGTGGTACCCCTAGGGAAATCCGTAAAAATTCGTCGGATTCTGACGAAGCCAATTCTCGATGCGTTGTGACCGGCAAGCTTCCAGTAGCTATTCCGATCGAGTTTTCCCAAATAATTGGACTCGGATCCATAATTTCACAACTTTTTACGATTTTTCGATTTTGGTGATTTTCCCTTGCGGTACCCCTAGGAAAATCCGTAAAAATTCGTCGGATTCTGACGAAGCCAATTCTCGATGCGTTGTGACCGGCAAGCTTCCAGTATCTATTCCGATCGAGTTTTTCCGAATTATTGGACTCGGATCCAAAATTTCACCACTTTTCGATTTTGGTGATTTTCCCTAGTGGTACCCCTAGGAAAATCCGTAAAAATTCGTCGGATTCCGACGAAGCCAATTCTCGATGCGTTGTGACCGGCAAGCTTCCAGTAGCTATTCCGATCGAGTTTTCCCGAATTATTGGAATCGGATCAAATTTTTCACCACTTTTCGATTTTGGTGATTTTCCCTAGTGGTACCCCTAGGGAAATCCGTAAAAATTCGTCGGATTTCGACGAAACCAATTCTCGATGTGTTGTGACCAATAAGCTTCCAGTAGCTATTCTGATCGAGTTTTACCGACTTATTGGACTCGGATCCAAAATTTCACCACTTTTCGATTTTTGTGATTTTCCCCAGTTGTACCACTAATGAAATCCGTAAAAATTCGTCGGATTCCAACGAAACCAATTCTCGATGCGTTGTGACCAGCAAGCTTCCAGTAGCTATTCCGATCGAGTTTTCCCAAATTATTGGACTGGGATCCATAATTTCACCACTTTTTACGATTTCTCGATTTTGGTGATTTTCCCTAGTGGTACCCTTAGGGAAATCCGTAAAAATTCGTCGGATTCCGACGAAGCCAATTCTCGATGTGTTGTGACCGGCAAGCTACCAGTAGCTATTTCGATCGAGTTTTTCCGAATTATTGGGCTCGGATCAAAAATTTCACTACTTTTCGATTTTGGTGATTTTCCCGAGTGGTACCCCTAGGAAAATCCGTAAAAATTCGTCGGATTCCGACGAAGCCAATTCTCGATGCGTTGTGACCGGCAAGCTTCCAGTATCTATTCCGATCGAGTTTTCCCGAATTATTGGACTCAGATCCAAAATTTCACGATTTTTCGATTTTGGTGATTTTCCCAAGTGGTACCCCTAGGGAAATCCGTAAAAATACGTCGGATTTCGACGAAGCCAATTCTCGATGCGTTGTGACCGGAAAGCTTCCAGTAGCTATTCCGATTGAGTTTTCCCGAATTATTGGACTCGGATCCAAAGTTTCACCACTTTTTACGATTTCTCGATTTTGGTGATTTTTCCTAGTGGTACCCCTGGGGAAATCCGTAAAAATTCGTCGGATTCCGACGAAGCCAATTCTCGATGCATTGTGACCGGCAAGCTTCCAGTAGCTATTTCGATCGAAGTTTACTGACTTATTGGACTCGGATCCAAAATTTCACCACTTTTCGATTTTGGTGATTTTCCCTAGTGTTACCCCTAGGGAAATCCGTAAAAATTTGTCGGATTTCGACGAAACCAATTCTCGATGCGGCTTGACCGGCAAGCTTCCAGTAGCTATTCCGATCGAGTTTTCCCGAATTTTGGACTCGGATCCAAAATTTCACCACTTTTTAGGATTTCTCGATTTTGGTGATTTTCCCTAGTGGTACCCCTAGGGAAATCCGTAAAAATTCGTCGGATTCCGACGACGCCAATTCTCGATGCGTTGTGACCGGCAAGCTTCCAGTAGCTATTCCGATCAAGTTTTTCCGAATTATTGGACTCGGATCAAAAATTTCACCACTTTTCGATTTAGGTGATTTTCCCTAGTGGTACCCCTAGGGAAATCCGTAAAAATTCGTCGGATTTCGACGACGCCAATTCTCGATGCGTTGTGACCGGAAAGCTTCCAGTAGCTATTCCAATCGAGTTTTACCGACTTATTGGACTCGGATACAAAATTTCACCACTTTTCGATTTTGGTGATTTTCCCTAGTGGTACTAGGGAAATCCGTAAAAATTCGTCGGATTCCGACGAAACCAATTCTCGATGCGTTGTGACCGGCAAGCTTCCAGTAGCTATTCCGATCGAGTTTTCCCGAATTATTGGATTGCGATCCAAAATTTCACCACTTTTTACGAGTTCTCGATTTTGGTGATTTTCCCTAGTGGTACCCCTAGGGAAATCCGTAAAAATTCGTCGGATTTCGACGAAGCCAATTCTCGATGCGTTGTGACCGGCAAGCTTCCAGTAGCTATTCCGATCGAGTTTTCCCAAATAATTGGACTCGGATCCAAAATTTTACCACTTTTCGATTTTGGTGATTTTCCCTAGTGGTACCCCTAGGGAAATCCGTAAAAATTCGTAGGATTCCGACGAATCCAATTCTCGATGCGTTGTGACCGGCAAGCTTCCAGTAGCTATTCCGATCGAGTTTTCCCGAATTATTGGACTCGGATCCAAAATTTCACCACTTTTTATGATTGCTCGATTTTGGTGATTTACCCTAGTGGTACCCCTAGGGGAATCCGTAAAAATTCGTCGGATTCCGAGGAAGACAATTCTCGATGTGTTGTGACCGGCAAGCTTCCAGTAGCTATTCCGAATTATTGGACTCGGATCCAAAATTTCACCACTTTTCGATTTTGGTGATTTTCCCTAGTGGTACCCCTAGGGAAATCCGTAAAAATTCGTAGGATTCCGACGAAGCCAATTCTCGATGCATTGTAACCGGCAAGCTTCCAGTATCTATTCCGATCGAGTTTTCCCGAATTATTGGACTTGGATCCAAAATTTCACCACTTTTTAAGATTTCTCGATTTTGATGATTTTCCCTAGTGGTACCCCAAGGAAAATCCGTAAAAATTCGTCGTATTTCGACAAAGCCAATTCTCAATGCGTTGTGACCGGGAAGCTTCCAGTAGCTATTCCGATCGAGTTTTCCCGAATTATTGGACTCGGATCCAAAATTTGATCACTTTTTACGATTTCTCGATTTTGGTAATTTTTCCTAGTGGTACCCCTATGGAAATCCGTAAAAATTCGTCGGATTCCGACGAAGCCAATTCTCGATGCATTGTGACCGGCAAGCTTCCAGTAGCTATTCCGATCGAGTTTTCCCGAATTATTGGACTTGGATCCAAAATTTCACCACTTTTTACGATTTCTCAATTTTGATGATTTTCCCTAGTGGTACCCCTAGGAAAATCCGTAAAAATTCGTCGGATTTCGACAAAGCCAATTCTCGATGCGTTGTGACCGGCAAGCTTCCAGTAGCTATTTCGATCGAGTTTTCCCGAATTATTGGACTCGGATCCAAAATTTCACGATTTCTCGATTTTGGTGATTTTCCCTAGTGGTACCCCTAGGGAAATCCGTAAAAATTCATCGGATTCCGACGAAACCAATTCTCAATGCGTTGTGACCGGCAAGCTTCCAGTAGCTATTCCGATCGAGTTTTCCCGAATTATTGGACTCGGATCCAAAATTTCACCACTTTTTACGATTTCACGATTTTGGTGATTTTCCCTAGTGGTACCCCTAGGGAAATCCGTAAAAATTTGTCGGATTCCGATGAAGCCAATTCTCGATGCGTTGTTACCGCCAAGCTTCCAGTAGCTATTCCGATCGAGTTTTCCCGAATTATTGGACTCGGATCCAAAATTTCACCACTATTTACGATTTCTCGATTTTGGCCATTTTCCCTAGTGGTACCCCTAGGGAAATCCGTAAAAATTCGTCGGATTTCGACAAAGCCAATTCTCGATGCGTTGTGACCGGCAAGCTTCCAGTAGCTATTTCGATCGAGTTTTCCCGAATTATTGGAATCGGATCCAAAATTTCACGATTTCTCGATTTTGGTGATTTTCCCTAGTGGTACCCCTAGGGAAATCCGTAAAAATTTGTCGGATTCCGACGAAGCCAATTCTCGATGCGTTGTGACCGGCAAGCTTCCAGTAGCTATTCCGATCGAGTTTTCCCGAATTATTGGACTCGGATTCAAAATTTCACCACTTTTTACGATTTCACGATTTTGGTGATTTTCCCTAGTGGTACCCCTAGGGAAATCCGTAAAAATTTATCGGATTCCGATGAAGCCAATTCTCGATGCGTTGTGACCGGCAAGCTTCCAGTAGCTATTCCGATCGAGTTTTCCCGAATTATTGGACTGGGATCCAAAATTTCACCACTTTTTACGATTTCTCGATTTTGATGATTTTCCCTAGTGGTACCCCTAGGAAAATCCGTAAAAATTCGTCGGATTCCGACAAAGCCAATTCTCGATGCGTTGTGACCAGCAAGCTTCCAGTAGCTATTCCGATCGGGTTTTCCCGAATTATTGGACTCGGATCAAAAATTTCACGATTTCTCGATTTTGGTGATTTTCCCTAGTGGTACCCCTAGGGAAATCCGTAAAAATTCGTCGGATTCCGACGAAGCCAATTCTCGATGCGTTGTGACCGGCAAGCTTCCAGTAGCTATTCCGATCGAGTTTTCTCGAATTATTGGACTCGGATCCAAAATTTCACCACTTTTTACGATTTCACGATTTTGGTGATTTTCCCTAGTGGTACCCCTAGGGAAATCCGTAAAAATTCGTCGGATTCCGATGAAGATAATTGTCGATGCATTGTGACCGGCATGCTTCCAGTAGCTATTCCGATCGAGCTTTCCCGAATTATTGGACTCGGATCCAAAATTTCACGATTTCTCGATTTTGGTGATTTTCCCTAGTGGTACCCCTAGGGAAATCCGTAAAAATTCGTCGGATTCCGACGAAGCCAATTCTCGATGCGTTGTGACCGGAAAGCTTCCAGTAGCTATTCCGATCGAGTTTTCCCGAATTATTGGACTCGGATCAAAAATTTCACCACTTTTTACGATTTCTCGATTTTGATGATTTTCCCTAGTGGTACCCCTAGGGAAATCCGTAAAAATTCGTAGGATTCCGACGAACCCAATTCTCGATGCGATGTGACCGGCAGGCTTCCAGTAGCTATTCCGATCGAGTTTTCCCAAATTATTGGACTCGGATCCAAAATTTCACGATTTCTCGATTATGGTGATTTTCCCTAGTGGTACCCCTAGGAAAATCCGTAAAAATTTGTCGGATTCCAACGAAGCAAATTCTAGATGCGTTGTGACCTGCAAGCTTCCAGTAGCTATTGCGATCGAGTTTTCCCGAATTATTGGACTCGGATCAAAAATTTGACCACTTTTTACGATTTCTCGATTTTGGTGATTTTCCCTAGTGGTACCCCTATGGAAATCCGTAAAAATTCGTCGGATTCCGACGAAGCCAATTCTCGATGCATTGTGACCGGCAAGCTTCCAGTAGCTATTCCGATCGAGTTTTCCCGAATTATTGGACTGGGATCCATAATTTCACCACTTTTTACGATTTCTCGATTTTGGTGATTTTCCCTAGTGGTACCCCTAGGGAAATTCGTAAAAATTTGTCGGATTACGACGAAACCAATTTTCGATGCGTTGTGACCGGCAAGCTTCCAGTAGCTATTCCGATCGAGTTTTTCCGAATTATTGGACTCGGATCCAAAATTTCGCCACTTTTCGATTTTGGTGATTTTCCCTAGTGGTACCCCTAGGAAAATCCGTAAAAATTCGTCGGATTCCGACGAAGCCAATTCTCGATGCGTTGTCTCCGGCAAGCTTCCAGTAGCTATTCCGATCGAGTTTTCCCGAATTATTGGAATCGGATCAAAAATTTCACCACTTTTCGATTTTGGTGATTTTCCCTAGTGGTACCCCTAGGAAAATCCGTAAAAATTCGTCGGATTTCGACGAAACCAATTCTCGATCCGTTGTGACCGGCAAGCTTCCAGTAGCTATTCCGATCGAGTTTTAACGACTTATTGGACTCGGATCCAAAATTTCACCACTTTTCGATTTTGGTGATTTTCTCTAGTGGTACCCCTAGGGAAATCCGTAAAAATTCGTCGGATTCCAACGAAACCAATTCTCGATGCGTTGTGACCAGCAAGCTTCCAGTAACTATTCCGATCGAGTTTTCCCGAATTATTAGACTGGGATCCATAATTTCACCACTTTTTATGATTTCTCGATTTTGGTGATTTTCCCTAGTGGTACCCCTCGGGAAATTCGAAAAAATTTGTCGGATTACGACGAAACCAATTTTCGATGCGTTCTGACCGGCAAGCTTCCAGTAGCTATTCCGATCGAGTTTTCTCGAATTATTTGACTGGTATCCATAATTTCACCACTTTTTACGATTTCTCGATTTTGGTGATTTTTCCTAGTGGTACCCCTAGGGAAATCCGTAAAAATTCGTCGGATTCCGACGAAGCCAATTCTCGATGCGTTGTGACCGGCAAGCTTCCAGTAGCTATTCCGATCGAGTTTTCCCTAATTATTGGACTCGGATCTAAAATTTCGCCACTTTTCGATTTTGGTGATTTTCCCTAGTGTACCCCTACGAAAATCCGTAAAAATTCGTCGGATTCCGACGAAACCAATTCTCGATGCGTTGTGACCGGCAAGCTTCCAGTAGCTATTCCGATCGAGTTTTCCCGAATTTTTGGAATCGGATCAAAAATTTCACCACTTTTCGATTTTGGTGATTTTCCCTAGTGGTAACCCTAGGGAAATCCGTAAAAATTCGTCGGATTCCAACGAAACCAATTCTCGATGCATTGTGACCAGCAAGCTTCCAGTAGCTATTCCGATCGAGTTTGCCCGAATTATTGGACTGGGATCCGTAATTTCACAACTTTTTACGATTTCTCGATTTTGGTGATTTTCCCTAGTGGTACCCCTAGGGAAATCCGTAAAAATTCGTAGAATTCCGACGAAGCCAATTCTCGATGTGTTGTGACCGGCAAGCTTCCAGTAGCTATTCCGAATTATTGGACTCGGATCCAAAATTTCACCACTTTTCGATTTTGGTGATTTTCCCTAGTGGTACCCCTAGGAAAATCCGTAAAAACTAGTCGGATTCCGACGAAGCCAATTCTCGATGCATTGTGACCGGCAAGCTTCCAGTATCTATTCCGATCGAGTTTTCCCGAATTATTGGACTCGGATCCAAAATTTCACGATTTCTCGATTTAGGTGATTTTCCCTAGTGGTACCCCTAGGGAAATCCGTAAAAATTCGTCGGATTCCGACGAATCCAATTCTCGATGCGTTGTGACGGCCAAGCTTCCAGTAGCTATTCCGATCGGGTTTTCCCGAATTATTGGATTCGGATCAAAAATTTGACCACTTTTTATGATTTCTCGATTTTTGGTGATTTTCCCTAGTGGTACCCCTAGGGAATCCGTAAAAATTCGTCGGATTCCGACGAAGCCTTTTCTCGATGCGTTGTGACCGGAAAGCTTCCAGTATCTATTCCAATTGAGTTTTCCCGAATTATTGGACTCGGATCCAAAATTTCACGATTTCTCGATTTTGGAGATTTTCCCTAGTGGTACCCCTAGCGAAATCCGTTAAAATTCGTCGGATTCCGACGAAGCCAATTCTCGATGCGTTGTGACCGGCAAGCTTCCAGTAGCTATTCCGATCGAGTTTTCCCGAATTATTGGACTCGGATCAAAAATTTCACCACTTTTTACGATTTCTCGATTTTGGTGATTTTCCCTAGTGGTACCCCCAGGGAAATCCGTAAAAATTCGTCGGATTTCAAAGAAACCAATTCTCGATGCGTTGTGACTGGCAAGCTACCAGTAGCTATTCCGATCGAGTTATACCGACTTATTGGACTCGGATCCAAAATTTCACCACTTTTCGATTTTGGTGATTTTCCCTAGTGGTACCCCTAGGGAAATCCGTAAAAATTCGTCGGATTCCAACGAAACCAATTCTCGATACGTTGTGACCAGCAAGCTTCCAGTAGCTATTCCGATCGAGTTTGCCCGAATTATTTGACTGGGATCCATAATTTCACCACTTTTTACGATTTCTCGATTTTGGTGATTTTTCCTAGTGGTACCCCTAGGGAAATCCGTAAAAATTCGTCGAATTCCGACGAAGCCAATTCTCGATGTGTTGTGACCGGCAAGCTTCCCGTAGCTATTCCGAATTATTCGAATCTGATCAAAAATTTCACAACTTTTCGATTTTGGTGATTTTCCCTAGTGGTACCCTTAAGAAAATCTGTAAAAATTAGTCGGATTCCGACGAAGCCAATTCTCGATGCGTTGTGACCGGCAAGCTTCCAGTAGCTATTCCGATCGAGTTTTCCCGAATTATTGGACTCGGATCCAAAATTTCACCACTTTTTACGATTTCTCGATTTTGGTGATTTTCCCTAGTGGTACCCCTAGGGAAATCCGTAAAAATTCGTCAGATTCCGAGGAAGACAATTCTCGATGCGTTGGGACCGGCAAGCTTCCAGTAGCTATTCCGATCGAGTTTTCCTGAATTATTGGACTCGGATCCAAAATTTCACGATTTCTCGATTTTGGTGATTTTTGCTAGTGGTACCCCTAGGGAAATCCGTAAAAATTCGTCGTATTTCGACGAAGCCAATTCTCGATGCGTTGTGACCGGCAAGCTTCCAGTAGCTATTCCGATTGAGTTTTCCCGAATTATTGGACTCGGATCCAAAATTTCACCACTTTTTACGATTTCTCGATTTTGGTGATTTTCCCTAGTGGTACCCCTAGGGAAATCCGTAAAAATTCGTAGGATTTCGAGGAAGCCAATTCTCGATGCGTTGTGACCGGCAAGCTTCCAGTAGGTATTCCGATCGAGTTTTCCCGAATTATTGGACTCGGATCAAAAATTTCACTAGTTTTTACTATTTCTCGATTTTGGTGATTTTCCCTAGTTGTACCCCAAGGGAAATCCGTAAAAATTCATCGAATTCTGACGAAGCCAATTCTCGATGTGTAGTGACCGGCAAGCTTCCAGTAGCTATTCCGATCGAGTTTTCCCGAATTATTGGACTCGGATCCAAAATTTCACGATTTCTCGATTTTGGTGATTTTCGCTAGTGGTACCCCTAGGGAAATCCGTAAAAATTCGTCGGATTCCGACGAAGCCAATTCTCGATGCGTTGTGACCGGCAAGCTTCCAGTAGCTATTCCGATCGAGTTTTCCCGAATTATTGGACTCGGATCCAAAATTTCACCACTTTTTACGATTTCTCGATTTTGGTGATTTTCCCTAGTGGTACCCCTAGGAAAATCCGTAAAAATTCGTCGGATTTCAAAGAAACCAATTCTCGATGCGTTGTGACTGGCAAGCTACCAGTAGCTATTCCGATCGAGTTATACCGACTTATTGGACTCGGATCCAAAATTTCACCACTTTTCGATTTTAGTGATTTTCCCTAGTGGTACCCCTAGGGAAATCCGTAAAAATTCGTCGGATTCCAACGAAACCAATTCTCGATACGTTGTGACCAGCAAGCTTCCAGTAGCTATTCCGATCGAGTTTGCCCAAATTATTTGACTGGGATCCATAATTTCACCACTTTTTACGATTTCTCGATTTTGGTGATTTTTCCTAGTGGTACCCCTAGGGAAATCCGTAAAAATTCGTCGAATTCCGACGAAGCCAATTCTCGATGTGTTGTTACCGGCAAGCTTCCCGTAGCTATTCCGAATTATTGGACTCTGATCTAAAATTTTACAACTTTTCGATTTTGGTGATTTTCCCTAGTGGTACCCTTAAGAAAATCTGTAAAAATTAGTCGGATTCCGACGAAGCCAATTCTCGATGCGTTGTGACCGGCAAGCTTCCAGTATCTATTTCGATCGAGTTTTCCCGAATTATTGGACTCGGATCCAAAATTTCACGATTTCTCGATTTAGGTGATTTTCCCTAGTGGTACCCCTAGGGAAATCCGTAAAAATTCGTCAGATTCCGACGAAGCCAATTCTCGATGCGTTGTGACCGGCAAGCTTCCAGTAGCTATTCCGATCGGATTTTCCCGAATTATTGGACTCGGATCCAAAATTTGACCACTTTTTATTATTTCTCGATTTTGGTGATTTTCCCAAGTGGTACCCCTAGGGAAATCCGTAAAAATTCGTCGTATTCCGACGAAACCAATTCTCGATGTGTTGTGACCGGCAAGCTTCTAGTAGCTATTCCGATCGAGTTTTCCCGAATTATTGGACTTGGATCCAAAATTTCACGATTTCTCGATTTTGGTGATTTTCGCTAGTGGTACCCCTAGGGAAATCCGTAAAAATTCGTCGGATTCCGACGAATCCAATTCTCGATGCGTTGTGACCGGCAAGCTTCCAGTAGCTATTCCGATCGAGTTTTCCCGAATTATTGGACTCGGATCCAAAATTTCACCACTTTTTACGATTTCTCGATTTTGGTGATTTTCCCTAGTGGTACCCCTAGGGAAATCCGTAAAAATTCGTCGGATTCCGAGGAAGACAATTCTCGATGCGTTGGGACCGGCAAGCTTCCAGTAGCTATTCCGATCGAGTTTTCCTGAATTATTGGACTCGGATCCAAAATTTCACGATTTCTCGATTTTGGTGATTTTTGCTAGTGGTACCCCTAGGGAAATCCGTAAAAATTCGTCGGATTTCGACGAAGCCAATTCTCGATGCGTTGTGACCGGCAAGCTTCCAGTAGCTATTCCGATTGAGTTTTCCCGAATTATTGGACTCGGATCCAAAATTTCACCACTTTTTACGATTTCTCGATTTTGGTGATTTTCCCTAGTGGTACCCCTAGGGAAATCCGTAAAAATTCGTAGGATTCCGAGGAAGCCAATTCTCGATGCGTTGTGACCGGCAAGCTTCCAGTAGGTATTCCGATCGAGTTTTCCCGAATTATTGGACTCGGATCAAAAATTTCACCAGTTTTTACGATTTCTCGATTTTGGTGATTTTCCCTAGTTGTACCCCAAGGGAAATCCGTAAAAATTCATCGAATTCCGACGAAGCCAATTCTCGATGTGTAGTGACCGGCAAGCTTCCAGTAGCTATTCCGATCGAGTTTTCCCGAATTATTGGACTCGGATCCAAAATTTCACGATTTCTCGATTTTGGTGATTTTCGCTAGTGGTACCCCTAGGGAAATCCGTAAAAATTCGTCGGATTCCGACGAAGCCAATTCTAGATGCGTTGTGACCGGCAAGCTTCCAGTAGCTATTCCGATCGAGTTTTCCCGAATTATTGGACTCGGATCCAAAATTTCACCACTTTTTACGATTTCTCAATTTTGGTGATTTTCCCTAGTGGTACCCCTAGGGAAATCCGTAAAAATTCGTCGTATTTCAAAGAAACCAATTCTCGATGCGTTGTGACTGGCAAGCTACCAGTAGCTATTCCGATCGAGTTATACCGACTTATTGGACTCGGATCCAAAATTTCACCACTTTTCGATTTTGGTGATTTTCCCTAGTGGTACCCCTAGGGAAATCCGTAAAAATTCGTCGGATTCCAACGAAACCAATTCTCGATACGTTGTGACCAGCAAGCTTCCAGTAGCTATTCCGATCGAGTTTGCCCGAATTATTTGACTGAGATCCATAATTTCACTACTTTTTACGATTTTTCGATTTTGGTGATTTTTCCTAGTGGTACCCCTAGGGAAATCCGTAAAAATTCGTCGAATTCCGACGAAGCCAATTCTCGATGTGTTGTGACCGGCAAGCTTCCCGTAGCTATTCCGAATTATTGGACTCTGATCCAAAATTTCACAACTTTTCGATTTTGGTGATTTTCCCTAGTGGTACCCTTAAGAAAATCTGTAAAAATTAGTCGGATTCCGACGAAGCCAATTCTCGATACGTTGTGACCGGCAAGCTTCCAGTATATATTTCGATCGAGTTTTCCCGAATTATTGGACTCGGATCCAAAATTTCACGATTTCTCGATTTAGGTGATTTTCCCTAGTGGTACCCCTAGGAAAATCCGTAAAAATTCGTCGGATTCCGACGAAGCCAATTCTCGATGCGTTGTGACCGGCAAGCTTCCAGTAGCTATTCCGATCGGATTTTCCCGAATTATTGGACTCGGATCCAAAGTTTGACCACTTTTTATGATTTCTCGATTTTGGTGATTTTCCCTAGTGGTACCCCTAGGGAAATCCGTAAAAATTCGTCGTATTCCGACGAAACCAATTCTCGATGTGTTGTGACCGGCAAGCTTCTAGTAGCTATTCCGATCGAGTTTTCCCGAATTATTGGACTCGGATCCAAAATTTCACGATTTCTCGATTTTGGTGATTTTCGCTAGTGGTACCCCTAGGGAAATACGTAAAAATTCGTCGGATTCCGACGAATCCAATTCTCGACGCGTTGTGACCGGCAAGCTTCCAGTAGCTATTCCGATCGAGTTTTCCTGAATTATTGGACTCGGATCCAAAATTTCACTACTTTTTACGATTTCTCGATTTTGGTGATTTTCCCTAGTGGTACCCCTAGGGAAATCCGTAAAAATTCGTCGGATTCCGAGGAAGACAATTCTCGATGCGTTGTGACCGGCAAGCTTCCAGTAGCTATTCCGATCGAGTTTTCCTGAATTATTGGACTCGGATCCAAAATTTCACGATTTCTCGATTTTGGTGATTTTTGCTAGTGGTACCCCTAGGGAAATCCGTAAAAATTCATCGGATTTCGACGAAGCCAATTCTCGATGGGTTGTGACCGGCAAGCTTCCAGTAGCTATTCCGATTGAGTTTTCCCGAATTATTGGACTCGGATCCAAAATTTCACCACTTTTTACGATTTCTCGATTTTGGTGATTTTCCCTAGTGGTACCCCTAGGGAAATCCGTAAAAATTCGTAGGATTCCGAGGAAGCCAATTCTCGATGCGTTGTGACCGGAAAGCTTCCAGTAGGTATTCCGATCGAGTTTTCCCGAATTATTGGACTCAGATCAAAAATTTCACCAGTTTTTACGATTTCTCGATTTTGGTGATTTTCCCTAGTTGTACCCCAAGGGAAATCCGTAAAAATTCATCGAATTCCGACGAAGCCAATTCTCGATGTGTAGTGACCGGCAAGCTTCCAGTAGCTATTCCGATCAAGTTTTCCCAAATTATTGGACTCGGATCCAAAATTTCACGATTTCTCGATTTTGGTGATTTTCGCTAGTGGTACCCCTAAGGAAATCCGTAAAAATTCGTCGGATTCCGACGAAGCCAATTCTCGATGCGTTGTGACCGGCAAGCTTCCAGTAGCTATTCTGATTGAGTTTTCCCGAATTATTGGACTCGGATCCAAAATTTCACCACTTTTTACGATTTCTCGATTTTGGTGATTTTCCCTAGTGGTACCCCTAGGGAAATCCGTAAAAATTCGTAGGATTCCGAGGAAGCCAATTCTCGATGCGTTGTGACCGGCAAGCTTCCAGTAGGTATTCCGATCGAGTTTTCCCGAATTATTGGACTCGGATCAAAAATTTCACCACTTTTTACGATTTCTCGATTTTGGTGATTTTCCCTAGTTGTACCCCAAGGGAAATCCGTAAAAATTCGTCGGATTCCGACGAAGCAAATTCTCGATGTGTTGTGACCGGCAAGCTCCCAGTAGCTATTCCGATCCAGTTTTCCCGAATTATTGGACTCGGATCCAAAATTTCACCACTTTTCGATTTTGGTGATTTTCCCTAGTGGTACCCCTAGGAAAATCCATAAAAATTAGTCGGATTCCGACGAAGCCAATTCTCGATGCGTTGTGACCGGCAAGCTTCCAGTATTTATTCCGATCGAGTTTTCCCGAATTATTGGACTCGGATCCAAAATTTCACGATTTCTCGATTTTGGTGATTTTCCCAAGTGGTACCCCTAGGGAAATCCGTAAAAATTCGTCGGATTCCGACGAAGCCAATTCTCGATGCGTTGTGACCGGCAAGCTTCCAGTAGCTATTCCGATCGAGTTTTCCCAAATTATTGGAATCGGATCCAAAATTTCACCACTTTTTACGATTTTGATGATTTTCCCTAGTGGTACCCCTAGGAAAATCCGTAAAAATTCGTCGGATTCCGAAGAAGCCAATTCTCGATGCGTTGTGACCGACAAGCTTCCAGTATCTATTCCGATCAAGTTTTCCCGAATTATTGGACTCGGATCCAAAATTTCACGATATCTCGATTTTGGTGATTTTTCCTAGTGGTACCCCTATCGAAATCCGTAAAAATTCATCGGATTTCGACGAAGCCAATTCTCGATGCATTGTGACCGGCAACCTTCCAGTAGCTATTCCGATCGAGTTTTCCCGAATTATTGGAATCGGATCAAAAATTTCACCACTTTTCGATTTTGGTGATTTTCCCTAGTGGTACCCCTAGGGAAATCCGTAAAAATTCGTCGGATTTCGACGAAACCAATTCTAGATGCATTGTGACCGGCAAGCTTCCAGTAGCTATTCCGATCGAGTTTTACCGACTTATTGGACTCGGATCCAAAATTTCACCACTTTTCGATTTTGGAGATTTTCCCTTTTGGTACCCCTAGGGAAATCCGTAAAAATTCGTCGGATTTCGACGAAAACAATTTTCGATGCGTTGTGACCGGCAAGCTTCCAATAGCTATTCCGATCGAGTTTTACCGACTTATTGGACTCGGATCCAAAATTTTACCACTTTTTGATTTTGGTGATTTTCCCTAGTGGTACCCCTAGGGAAATCCGTAAAAATTCGTCGGATTCCAACGAAACCAATTCTCGATTCGTTGTGACCAGCAAGCTTCCATTAGTTATTCTGATCGAGTTTTCCCGAATTATTGGACTGGGATCCATAATTTCACCACTTTTTACGATTTCTCAATTTTTGTGATTTTCCCTAGTGGTACCCCTAGGGAAATCCGTAAAAATTCGTCGGATTCCGACGAAGCCAATTCTCGATGTGTTGTGACCGGCAAGCTTCCAGTAGCTATTCCGAATTATTGGACTCGGATCCAAAATTTCACCACTTTTCGATTTTGGTGATTTTCCCTAGTGGTACCCCTAGGAAAATCCGTAAAAATTAGTCGGATTCCGACGAAGCCAATTCTCGATGCGTTGTGACCAGCAAGCTTCCAGTATCTATTCCGATCGAGTTTTCCCGAATTATTGGACTCGGATCCCAAATTTCACGATTTCTCGATTTTGGTGATTTTCCCTAGTGGTATCCCTAGGAAAATCCGTAAAAATTCGTCGTATTCCGACGAAACCAATTCTCGATGTGTTGTGACCGGCAAGCTTCTAGTAGCTATTCCGATCGAGTTTTCCCGAATTATTGGACTCGGATCCAAAATTTCACGATTTCTTGATTTTGGTGATTTTCGCTAGTGGTACCCCTAGGGAAATCCGTAAAAATTCGTCGTATTCCGACGAAGCTAATTCTCGATGCGTTGTGACCGAAAAGCTTCCAGTAGCTATTCCGATCGAGTTTTCCCGAATTATTGGACTCGGATCCAAAATTTCACGATTTATCGATTTTGGTGATTTTCGCTAGTGGTACCCCTTGGGAAATCCGTAAAAATTCGTCGGATTCCGACGAAGCCAATTCTCGATGCATTGTGACTGGCAAACTTCCAGTAGCTATTCCGATTGAGTTTTCCCGAACTATTGGACTCGGATGCAAAATTTCACCACTTTTTACGATTTCTCGATTTTGGTGATTTTCCCTAGTGGTACCCCTAGGGAAATCCGTAAAAATTCGTCGGATTCCGACGAATTCAATTCTCGATGCGTTGTGACCGGCAAGCTTCCAGTAGCTATTCCGATCGAGTTTTCCCGAATTATTGGACTCGGATCCAAAATTTCACCACTTTTTACGATTTCTCGATTTTGGTGATTTTCCCTAGTGGTACCCCTAGGGAAATCCGTAAAAATTCGTCGGATTCCAAGGAAGCCAATTCTCGATGCGTTGTGACCGGCAAGCTTCCAGTAGCTATTCCGATCGAGTTTTCCCAAATTATTGGACTCGGATCCAAAATTTCACGATTTCTCAATTTTGGTGATTTTCGCTAGTGGTACCCCTAGGGAAATCCGTAAAAATTCGTCGGATTTCGACGAAGCCAATTCTCGATGCGTTGTGACCGGCAAGCTTCCAGTAGCTATTCCGATTGAGTTTTCCCGAATTATTGGACTCGGATCCAAAATTTCACCACTTTTTACGATTTCTCGATTTTGGTGATTTTCCCTAGTGGTACCCCTAGGGAAATCCGTAAAAATTCGTAGGATTCCGAGGAAGCCAATTCTCGATGCGTTGTGACCGGCATGCTTCCAGTAGGTATTCCGATCGAGTTTTCCCAAATTATTGGACTCGGATCAAAAATTTCACCACTTTTTACGATTTCTCGATTTTGGTGATTTTCCCTAGTTGTACCCCAAGGGAAATCCGTAAAAATTCGTCGGATTCCGACGAAGCCAATTCTCGATGTGTTGTGACCGGCAAGCTTCCAGTTGCTATTCCGATCCAGTTTTCCCGAATTATTGGACTCGGATCCAAAATTTCACCACTTTTCGATTTTGGTGATTTTCCCTAGTGGTACCCCTAGGAAAATCCGTAAAAATTAGTCGGATTCCGACGAAGCCAATTCTCGATGCGTTGTGACCGTCAAGCTTCCAGTATCTATTCCGATCGAGTTTTCCCGAATTATTGGACTCGGATCAAAAATTTCACGATTTCTCGATATTGGTGATTTTTCCTAGTGGTACCCCTATCGAAATCCGTAAAAATTCATCGGATTCTGACGAAACCAATTCTCGATGCGTTGTGACCTGCAAGCTTCCAGTAGCTATTCCTATCGAGTTTTCCCGAATTATTGAACTCGGATCCAAAATTTCACCACTTTTTACGATTTCTCGATTTTGGTGATTTTCCCTAGTGGTACCCCTAGGGAAATCCGTAAAAATTCGTCGGATTTCGACGAAGCCAATTCTCGATGCATTGTGACCGGCAAGCTTCCAGTAGCTATTCCGATCGAGTTTTCCCGAATTATTGGAATCGGATCGAAAATTTCACCACTTTTCGATTTTGGTAATTTTCCCTAGTGGTACCCCTGGGGAAATCCGTAAAAATTCGTCGGATTTCGACGAAACCAATTCTCGATGCATTGTTACCGGAAAGCTTCTAGTAGCTATTCCGATCGAGTTTTACCAACTTATTGGACTCGGATCCAAAATTTCACCACTTTTCGATTTTGGTGATTTTCCCTTGTGGTACCCCTAGGGAAATACGTAAAAATTCGACGGATTCCAACGAAACCAATTCTCAATGCGTTGTGAACAGCAAGCTTCCAGTAGCTATTCCGATCGAGTTTGCCCGAATTATTGGACTGGGATCCATAATTTCACCACTTTTTACGATTTCTCGATTTTGGTGATTTTCCCTAGTGGTACCCCTAGGGAAATCCGTAAAAATTCGTCGGATTCCGACGAAGCCAATTCTCGATGTGTTGTGACCGGCAAGCTTCCAGTAGCTATTCCGATCCAGTTTTCCCGAATTATTGGAATCGGATAAAAAATTTCACCACTTTTCGATTTTGGTGATTTTCCCTAGTGGTACCCATAGGAAAATCCGTAAAAATTAGTCGGATTCCGACGAAGCCAATTCTCGATGCGTTGTGACCGGCAAGCTTCCAGTATCTATTCCGATCGAGTTTTCCCGAATTATTGGACTCGGATCCAAAATTTCACGATTTCTCGATTTAGGTGATTTTCCCTAGTGGTACCCCTAGGGAAATCCGAAAAAATTCGTCGGGTTCCGACGAAGCCAATTCTCGATGCGTTGTGACCGGCAAGCTTCCATTAGCTATTCCGATCGAGTTTTCCCGAATTATGGGACTCGGATCCATAATTTGACCACTTTTTACGATTTCTCGATTTTGGTGATTTTCCCTAGTGGTACCCCTAGGGAAATCCGTAAAAATTCGACGGATTCCGACGAAGCCGATTCTCAATGCGTTGTGACCGGCAAGCTTCCAGTTGCTATTCCGATCGAGTTTTCCCGAATTATTGGACTCGGACCCAAAATTTCACCACTTTTTACGATTTCTCGATTTTGGTGATTTTTCCTAGTGGTACCCCTAGGGAAATCCGTAAAAATTCGTCGCATTTCGACGAAGCCAATTCTCGATGCGTTGTGACCGGCAAGCTTCCAGTAGCTATTCCGATCGAGTTTTCCCGAATTATTGGACTCGGATCCAAAATTTCACCACTTTTCGATTTTAGTGATTTTCCCTAGTGGTGCCCCTAGGAAAATCCGTAAAAATTCGTCGGATTCCGACGAAGCCAATTTTCGATGCGTTGTGACCGGCAAGCTTCCAGTAGCTATTCCGATCGAGTTTTCTCCAATTATTGGAATCGGATCAAAAATTTCACCACTTTTCGATTTTGGTGATTTTCCCTAGTAGTACCCCTAGGGAAATCCGTAAAAATTCGTCGGATTTCGACGAAACCAATTCTCGATGCGTTGTGACCGGCAAGCTTCCAGTAGCTATTCCGATCGAGTTTTACCGACTTATTGGACTCGGATCCAAAATTTCACCACTTTTCGATTTTGGTGATTTTCCCTAGTGGTACCCCTAGGAAAATCCATAAAAATTCGTCGCATTCCAACGAAACCAATTTTCGATGCGTTGTGACCGGCAAGCTTCCAGTAGCTATTCCGATCGAGTTTTCTCGAATTATTTGACTGGTATCCATAATTTCACCACTTTTTACGATTTCTCGATTTTGGTGATTTTTCCTAGTGGTACCACTATGGAAATCTGTAAAAATTTGTCGGATTCCGACGAAGCCAATTCTCGATGCGTTGTGACCGGCAAGCTTCCAGTAGCTATTCTGATCGAGTTTCTCTAATTATATGACTCGGATCCAAAATTTCGCCACTTTTCGATTTTGGTGATTTTCCCTAGTGGTACCCCTAGGAAAATCCGTAAAAATTCGTCGGATTCCGACGAAGCCAATTCTCGATGCGTTGTCTCCGGCAAGCTTCCAGTAGCTATTCCGATCGAGTTTTCCCGAATTATTGGACTCGGATCCAAAATTTCACGATTTCTACATTTTGGTGATTTTCCCTAGTGGTACCCCTAGGGAAATCCGTAAAAATTCGTCGGATTTCGACGAAGCCAATTCTCGATGCGTTGTGACCGGCAAGCTTCTAGTAGCTATTCCGATCGTGTTTTCCCGAATTATTGGACTCGGATCAAAAATTTCACCACTTTTTACGATTTCACGATTTTGGTGATTTTCCCTAGTGGTACCCCTAGGGAAATCCGTAAAAATTCGTCGGATTCCGATGAAGCCAATTCTCGATGCGTTGTGACCGGCAAGCTTCCAGTAGCTATTCCGATCGAGTTTTCCCAAATTATTGGACTCGGATCCAAAATTTCACCACTTTTCGATTTTGGGGATTTTCCCTAGTGGTACCCCTAGGAAAATCCGTAAAAATTCATCGGATTCCGACGAAGCCAATTCTCGATGCATTGTGACCGGCAAGCTTCCAGTAGCTATTCCGATCGAGTTTTCCTGAATTATTGGAATCGGATCAAAAATTTCACCACTTTTCAATTTTGGTGATTTTCCCTAGTGGTACCCCTAGGGAAATCCGTAAAAATTCGTCGGATTTCAACGAAACCAATTCTCGATGGATTGTGACCGGCAAGCTTCCAGTAGCTATTCCGATCAAGTTTTACCGTCTTAATCGACTCGGATCCAAAATTTCACCATTTTTCGATTTTGGTGATTTTCCCTAGTGGTATCCCTAGGAAAATCCATAAAAATTCGACGGATTCCAACGAAACCAATTTTCAATGCGTTGTGACCGGCAAGCTTCCAGTAGCTATTCCGATCGAGTTTTCTCGAATTATTTGACTGGTATCCATAATTTCACCACTTTTTACGATTTCTCGATTTTGGTGATTTTTCCTAGTGGTACCCCTAGGGAAATCTGTAAAAATTCGTCGGATTCCGACGAAGCCAATTCTCGATACGTTGTGACCGGCAAGCTTCCAGTAGCTATTCTGATCGAGTTTTCCCGAATTATTGGACTCGGATCCAAAATTTCGCCACTTTTCGATTTTGGTGATTTTCCCTAATGGTACCCCTAGGAAAATCCGTAAAAATTCGTCGGATTTCGACGAAGCCAATTCTCGATGCGTTGTCTCCGGCAAGCTTCCAGTAGCTATTCCGATCGAGTTTTCCCGAATTATTGGAATCGGATCAAAAATTTCACCACTTTTCGATTTTGGTGATTTTCCCTAGTGGTACCCCTAGGGAAATCCGTAAAAATTCGTCGGATTTCGATGAAACCAATTCTCAATGCGTTGTGACGGGCAAGCTTCCAGTAGCTATTCCGATCGAGTTTTACCGACTTATTGGACTCGGATCCAAAATTTCACCACTTTTAGATTTTGGTGATTTTCCCTAGTGGTACCCCTAGGGAAATCCGTAAAAATTTGTCGGATTCCAAGGAAACCAATTCTCGATGCGTTGTGACCAGCAAGCTTCCAGTAGCTATTCCGATCGAGTTTTCCCGAATTATTGGACTAGGATCCATAATTTCACCACTTTTTACGATTTCTCGATTTTGGTGATTTTTCCTAGTGGTACCCCTAGGGAAATCCGTAAAAATTCATCGGATTCCGACGAAGTCAATTCTCGATGCGTTGTGACCGGCAAGCTTCCAGTAGGTATTCCGATCGAGTTTTCTCGAATTATTGGACTCGGATCAAAAATTTCACCACTTTTTACGATTTCTCGATTTTGGTGATTTTTCCTAGTGGTACCCCTAGGGAAATCTGTAAAAATTCGTCAGATTCCGACGAAGCCAATTCTCGATGCGTTGTGATCGGCAAGCTTCCAGTAGCTATTCTGATCGAGTTTTCCCGAATTATTGGACTCGGATCCAAAATTTCGCCGCTTTTCGATTTTGGTGATTTTCCCTAGTGGTACCCCTAGGAAAATCCGTAAAAATTCGTCGGATTTCGACGAAGCCAATTCTCGATGCGTTGTCTCCGGCAAGCTTCCAGTAGCTATTCCGATCGAGTTTTCCCGAATTATTGGAATCGGATCAAAAATTTCACCACTTTTCAATTTTGGTGATTTTCCCTAGTGGTACCCCTAGGGAAATCCGTAAAAATTCGTCGGATTTCAACGAAACCAATTCTCGATGCATTGTGACCGGCAAGCTTCCAGTAGCTATTCCGATCAAGTTTTACCGTCTTAATGGACTCGGATCCAAAATTTCACCATTTTTCGATTTTGGTGATTTTCCCTAGTGGTATCCCTAGGAAAATCCATAAAAATTCGACGGATTCCAACGAAACCAATTTTCAATGCGTTGTGACCGGCAAGCTTCCAGTAGCTATTCCGATCGAGTTTTCTCGAATTATTTGACTGGTATCCATAATTTCACCACTTTTTACGATTTCTCGATTTTGGTGATTTTTCCTAGTGGTACCCCTAGGGAAATCTGTAAAAATTCGTCGGATTCCGACGAAGCCAATTCTCGATACGTTGTGACCGGCAAGCTTCCAGTAACTATTCTGATCGAGTTTTCCCGAATTAATTGACTCGGATCCAAAATATCGCCACTTTTCGATTTTGGTGATTTTCCCTAATGGTACCCCTAGGAAAATCCGTAAAAATTCGTCGGATTCCGACGAAGCCAATTCTCGATGCGTTGTCTCCGGCAAGCTTCCAGTAGCTATTCCGATCGAGTTTTCCCGAATTATTGGACTCGGATCCAAAATTTCACGATTTCTAGATTTTGGTGATTTTCCCTAGTGGTACCCCTAGGGAAATCCGTAAAAATTCGTCGGATTTCGACGAAGCCAATTCTCGATGCGTTGTGACCGGCAAGCTTCTAGTAGCTATTCCGATCGTGTTTTCCCGAATTATTGGACTCGGATCAAAAATTTCACCACTTTTTACGATTTCACGATTTTGGTGATTTTCCCTAGTGGTACCCCTAGGGAAATCCGTAAAAATTCGTCGGATTCCGATGAAGCCAATTCTCGATGCGTTGTGACCGGCAAGCTTCCAGTAGCTATTCCGATCGAGTTTTCCCAAATTATTGGACTCGGATCCAAAATTTCACCACTTTTCGATTTTGGGGATTTTCCCTAGTGGTACCCCTAGGAAAATCCGTAAAAATTCATCGGATTCCGACGAAGCCAATTCTCGATGCATTGTGACCGGCAAGCTTCCAGTAGCTATTCCGATCGAGTTTTCCTGAATTATTGGAATCGGATCAAAAATTTCACCACTTTTCAATTTTGGTGATTTTCCCTAGTGGTACCCCTAGGGAAATCCGTAAAAATTCGTCGGATTTCAACGAAACCAATTCTCGATGGATTGTGACCGGCAAGCTTCCAGTAGCTATTCCGATCAAGTTTTACCGTCTTAATCGACTCGGATCCAAAATTTCACCATTTTTCGATTTTGGTGATTTTCCCTAGTGGTATCCCTAGGAAAATCCATAAAAATTCGACGGATTCCAACGAAACCAATTTTCAATGCGTTGTGACCGGCAAGCTTCCAGTAGCTATTCCGATCGAGTTTTCTCGAATTATTTGACTGGTATCCATAATTTCACCACTTTTTACGATTTCTCGATTTTGGTGATTTTTCCTAGTGGTACCCCTAGGGAAATCTGTAAAAATTCGTCGGATTCCGACGAAGCCAATTCTCGATACGTTGTGACCGGCAAGCTTCCAGTAGCTATTCTGATCGAGTTTTCCCGAATTATTGGACTCGGATCCAAAATTTCGCCACTTTTCGATTTTGGTGATTTTCCCTAATGGTACCCCTAGGAAAATCCGTAAAAATTCGTCGGATTTCGACGAAGCCAATTCTCGATGCGTTGTCTCCGGCAAGCTTCCAGTAGCTATTCCGATCGAGTTTTCCCGAATTATTGGAATCGGATCAAAAATTTCACCACTTTTCGATTTTGGTGATTTTCCCTAGTGGTACCCCTAGGGAAATCCGTAAAAATTCGTCGGATTTCGATGAAACCAATTCTCAATGCGTTGTGACGGGCAAGCTTCCAGTAGCTATTCCGATCGAGTTTTACCGACTTATTGGACTCGGATCCAAAATTTCACCACTTTTAGATTTTGGTGATTTTCCCTAGTGGTACCCCTAGGGAAATCCGTAAAAATTTGTCGGATTCCAAGGAAACCAATTCTCGATGCGTTGTGACCAGCAAGCTTCCAGTAGCTATTCCGATCGAGTTTTCCCGAATTATTGGACTAGGATCCATAATTTCACCACTTTTTACGATTTCTCGATTTTGGTGATTTTTCCTAGTGGTACCCCTAGGGAAATCCGTAAAAATTCATCGGATTCCGACGAAGTCAATTCTCGATGCGTTGTGACCGGCAAGCTTCCAGTAGGTATTCCGATCGAGTTTTCTCGAATTATTGGACTCGGATCAAAAATTTCACCACTTTTTACGATTTCTCGATTTTGGTGATTTTTCCTAGTGGTACCCCTAGGGAAATCTGTAAAAATTCGTCAGATTCCGACGAAGCCAATTCTCGATGCGTTGTGATCGGCAAGCTTCCAGTAGCTATTCTGATCGAGTTTTCCCGAATTATTGGACTCGGATCCAAAATTTCGCCGCTTTTCGATTTTGGTGATTTTCCCTAGTGGTACCCCTAGGAAAATCCGTAAAAATTCGTCGGATTTCGACGAAGCCAATTCTCGATGCGTTGTCTCCGGCAAGCTTCCAGTAGCTATTCCGATCGAGTTTTCCCGAATTATTGGAATCGGATCAAAAATTTCACCACTTTTCAATTTTGGTGATTTTCCCTAGTGGTACCCCTAGGGAAATCCGTAAAAATTCGTCGGATTTCAACGAAACCAATTCTCGATGCATTGTGACCGGCAAGCTTCCAGTAGCTATTCCGATCAAGTTTTACCGTCTTAATGGACTCGGATCCAAAATTTCACCATTTTTCGATTTTGGTGATTTTCCCTAGTGGTATCCCTAGGAAAATCCATAAAAATTCGACGGATTCCAACGAAACCAATTTTCAATGCGTTGTGACCGGCAAGCTTCCAGTAGCTATTCCGATCGAGTTTTCTCGAATTATTTGACTGGTATCCATAATTTCACCACTTTTTACGATTTCTCGATTTTGGTGATTTTTCCTAGTGGTACCCCTAGGGAAATCTGTAAAAATTCGTCGGATTCCGACGAAGCCAATTCTCGATACGTTGTGACCGGCAAGCTTCCAGTAACTATTCTGATCGAGTTTTCCCGAATTATTGGACTCGGATCCAAAATTTCGCCACTTTTCGATTTTGGTGATTTTCCCTAATGGTACCCCTAGGAAAATCCGTAAAAATTCGTCGGATTTCGACGAAGCCAATTCTCGATGCGTTGTCTCCGGCAAGCTTCCAGTAGCTATTCCGATCGAGTTTTCCCGAATTATTGGAATCGGATCAAAAATTTCACCACTTTTCGATTTTGGTGATTTTCCCTAGTGGTACCCCTAGGGAAATCCGTACAAATTCGTCGGATTTCGACGAAACCAATTCTCAATGCGTTGTGACCGGCAAGCTTCCAGTAGCTATTCCGATCGAGTTTTACCGACTTATTGGACTCGGATCCAAAATTTCACCACTTTTCGATTTTGGTGATTTTCCCTAGTGGTACCCCTAGGGAAATCCGTAAAAATTCGTCGGATTCCAAGAAAACCAATTCTCGATGCGTTGTGACCAGCAAGCTTCCAGTAGCTATTCCGATCGAGTTTTCCCGAATTATTGGACTGGGATCCATAATTTCACCACTTTTTACGATTTCTCGATTTTGGTGATTTTCCCTAGTGGTACCCCTAGGGAAATCCGTAAAAATTCGTCGGATTCCGACGAAGCCAATCTCGATGCGTTGTGACCGGCAAGCTTCCAGTAGGTATTCCGATCGAGTTTTCTCGAATTATTGACTCGGATCAAAAATTTCACCACTTTTTACGATTTCTCGATTTTGGTGATTTTTCCTAGTGGTACCCCTAGGGAAATCCGTAAAAATCGTCGGATTCCGACAAAGCCAATTCTCGATGCGTTGTGACCGGCAAGCTTCCAGTAGCTATTCCGATCGAGTTTTACCGACTTATTGGACTCGGATCAAAAATTTCACCACTTTTTATGATTTCTCGATTTTGGTGATTTACCCTAGTGGTACCCCCTAGGGAAAATCCGTAAAAATTCGTCGGATTCAAACGAATCCAATTCTCGATGCGTTGTGACCGGCAAGCTTACACTATCTATTCCGATCGAGTTTTTCCGAATTATTGGACTCGGATCCAAAATTTCACGATTTCTCGATTTGGTGATTTTCCCTAGTGGTACCCCTAGGAAAATCCGTAAAAATTCGTCGTATTCTGACGAAATCAATTCTCGATGCGTTGTGACCGGGAAGCTTCCAGTAGCTATTCCGATCGAGTTTTCCCGAATTATTGGACTCGGATCCAAAATTTCATGATTTCTCGATTTTAGTGATTTTCGCTAGTGGTACCCCTAGGGAAATCCGTAAAAAATCGTCGGATTCCGACGAAGCCAATTCTCGATGCGTTGTGACCGGCAAGCTTCCGGTAGCTATCCGATCGAGTTTTCCCCGAATTATTAGACTCGGATCCAAAATTTCACCACTTTTACGATTTCTCGATTTGGTGATTTTTCCTTGTGGTACCCCTAGGGAAATCCGTAAAAATTCGTCGGATTCCGACGAAGGCAATTCTCGATGCGTTGTGACCGGCAAGCTTCCAGTAGCTATTCCGATCGAGTTTTCCCGAATTATTAGACTTGGATCCAAAATTTCACCACTTTTTACGATTTCTCGATTTTGGTGATTTTCCCTTGTGGTACCCCTAGGGAAATCCGTAAAAAATCGTCGGATTCCGACGAAGCCAATTCCTCGATGCATTGTGACCGGCAAGCTTCCAGTATTTATTCTGATCGAGTTTCCCGAATTATTGGACTCGGATCCAAAATTTCACGATTTTTTCGATTTTGGTGATTTTCCCTAGTGGTACCCCTAGCGAAATCCGTAAAAATTCGTCGGATTCCGACGAATCCAATTCTCGATGCGTTGTGACCGGCAAGCTTCCAGTAGCTATTCCGATCGAGTTTTCCCGAATTATTGGACTCGGATCAATAATTTTATCACTTTTTACGATTTCTCGATTTTTTGTGATTTTCCCTAGTGGTACCCTAGGGAAATCCGTAAAAATTCGTCGGATTCCGACGAAGCCAATTCTCGATGCGTTGTGACTGGCTAGCTTCCAGTAGCAATTCCGATCGAGTTTTTCAAATTATTGACTCGGATCCAAAATTTCAACACTTTTTATGATTTCCCTCGATTTTGGTGATTTACCCTAGTGGTACCCCTAGGGAAAGCTGTAAAAATTCGTCGGATTCCGATGAAGCCAATTCTCGATACGTTGTGACCGCAAGCTTCCAGTATCTATTCCGATCGAGTTTTCCCGAATTATTGGACTCGGATCCCAAATTTCACGATTTCTCGATTTTGGTGATTTTCCCTAGTGGTACCCCTATGGAAATCCTTAAAAATTCGTCGTATTCCGACGAAACGAAATCTCGATGTGTTGTGACCGGCAAGCTTCTAGTAGCTATTCCGATCGAGTTTTCCCCGAATTATTGGACTTGGATCCAAAATTTCACCGATTTCTCGATTTTGGTGATTTTCGCTAGTGGTACCCCTAGGGAAATCCGTAAAAATTCGTCGGATTTCGACGAAGCCAATTCACGATGCGTTGTGACCGGCAAGCTTCAAGTAGCTATTCCGATCGAGTTTTCCCGAATTATTGGACTCGGGATCGAAAATTTCACCTCTTTTTACGATTTTCTCGATTTTGGTGATTTTCGTTAGTGGTACCCCTAGGGAAATCCGTAAAAATTCGTTGGATTCCGAGGAAGCCAATTCTCGATGCGTTGTGACTGGCAAGGTTCAAGTAGCTATTCCGATCGAGTTTTATCGAATTATTGGACTCGGATCCAAAATTTCACGATTTCTCGATTTTGGTGATTTTCGCTAGTGGTACCCCTAGGGAAATCCGTAAAAATTCGTAGGATTCCGACGAAGCCAATTCTCGATGCGTTGTGACCGGCCAAGCTTCCAGTAGGTATTCGGATCGAGTTTTCCCGTATTATTGGACTCGGATCCAAAATTTCACCACTTTTTACGATTCTCGATTTGGTGATTTTCCCTGGTGGTACCCCTAGGGAAATCCGTAAAAAATCGTCGGATTCCGACGAAGCCAATTCTCGATGTGTTGTGACCGGCAAGCTTCCAGTAGCTATTCCGATCCAGTTTTCCTGAATTATTGGACTCGGATCAAAAATTTCACCACTTTTCGATTTTGGTGATTTTCCCTAGTGGTACCCCCTAGGGAAATCCCTAAAATTCGTCGGATTCCGAGGAAGCCAATTCTCGATGCGTTGTGACCGGCAAGCTTCCAGTAGCTAGTCCGATCGAGTTTTCCCCCAAAATTTCACGATTTCTCGATTTTGGTAATTTTCGCTAGTGGTACCCCTAGAGAAATCCGTAAAAATTCATCGGATTCCGACGAAACCAATTCTCGATGCGTTGTGATCGGCAAGCTTCCAGTAGCTATTCCGATCGAGTTTTCCCGAATTATTGGACTCGGATCCAAAATTTCACCACTTTTTACGATTTCTCGATTTTGGTGATTTTCCCTAGTGGTACCCCTAGGTAAATCCGTAAAAATGCGTAGGATTCCGAGGAAGCCAATTCTCGATGCGTTGTGACCGGCAAGCTTCCAGTAGGTATTCCGATCGAGCTTTCCCGAATTATTGGACTCGGATCCAAAATTTCACCACTTTTTACGATTTCTCAATTTTGGTGATTTTCCCTAGTGGTACCCCTAGGGAAATCCGTAAAAATTCGTCGGATTTCTACGAAGCCAATTCTCGATGCGTTGTGACCGGCAAGCTTCCAGTAGCTATTCCGATCGAGTTTTCCCGAATTATTGGAATCTGGATCCAAAATTTCACCACTTTTTACGATTTTGTTGATTTTCCCTAGTGGTACCCCTAGGAAAATCCGTAAAAATTCGTCGGATTCCGACGAAGCCAATTCTCGATACGTTGTGACCGGCAAGCTACCAGTATCTATTCCGATCGAGTTTTCCCGAATTATTGGACTCGGATCCAAAATTTCACCACTTTTTACGATTTCTCGATTTTGGTGATTTTCCCTAGTGGTACCCCTAGGAAAATCCGTAAAAATTCGTCGGATTTCGACGAAGCCAATTCTCGATGCGTTGTGACCGGCAAGCTTCCAGTAGCTATTCCGATCGAGTTTTCCCGAATTATTGGAATCGGATCCAAAATTTCACCACTTTTTACGATTTTGTTGATTTTCCCTAGTGGTACCCCCTAGGAAAATCGTAAAAATTCGTCGGATTCCGACGAAGCCAATTCTCGATACGTTGTGACCGGCAAGCTACCAGTATCTATTCCGATCGAGTTTTCCCGAATTATTGGACTCGGATCCAAAATTTCACGATTTCTCGATTTTGGTGATTTTCCCTAGTGGTACCTCTAGGGAAATCCGTAAAAATTCGTCGGATTCCGACGAAGCCAATTCTTGATGCGTTGTGACCGGCAAGCTTCCATTAGCTATTCCGATCGATTTTTCCCGAATTATTGGACTCGGATCCAAAATTTGACCACTTTTTACGATTTCTCGATTTTGGTGATTTTCCCTAGTGGTACCCCCTAGGAAAATCCGTAAAAATTCGTCAGATTCCGACGAAGCCAATTCTCAATGCGTTGTGACACGGCAAGCTTCCAGTTGCTATTCCGATCGAGTTTTTCCCGAATTATTGGACTCGGATCCAAAATTTCACCACTTTTTACGATTTCTCGATTTTGGTGATTTTCCCCTAGTGGTACCCCTGAGGGAAATGCGTAAAAATTCGTCGGATTTAGACGAAGCCAATTCTCGATTCATTGTGACCGGCAAGCTTCCAGTAGCTATTCCGATCGAGTTTTCCCGAATTATTGGAACCGGATAGAAAATTTCACCACTTTTTACGATTTTGTTGAATTTCCCTAGTGGTAACCCTAGGAAAATCCGTAAAAATTTGTCGGATTCCGACGAAGCCAATTCTCGATGCGTTGTGACCGGAAAGCTTCCAGTATCTATTCCGATCGAGTGTTCTCGAATTATTGGACTCGGATCCAAAATTTCACGATTTTCTCGATTTTGGTGATTTTCCCTAGTGGTACCCCTAGGGGACATCCGTAAAAATTCGTCGGATTCCGACGAAGCCAATTCTCGATGCGTTGTGACCGGCAAGCTTCCAGTATCTATTCCGATCGAGTTTTCCCCGAATTATTGGACTCGGATCCAAAATTTCACGATTTCTCGATTTTAGTGATTTTCCTTAGTGGTACCCCTATCGAAATCCGTAAAAATTCGTCGGATTTCGACGAAGTCAATTCTCGTTGCATTGTGACCCGGCAAGCTTCCAGTAGCTATTCCGATCGAGTTTTCCCGAATTATTGGACTCGGATCAAAAATTTCACCACTTTTTACGATTTCTCGATTTTGGTGATTTTCCCTAGTGTTACCCCTAGGGAAATCCGTAAAAATTCGTCGGATTCCGACGAAGCCAATTCTCAATGCGTTGTGACCGGCAAGCTTCCAGTTGCTATTCCAATCGAGTTTTCCCGAATTATTGGACTCGGATCCAAAATTTCACCACTTTTTACGATTTCTCGATTTTGGTGATTTTCCCTAGTGGTACCCCTAGGGAAATCCGTAAAAATTCGTCGGATTTCGACGAAGCCAATTCTCGATGCGTTGTGACCGGCAAGCTTCCAGTAGCTATTCCGATCGAGTTTTCCCGAATTATTGGAATCGGATCCAAAATTTCACTACTTTTTACGCTTTTGATGATTTTCCCTAGTGGTACCCCTAGGGAAATCCGTAAAAATTCGTCGGATTCCGACGAAGCCAATTCTCGATGCGTTGTGACCGGCAAGCTTCAAGTAGCTATTCCGATCGAGTTTTCCCGAATTATTGGACTCGGATCCAAAATTTCACGATTTCTCGATTTTGGTGATTTTCCCTAGTGTACCACTAGCGAAATCCGTAAAAATTCGTCGGATTCCGACGAAGCCAATTTTCGATACGTGTTGACCGGCAAGCTTCCAGTAGCTATTCCGATCGAGTTTTCCCGAATTATTGGACTCGGATCCAAAATTTGACCACTTTTTATGATTTCTCGATTTTGGTGATTTTCCCTAGTGGTACGGCTAGGAAAATCCGTAAAAATTCGTCGCATTTCGACGAAGCCAATTCTCGATGCGTTGTGACCGGCAAACTTCCAGTATCTATTCCGATCGAGTTTTCCCGAATTATTGGACTCGGATCCAAAATTTCACGATTTCTCGATTTTGGTGATTTTTCCTAGTGGTACACCTAGCGAAATCCGTAAAAATTCGTCGGATTCGACGAAGCCAATTCTCGATGCGTTGTGACCGGCAAGCTTCCAGTTGCTATTCCGATCGAGTTTTCCCGAATTATTGGACTCGGATCAAAAATTTCACCACTTTTTACGATTTCTCGATTTTGGTGATTTTCCCTAGTGGTACCCCTAGGGAAAATCCGTAAAAATTCGTTGGATTCCGACGAAGCCAATTCTCGATGCGTTGTGACTGGCAAGTTTCCAGTAGCTATTCCGATCGAGTTTTGCCGAATTATTGGACTCGGATCCAAAATTTGACCACTTTTACGATTTCTCGATTTTGGTGATTTTCCCTAGTGGTACCCCTTGGGAAATCCGTAAAAATTCGTCGGATTCCGACGAAGCCAATTCTCGATGCGTTGTGACCGGCAAGCTTCCAGTAGCTATTCCGATCGAGTTTTCCCGAATTAGTGGACTCGGATCCAAAATTTGACCACTTTTTATGATTTCTCGATTTTGGTGATTTTTCCTTGTGGTACCCCTAGGGAAATCCGTAAAAATTCGTCGGATTCCGACGAAGCCAATTCTCGATGCGTTGTTCCGGTAAGCTTCCAGTATCTATTACGATCGAGTTTTCCCGAATTATTGGACTCGGATCCAAAATTTCACGATTTCTCGATTTTGGTGATTTTCGCTAGTGGTACACCTAGCGAAATCCATAAAAAATTTGTCGGAATCCGACGAAACCAATTCTCGATGCGTTGTGACCGGCAAGCTTCCAGTATCTATTCCAATTGAGTTTTTCCCGAATTATTGGACTCGGATCCAAAATTTCACGATTTCTCGATTTTGGTGATTTTCGCTAGTGGTACCCCTAGGGAAATCCGTAAAAATTCGTTGGATTCCGACGAAGCAAATTCTCGATGCGTTGTGACCGGCAAGCTTCCAGTACCTATTCCGATCGAGTTTTCCCGAATTATTGGACTCGGATCCAAAATTTCAGCACTTTTCGATTTTGATGATTTTTCCTAGTGGTACCCCTATGAAAATCCGTAAAAATTCGTCGGATTCCGACGAAACCAATTGTCGATGCTTTGTGACCGGCAAGCTTCCAGTAGCTATTCCGATCGAGTTTTCCCGAATTATTGGAATCGGATAAAAAATTTCACCACTTTTCGATTTTGGTGATTTTCCTAGTGGTAACCCCTAGGGAAATCCGTAAAAATTCATCGGATTTCGACGAAACCGATTCTCGATGCGTTGTGACCGGCAAGCTTCCAGTAGCTATTCCGATCGAGTTTTCCCGAATTATTGGACTCGGATCCAAAATTTCACCACTTTTTACGATTTCTCGATTTTTGTGATTTTCCCTAGTGGTACCCCTAGGGAAATCCGTAAAAATTCGTCGGATTCCGACGAAGCCAATTCTCGATGTGTTGTGACCGGCAAGCTTCCAGTAGCTATTCCGATCCAGTTTTCCCGAATTATTGGACTCGGATCCAAAATTTCACTACTTTTCGATTTTGGTGATTTTCCCTAGTGGTACCCCTAGGAAAATCCGTAAAAATTAATCGGATTCCGACGAAGCCAATTCTCGATGCGTTGTGACCGGCAAGCTTCCAGTATCTATTCCAATCGAGTTTTCCCGAATTATTGGACTCGGATCATAAATTTCACGATTTCTCGATTTTTGTGATTTTTCCTAGTGGTACCCCTAGCGAAATCCGTAAACAATTGTCGGATTCCGACGAAGCCAATTCTCGATGCGTTGTGACCGGCAAGCTTCCATTAGCTATTCCGATCGAGTTTTTCCGAATTATTGGACTCGGATCCAAATTTGACCACTTTTAACGATTTCTCGATTTTGGTGATTTTATTGGTAACCTACTTGGGAAATCCGTAAAAATTCTCGGATTTCGACGAAGCCAATTCTCAATGCGTTTGTGACCGGGCAAGCTTCCAGTTGCTATTCCGATTGAGTTTTCCCAAATTATTGGACTCGGATCCAAAATTTCACCACTTTTTACGATTTATCGATTTTGGTGATTTTCCCTAGTGGTACCCCTAGGGAAATCCGTAAAAATTCGTCGGATTTCGACGAAGCCAATTCTCGATGCGTTGTGACCGGCAAGCTTCCAGTTGCTATTCCGATCGAGTTTTCCCGAAATATTGGAATCGGATCCAAAATTTCACCACTTTTTACGATTTTGATGATTTTCCCTAGTGGTACCCCTAGGAAAATCCGTAAAAATTCGTCGGATTCCGACGAAGCCAATTCTCGATGCGTTGTGACCGGCAAGCTTCCAGTATCTATTCCGATCGAGTTTTCCCGAATTATTGGACTCGGATCAAAAATTTCACGATTTCTCGATTTTGGTGATTTTCCCTAGTGGTACCCCTAGCGAAATCCGTAAAAATTCGTCGGATTCCGACGAAGCCGATTCTCGATGCGTTGTGACCGGCAAGCTTCCTATAGCTATTCCGATCGAGTTTTCCCGAATTATTGGATTCGGATCCAAAATTTGACCACTTTTTACGATTTCTCGATTTTGGTGATTTTCCCTAGTGGTACCCCTAGGGAAATCCGTAAAAATTCGTCGGATTCCGACGAAGCCAATTCTCGATGCGTTGTGACCGGCAAGCTTCCAGTATCTATTCCGATCGAGTTTTCCCGAATTATTGGACTCGGATCCAAAATTTCACAATTTCTCGATTTTGGTGATTTTCCCTAGTGGTACCCCTAGCGAAATCCGTAAAAATTCGTCGAATTCCGACGAAGCCAATTCTCGATGCGTTGTGACCGGCAAGCTTCCAGTAGCTATTCCGATCGTGTTTTCCCGAATTATTGGACTCAGATCAAAAATTTCACCACTTTTTACGATTTCTCGATTTTGGTGATTTTCCCTAGTGGTACCCCTAGGGAAATCCGTAAAAATTCGTCGGATTCCGAAGAAGCCAATTCTCGATGCGTTGTGACGGGCAAGCTTCCAGTAGCTATTCAGATCGAGTTTTCCCGAATTATTGGACTCGGATCCAAAATTTCACCACTTTTTATGATTTCTCGATTTTGGTGATTTACCCTAGTGGTATCCCTAGGGAAATCCGTAAAAATTCGTCGGATTCCGACGAAGCCAATTCTCGATGCGTTGTGACCGGCAAGCTTCCAGTATCTATTCCGATCGAGTTTTCCCGAATAATTGGACTCGGATCCCAAATTTCACGATTTCTCGATTTTGGTGATTTTTCCTAGTGGTACCCCTAGGGAAATCCGTAAAAATTCGTCATATTCCGACGAAACCAATTCTCGATGCGGTTTGACCGGCAAGCTTCCAGTAGCTATTCCGATCGAGTTTTCCCGAATTATTGGACTCGGATCCAAAATTTCACGATTTCTCGATTTTGGTGATTTTCGCAAGTGGTACCCCTAGGGAAATCCGTAAAAAATCGTCGGATTCCGACGAAGCCAATTCTCGATGCGTTGTGACCGGCAAGCTTCCAGTAGCTATTCCGATCGAGTTTTCCCAAATTATTTGACTGGGATCCATAATTTCACCACTTTTTACGATTTCTCGATTTTGGTGATTTTCCCTAGTGGTACCCCTAGGGAAATCCGTAAAAATTCGTCGGATTCTGACGAAGCCAATTCTCGATGCGTTGTGACCGGCAAGCTTCCAGTAGCTATTCCGATCGAGTTTTCCCGAATTATTGGACTCGGATCAAAAATTTCACGACTTTTTACGATTTCTCGATTTAGGTGATTTTCCCTACTGGTAGCCCTAGGGAAATCCGTAAAAATTCGTCAGATTCCGACGAAACCAATTCTCGATGCGTTGTGACCGGCAAGCTTCCAGTAGCTATTTCGATCGAGTTTTACCGACTTATTGGACTCGGATCAAAAATTTCACCACTTTTCGATTTTGGTGATTTTCCCTAGTGGTACCCCTAGGGAAATCCGTAAAAATTCGTCGGATTCCAACGAAACCGATTCTCGATGCGTTGTGACCAGCAAGCTTCCAGTAGCTATTCCGATCGAGTTTTTCCAAATTATTGGACTGGGATCCATAATTTCACCACTTTTTACGATTTCTCGATTTTGGTGATTTTCCCTAGTGGTACCCCTAGGGAAATCCGTAAAAATTCATCGGATTTCGACGAAGCCAATTCTCGATGCGTTGTGACCGGCAAGCTTCCAGTAGCTATTCCGATCGAGTTTTCCCGAATTATTGGAATCGGATCCAAAATTTCACCACTTTTTACGATTTTGATGATTTTCCCTAGTGGTAACCCTAGGAAAATCCGTAAAAATTCGTCGGATTCCGACGAAGCCAATTCTCGATGCGTTGTGACCGGCAAGCTTCCAGTATCTTTTCCAATCGAGTTTTCCCGATTTATTGGACTCGGATCCAAAATTTCACGATTTCTCGATTTTGGTGATTTTCCCTAGTGGTACCCCTAGCGAAATCCGTAAAAATTCGTCGGATTCCGACGAAGCCAATTCTCGATGCGTTGTGACCAGCAAGCTTCCAGTAGCTATTCCGATCGAGTTTTCCCGAATTATTGGACTCGGATCAAAAATTTCACCACTTTTTACGATTTCTCGATTTTGGTGATTTTCCCTAGTGGTAGCCCTAGGGAAATCCGTAAAAATTCGTCAGATTCCGACGAAACCAATTCTCGATGCGTTGTGACCGGCAAGCTTCCAGTAGCTATTCCGATCGAGGTTTACTGACTTATTGGACTCGGATCCAAAATTTCACCACTTTTCGATTTTGGTGATTTTTCCTAGTGGTACCCCTAGGGAAATCCGTAAAAATTCGTCGGATTCCAACGAAACTGATTCTCGAGGCGTTGTGACCGGCAAGCTTCCAGTAGCTATTCCGATCGAGTTTTTCTGAATTATTGGACTGGGATCCATAATTTCACCACTTTTTACGATTTCTCGATTTTGGTGATTTTTCCTAGTGGTACCCCTAGGGAAATCCGTAAAAATTCGTCGGATTCCGACGAAGCCAATTCTCAATGCGTTGTGACCGGCAAGCTTCCAGTATCTATTCCGATCGAGTTTTCCCGAATTATTGGACTCGGATCCAAAATTTCACGATTTCTCGATTTTGGTAATTTTCCCTAGTGGTACACCTAGCGAAATCCATAAAAATTCGTCGGATTCCGACGAAGCCAATTCTCGATGCGTTGTGACCGGCAAGCTTCCAGTATCTATTCCGATCGAGTTTTCCCGAATTATTGGACTCGGATAAAAAATTTCACCACTTTTTACGATTTCTCGATTTTGGTGATTTTCCCTAGTGGTAGCCCTAGGGAAATCTGTAAAAATTCGTCAGATTCCGACGAAACCAATTCTCGATGCGTTGTGACCGGCAAGCTTCCAGTAGCTATTCCGATCGAGTTTTACCGACTTAATGGACTCGGATCCAAAATTTCACGATTTCTCGATTTTGGTGATTTTCCCTAGTGGTACCCCTAGGGAAATCCGTAAAAATTCGTCGGATTCCAACGAAACCGATTCTCGATACGTTGTGACCGGCAAGCTTCCATTAGCTATTCCGATCGAGTTTTCCCGTATTAATGGACTCCGATCAAAAATTTCACCACTTTTTACGATTTCTCGATTTTGGTGATTTTTCTTAGTGGTACCCATAGGGAAATACGTAAAAATTCGTCGGATTTTGACGAAGCCAATTCTTGATGCGTTGTGACCGGTAAGCTTCCAGTAGCTATTCCGATCGAGTTTTCCCGAATTATTGGACTCGGATCAAAAATTTCACCACTTTTTACGATTTCTCGATTTTGGTGATTTTCCCTAGTGGTACCCCTAGGGAAATCCGTAAAAATTCGTCGGATACCGATGAAGCCAATTCTCGATGCGTTGTGATCGGCAAGCTTCCAGTAGCTATTCCGATCGAGTTTTTCCGAATTATTGGACTCGGATCCAAAATTTCACGATTTCTCGATTTTGGTGATTTTCCTTCGTTGTACCCCTAGGGAAATCCGTAAAAATTCGTCGGATTCCGACGAAGCCAATTCTTGATGCGTTGTGACCGGCAAGCTTCCAATAGTTATTCCGATCGAGTTTTCCCGAATTATTGGACTCGGATCAAAAATTTCACCACTTTTCGATTTTGGTGATTTTCCCTAGTGGTACCCCTAGGGAAATCCGTAAAAATTCGTCGGATTCCGATGAAGCCAATTCTCGATGCGTTGTGACCGGCAAGATTCCAGTAGCTATTCCGATTGAGTTTTCCTGAATTATTGGAATCCGATCAAAAATTTCACCACTTTTTACGATTTCTCGATTTTGGTGATTTTCCCTAGTGGTACCCCTAGGAAAATCCGTAAAAATTCATCGGATTCCGACGAAGCCAATTCTCTATACATTGTGACCGGCAAGCTTCTAGTAGCTATTCCGATCGAGTTTTCCCGAATTATTGGACTCGGATCCAAAATTTCACCACTTTTTACTATTTTGGTGATTTTCCATAGTGGCACCCCTAGGGAAATCCGTAAAAATTCGTCGAATTCCGACAAAGCCAATTCTCGATGCGTTGTGACCGGCAAGCTTCCAGTAGTTATTCCGATCGAGTTCTCCCGAATTATTGGACTCGGATCAAAAATTTCACCACTTTTCGATTTTGGTGATTTTCCCTTGTGGTACCCCTAGGGAAATCCGTAAAAATTCGTCGGATTCCGATGAAGCCAATTCTCGATGCGTTGTGACCGGCAAGATTCCAGTAGCTATTCCGATTGAGTTTTCCTGAATTATTGGAATCCGATCCAAAATTTCACCACTTTTTACGATTTCTCGATTTTGGTGATTTTCCCTAGTGGTACCCCTAGCAAAATCCGTAAAAATTCATCGGATTCCGACGAAGCCAATTCTCTATACATTGTGACCGGCAAGCTTCTAGTAGCTATTCCGATCGAGTTTTCCCGAATTATTGGACTCGGATCCAAAATTTCACCACTTTTTACTATTTTGGTGATTTTCCATAGTGGCACCCCTAGGGAAATTCGTAAAAATTCGTCGAATTCCGACAAAGCCAATTCTCGATGTGTTGTGCCCGGCAAGCTTCCAGTAGCTATTCCGATCGAGTTTTTCCAAATTATTGGACTCGGATCCAAAATTTCACCACTTTTTATGATTTCTCGATTTTTTTAATGATTTTCCCTAGTGGTACCCCTAGGGAAATCCGTAAAAATTCGTAGGATTCCGACGAAGCCAATTCTCGATATGTTGTGACCGGCAATCTTTCAGTAGCTATTCCGATCGAGTTTTCCCGAATTATTGGACTCGTATCCAAAATTTCACCAATTTTTATGATTTCTCGATTTTTGTGATTTTTCCTAGTGGTACCCCTAGGGAAATCCGTAAAAATTCGTCGGATTCCGAGGAAGCCAATTCTCGATGCATTGTGACATGCAAACTTCCAGTAGCTATTCCGATCGAGTTTTCCCGAATTATTTGACTCGGATCAAAAATTTCACGATTTCTCGATTTTGGTGATTTTCCCTAGTGGTACTCTTAGGGAAATCCCTAAAAATTCGTCGGATTCCGACGAAGCCAATTCTCGATGCGTTGTGACCGGCAAGCTTCCAGTAGCTATTCCGATCGAGTTTTCCCGAATTATTGGACTCGGATAAAAAATTTCACCACTTTTTTACGATTTCTCGATTTTTTTAGTGATTTTCCCTAGTGGTACCCCTAGGGAAATCCGTAAAAATTCGTTGGATTCCGACGAAGCCAATTCTCGATGCGTTGTGACCGGCAATCTTTCAGTAGCTATTCCGATCGAGTTTTCCCGAATTATTGGACTCGTATCCAAAATTTCACCACTTTTTACGATTTCTCGATTTTGGTGATTTTTCCTAGTGGTACCCCTAGGGAAATCCGTAAAAATTCGTCGGATTTCGAGGAAGCCAATTCTCGATGCGTTGTGACCGGCAAGCTTCCAGTAGCTATTCCGATCGAGTTTTCCCGAATTACTTGACTCGGATCCAAAATTTCACGATTTCTCGATTTTGGTGATTTTCCCTAGTGGTACCCCTAGGGAAATCCGTAAAAATTCGTCGGATTTCGACGAAGCCAATTTTCGATGCGTTGTGACCGGGAAGATTCCAGTAGCTATTCCGATCGAGTTTTCCCGAATTATTGGACTCGGATACAAAATTTCACCACTTTTTACGATTTCTTGATTTTAGTGATTTTCCCTATTGGTACCCCTATGGAAATCCGTAAAAATTCGTCGGATTCCGACAAAGCCAATTCTCGATGCGTTGTGACCGGCAAGCTTCCAGTAGCTATTCCGATCGAGTTTTTCCGAATTATTGGACTCGAATCCAAAATTTCACCACTTTTTACGATTTATCGATTTTGGTGATTTTCCCTAGTGGTACCCCTAGGGAAATCCGTAAAAATTAGTCGGATTCCGACGAAGCCAATTCTCGATGCGTTGTGACCGGCAAGCTTCCAGTAGCTATTCCGATCGAGTTTTCCCGAACTATTTGACTCGGATCCAAAATTTCACAATTTCTCGATTTTGGTGATTTTCCCTAGTGGTACCCCTAGGGAAATCCGTAAAAATTCGTCGTATTCAGACGAAGCCAATTCTCGATGCGTTGTGACCGGCAAGCTTCCTGTAGCTATTCCGATCGAGTTTTCCCGAATTATTGGACTCGGATCTAAAATTTCACGATTTCTCGATTTTGGTGATTTTCAATTGTGGTACCCCTAGGGAAATCCGTAAAAATTTGTCGGATTCCGACGAAGCCAATTCTCGATTCGTTGTGACCGGCAAGCTTCCAGTAGCTATTCCGATCGAGTTTTCCCGAATTATTGGACTCGGATAAAACATTTCACCACTTTTTACGATATCTCGATTTTTTTTAGTGATTTTCCCTAGTGGTACACCTAGGGAAATCCGTAAAAAATCGTCGGATTCCGACGAAGCCAATTCTCGATGCGTTGTGACCGGTAAGCTTCCAGTAGCTATTCCGATCGAGTTTTCCCGAATTATTGTACTCGGATCCAAAATTTCACTACTTTTTACGATTTTGGTGATTTTCCCTAGTGGTACCCCTAGGAAAATCCGTAAAAATTCGTCGGATTCCGACGAAGCCCATTCTCGATGCGTTGTGATCGGCAAGCTTCCAGTAGCTATTCCGATCGAGTTTTCCCGAATTATTGGACTCGGATCAAAAATTTTACGATTTCTCGATTTTGGTTATTTTTCCTAGTGGTACCCCTATGGAAATCCGTAAAAATTCGTCGGATTCCGACGAAGCCAGTTCTCGATGCGTTGTGACCGGTAAGCTTACAGTTGCTATTCCGATCTAGTTTTCCCGAATTATTGGACTCGGATCCAAAATTTCACGATTTCTCGATTTTGGTGATTTTCCCTAGTGGTACCCCTAGGGAAATCCATAAAAATTCGTCGGATTCAGACGAAGCCAATTCTCGATGCGTTGTAACCGGCAAGCTTCCAGTAGCTATTCCGATCGAGTTTTCCCGAATTATTGGACTCGGATCAAAAATTTCACCACTTTTTACGATTTCTCGATTTTGGTGATTTTCCCTACTGGTACCCCTATGGAAATCCGTAAAAATTCGTCGGATTCCGATGAAGCCAATTCTCGATGCGTTGTGACCGACAAGCTTCCAGTAGCTATTCCGATCGAGTTTTCCCGAATTATTCGACTCGGAGCCAAAATTTCACGATTTCTCGATTTTGGTGATTTTCCCTAGTGGTACCCCTAGGGAAATCCGTAAAAATTCGTCGGATTCCGACGAAGCCAGTTCTCGATGAGTTGTGACCGGTAAGCTTCCAGTTGCTATTCCGATCTAGTTTTCCCGAATTATTGGACTCGGATCCAAAATTTCACGATTTCTCTATTTTGGTGATTTTCCCTAGTGGTACCCCTAGGGAAATCCATAAAAATTCGTCGGATTCAGACGAAGCCAATTCTCGATGCGTTGTAACCGGCAAGCTTCCAGTAGCTATTCCGATCGAGTTTTCCCGAATTATTGGACTCGGATAAAAAATTTCACCACTTTTTACGATTTCTCGATTTTGGTGATTTTCCCTACTGGTACCCCTATGGAAATCCGTAAAAATTCGTCGGATTCCAACGAAGCCAAATCTCAATGCGTTGTGACCGGCTAGCTTCCAGTAGCTATTACGATCGAGTTTTCCCGAATTATTGGACTCAGATCCAAAATTTCACGATTACTCGATTTTGGTGATTTTCCCTAGTGGTACCCCTAAGGAAATCCATAAAAATTCATCGGATTCCGACGAAGCCAATTCTCGATGCGTTGTGACCGGCAAGCTTCCAGTTGCTATTCCGATCGAGTTTTCCCGAATTATTTGACTCGGATCCAAAATTCACAATTTCTCGATTTTGGTGATTTTCCCTAGTGGTACCCCTAGGGAAATCCGTAAAAATTCGTCGTATTCAGACGAAGCCAATTCTCGATGCGTTGTGACCGGCTAGCTTCCTGTAGCTATTCCGATCGAGTTTTCCCGAATTATTGGACTCGGATCTAAAATTTCACGATTTCTCGATTTTGGTGATTTTCAATTGTGGTACCCCTAGGAAAATCTGTAAAAATTCGTCGGATTCCGACGAAGCCAATTCTCGATGCGTTATGACCGGCAAGCTTCCAGTAGATATTCCAATCGAGTTTTCCCGAATCATTGGACTCGGATCCAAAATTTCACCACTTTTTACGATTTCTCGATTTTTGTGATTTTCCCTAGTGGTACCCCTTGGGAAATCCGTAAAAATTCGTCGGATTCCGACGAAGCCAATTCTCAATGCGTTGTGACCGGCAAGCTTCCAGTAGTTATTCCGATCAAGTTTTCCCGAATTATTGGACTCGGATAAAAAATTTCACGATTTCTCGATTTTGGTGATTTTCCCTAGTGGTACCGCTAGGGAAATCCGTAAAAATTCGTCGGATTCTGACGAAGCCAGTTCTCGATGCGTTGTGACCGGCAAGCTTCCAGTTGATGTTCCGATCGAGTTTTCCCGAATTATTGGTCTCGGATCCAAAATTTCACGATTTCTCGATTTTGGTGATTTTCCCTAGTGGTACCCCTAGGAAAATCTGAAAAAATTCGTCGGATTCCGACGAAGCCAATTCTCGATGCATTGTGACCGGAAAGCTTCCAGTTGCTATTCCGATCTAGTTTTCCCGAGTTATTGGACTCGGATCCAAAATTTCACGGTTTTGGTGATTTTCCCTAGTGGTACCCCTCGGGAAATCCGTAAAAATTCGTCGGATTCCAACGAAACCAATTCTCGATGCGTTGTGACCGGCAAGCTTCCAGTAGCTATTCCGATCGAGTTTTCCCGAATTATTTGACTCGGATCCAAAATTTCACCACTTTTTACGATTTCTCGATTTTGGTAGGATAATCCGTAAAAATTCGTCGGATTCCGACAAATCCAATTCTCAAAGCGTTGTGACCGGCAAGCTTCCAGTAGCTATTCCGATCGAGTTTTCCCGAATTATTGGACTCGGATCCAAAATTTCACGATTTCTCGATTTTTGTGATTTTCCCTAGTGGTACCCCTAGGGAAATTCGTAAAAATTCGTCGGATTCCGACGAAGCCAATTCTCGATGCGTTGTCACCGGCAAGCTGCGAGTTGTTATTCCGATCTAGTTTTCCCGAATTATTGGACTCGGATCCAAAATTTCACGATTTCTCGATTTTTGTGATTTTCCTTAGTGGTACCCCTAGGAAAATCCATAAAAATTCGTCGGATTCAGACGAAACCAATTCTCGATGCGTTGTAACCGTCAAGCTTCCAGTAGCTATTCCGATCGAGTTTTCCCGAATTATTGGACTCGGATCAAAAATTTCACCACTTTTTACGATTTCTCGATTTTTTTAGTGATTTTCCCTAGTGGTACCTCTAGGGAAATCCGTAAAAAATCGTCGTATTCCGACGAAATCAATTCTCGATGCGTTGTGACCGGCAAGCTTCCAGTTGCTATTCCGATCGAGTTTTCCCGTATTATTGGACTCGGATCCAAAATTTCACCACTTCTTACGATTTCTCGATTTTTTTAGTTATTTTCCCTAGTGGTACCCCTAGGAAAATCCGTAAAAATTCGTCGGATTCCGAAGAAGCCAATTCTCGATGCGTTGTGACCGGCAAGCTTTCAATAGCTATTCCGATCGAGTTTTCCCGAATTATTGGACTCGGATCCAAAATTTCACGATTTCTCGATTTTTGTGATTTTTCATAGTGGCACCCTTAGGGAAATCCGTAAAAATTCGTCGGATTTCGACGAAACCAATTCTCGATGCGTTGTGACCGGCAAGCTTCCAGTAGCTATTTCGATCGAGTTTTCCCGAATTATTGGACTCGGATCCAAAATTTCACCACTTTTTACGATTTCTCGATTTTTTTAGTGATTTTCCCTAGTGGTACCCCTAGGGAAATCCGTAAAAATTCGTCGGATTCCGACGAAGCCAATTCTCGATGCGTTGTAACCGGCAAGCTTCCAGTAGCTATTCCGATCGAGTTTTCCCGAATTATTGGACTCGGATCCAAAATTTCACCACTTTTTACGATTTCTCGATTTTTTTAGTGATTTTCCCTAGTGGTACCACTAGGGAAATCCGTAAAAAATCGTCGGATTCCGACGAAGCCAATTCTCGATGCGTTGTGACCGGCAAGCTTCCAGTAGCTGTTCCGATCGAGTTTCCCGAATTATTGGACTCGGATCAAAAATTTCACCACTTTTTACGATTTCTCGATTTGGGTGATTTTCCCTACTAGTACCCCTATGGAAATCAGTAAAAATTCGTCGGATTCCGACGAAGCCAATTCTCGATGCGTTGTGACCGGCAAGCTTCCAGTAGCTATTCCGATCGAGTTTTCCCGAATTATTCGACTCGGATCCAAAATTTCACCACTTTTTACGATTTCTCGATTTTGGTGATTTTCCCTACTGGTACCCCTATGGAAATCCGTAAAAATTCGTCGGATTCCGACGAAGCCAATTCTCGATGCGTTGTGACCGGCAAGCTTCCAGTAGCTATTCCAATCGAGTTTTCCCGAATTATTGGACTCGGATCAAAAATTTCACCACTTGTTACGATTTCTCAATTTTTTTAGTGATTTTCCCTAGTGGTACCCCTAGGGAAATCCGTAAAAAATCGTCGGATTCCGACGAAGCCAATTCTCGATGCGTTGTGACCGGTAAGCTTCCAGTAGCTATTCCAATCGAGTTTTCCCGAATTATTGGATTCGGATCAAAAATTTCACCACTTTTTACGATTTCTCGATTTTGGTGATTTTCCCTACTGGTACCCCTATTGAAATCCGTAAAAATTCGTCGGATTCCGACGAAGCCAATTCTCGATGCGTTGTGACCGGCAAGCTTCCAGTAGCTATTCCGATCGAGTTTTCCCGAATTATTGGACTCGGATAAAAAATTTCACCACTTTTTACGATTTCTCGATTTTTTTAGTGATTTTCCCTAGTGGTACCCCTAGGGAAATCCGTAAAAATTCGTTGGATTCCGACGAAGCTAATTCTCGATGCGTTGTGACCGGCAATCTTTCAGTAGCTATTCCGATCGAGTTTTCCCGAATTATTGGACTCGTATCCAAAATTTCACCACTTTTTACGATTTCTCGATTTTGGTGATTTTTCCTAGTGGTACCCCTAGGGAAATCCGTAAAAATTCGTCGGATTCCGAGGAAGCCAATTCTCGATGCGTTGTGACCAGCAAGCTTCCAGTAGCTATTCCGATCGAGTTTTTCCGAATTATTGGACTCGAATCCAAAATTTCACCACTTTTTACGATTTATCGATTTTGGTGATTTTCCCTAGTGGTACCCCTAGGGAAATCCGTAAAAATTAGTCGGATTCCGACGAAGCCAATTCTCGATGCGTTGTGACTGGCAAGCTTCCATTAGCTATTCCGATCGAGTTTTCCCGAATTATTTGACTCGGATCCAAAATTTCACAATTTCTCGATTTTGGTGATTTTCTTTAGTGGTACCCCTAGGGAAATCCGTAAAAATTCGTCGTATTCAGACGAAGCCAATTCTCGTTGAGTTGTAATCGGCAAGCTTCCAGTAGCTATTCCGATCGAGTTTTCCCAAATTATTTGACTCGGATCCAAAATTTCACCACTTTTTGCTATTTCTCGATTTTGGTGATTTTCCCTACTGGTACCCCTATGGAAATCCGTAAAAATTCGTCGGATTCCGACGAAGCCAATTCTCGATGCGTTGTGACCGGCAAGCTTCCAGTTGCTATTCCGATCTAGTTTTCCCGAATTATTGGACTCGGATCCAAAATTTCACGATTTCTCGATTTTGGTGATTTTCCCTAGTGATACACCTAGGGAAATCTATAAAAATTCGTCGGATTCCAACGAAGCCAATTCTAGATGCGTTGTGACCGGCAAGCTTCCAGTAGCTATTCCGATCGAGTTTTCCCGAATTATTGGACTCGGATCAAAAATTTCACCACTTTTTACGATTTCTCGATTTTTTTAGTGATTTTCCCTAGTGGTACCCTTAGGGAAATCCGTAAAAAATTCTCGGATTCTGACGAAGCGAATTCTCGATGCGTTGTGACCGGCAAGCTTCCAGTAGATATTTCTATCGAGTTTTCCCGAATTATTGGACTCGGATCCAAAATTTCACTACTTTTTACGATTTCTCGATTTTGCTGATTTTACCTAGTGGTACCCCTTGGGAAATCCGTAAAAATTCGTCGGATTCCGACGAAGCCAATTCTCAATGCGTTGTGACCGGCAAGCTTCCAGTAGCTATTTCGATCGAGTTTTCCCGAATTATTGGACTCGGATCTAAAATTTCACGATTTCTCGATTTTGGTGATTTTCCATTGTGGTACCCCTAGGGAAATCCGTAAAAATTTGTCGGATTCCGACGAAGCCAATTCTCGATTCGTTGTGACCGGCAAGCTTCCAGTAGCTATTCCGATCGAGTTTTCCCGAATTATTGGACTCGGAAAAAAAATTTCACCACTTTTTACGATTTCTCGATTTTTTTAGTGATTTTCCCTAGTGGTACCCCTAGGGAAATCAGTAAAAATTGGTCGGATTTCGATGAAGCCAATTCTCAATGCGTTGTGACCGGCAAGCTTCAAGTAGCTATTCCGATTGAGTTTTCCCGAATTATTGGACTCGGATCCAAAATTTCACCACTTTTTACGATTTCTCGATTTTGGTGATTTTCCCTAGTGGTACCCCTAGGGAAATCCGTAAAAATTCGTCGGATTGCGACGAAGCCAATTCTAGATGCGTTGTGACCGGCAAGCTTTCAGTTGCTATTCCGATCTAGTTTTCCCGAATTATTGGACTCGGATCCAAAATTTCACGATTTCTCGATTTTGGTGATTTTCCCTAGTGGTACCCCTAGGGAAATCCATAAAAATTCGTCGGATTCAGACGAAGCCAATTCTCGACGCGTTGTAACCGGCAAGCTTCCAGTAGCTATTCCGATCGAGTTTTCCCGAATTATTGGACTCGGATCAAAATTTTCACCACTTTTTACGATTTCTCGATTTTTTTAGTGATTTTCCCTTGTGGTACCCCTAGGGAAATCCGTAAAAAATCGTCGAATTCCGACGAAGTCAATTCTCGATGCGTTGTGACCGGCAAGCTTCCAGTTGCTATTCCAATCGAGTTTTCCCGAATTATTGGACTCGGTTCCAAAATTTCACGATTTCTCGATTTTGGTGATTTTCCCTAGTGGTACCCCTAGGGAAATCCGTAAAAATTCGTCGGATTCCGACGAAGCCAATTCTCGATGCGTTGTGACCGGCAAGATTCCAGTAGCTATTCCGATCGAGTTTTCCCGAATTATTGGACTCGGATCAAAAATTTCACCACTTTTTACGATTTCGCGATTTTTTTAGTGATTTTCCCTTGTGGTACCCCTAGGAAAATCCGTAAAAAATCGTCGAATTCCGACGAAGCTAATTCTCGATGCGTTGTGACCGGCAAGCTTCCAGTAGCTATTCCGATCGAGTTTTCCCGAATTATTGGACTCGGATCCAAAATTTCACCACTTTTTACAATTTTGGTGATTTTCCCTAGTGGTACCCCTAGGAAAATCCGTAAACAATCATCGGATTCCAATGAAGCCAATTCTCAATGCATTGTGACCGGCAAGCTTCCAGTAGCTATTCCGATCGAGTTTTCCCCAATTATTGGAGTCGGATCAAAAATTTCACGATTTCTCAATTTTGGTGATTTTCCTTAGTGGTACCCCTAGGGAAATCCGTAAAAATTCGTCGGATTCCGACGAAGCTAATTCTCGATGCGTTGTGACCGGCAAGCTTCCAGTTGCTATTCCGATCGAATTTTCCCGAATTATTGGACTCGGATCAAAAATTTCACCACTTTTTACGATTTCTCGATTTTTGTGATTTTCCCTAGTGGTACCCCTAGGAAAATCCGTAAAAATTCGTCGGATTTCGACGAAGCCAATGCTAGATGCGTTGTGACCGTCAAGCTTTCAGTAGCTATTCCGATCGAGTTTTCCCGAATTATTGGACTCGGATCCAAAATTTCACCAATTTTTACGATTTTGGAGATTTTCCGTAGTGGTATCCATAGGGAAATCCGTAAAAATTCGTCGGATTCCGACGAAGCCAATTCTCGATGCGTTGTGACCGGCAAGATTCCAGTAGCTATTCCGATCGAGTTTTCCCGAATTATTGGACTCGGATCAAAAATTTCACCACTTTTTACGATTTCGCGATTTTTTTAGTGATTTTCCCTTGTGGTACCCCTAGGAAAATCCGTAAAAAATCGTCGAATTCCGACGAAACTAATTCTCGATGCGTTGTGACCGGCAAGCTTCCAGTAGCTATTCCGATCGAGTTTTCCCGAATTATTGGACTCGGATCCAAAATTTCACCACTTTTTACAATTTTGGTGATTTTCCCTAGTGGTACCCCTAGGAAAATCCGTAAAAAAATCATCGGATTCCAATGAAGCCAATTCTCAATGCATTGTGACCGGCAAGCTTCCAGTAGCTATTCCGATCGAGTTTTCCCCAATTATTGGAGTCGGATCAAAAATTTCACGATTTCTCAATTTTGGTGATTTTCCTTAGTGGTACCCCTAGGGAAATCCGTAAAAATTCGTCGGATTTCGACGAAGCTAATTCTCGATGCGTTGTGACCGGCAAGCTTCAAGTTGCTATTCCGATCGAATTTTCCCGAATTATTGGACTCGGATCAAAAATTTCACCACTTTTTACGATTTCTCGATTTTTGTGATTTTCCCTAGTGGTACCCCTAGGGAAATCCGTAAAAATTCGTCGGATTTCGACGAAGCCAATTCTCGATGCGTTGTGACCGGCAAGCTTTCAGTAGCTATTCCGATCGAGTTTTCCCGAATTATTGGACTCGGATCCAAAATTTCACCAATTTTTACGATTTTGGTGATTTTCCGTAGTGGTATCCCTAGGGAAATCCGTAAAAATTCGTCGGATTCCGACGAAGCCAATTCTCGATGCGTTGTGACCGGCAAGCTTCCAGTAGCTATTCCGATCGAGTTTTCCCAAGTTATTGGACTCGGATCCAAAATTTCACCACTTTTTACGATTTCTCGATTTTGGTGATTTTCCCTAGTGGTACCCCTAGGGAAATTCGTAAAAATTCGTCGGATTCCGACGAAGCCAATTCTCGATGCGTTGTGACCGGCAAGCTTCCAGTAGCTATTCCGATTGAGTTTTCCTGAATTATTTGACTCGGATCAAAAATTTCACCACTTTTTACAATTTCTAGATTTTGGTGATTTTTCTTAATGGTAACTCTAGGAAAATCCGTAAAAATTCGTCGGATTCCGAGGAAGCCAATTCTCGATGCGTTGTGACCGGCAAGCTTCCAGTAGCTATTCCGATCGAGTTTTCCCGAATTATTTGACTCGGATCCAAAATTTCACGATTTGTCGATTTTGGTGATTTTTCCTAGTGGTACCCCTAGGTAAATCCGTAAAAATTCGTCGGATTCCGACGAAGCCAATTCTCGATGCGTTGTGACCGGCAAGCTTCCAGTAGCTATTCCGATCGAGTTTTCCCGAATTATTGGACTCGGATCCAAAATTTCACGATTTCACGATTTTGGTGATTTTCCCTAGTGGTACCCCTACGGAAATCCATAAAACTTCGTCGGATTCCGACGAAGCCAATTCTCGATGCGTTGTGACCGGCAAACTTCCAGTTGCTATTCCGATTGAGTTTTCCCGAATTATTGGACTCGGATCCAAAATTTCACTACTTTTTACGATTTCTCGATTTTGGTGATTTTCCCTAGTGGTACCCCTAGGGAAATCCGTAAAAATTCGTCGGATTTCAACGAAGCCAATTCTCGATGCGTTGTGATAGGCAAGCTTTCAGTAGCTATTCAGATCGAGTTTTCCTGAATTATTGGACTCGGATCCAAAATTTAACGATTTCTCTATTTTGGTGATTTTCCCTAGTGGTACCCCTAGGAAAATCCGTAAAAATTCGTCGGATTCCGACGAAACCAATTTTCGATGCGTTGTGACCGGCAAGATTCCAGTAGCTATTCCGATCGAGTTTTCCCGAATTATTTGGCTCGGATCAAAAAATTCACGATTTCTCGATTTTGGTGATTTTCCCTAGTGGTACCCCTAGGGAAATCCGTAAAAATTCGTCGGATTCCGACGAAGCCAATTCTCGATGCATTGTGACTGGCAAGCTTCCAGTTGCTATTCCGATCGAGTTTTCCCAAATTATTGGACTCGGATACAAAATTTCACCACTTTTTACGATTTCTCGATTTTTGTGATTTTTCCTAGTGGTACCGCTAGGGAAATCTGTAAAAATTCGTCGTATTCCGACGAAACCAATTCTCGATGCGTTGTGACCGGCAAGCTTTCATTAGCTATTCCGATCGAGTTTTCCTGAATTATTGGACTCAGATCAAAAATTTCACGATTTCTTGATATTGGTGATTTTCCCTTGTGGTACCCCTAGGGAAATCCGTAAAAATTCGTCGGATTCCGACGAAGCCAATTCTCGGTGCGTTGTGACCGGCAAGCTTCCAGTAGCTATTCCGATCGAGTTTTCTCGAATTATTGGACTCGGATCCAAAATTTCACCACTTTTTACGATTTCTCGATTTTGGTGATTTTCCCTAGTGGTACCCCTAGGGAAATCCGTAAAAATTCATCGGATTCCGACGAAGCCAATTCTCAATGCGTTGTGACCGGCCAGCTTCCAGTAGCTATTCCGATCAAGTTTTCCCGAATTATTGGACTCGGATCCAAAATTTCACCACTTTTTACGATTTCTCGATTTTGGTGATTTTCCCTAGTGGTACCCCTAGGAAAATGCGTAAAAATTCGTCGGATTCCGACGAAGCCAATTCTCGATGCATTGTGACCGGCAAGCTTCCAGTAGCTATTCCGATCGAGTTTTCCCGAATTATTTGGCTCTGATAAAAAATTTCACGATTTCTCGATTTTGGTGATTTTCCCTAATGGTACCCCTAGGGAAATCCGTAAAAATTAGTCGGATTCCGACGAAGCCAATTCTCGATGCGTTGTGACCGGCAAGCTTCCAGTTGCTATTCAGATCGAGTTTTCCCGAATTATTGGACTCGGATCCAAAATTTCACGATTTCTCTATTTTGGTGATTTTCCCTAGTGTTACCCCTAGGGAAATCCGTAAAAATTCATCGGATTCCGACGAAGCCAATTCTCGATGCGTTGTGACCGGCAAGCTTTCAGTAGCTATTCAGATCGAGTTTTCCCGAATTATTGGACTCAGATCAAAAATTTCACGATTTCTCTATTTTGGTGATTTTTCCTAGTGGTACCCCTAGGCAAATCCGTAAAAATTCGTCGGATTCCGACGAAGTCAATTCTCGATGCGTTGCGACCGGCAAGCTTCCAGTAGCTATTCCGATTTAGTTTTCCCGAATTATTTGGCTCGGATCAAAAATTTCACGATTTCTCGATTTTGGTGATTTTCTCTAGTGGTACCCCTAGGGAAATCCGTAAAAATTCGTCGGATTCCGACGAAGCCAATTCTCGATGCGTTGTGACTAGCAAGCTTCCAGTTGCTATTCCGATCGAGTTTTCCCGAATTATTGGACTCGGATACAAAATTTCACCACTTTTTACGATTTCTCGATTTTGGTGATTTTCCCTAGTGGTACCCCTAGGGAAATGCGTAAAAATTCGTCGGATTCCGACGAAGCCAATTCTCGATGCGTTGTGACCGGCAAGCTTTCAGTAGCTATTCCGATCGAGTTTTCCCGAATTATTGGACTCGGATCAAAAATTTCACGATTTCTCGATATTGGTGATTTTCCCTAGTGGTACCCCTACGGAAATCTGTAAAAATTCGTCGGATTCCGACGAAGCCAATTCTCGATGCGTTGTGACCGGCAAGCTTCCAGTAGCTATTCCGATCGAGTTTTCCCAAATTATTTGGCTCGGATCAAAAATTTCACGATTTCTCGATTTTGGTGATTTTTCCTAGTGGTAACCCTACGGAAATCCGTAAAAATTCGTCGGATTCCGACGAAGCCAATTCTCGATGCGTTGTGACCGGCAAGCTTCCAGTTGCTATTCCGATCGAGTTTTGCCGAATTATTGGACTCAGATCAAAAATTTCACCAGTTTTTACGATTTCTCGATTTTGGTGATTTTCCCTAGTGGTACCCCTATGGAAATCCGTAAAAATTCGTCGGATTCCGACGAAGCCAATTCTCGATGCGTTGTGACTGGCAAGCTTCCAGTTGCTATTCCGATCGAGTTTTCCCGAATTATTGGACTCGGATACAAAATTTCACCACTTTTTACGATTTCTCGATTTTGTTGATTTTCCCTAGTGGTACACCTAGGGAAATGCGTAAAAATTCATCGGATTCCGACGAAGCCAATTCTCGATGCGTTGTGACCGGCAAGCTTTCAGTAGCTATTCAGATCGAGTTTTCCCGAATTATTGGACTCGAATCAAAAATTTCACGATTTCTCTATTTTGGTGATTTTCCCTAGTGGTACCCCTAGGCAAATCCGTAAAAATTCGTCGGATTCCGACGAAGTCAATTCTCGATGCGTTGTGACCGGCAAGCTTCCAGTAGCTATTCCGATAGAGTTTTCCCGAATTATTTGGCTCGGATCAAAAATTTCACGATTTCTCGATTTTGGTGATTTTCCCTAGTGGATCCCTAGGGAAATCCGTAAAAATTCGTCGGATTCCGACGAAGCCAATTCTCGATGCGTTGTGACTAGCAAGCTTCCAGTAGCTATTCCGATCGAGTTTTCCCGAATTATTGGACTCGGATACAAAATTTCACCACTTTTTACGATTTCTAGATTTTGGTGATTTTCCCTAGTGGTACCCCTAGCGAAATGCGTAAAAATTCGTCGGATTCCGACGAAGCCAATTCTCGATGCGTTGTGACCGGCAAGCTTCCAGTTGCTATTCCTATCGAGTTTTCCCGAATTATTCGACTCGGATCCAAAATTTCACGATTTCTCTATTTTGGTTATTTTCCCTAGTGGTACCCCTAGGAAAATCCGTAAAAATTCGTCGGATTTCGACGAAGCCAATTCTCGATGCGTTGTGACTGGCAAGCTTCCAGTAGCTATTCCGATCGAGTTTTCCCGAATTATTTGGCTCGGATCAAAAATTTCACGATTTCTCGATTTTGGTGATTTTCCCTAGTGGTACCCCTAGGAAAATCCGTAAAAATTCGTCGGATTCCGACGAAGCCAATTCTCGATGCGTTGTGACCGCCAATCTTCCAGTAGCTATTCCGATCGAGTTTTTCGGAATTATTGGACTCGGATCCAAAATTTCACCACTTTTTACGATTTCTCGATTTTGGTGATTTTATCTAGTGGTAACCCTAGGGAAATCCGTAAAAATTCGTCGAATTCCGACGAAACCAATTCTCGATGCGTTGTGACCGGCAAGCTTCAAGTTGCTATTCCGATTGAGTTTTCCCGTATTATTGGACTCGGATCAAAAATTTCACGATTTCTCGATTTTGGTTATTTTCCCTAGTGGTACCCCTAGGAAAATCCGTAAAAAATCGTCGGATTCCGCCGAAGCCAATTCTTGATGCGTTGTGACCGGCAAGCTTCCAGTAGCTATTCCGATCGATTTTTCCCGAATTATTGGACTCGGATCCAAAATTTCACCACTTTTTACGATTTCTCGATTTTGTTGATTTTTCCGAGTGGTACCCCTAGGGAAATCCGTAAAAATTCGTCGGATTTCGACGAAGCCAATTCTCGATGCGTTGTGACCGGCAAGCATCCAGTTGCTATTCCGATCGAGTTTTCCCGAATTATTAGACTCGGATCCAAAATTTCACGATTTCTCGATTTTGGTTATTTTCCCTAGTGGTACCCCTAGGAAAATCCGTAAAAATTCGTCGGAGTCCGACGAAGCCAATTCTCGATGCGTTGTGACCGAAAAGTTTCCAGTAGCTATTTTGATCGATTTTTCCAGAATTATTGGACTCGGATCCAAAATTTCACCACTTTTTATGATTTCTCGATTTTGGTGATTTTACCTAGTGGTACCCCTAGCAAAATCCGTAAAAATTCGTCGGATTCCGACGAAGCCAATTCTCGATGCATTGTTACCGGAAAGATTCCAGTTGCTATTCCGATCGAGTTTTCCCAAATTATTGGACTCGGATCCAAAATTTCTCCACTTTTTACGATTTCTCGATTTTGGTGATTTTCCCTAGTGGTACCCCTAGGGAAATCCGTAAAAATTCGTCGGATTCCGACGAAGCCAATTCTCGATGCGTTGTGACCGGCAAGCTTCCAGTAGCTATTCCGATCGAGTTTTCCCGAATTATTGGACTCGGATCAAAATTTTACGATTTCTCGATTTTGGTGATTTTCCCTAGTGGTACCCCTAGGAAAATCTGTAAAAATTCATCGAATTTCGACGAAGCCAATTCTCGATGCGTTGTGACCGGAAAGCTTCCAGTAGCTATTCCGATCGAGTTTTCCCGAATTATTCGACTCGGATCAAAAATTTCACCACTTTTTACGATTTCTCGATTTTTTTAGTGATTTTTCCTAGTGGTACCCCTAGGGAAATCCGTAAAAATTCGTCGGATTCCTCCGAAATCAATTCTCAATATGTTGTGACCGACAAGCTTCCAGTAGCTATTCCGATCGAGTTTTCCCAAATTATTGGACTCGGATCCAAAATTTCACGATTTCTCGATTTTGGTGATTTTCCCTAGTGGTACCCCTAGGAAAATCCGTAAAAATTCGTCGGATTCCGACGAAGCCAATTCTCGATGCGTTGTGACCGGCAAGCTTCTAGTAGCTATTCCGATCGAGTTTTCCCGAATTATTTAGCTCGGATCAAAAATTTCACAATTTCTCGATTTTGGTGATTTTTCCTAGTGGTACCCCTAGGGAAATCCGTAAAAATTTGTCGATTCCGACGAAGCCAATTCTCGATGCGTTGTGACCGACAAGCTTTCAGTAGCTATTCCGATCGAGTTTTCCCGAATTATTGGACTCGGATCAAAAATTTCACGATTTCTCGATTTTGGTGATTTTCCCTAGTGGTACCCCTAGGGAAATCCGTAAAAATTCGTCGGATTCCGACGAAGCCAATTCTCGATGCGTTGTGACCGACAAGCTTCCAGTAGCTATTCCGATCGAGTTTTCCATAATTATTGGACTCGGATCCAAAATTTCATCACTTTTTACGATTTCTGGATTTTGGTGATTTTCCCTAGTGGTACCCCTAGGGAAATCCGTAAAAATTCGTCGGATTTCGCCGAAGCCAATTCTCGATGCGTTGTGGCCGGCAAGCTTCACGATTTTGGTTATTTTCCCTAGTGGTACCCCTAGGAAAATCCGTAAAAATTCATCGGATTCCAACGAAGCAAATTCTCGATGCGTTGTGACCGGCAAGCTTCCAGTAGCTATTTCGATCGAGTTTTCACGAATTATTGGACTCGGATCCAAAATTTCACCACTTTTTACGATTTCTCGATTTGGTGATTTTCCCTAGTGGTACCCCTAGGAAATCCGTAAAAATTCGTCGGATTCCGACGAAGCCAATTCTCGATGCGTTGTGACCGGCAAGCTTCCAGTTGCTATTCCGATCGAGTTTTCCCGAATTATTAGACTCGGATTCAAATTTCACGATTTCTCGATTTTGGTTATTTTCCCTAGTGGTACCCCTAGGAAAATCCGTAAAATTCGTCGGATTCCGACGAAGCAAATTCTCGATGCGTTGTGACCGGCAAGCTTCCAGTAGCTATTTCGATCGAGTTTTCACGAATTATTGGACTCGGATCCAAAATTTCACCACTTTTTACGATTTCTCGATTTTGGTGATTTTTCCTAGTGGTACCCCTAGGGAAATCCGTAAAAATTCGTAGGATTCCGACGAAGCCAATTCTCGATGCGTTGTGACCGGCAAGCTTCCAGTTGCTATTCCGATCGAGTTTTCCCGAATTATTAGACTCGGATTCAAAATTTCACGATTTCTCGATTTTGGTTATTTTCCCTAGTGGTACCCCTAGGAAAATTCGTAAAAATTCGTCGGATTCCGACGAAACCAATTCTCGATGCGTTGTGACCGGCAAGCCTCCAGTAGCTATTTCGATCGAGTTTTCCCGAATTAATGGACTCGGATCCAAAATTTCACAACTTTTTACGATTTCTCGATTTTGGTGATTTTCCCTAGTGGTACCCCTAGGGAACTCCGTAAAAATTCGTCGGATTCCGACGAAGCCAATTCTCGATGCTTTGTTACCGGTAAGCTTCCAGTAGCTATTCCGATCGAGTTTTCCCGAATTATTGGACTCGGATCCAAATTTCACCACTTTTTACGATTTCTCGATTTTGGTGATTTTCCCTAGTGGTACCCCTAGGGAAATCCGTAAAAATTCGTCGTATTCCGACGAAGCCAATTCTTGATGCGTTGTGACCGGCAAGCTTCCAGTTGCTATTCCGATCGAGTTTTCCCGAATTATTAGACTCGGATCCAAAATTTCACGATTTCTCGATTTTGGTGATTTTCCCTAGTGGTACCCCTAGGGAAATCCGTAAAAATTCGTCGGATTCCGACGAAGCCAATTCTCGCTGCGTTGTGACCGGCAAGCTTCCAGTAGCTATTCCGATCGAGTTTTCCCGAATTATTTGGCTCGGATCAAAAATTTCACGATTTCTCGATTTTGGTAATTTTCCGTAGTGGTACCCCTAGGGAAATCCGTAAAAATTTGTCGGATTCCGACGAAGCCAATTTTCGATGCGTTGTGACTGGCAAGCTTCCAGTTGCTATTCCGATCGAGTTTTCCCGAATTATTTGGCTCGGATCAAAATTTCACGATTTCTCGATTTTGGTGATTTTCCCTAGTGGTACCCCTAGGGAAATCCGTACAAATTCGTCGAATTCCGACGAAGCCAATTCTCGATGCGTTGTGACCGGCAAGCTTTCAGTAGCTATTCCGATCGACTTTTCCCGAATTATTTGACTCGGATCCAAAATTTCACGATTTCTCGATTTTGGTGATTTTCCCTAGTGGTACCCCTAGGGAAATCCGTAAAAATTCGTCGGATTCCGACGAAGCCAATTCTCGATGCGTTGTGACCGGCAAGCTTCTAGTAGCTATTCCGATTGAGTTTTCCCGAATTATTTAGCTCGGATTAAAAATTTCACGATTTCTCGATTTTGGTGACTTTCCCTAGTGGTACCCCTTGGGAAATCCGTAAAAATTCGTCGGATTCCGACGAAGCCAATCCTCGATGCGTTGTGACCGGCAAGCTTCCAGTAGTTATTCCGATTGAGTTTTCCCGAATTATTTGGCTCGGATCCAAAATTTCACGATTTCTCGATTTTGGTGATTTTCCCTAGTGGTACCCATAGGGAAATCCGTAAAAATTCGTCGGACTCCGACGAAGCCAATTCTCGATGCGTTGTGACCGGCAAGCTTCCAGTAGCTATTCCGATCGAGTTTTCCCAAATTATTTAGCTCGGATCAAAAATTTCACGATTTCTCGATTTTGGTGATTTTCCCTAGTGGTACCCCTAGGGAAATCCGTAAAAATTCGTCGGATTCCGACGAAGCCAATTCTCGATGCGTTGTTACCGGCAAACTTCCAGTAGCTATTCCGATCGAGTTTTCCCGAATTATTTGGCTCGGATAAAAAATTTCACGATTTCTCGATTTTGGTGATTTTCTCTAGTGGTACCCTAGGGAAATCCGTAAAAATTCGTCGGATTCCGACGAAGCCAATTCTCGATGCGTTGTGACCGGCAAGCTTCCAGTAGCTATTCCGATAGAGTTTTCCCGAATTATTGGACTCGGATCCAAAATTTCACGATTTCTCGATTTTGGTTATTTTCCCTAGTGGTACCCCTAGGGAAATCCGTAAAAATTCGTCGGATTCCGCCGAAGGCAATTCTCGATGCGTTGTGACCGGCAGGCTTCCAGTAGCTATTCCGATCGAATTTTCCCGAATTATTGGACTCCGATCCAAAATTTCACCACTTTTTACGATTTGTCGATTTTGGTGATTTTCCCTAGTGGTACCCCTAGGGAAATCCGTAAAAATTCGTCGGATTTCGACGAAGCGAATTCTCGATGCGTTGTGACCGCAAGCTTCCAGTTGCTATTCCGATCGAGTTTTCCCGAATTATTAGACTCGGATCCAAAATTTCATGATTTCTCGATTTTGGTTATTTTCCCTAGTGGTACCCCTAGGAAAATCCGTAAAACTTCGTCGGATTCCGACGAAGCCAATTCTCGATGCGTTGTGACCGGAAAGTTTCCAGTAGCTATTTCGATCGAGTTTTCCCGAATTATTGGACACGGATCCAAAATTTCACCACTTTTTACGATTTGTCGATTTGGTGATTTTCCCTAGTGGTACCCCTAGGGAAATCCGTAAAAATTCGTCGGATTTCGACGAAGCGAATTCTCGATGCATTGTGACCGGCAAGCTTCCAGTTGCTATTCCGATCGAGTTTTTCCGAATTATTAGACTCGGATCCAAAATTTCACCACTTTTTACGATTTCTCGATTTTGGTGATTTTTCCTAGTGGTACCCCTAGGGAAATCCGTAAAAATTCGTCGGATTCCGACGAAGCCAATTCTCGATGCGTTGTGACCGGCAAGCTTCCAGTAGCTATTCCGATCGAGTTTCCCAAATTATTGGACTCGGATCCAAAATTTCACCACTTTTCGATTTTGGTGATTTTCCCTAGTGTTACCCCTAGGGAAATCCGTAAAAATTTGTCGGATTCCGACGAAGCCAATTCTCGATGCGTTGTGACCGGCATGCTTCCAGTAGCTCTCCGATCGAGTGTTACCGAATTATTGGACTCGGATCAAAATTTCACGATTTCTCGAATTTGGTGATTTTCCCTAGTGGTACCCCTAGGAAATCCGTAAAAATTTGTCGGATTTCGACGAAGCCAATTCTCGATGCGTTGTGACCGGCAAGCTTCCAGTAGCTATTCCGATCGAGTTTTCCCAAATTATTGGACTCGGATCCAAAATTTCACCACTTTTTACGATTTCTCGATTTTGGTGATTTTCCCTAGTGGTACCCCAAGGGAAATCCGTAAAAATTCGTCGGATGTTGACGAAGCCAATTCTCGATGCGTTGTGACCGGCAAGCTTCCAGTTGCTATTCCGATCGAGTTTTCCCAAATTATTGGACTCGGATCCAAAATTTCACCACTTTTTACAATTTCTCGATTTTTTTAGTGATTTTCCCTAGTGGTACCCATAGGGAAATCCGTAAAAATTCGTCGGATTCCGACGAAGCCAATTCTCGATGCGTTGTGACCGGCAAGCTTCCAGTAGCTATTCCGATCGAGTTTTCCCGAATTATTGGACTCGGATCCAAAATTTTACCACTTTTTACGATTTCTCGAATTTGGTGATTTTCCCTAGTGGTACCCCTAGGGAAATCCGTAAAAATTCGTCGGATTCCGACGAAGCAAATTCTCGATGCGTTGTGACCGGCAAGCTTCCAGTTGCTATTCCGATCGAGTTTTCCCGAATTATTTGGCTCGGATCAAAAATTTCACGATTTCTCGATTTTGGTGATTTTTCCTAGTGGTACCCCTAGGGAAATCCGTAAAAATTTGTCGGACTCCGACGAAGCCAATTCTCGATGCGTTGTGACCGGCAAGCTTTCAGTTGCTATTCCGATCGAGTTTTCCCGAATTATTTGTCTCGGATCAAAAATTTCACGATTTCTCGATTTTGGTGATTTTCCGTAGTGGACCCCTAGGGAAATCCGTAAAAATTCGTCGAATTCCGACGAAGCATATTCTCGATGCGTTGTGACCGGCAAGCTTTCAGTAGCTATTCCGATCGAGTTTTCCCGAATTATTTGACTCGGATCCAAAATTTCACGATTTCTCGATTTTGGTGATTTTCCCTCCCTAGGGAAATCCGTAAAAATTCGTCGGATTCCGACGAAGCTAATTCTCGATGCGTTGTGACCGGCAAGCTTCTAGTAGCTATTCCGATCGAGTTTTCCCGAATTATTTAGCTCGGATCAAAAATTTCACGATTTCTCGATTTTGGTGATTTTCCCTAGTGGTACCCCTAGGGAAATCCGTAAAAATTCATCGAATTCCGACGAAGCCAATTCTCGATGCGTTGTGACCGGAAAGCTTTCAGTAGCTATTCCGATCGAGTTTTCCCGAATTATTGGACTCGGATCAAAAATTTCACGATTTCTCGATTTTGGTGATTTTCCCTAGTGGTACCCCTAGGGAAATCCGTAAAAATTCATCGGATTCCGACGAAACCAATTATCGATGCGTTGTGACCGGCAAGCTTCAAGTTTCTATTCCGATTGAGTTTTCCCGAATTATTGGACTCGGATCCAAAATTTCACGATTTCTCGATTTTGGTTATTTTCCCTAGTGGTACCCCTAGGGAAATCCGTAAAAATTCGTAGGATTCCGACGAAGCCAATTCTCGACGCGTTGTGACCGGCAAGCTTCCAATAGCTATTGTCATCGAGTTTTCCCGAATTATTGGACTCGGATCAAAAATTTTACCACTTTTTACGATTTCTCGATTTTGGTGATTTTCCCTAGTGGTACCCCTAGGGAAATCCGTAAAAATTCGTCGGATTCCGACGAAGCCAATTCTCGATGCGTTGTGACCGGCAAGCTTCCAGTAGCTATTCCGATCGAGTTTTCCCGAATTATTGGACTCGGATCAAAAATTTCACGATTTCTCGATTTTGGTGATTTTTCCTAGTGGTACCCCTAGGGAAATCCGTAAAAATTTGTCGGATTCCGACGAAACCAATTCTCGATGCATTGTGACCGGCAAGCTTCCAGTCTCTATTCCGATCGAGTTTTCCCGAATTATTGGACTCGGATCCAAAATTTCACCACTTTTCGATTTTGGTGATTTTCCCTATAGGTACCCCTAGGAAAATCCGTAAAAATTTGTCGGATTCCGACGAAGCCAATTTTCGATGCGTTGTGACCGAAAAGCTTCCCGTAGCTATTTCGATCGAGTTTTCCCGAATTATTGGAGTCGGATCCGAAATTTCACGATTTCTCGATTTTGGTAATTTTTCCTAGTGGTACCCCTAGGGAAATCCGTAAAAATTCGTCGGATTCCGACGAAGCCAATTTTCGATGCGTTGTGACCGGCAAGCTTCCAGTAGCTTTTACGATAGAGTTTTCCCGAATTATTGGACTAGGATCCAAAATATTACCACTTTTTACGATTTCTCGATTTTTGTGATTTTCCCTAGTGGTACCCCTAGGGAAATCCGTAAAAATTCGTCGGATTCCGACGAAACCAATTCTCGATGCGTTGTGACCGGCAAGCTTCCAGTAGTTATTCCGATCGTGTTTTCCTGAATTATTGGACTCGGATCCATAATTTCAGCACTTTTTACGATTTCTCGATTTCGGTGATTTTCCCTAGTGGCACCTCTAGGGAAATCCGTAAAAATTCATCGGATTCCGACGAAGCCAATTCTCGATGCGTTGTGACCGGCAAGCTTCCTGTAGCTATTCCGATCCAGTTTTCCCGAATTATTTGACTCGGATTAAAAATTTCACGATTTCTCGATTTTGGTGATTTTCCCTAGTGGTACCCCTAGGGAAATCCGTAAAAATTTATCGGATTCCGGCGAAGCCAATTCTCAATGCGTTGTGACTGGAAAGCTTCCAGTAGCTATTTCGATCGAGTTTTCCCGAATTATTGGACTCGGATAAAAAATTTCACCAATTTTTACGATTTCTCGATTTTGGTGATTTTTCCTAGTGGTACCCCTAGGGAAATCCGTAAAAATTTATCGGATTCCGGCGAAGCCAATTCTCGATGCGTTGTGACCGGCAAGCTTCCAGTTGCTATTCCGATCGAGTTTTCCCGAATTATTGGACTCGGATAAAAAATTTCACGATTTCTCGATTTTGGTGATTTTCCCTAGTGGTACCCCTAAGGAAATCCGTAAAAATTCGTCGGATTCCGACGAAGCCAATTCTCGATGCGTTGTGACCGGCAAGCTTCCAGTTGCTATTCCGATCGAGTTTCCCCGAATTATTGGACTCGGATCCGAAATTTCACGATTTCTCGATTTTGGTAATTTTCCCTAGTGGTACCCCTAGGAAAATCCGTAAAAATTCGTCGGATTTCGACGAAACCAATTCTCGATGCGTTGTGACCGGCAAGCTTCCAGTAGCTATTCCGATAGAGTTTTCCCGAATTATTGGACTAGGATCCAAAATATCACCACTTTTTACGATTTCTCGATTTTGGTGATTTTTCCTAGTGGTACCCCTAGGGAAATCCGTAAAAATTCGTCGGATTCCGACGAAGCCAATTCTCGATGCGTTGTGACCGGCAAGCTTCCAGTAGCTATTCCAATCGAGTTTTCCCGAATTATTGGACTCGGATCCAAAATTTCACCGCTTTTTACGATTTCTCGATTTTGGTGATTTTCCCTAGTGGTACCCCTAGGAAAATCCGTAAAAATTCGTCGAATTCCGACGAAACCAATTCTCGATGCGTTGTGACCGGTAAGCTTCCAGTAGCTATTCCGATCGAGTTTTCCCAAATTATTGGACTCGGATCAATAATTTCACCACTTTTTACGATTTCTCGATTTTGGTGATTTTCCCTAGTGGTACCCCGAGGGAAATCCGTAAAAATTCGTCGGATTTCGACGAAGCCAATTCTCGATGCGTTGTGACCGGCACGCTTCTAGTAGCTATTCCGATCGAGTTTTCCCGAATTATTGGACTAGGATAAAAAATTTCACCACTTTTTATATTTCTCAATTTTGGTAATTTTTCCTAGTGGTACCCCTAGGGAAATCCGTAAACATTCGTCGGATTCCGACGAAGCCAATTCTCGATGCGTTGTGACCGGCAAGCTTCCAGTAGCTATTCCGATCGAGTTTTCCCGAATTATTGGACTCGGATCCATAATTTCACCACTTTTTACGATTTCTCGATTTTTGTGATTTTCCCTAGTGGTACCCCTAGGGAAATCCGTAAAAATTTATCGGATTCCGACGAAGCCAATTCTCGATGCGTTGTGACCGGTAAGCTTCCAGTAGCTATTCCGATCGAGTTTTCCCAAATTATTGGACTCGGATCAAAAATTTCACGATTTCTCGATTTTGGTGATTTTCCCTAGAGGTACCCCTAGGGAAATCCGTAAAAATTCATCGGATTCCGACGAAACCAATTCTCGATGCGTTGTGACCGGCAGGCTTCCAGTAGCTATTCCGATCGAGTTTTACCGAATTATTGGACTAGGATAAAAAATTTCACCACTTTTTACGATTTCTCGATTTTGGTAATTTTTCCTAGTGGTACCCCTAGGGAAATCCGTAAACATTCGTCGGATTCCGACGAAGCCAATTCTCGATGAGTTGTGACCGGCAAGCTTCCAGTAGCTATTCCGATCGAGTTTTCCCGAATTATTGGACTCGGATCCAAAATTTCACAACTTTTCGATTTTGGTGATTTTACCTAGTGGTACCCCTAGGGAAATCCGTAAAAATTCGTCGAATTCCGACGAAGCCAATTCTAGATGCGTTGTGACCGACAAGCTTCCAGTAGCTATTCTGATCAAGTTTTCCCGAATTATTGGACTAGGATCAAAAATTTCACCACTTTTTACGATTTCTCGATTTTGGTAATTTTTCCTAGTGGTACCCCTAGGGAAATCCGTAAACATTCGTCGGATTCCGACGAAGCCAATTCTCGATTCGTTGTGACCGGCAAGCTTCCAGTAGCTATTCCGATCGAGTTTTCCCGAATTATTGGACTCGGATCCAAAATTTCACAACTTTTCGATTTTGGTGATTTTACCTAGTGGTACCCCTAGGGAAATCCGTAAAAATTCGTCGAATTCCGATGAAGCCAATTCTAGATGCGTTGTGACCGGCAAGCTTCCAGTAGCTATTCCGAGAAAGTTTTACCGAATTATTGGACTCGGATCAAAAATTTCACCACTTTTTACGATTTCTCGATTTTTTAGTGATTTTCCCTAGTGGTACCCCTAGGAAAATTCGTAAAAATTCATCGGATTCCGACGAAGCCAATTCTCGATGCATTGTGACCGGCAATCTTCCAGTAGCTATTCCGATCGAGTTTTCCCAAATTATTAGACTCTGATCTAAAATTTCACCACTTTTCGATTTTGGTGATTTTCTCTAGTGGTACCCCTATAAAAATCCGTAAAAATTCGTCGGATTTTGACGAAGCCAATTCTCGATGCGTTGTGACTGGCAAGCATCCAGTAGCTATTCTGATCGAGTTTTCCCGAATTATTGGACTCGGATCCAAAATTTCACCACTTTTCGATTTTGGTGATTTTTCCTAGTGGTACCCCTAGGGAAATTCGTAAAAATTCGTCGGATTCCGACGAAACCAATTCTCGATGCGTTGTGACCGGCAAGCTTCCAGTAGATATTCCGATCGAGTTTTCCCGAATTATTGAACTCGGATAAAAAATTTCACCACTTTTCGATTTTGGTGATTTTCCCTAATGGTACCCCTAGGGAAATCCGTAAAAATTCGTCGGATTCCGACGAAACCAATTCTCGATGCGTTGTGACCGGCAAGCTTCCAGTAGCTATTCCGATCGAGTTTTACCGACTTATTGGACTCGGATAAAAAATTTCACCACTTTTCGATTTTGGTGATTTTCCCTAGTGGTACTCCTAGGGAAATTCGTAAAAATTCATCGGATTCCGACGAAACCAATTCTCGATACGTTGTGACCGGCAAGCTTCATGTAGCTATTCCAATCGAGTTTTCCCGAATTATTGGACTGGGATCCAAAATTTCACCACTTTTTACGATTTGTCGATTTTGGTGATTTTCCCTAGTGGTACTCCTAGGGAAATCCGTAAAAATTCATCGGATTCCGACGAAGAAAATTCTCGATGCGTTGTGACCGGCAAGCTTCCAGTAGCTATTCCGATCGAATTTTCCTGAATTATTGGACTCGGATCAAAAATTTCACCACTTTTCGATTTTGGTTATTTTCCCTAGTGGTACCCCTAGGAAAATCCGTAAAAATTCGTCGGATTTCGACGAAGCCAATTCTCGATGCGTTGTGACCGGCAAGCTTCCAGTAGCTATTCCGATCGAGTTTTCCCGAATTATTGGACTCGGATTCAAAATTTCACCACTTTTCGATTTTGGTGATTTTCCCTAGTGGTACCCCTAGGGAAGTTCGTAAAAATTCGTCGGATTCCGACGAAACTAATTCTCGATGCGTTGTGACCGGCAAGCTTCCAGTAGCTATTCCGATCGAGTTTTCCCGAATTATTGAACTCGGATGAAAAATTTCACCACTTTTCGATTTTGGTGATTTTCCCTAGTGGTACCCCTAGGGAAATCCGTCAAAATTCGTCGGATTTCGACGAAACCAATTCTCGATGCGTTGTGACCGGCAAGCTTCCAGTAGCTATTCCGATCGAGTTTTACAGACTTATTGGACTCGGATCCAAAATTTCACCACTTTTCGATTTTGGTGATTTTCCCTAGTGGTACTCCTAGGAAAAATCATAAAAATTCGTCGGATTCCGACGAAACCAATTCTCGATGCGTTGTGACCGGCAAGCTTCCAATAGCTATTCCAATCAAGTTTTCCCGATTTATTGGACTGGGATCCAAAATTTCACCCCTTTTTACGATTTCTCGATTTTGGTGATTTTCCCTAGTGGTACTCCTAGGAAATCCGTAAAAATTCGTCGGATTCCGACGAAGCCAATTCTCGATCCGTTGTGACCGGCAAGCTTCCAGTAGCTATTCCGATCGAGTTTTCCCAAATTATTGGACTCGGATCCAAAATTTCACCACTTTTCGATTTTGGTGATTTTTCCTAGTGGTACCCTAGGAAAATCCGTAAAAATTCGTCGGATTTCGACGAAGCCAATTCTCGATGCGTTGTGATCGGCAAGCTTCTAGTAGCTATTCCGATCGAGTTTTCCCGAATTATTGGACTCGGATCCAAAATTTCACCACTTTTTACGATTTCTCGATTTTGGTGATTTTCCCTAGTGGTACCCCTAGGAAAATCCGTAAAAATTCGTCGGATACCGACGAAGCTAATTCTCGATGCGTTGTGACCGGCAAGCTTCCAGTAGCTATTCCGATCGAGTTTTCCCGAATTATTGGACTCGGATTCAAAATTTCACCACTTTTCGATTTTGGTGATTTTCCCTAGTGGTACCCCTAAGGAAATTCGTAAAAATTCGTCGGATTCCGAAGAAACTAATTCTCGATGCGTTGTGACCGGCAAGCTTCCAGTAGCTATTCCGATCGAGTTTTCCCAAATTATTGGACTCGGATCCAAAATTTCACCACTTTTCGATTTTGGTGATTTTTCCTAGTGGTATCCTAGGAAAATTCATAAAAATTCGTCGGATTTCGACGAAGCCAATTCTCGATGCGTTGTGACCGGCAAGCTTCTAGTAGCTATTCTGATCGAGTTTTCCCGAATTATTGGACTCGGATCCAAAATTTCACCACTTTTTACGATTTCTCGATTTTGGTGATTTTCTCTAGTGGTACCCCTAGGAAAATCCGTAAAAATTCGTCGGATTCCGACGAAGCTAATTCTCGATGCGTTGTGACCGGCAAGCTTCCAGTAGCTATTCCGATCGAGTTTTCCCGAATTATTGGACTCGGATTCAAAATTTCACCACTTTTCGATTTTGGTGATTTTCCCTAGTGGTACCCCTAGGGAAATTCGTAAAAATTCGTCGGATTCCGACGAAACTAATTCTCGATGCGTTGTGACCGGCAAGCTTCCAGTAGCTATTCCGATCGAGTTTTCCCGAATTATTGAACTCGGATCAAAAATTTCACCACTTTTCGATTTTGGTGATTTTCCCTAGTGGTACCTCTAGGGAAATCCGTCAAAATTCGTCGGATTTCGACGAAACCAATTCTCGATGCGTTGTGACCGGCAAGCTTCCAGTAGCTATTCCGATCGAGTTTTACAGACTTATTGGACTCGGATCCAAAATTTCACCACTTTTCGATTTTGGTGATTTTCCCTAGTGGTACTCCTAGGGAAATTCATAAAAATTCGTCGGATTTCGACGAAACCAATTCTCGATGCGTTGTGACCGGCAAGCTTCCAGTAGCTATTCCGATCGAGTTTTACAAACTTATTGGACTCGGATCCAAAATTTCACCACTTTTCGATTTTGGTGATTTTCCCTAGTGGTACTCCTAGGGAAATTCATAAAAATTCGTCGGATTCCGACGAAACCAATTCTCGATGCGTTGTGACCGGCAAGCTTCCAATAGCTATTCCAATCAAGTTTTCCCGATTTATTGGACTGGGATCCAAAATTTCACCCCTTTTTACGATTTCTCGATTTTGGTGATTTTCCCTAGTGGTACTCCTAGGAAATCCGTAAAAATTCGTCGGATTCCGACGAAGCCAATTCTCGATCCGTTGTGACCGGCAAGCTTCCAGTAGCTATTCCGATCGAGTTTTCCCAAATTATTGGACTCGGATCCAAAATTTCACCACTTTTCGATTTTGGTGATTTTTCCTAGTGGTATCCTAGGAAAATCCGTAAAAATTTGTCGGATTTCGACGAAGCCAATTCTCGATGCGTTGTGACCGGCAAGCTTCTAGTAGCTATTCCGATCGAGTTTTCCCGAATTATTGGACTCGGATCCAAAATTTCACCACTTTTTACGATTTCTCGATTTTGGTGATTTTCTCTAGTGGTACCCCTAGGAAAATCCGTAAAAATTCGTCGGATTCCGACGAAGCTAATTCTCGATGCGTTGTGACCGGCAAGCTTCCAGTAGCTATTCCGATCGAGTTTTCCCGAATTATTGGACTCGGATTCAAAATTTCACCACTTTTCGATTTTAGTGATTTTCCCTAGTGGTACCCCTAGGGAAATTCGTAAAAATTCGTCGGATTCCGACGAAACTAATTCTCGATGCGTTGTGACCGGCAAGCTTCCAGTAGCTATTCCGATCGAGTTTTCCCGAATTATTGAACTCGGATCAAAAATTTCACCACTTTTCGATTTTGGTGATTTTCCCGAGTGGTACCCCTAGGGAAATCCGTCAAAATTCGTCGGATTTCGACGAAACCAATTCTCGATGCGTTGTGACCGGCAAGCTTCCAGTAGCTATTCCGATCGAGTTTTACAGACTTATTGGACTCGGATCCAAAATTTCACCACTTTTCGATTTTGGTGATTTTCCCTAGTAGTACTCCTAGGGAAATTCATAAAAATTCGTCGGATTCCGACGAAACCAATTCTCGATGCGTTGTGACCGGCAAGCTTCCAATAGCTATTCCAATCAAGTTTTCCCGATTTATTGGACTGGGCTCCAAAATTTCACCCCTTTTTACGATTTCTCGATTTTGGTGATTTTCCCTAGTGGTACTCCTAGGAAATCGTAAAAATTCGTCGGATTCCGACGAAGCCAATTCTCGATCCGTTGTGACCGGCAAGCTTCCAGTAGCTATTCCGATCGAGTTTTCCCAAATTATTGGACTCGGATCCAAAATTTCACCACTTTTCGATTTTGGTGATTTTTCCTAGTGGTACCCTAGGAAAATCCGTAAAAATTCGTCGGATTTCGACGAAGCCAATTCTCGATGCGTTGTGACCGGCAAGCTTCTAGTAGCTATTCCGATCGAGTTTTCCCGAATTATTGGACTCGGATCCAAAATTTCATCACTTTTTACGATTTCTCGATTTTGGTGATTTTCCCTAGTGGTACCCCTAGGAAAATCCGTAAAAATTCGTCGGATTCCGACGAAGCCAATTCTCGATACGTTGTGACCGGCAAGCTTCCAGTAGCTATTCCTATCGAGTTTTACCGACTTATTGGACTCGGATCCAAAATTTCACCACTTTTCGATTTTGGTGATTTTTCCTAGTGGTACCCTAGGAAAATCCGTAAAAATTCGTCGGATTTCGACGAAGCCAATTCTCGATGCGTTGTGACCGGCAAGCTTCTAGTAGCTATTCCGATCGAGTTTTCCCGAATTATTGGACTCGGATCCAAAATTTCACCACTTTTTACGATTTCTCGATTTTGGTGATTTTCCCTAGTGGTACCCCTAGGAAAATCCGTAAAAATTCGTCGGATTCCGACGAAGCCAATTCTCGATACGTTGTGACCGGCAAGCTTCCAGTAGCTATTCCTATCGAGTTTTACCGACTTATTGGACTCGGATCCAAAATTTCACCACTTTTCGATTTTGGTGATTTTTCCTAGTGGTACCCCTAGGAAAATCCGTAAAAATTCGTCGGATTTCGACGAAGCCAATTCTCGATGCGTTGTGACCGGCAAGCTTCCAGTAGCTATTCCGATCGAGTTTTCCCGAATTATTGGACTCGGATCCAAAATTTCACCACTTTTTACGATTTCTCGATTTCGGTGATTTTCCCTAATGGTACCCCTAGGAAAATCCGTAAAAATTCGTCGGATTCCGACGAAGCCAATTCTCGATGCGTTGTGACCGGCAAGCTTCCAGTAGCTATTCCGATCGAGTTTTCTCGAATTATTGGACTCGGATCCAAAATTTCACCACTTTTCGATTTTTGTGATTTTTCCTAGTGGTACCCCTAGGGAAATCCGTAAAAATTCGTCGGATTTCGACGAAACCAATTCTCGATGCGTTGTGACCGGCAAGCTTCCAGTAGCTATTCCGATCGAGTTTTAACGACTTATTGGACTCGGATCCAAAATTTCACCACTTTTCGATTTTGGTGATTTTCCCTAGTGGTACCCCTAGGAAAATCCGTAAAAATTCGTCGGATTCCGACAAAGCCAATTCTCGATGCGTTGTGACCGGCAAGCTTCCAGTAGCTATTTCGATCGAGTTTTCCCGAATTATTGGACTCGGATAAGAAATTTCACCACTTTTTACGATTTCTCGATTTTGGTGATTTTTCCTAGTGGTACCCCTATGGAAATTCGTAAAAATTCGTCGGATTCCGACGAAGCCAATTCTCGATGCATTGTGACCGACAAGCTTCCAGTAGCTATTTCGATCGAGTTTTCCCGAATTATTGGACTTGGATCCAAAATTTCACCACTTTTTACGATTTCTCGATTTCGGTGATTTTCCCTAATGGTACCCCTAGGAAAAACCGTAAAAATTCGTCGGATTCCGACGAATCCAATTCTCGATGCGTTGTGACCGGCAAGCTTCCAGTAGCTATTCCGATCGAGTTTTCCCGAATTATTGGACTCGGATCCAAAATTTCACCACTTTTCGATTTTGGTGGTTTTCCCTAGTGGTACCCCTAGGAAAATCCGTAAAATTCGTCGGATTCCGACGAAGCCAATTCTCGATGCGTTGTGACCGGCAAGCTTCCAGTAGCTATTCCGATCGAGTTTTTCCCAAATTATTGGACTCGGATCCAAAATTTCACCACTTTTCGATTTTGGTGATTTTCCCTAGTGGTACCCCTAGGGAAATCCGTTAAAATTCGTCGGATTTCGACGAAGCCAATTCTCGATGCGTTGTGACCGGCAAGCTTCCAGTAGCTATTCCGATTGAGTTTTCCCGAATTATTGGACTCGAATCCAAAATTTCACCACTTTTTATGATTTCTCGATTTTGGTGATTTTCACTAGTGGTACCCCTAGGGAAATCCGTAAAAATTCGTCGGATTCCGACGAAGTCAATTCTCGATACGTTGTGACCGGCAAGCTTCCAGTAGCTATTCCGATCGAGTTTTCCCGTATTATTGGACTCGGATCAAAAATTTCACCACTTTTCGATTTTTGTGATTTTTCCTAGTGGTACCCCTAGGGAAATCCGTAAAAATTCGTCGGATTTCGACGAAACCAATTCTCGATGCGTTGTGACCGGAAAGCTTCCAGTAGCTATTCCGATCGAGTTTTAACGACTTATTGGACTCGGATCCAAAATTTCACCACTTTTCGATTTTCGTGATTTTCCCTAGTGGTACCCCTAGGGAAATTCGTAAAAATTCGTCGGATTTCGACGAAATCAATTCTCGATGCGTTGTGACCGGCAAGCTTCCAGTAGCTATTCCGATCGAGTTTTCCCGAATTATTGGACTGCGATCCAAAATTTCACCACTTTTTACGATTTCTCGATTTTGGTGATTTTCCCTAGTGGTACTCCTAGGAAAATCCGTAAAAATTCGTCGAATTCCGACGAAGCCAATACTCGATGCGTTGTGACCGGCAAGCTTCCAGTAGCTATTCCGATCTAGTTTTCCTGAATTATTGGACTCGGATCCAAAATTTCACCACTTTTCGATTTTTGTAATTTTCCCTAGTGGTACCGATAGGAAAATCCGTAAAAATTCGTCGGATTTCGACAAAGCCAATTCTCCATGCGTTGTGACCGGCAAGCTTCCAGTAGCTATTTCGATCGAGTTTTCCCGAATTATTGGACTCGGATCAAAAATTTCACCACTTTTTACGATTTCTCGATTTTGGTGATTTTTCCTAGTGGTACCCCTATGGAAATCCGTAAAAATTCGTCGGATGCCGACGAAGCCAATTCTTGATGCATTGTGACCGGCAAGCTTCTAGTAGCTATTCCGATCGAGTTTTCCCGAATTATTGGACTTGGATCCAAAATTTCACCACTTTTTACGATTTCTCGATTTCGGTGATTTTCCCTAGTGGTACCCCTAGGAAAAATCGTAAAAATTCGTCGGATTCCGACGAATCCAATTCTCGATGCGTTGTGACTGGCAAGCTTCCAGTAGCTATTCCGATCGAGTTTTCCCGAATTATTGGACTCGGATCAAAAATTTCACCACTTTTCGATTTTGGTGATTTTCCCTAGTGGTACCCCTAGGAAAATCCGTAAAATTCATCGGATTCCGACGAAGCCAATTCTCGATGCGTTATGACCGGCAAGCTTCCAGTAGCTATTCCGATCGAGTTTTACCGAATTATTGGACTCGGATCCAAAATTTCACCACTTTTCGATTTTGGTGATTTTCCCTAGTGGTACCCCTAGGAAAATCCGTAAAAATTCGTCGGATTCCGACGAAGCCAATTCTCGATGCGTTATGACCGGCAAGCTTCCAGTAGCTAGTCCGATCGAGTTTTCCCGAATTATTGGACTCGGATCTAAAATTTTACCAGTTTTTACGATTTTTCGATTTTGGTGATTTTCCCTAGTGGTACCCCTAGGGAAATCCGTAAAATTTCGTCGGATTCCGACGAAGCCAATTCTCGATGCGTTGAGACCGGCAAGCTTCCAGTAGCTATTCCGATTGAGTTTTCCCAAATTATTGGACTCGAATCCAAAATTTCACCACTTTTTATGATTTCTCGATTTTGGTGATTTTCACTAGTGGTACCCCTAGGGAAATCCGTAAAAATTCGTCGGATTCCGACGAAGTCAATTCTCGATACGTTGTGACCGGCAAGCTTCCAGTAGCTATTCCGATCGAGTTTTCCCGTATTATTGGACTCGGATCAAAAATTTCACCACTTTTCGATTTTTGTGATTTTCCTAGTGGTACCCTTAGGGAAATCCGTAAAAATTCGTCGGATTCCGACGAAACCAATTCTCGATGCGTTGTGACCGGCAAGCTTCCAGTAGCTATTCCGATCGAGTTTTAACGACTTATTGGACTCGGATCCAATTTCACCACTTTTCGATTTTGGTGATTTTCCCTAGTGGTACCCCTAGGGAAATTCGTAAAAATTCGTCGGATTTCGACGAAACCAATTCTCGATTCGTTGTGACCGGCAAGCTTCCAGTAGCTATTCCGATCGAGTTTTCCCGAATTATTGGACTGGGATCCAAAATTTCACCACTTTTTACGATTTCTCGATTTTGGTGATTTTCCCTAGTGGTACTCCTATGAAAATCCGTAAAAATTCGTCGAATTCCGACGAAGCCAATACTCGATGCGTTGTGACCGGCAAGCTTCCAGTAGCTATTCCGATCGAGTTTTCCCGAATTATTGGACTCGGATCCAAAATTTCACCACTTTTCGATTTTGGTGATTTTCCCTAGTGGTACCCCTAGGAAAATCCGTAAAAATTCGTCGGATTCCGACAAAGCCAATTCTCCATGCGTTGTGACCGGCAAGCTTCCAGTAGCTATTTCGATCGAGTTTTCCCGAATTATTGGACTCGGATCAAAAATTTTACCACTTTTTACGATTTCATGATTTTGGTGATTTTTCCTAGTGGTACCCCTATGGAAATCCGTAAACATTCGTCGGATGCCGGCGAAGCCAATTCTCGATGCATTGTGACCGGCAAGCTTCCAGTAGCTATTCCGATCGAGTTTTCCCGAATTATTGGACTTGGATCCAAAATTTCACCACTTTTTACGATTTCTCGATTTTGGTGATTTTCCATAGTGGTACCCCTAGGAAAATCTTTAAAAATTCGTCGGATTCCGACGAAGCCAATTCTCGATGCGTTGTGACCGGCAAGCTTCCAGTAGCTATTTCGATCGAGTTTTCCCGAATTATTGGACTTGGATCAGAAATTTCACCACTTTTTACGATTTCTCGATTTTTATAATTTTTCCTAGTGGTACCCCTATGGAAATCCGTAAAAATTCGTCGGATTCCGACGAAGCCAATTCTCGATGCATTGTGTCCGGCAAGCTTCCAGTAGCTATTCCGATCGAGTTTTCCCGAATTATTGGACTTGGATCCAAAATCTCACCACTTTTTACGATTTCTCGATTTTGGTGATTTTCTCTAGTGGTACCCCTAGGAAAAACCGTAAAAATTCGTCGGATTCCGACGAAGCAAATTCTCGATGCGTTGTGACCGGCAAGCTTCCAGTAGCTATTACGATCGAGTTTTCACGAATTATTGGACTCGGATCCAAAATTTCACCACTTTTTACGATTTTTCGATTTTGGTGATTTTTCCTAGTGGTACCCCTAGGAAAATCCGTAAAATTCGTCGGATTCCGACGAAGCCAATTCTCGATGCGTTGTGACCGGCAAGCTTCCAGTAGCTATTACGATCGAGTTTTTCCCGAATTATTGGACTCGGATGAAAAATTTCACCACTTTTCGATTTTGGTGATTTTCCCTAGTGGTACCCCTAGGGAAATCCGTAAAAATTCGTCGGATTCCGACGAAGCCAATTCTCGATGCGTTGTGACCGGCAAGTTTCCAGTAGCTATTCCGATCGAGTTTTCCCGAATTATTGGACTCGGATCCAAAATTTCACCACTTTTCGATTTTGGTGATTTTCCCTAGTGGTACCCCTAGGGAAATCCGTAAAAATTCGTCGGATTCCGACGAAACCAATTCTCGATGCGTTGTGACCGGAAAGCTTCCAGGAGCTATTCCTATCGAGTTTTACCGACTTATTGGACTCGGATCAAAAATTTCACCACTTTTCGATTTTGGTGATTTTCCCTAGTGGTACCCCTAGGAAAATTCGTAAAAATTCGTCGGATTTCGACGAAACCAATTCTCGATGCGTTGTGACCGGCAAGCTTCCAGTAGCTATTCCGATCGAGTTTTCCCGAATTATTGGACTCGGATCCAAAATTTCACCACTTTTCGATTTTGGTGATTTTCCCTAGTGGTACCCCTAGGAAAATCCGTAAAAATTCGTCGGATTCCGACAAAGCAAATTCTCGATGCGTTGTGACCGGCAAGCTTCCAGTAGCTATTTCGATCGAGTTTTCCCGAATTATTGGACTCGGATCAGAAATTTCACCACTTTTTACGATTTCTCGATTTTGGTGATTTTTCCTAGTGGTACCCCTATGGAAATCCGTAAAAATTCGTCGGATTCCGACGAAGCCAATTCTCGATGCATTGTGACCGGCAAGCTTCCAGTAGCTATTTCGATCGAGTTTTCCCGAATTATTGGACTTGGATCCAAAATTTCACCACTTTTTACGATTTCTCGATTTCGGTGATTTTTCCTAGTGGTACCCCTAGGAAAAACCGTAAAAATTCGTCGGATTCCGACGAACCCAACTGAACCCAAACCTACCATATCCATGGATTAAGCTATTGTAATTAATAAACCTACCATATCCCTGGATTAAGTCTATTAATTAGCTTAAGTGCGGGTTACCAAATCCTAGATCTAAGACAACCTACCATCCCGGATTAAGCTATCTTAAACCTATTTATTCCTCACTATTCTTAATCTAATAACATCAACAACCACAAACCAACCTACCATATCCCTGGATTAAGCTGGAAAGATAAATGTCAATATTAAAAGAACAGAGCATTTGCACAAACAATAATTTTCGGATTTAGCTCCAATCATCATTATAATTGCAAAACAATATATAACAAGAGGAATAAAAGAAAACATGAAAATATTTATTAAATCCAAATATCCAAAATACAAATACGATTCAAGAACTCCCAAGCATGATTAACTACTCTAACATCAAGAATATAACCATAAAAGATGAAAATTAGAGTTTAGAATACACCCTTGATGAGAGAGAAAATAGATCTTGAAGTTCTTGTTATTCAACCTTGGAATCCACTTGAATCCCTAAAATCTAGATTTAAACTAAATTAATCTAAATTATTTAAGAAGGAAATTGCAAATCAAAATTAAATCTAAGCTAAACATAATTTAAAAGGAAAATTAAAACATGAAAATAAAATAAATTGTTGTTGGAAATTAAAGAAAAATAAACCTAAGTCTACTGCCTAAAGGAAAGAAAATAGAGAAACAAAAACTAAAACTAACTAAAAAACTCTATCCCCCTCCTTTTGGTATGCAGCGGCGCTTTTTTTAATTGTCTGAAGAAAAGCACAGCTGTGCTTTAAGAAGCACAGCTGTGCTGTGCTAGGGTTGCGCATCTATTGCGCGATATCAGCGTGACACAGCTGTGCTTCTCGCTGAAGCACAGCTGTGCTGTGGGCGAGGCTGTGTGTATTATCACTCCGCGTGCGCGCGCCTTTCGCTGCGTAACACAGCTGTGCTTTGCGAGGAAGCACAGCTGTGTCTTCGGCCATTCACGTCGCTGTCCGCTTCCTTCGAAAGCACAGCTATGCTTTTGTAAAAGCACGGCTGTGCTTTAGGCAAATCTGCCCTCCTTCCAAAATTTCTTCAAATATCAGCCCCAAACCTCCAATTTAGCTCCGGATTAAAATAAAACACCTGAAAACATCCCAAAATTTATTAAAAATTATAAAAACATTATAAATTAATAAAAACACAAAAACTAATTAATTATTATTAAAATTAAATAAATAAAACACATAATTATGCCAAGAATTAATCTAAAATATTAATATAATTGCAACTTATCAGTACCCCTAGGGAAATCCGTAAAAATTCGTCGGATTCCGACGAAAACAATTCTCGATGCGTTGTGACGGGCAAGCTTCCAGTAGCTATTCCGATCGAGTTTTCCCGAATTATTGGACTCGGATCCAAAATTTCACCATTTTTTACGATTTCTCGATTTTGGTGATTTTCCCTAGTGGTACCCCTAGGGAAATCCGTAAAAATTCGTCGGATTCCGACGAAGTCAATTCTCGATGTGTTGTGACCAGAAAGCTTCCAGTAGCTATTCCGATCGAGTTTTCCCGAATTATTGGACTCGGATCCAAAATTTCACCACTTTTTATGATTTCTCGATTTTGGTTATTTACCCTAGTGGTACCCCTAGGAAAATCCGTAAAAATTCGTCGGATTTTGACGAAGCCAATTCTTGATGCGTTGTGACGGGCAAGCTTCAAGTAGCTATTCCGATCGAGTTTTCATGAATTATTGGACTCGGATCCAAAATTTCACGATTTCTCGATTTTGGTGATTTTCCCTAATGGTACCCCTAGGGAAATCCGTAAAAATTCGTCGGATTCCGACGAAGCCAATTCTCGATGCGTTGTGACCGGCAAGCTTCCAGTAGCTATTCCGATCGAGTTTTCCCGAATTATTGGACTCGGATTAAAAATTTCACCACTTTTTACGATTTCTCGATTTTGGTGATTTTCCCTAGTGGAACCCCTATGGAAATCCGTAAAAATTCGTCAGATTCCGACGAACCCAATTCTCGATGCGTTGTGACCAGTAGGCTTCCAGTAGCTATTCCGATCGAGTTTTCCCGACTTATTGGATTCGGATCCAAAATTTCACGATTTCTCGATTTCGGTAATTTTTCCTAGTGGTACCCCTAGGGAAATCCGTAAAAATTCGTCGAATTCCGACGAAACCAATTGTCGATGCGTTGTTACCGGCAAGCTTGCAGTAGCCATTCCGATCGAGTTTTCCCGAATTATTGGACTCGGATCCAAAATTTGACCACTTTTTACGATTTCTCGATTTTGGTGATTTTCCCTAGAGGTACCCCTATGGAAATCCGTAAAAATTCGTCGGATTCCGACGAAGCCAATTCTCGATGCATTGTGACCGGCAAGCTTCCAGTAGCTATTCCGATCGAGTTTTCCCGAATTATTGGACTCGCATCAAAAATTTCACCAATTTTCGATTTTGGTGATTTTCCCTAGTGGTACCCCTAGGAAAATCCGTAAAAATTCGTCGGATTCCGACGAAGCCAATTCTCGATGCGTTGTGACCGACAAGCTTCCAGTAGCTATTCCGATCGAGTTTTCCCGAATTATTGGACTCGGATCCAAAATTCACCACTTTTTAAGATTTCTCGATTTTGGTGATTTTCCCTAGTGGTACCCCTAGGGAAATCCATAAAAATTCGTCGAATTTCGATTAAACAAATTCTCGATGCGTTATGACTGGAAAGCTTCCAGTAGCTATTCTGATCGAGTTTTACCGACTTATTAGACTCGGATCCAAAATTTCACCTCTTTTCGATTTTGGTGATTTTCCCTAGTGGTACCCCTAGCGAAATCCGTAAAAATTCGTCGGATTTCGACGAAACCAATTCTCGATGCGTTGTGACCGGCAAGCTTCAAGTAGCTATTCCGATCGAGTTTTCCCGAATTATTGGACTCGGATCAAAAATTTCACCACTTTTTACGATTTCTCGATTTTGGTGATTTTTCCTAGTGGTACTCCTAGGGAAATCTGTAAAAATTTGTCGGATTCCGACGAAGCCAATTCTCGATGCGTTGTGACCGGCAAGCTTCCAGTAGCTATTTCGATCGAGTTTTCCCGAATTATTGGACTCGGATCCAAAATTTCACCACTTTTTACGATTTCTCGATTTTGGTGATTTTTCCTAGTGGTACCCCTAGGGAAATCCGTAAAAATTCGTCGGATTCCGATGAAGCCAATTCTCGATGCGTTGTGACCAGCAAGCTTCCAGTAGCTATTCCGATTGAGTTTTCCCAAATTATTGAACTCGGATAAAAAATTTCACGATTTCTCGATTTTGGTGATTTTCCCTAGTGGTACCCCTAGGGAAATCCGTAAAAATTCGTCGGATTCCGACGAAGCCAATTCTCGATGCGTTGTGTCCGGCAAGTTTCCAGTAGCTATTCCGATCGATTTTTCCCGAATTATTGGACTCGGATCAAAAATTTCACCACTTTTTACGATTTCTCGATTTTGGTGATTTTCCCTAGTGGTACCCCTAGGGAAATCCATAAAAATTCGTCGGATTCCGATGAAACCAATTCTCGATGTGTTGTGACCGGCAAGCTTCCAGTAGCTATTCTGATCGAGTTTTACCGACTTATTGGACTCGGATCCAAAATTTCACCTCTTTTCGATTTTGGTGATTTTCCCTAGTGGTACCCCTAGCGAAATCCGTAAAAATTCGTCGGATTTCGACGAAACCAATTCTCGATGCGTTGTGACCAGCAAGCTTCCAGTAGCTATTCCGATAGAGTTTTCCCGAATTATTGGACTCGGATCCAAAATTTCACCACTTTTTATGATTTCTCGATTTTGGCGATTTTCCCTAGTGTAACCCTAGGAAAATCCGTAAAAATTCGTCGGATTCCGACGAAGTCAATTCTCGATGCGTTGTGACCGGCAAGCTTCCAGTATCTATTCAGATCGAGTTTTCCCGAATTATTGGACTCAGATCAAAAATTTCACCACTTTTCGATTTTGGTGATTTTCCCTAGTGGTACCCCTAGGGAAATCCGTAAAAATTCGTCGGATTCCGACGAAACCAATTCTCGATGCGTTGTGACCGACAAGCTTCCAGTAGCTATTCCGATCGAGTTTTCCCGAATTATTGAACTCGGATCAAAAATTTCACCACTTTTTACGATTTCTCGATTTTTGTGATTTTTCCTAGTGGTACCCCTAGGGAAATCCGTAAAAATTCGTCGGATTCCGACGAAGCCAATTCTCGATGCGTTGTGACCGGCAAGCTTCCAGTAGCTATTCCGATCGAGTTTTCCCGAATTATTGGACTCGGATCCAAAATTTCACCACTTTTTATGATTTCTCGATTTTGGTGATTTTCCCTAGTGGTACCCCTAGGAAAATCCGTAAAAATTCGTCGGATTCCGACGAAGCCAATTCTCGATGCGTTGTGACCGGCAAGCTTCCAGTAGCTATTCCAATTGAGTTTTCCCGAATTATTGGACTCGGATCAAAAATTTCACCACTTTTTACGATTTCTCGATTTTGGTGATTTTTCCTAGTGGTACCCCTAGGGAAATCCGTAAAAATTTGTCAGATTCCGATGAAACCAATTCTCGATGCGTTGTGACCGGCAAGCTTCCTGTAGCTATTCCGATCGAGTTTTCCCAAATTATTGAACTCGGATCAAAAATTTCACGATTTCTCGATTTTGGTGATTTTCCCTTGTGGTACCCCTAGGGAAATCCGTAAAAATTCGTCGGATTCCGATGAAGACAATTCTCGATGCGTTGTGACCGGCAAGCTTCCAGTAGGTATTCCGATTGAGTTTTCCCAAATTATTGAACTCGGATCAAAAATTTCACGATTTCTCGATTTTAGTGATTTTCCCTAGTGGTACCCCTAGGAAAATCCGTAAAAATTCGTCGGATTCCGACGAAGCCAATTCTCGTTGCGTTGTGACCGGCAAGCTTCCAGTAGCTATTCCGATCGAGTTTTCTCGAATTATTGGACTCGGATCCAAAATTTCACCACTTTTTATGATTTCTCGATTTTGGTGATTTTTTCTAGTGGTACCCCTAGGGATATCCGTAAAAATTCGTCAGATTTCGACGAAGTCAATTCTCGATACGTTGTGACCGGCAAGCTTCCAGTATCTATTCAGATCGAGTTTTCCCGAATTATTGGACACGGATCAAAAATTTCACCACTTTTCGATTTTGGTGATTTTCCCTAGTGGTACCCCTAGGGAAATCCGTAAAAATTCGTCGGATTCCGACGAAACCAATTCTCGATGAGTTGTGACCGGCAAGCTTCCAGTAGCTATTCCGATCGAGTTTTACCGACTTATTGGACTCGGATCCAAAATTTCACCACTTTTCGATTTTGGTGATTTTCCCTAGTGGTACCCCTAGGGAAATTCGTAAAAATTCGTCGGATTCCGACGAAACCAATTCTCGATGCATTGTGACCGGCAAGCTTCCAGTAGCTATTCCGATCGAGTTTTACCGACTTATTGGACTCGGATCCAAAATTTCACCACTTTTTGATTTTGGTGATTTTCCCTAGTGGTACCCCTAGGAAAATTCGTAAAAATTCGTCGGATTCCGACGAAACCAACTCTCGATTCGTTGTGACCGGCAAGCTTCCAGTAGCTATTCCGATCGAGTTTTCCCAAATTATTGAACTCGGATCAAAAATTTCACGATTTCTCAATTTTGGTGATTTTTCCTAGTGGTACCCTTAGGGAAATCCGTAAAAATTCGTCGGATTCCGACGAAGCCAATTCTTGATGCGTTGTGACCGGCAAGCTTCCAGTAGCTATTCCAATCGAGTTTTCCCGAATTATTGGACTCGGATCAAAAATTTCACCACTTTATACGATTTCTCGATTTTGGTGATTTTTCCTTGTGGTACCCCTAGGGAAATCCGTAAAAATTAGTCGGATTCCGATGAAACCAATTCTCGATGCATTGTGACCGGCAAGCTTCCAGTAGCTATTCCTATCGAGTTTTCCCAAATTATTGAACTCGGATCAAAAATTTCACGATTTCTCGATTTTGGTGATTTTCCCTAGTGGTACCCCTAGGGAAATCCGTAAAAATTCGTCGGATTCCGACGAAGCCAATTCTAGATGCGTTGTGACCGGCAAGCTTCCAGTAGCTATTCCGATCGAGTTTTCCCAAATTATTGAACTCGGATCAAAAATTTCACGATTTCTCGATTTTGGTGATTTTCCCTAGTGGTACCCCTAGGGAAATCCGTAAAAATTCGTCGGATTCCGACGAAGCCAATTCTCGATGCGTTGTGACCGGCAAGCTTCCAGTAGCTATTCCAATCGAGTTTTCCCGAATTATTGGACTCGGATCAAAAATTTCACCACTTTTTACGATTTCTCGATTTTGGTGATTTTTCCTAGTGGTACCCCTAGGGAAATCCGTAAAAATTCGTCGGATTCCGATGAAACCAATTCTCGATGCGTTGTGACCGGCAAGCTTCCAGTAGCTATTCCGATCGGGTTTTCCCAAATTATTGAACTCGGATCAAAAATTTCACGATTTCTCGATTTTGGTGATTTTCCCTAGTGGTACCCCTAGGGAAATCCGTAAAAATTCGTCGGATTCCGACGAAGCCAATTCTAGATGCGTAGTGACCGGCAAGCTTCCAGTAGCTATTCCGATCGAGTTTTCCCAAATTATTGAACTCGGATCAAAAATTTCACGATTTCTCGATTTTGGTGATTTTCCCTAGTGGCCCCTAGGGAAATCCGTAAAAATTCGTCGGATTCCGACGAAGCCAATTCTCGATGCGTTGTGACCGGCAAGCTTCCAGTAGCTATTCCGATCGAGTTTTCCCGAATTATTGGACTCGGATCCAAAAATTTCACCACTTTTTATGATTTCTCGATTTTGGTGATTTTCCCTAGTGGTACCCCTAGGGATATCCGTAAAAATTCGTCAGATTCCGACGAAGTCAATTCTCGATGCGTTGTGACCGGCAAGCTTCCAGTATCTATTCAGATCGAATTTTCCCGAATTATTGGACTCGGATCAAAAATTTCACCACTTTTCGATTTTGGTGATTTTCCTTAGTGGTACCCCTAGGAAAATCCGTAAAAATTCGTCGGATTTCGACGAAACCAATTCTCGATGCGTTGTGACCGGCAAGCTTCCAGTAGCTATTCCGATCGAGTTTTACCGACTTATTGGACTCGGATCCAAAATTTCACCACTTTTCGATTTTGGTGATTTTCCCTAGTGGTACCCCTAGGGAAATTCGTAAAAATTCGTCGGATTCCGATGAAACCAATTCTCGATGCGTTGTGACCGGCAAGCTTCCAGTAGCTATTCCGATCGAGTTTTACCGACTTATTGGATTCGGATCCAAAATTTCACCACTTTTTGATTTTGGTGATTTTCCCTAGTGGTACCCCTAGGGAAATTCGTAAAAATTCGTCGAATTCCGACGAAACCAATTCTCGATTCGTTGTGACCGGCAAGCTTCCAGTAGCTATTCCGATCGAGTTTTCTCAAATTATTGAACTCGGATCAAAAATTTCACGATTTCTCGATTTTGGTGATTTTTCCTAGTGGTACCCCTGGGGAAATCCGTAAAAATTCGTCGGATTCCGACGAAGCCAATTCTCGATGCGTTGTGACTGGCAAGCTTCCAGTAGCTATTCCAATCGAGTTTTCCCGAATTATTGGACTCGGATCAAAAATTTCACCACTTTTTACGATTTATTGATTTTGGTGATTTTTCCTAGTGGTACCCCTAGGGAATTCCGTAAAAATTCGTCGAATTCCGATTAAACCAATTCTCGATGCGTTGTGACCGGCAAGCTTCCAGTAGCTATTCCGATCGAGTTTTCCCAAATTATTGAACTCGGATCAAAAATTTCACGATTTCTCGATTTTGGTGATTTTCCCTAGTGGTACCCCTAGGGAAATCCGTAAAAATTCGTCGGATTCCGACGAAGCCAATTCTAGATGCGTTGTGACCGGCAAGCTTCCAGTAGCTATTCCGATCGAGTTTTCCCAAATTATTGAACTCGGATAAAAAATTTCACGATTTCTCGATTTTGGTAATTTTCCCTAGTGGTACCCCTAGGGAAATCCGTAAAAATTCGTCGGATTCCGACGAAGCCAATTCTCGATGCGTTGTGACCGGCAAGCTTCCAGTAGCTATTCCGATCGAGTTTTCCCAAATTATTGGACTCGGATCCAAAATTTCACCACTTTTTATGATTTCTCGATTTTGGTGATTTTTCCTAGTGGTACCCCTAGGGATATCTGTAAAAATTCGTCAGATTCCGACGAAGTCAATTCTCGATGCGTTGTGACCGGCAAGCTTCCAGTATCTATTCAGATCGAGTTTTCCCGAATTATTGGACTCGGATCAAAAATTTCACCACTTTTCGATTTTGGTGATTTTCCCTAGTGGTACCCCTAGGGAAATCCGTAAAAATTCGTCGGATTCCGACGAAACCAATTCTCGATGAGTTGTGACCGGCAAGCTTCCAGTAGCTATTCCGATAGAGTTTTACCGACTTATTGGACTCGGATCCAAAATTTCACCACTTTTCGATTTTGGTGATTTTCCCTAGTGGTACCCCTAGGGAAATTCGTAAAAATTCGTCGGATTCCGACGAAACCAATTCTCGATGCGTTGTGACCGGCAAGCTTCCAGTAGCTATTCCGATCGAGTTTTACCGACTTATTGGACTCGGATCCAAAATTTCACCACTTTTTGATTTTGGTGATTTTCCCTAGTGGTACCCCTAGGGAAATTCGTAAAAATTCGTCGGATTCCGACGAAACCAATTCTCGATTCGTTGTGACCGGCAAGCTTCCAGTAGCTATTCCGATCGAGTTTTCCCAAATTATTGAACTCGGATCAAAAATTTCACGATTTCTCGAATTTGGTGATTTTTCCTAGTGGTACCCCTAAGGAAATCCGTAAAAATTCGTCGGATTCCGACGTAGCCAATTCTCGATGCGTTGTGACCGGCAAGCTTCCAGTAGCTATTCCAATCGAGTTTTCCCGAATTATTGGACTCGGATCAAAAATTTCACCACTTTTTACGATTTCTCGATTTTTGTGATTTTTCCTAGTGGTACCCCTAGGGAAATCCGTAAAAATTCGTCGGATTCCGATGAAACCAATTCTCGATGCGTTGTGACCGGCAAGCTTCCAGTAGCTATTCCGATCGAGTTTTCCCAAATTATTGAACTCGGATCAAAAATTTCACGATTTCTCGATTTTGGTGATTTTCCCTAGTGGTACTCCTAGGGAAATCCGTAAAAATTCGTCGGATTCCGACGAAGCCAATTCTCGATGCGTTGTGACCGGTAAGCTTCCAGTAGCTATTCCGATCGAGTTTTCCCAAATTATTGGACTCGGATCAAAAATTTCACCACTTTTTATGATTTCTCGATTTTGGTGATTTTCCCTAGTGGTACCCCTAGGAAAATCCGTAAAAAGTAGTCGGATTCCGACGAAGCCAATTTTCGATGCGTTGTGACCGTCAAGCTTCTAGTAGCTATTCCGTTCGAGTTATCCCGAATTATTGGACTCGGATCAGAAATTTCACCACTTTTTACGATTTCTCGATTTTGGTTATTTTCCCTAGTGGTACCCCTAGGGAAATCCGTAAAAATTCTTCGGATTTCGACGAAGCCAATTATCGATGCGTTGTGACCGGCAAGCTTCCAGTAGCTATTCCGATCGAGTTTTCCCGAATTATTGGACTCGGATCAAAAATTTCACCACTTTTCGATTTTGGTGATTTTCCCTAGTGGTACCCCTAGGGAAATCCGTAAAAATTTATCGGATTCCGACGAAACCAATTCTCGATGCGTTGTGACCGGCAAGCTTCCAGTAGCTATTCCGATCGAGTTTTACCGACTTATTGGACTCGGATCAGAAATTTCACCACTTTTCGATTTTGGTGATTTTCCCTAGTGGTACCCCGAAGAAAATCCGTAAAAATTCGTCGTATTCCGACGAAGCCAATTCTCGATGCGTTGTGACCGGCAAGCTTCCAATAGCTATTCCGATCGAGTTTTCCCGAATTATTGGACGCGAATCCAAAATTTCACCACTTTTTATGATTTCTCGATTTTGGTGATTTTCCCTAGTGGTACTCCTAGGAAAATCCGTAAAAATTCGTCGGATTCCGACGAAGCCAATTCTCGATGCGTTGTGACCGGCAAGCTTCCAGTAGCTATTCCGATCGAGTTTTCCTGAATTATTGGACTCGGATCCAAAATTTCACCACTTTTTATGATTTCTCGATTTTGGTGATTTTCCTTAGTGGTACCCCTAGGAAAATCCGTAAAAATTCGTCGGATTCCGACGAAGTTAATTCTCGATGCGTTGTGACCGGCAAGCTTCCAGTAGCTATTCCGATCGAGTTTTCCCGAATTATTGAACTCGGCTCAAAAATTTAACCACTTTTCGATTTTGATGATTTTCCCTAGTGGCCCTAGGGAAATCCGTAAAAATTCGTCGGATTCTGACGAAACCAATTCTCGATGCGTTGTGACCGGCAAGCTTCCAGTAGCTATTCCGATCGAGTTTTACCGACTTATTGGACTCGGATCCAAAATTTCACCACTTTTCGATTTTGGTGATTTTCCCTAGTGGTACCCCTAGGAAAATTCGTAAAAATTCGTCGGATTCCGACGAAACCAATTCTCGATTCGTTGTGACCGGCAAGCTTCCAGTAGCTATTCCGATCGAGTTTTCCCAAATTATTGAACTCGGATCAAAAATTTCACGATTTCTCGATTTTGGTGATTTTCCCTAGTGGTACCCCTAGGGAAATTCGTAAAAATTCGTCGGATTCTGACGAAGCCAATTCTCGATGCGTTGTGACCGGCAAGCTTTCAGTAGCTATTCCAATCGAGTTTTCCCAAATTATTGGACTCGGATCAAAAATTTCACCACTTTTTACGATTTCTCGATTTTGGTGATTTTTCCTAGTGGTACCCCTAGGGAAATCCGTAAAAATTCGTCGGATTCCGATGAAACAATTTCTCGATGCGTTGTGACCGGCAAGCTTCCAGTAGCTATTCCGATCAAGTTTTCCCAAATTATTGAACTCGGATCAAAAATTTCACGATTTCTCGATTTTGGTCATTTTCCCTAGTGGTACCCCTAGGGAAATCCGTAAAAATTTGTCGGATTTCGACGAAGCCAATTCTCGATGCATTGTGATCGGCAAGCTTCCAGTAGCTATTTCGATCGAGTTTTCCCGAATTATTGGACTCGGATCAAAAATTTCACCACTTTTCGATTTTGGTGATTTTCTCTAGTGGTACCCCTAGGGAAATCCGTAAAAATTCGTCGGATTCCGACGAAACCAATTCTCGATGCGTTTTGACCGGCAAGCTTCCAGTAGCTATTCCGATCGAGTTTTACCGACTTATTGGACACGGATCCAAAATTTCACCACTTTTCGATTTTGGTGATTTTCCCTAGTGGTACCCCTAGGAAAATCCGTAAAAATTCGTCGGATTCCGACGAAACCAATTCTCGATGCGTTGTGACCGGCAAGCTTCCAGTAGCTATTCCGATCGCGTTTTCCCAAATTATTTGACTCGGATTCAAAATTTTACCACTTTTTACGATTTTTTCGATTTTGGTGATTTTCCCTAGTGGTACCCCTAGGGAAATCCGTAAAAATTCGTCGGATTCCGACGAAACCAATTCTCGATGCGTTGTGACCGGAAAGCTTCCAGTAGCTATTCCGATCGAGTTTTCCTGAATTATTGGACTCGGATCCAAAATTTCACCACTTTTTACGATTTCTCGATTTTGGTGATTTTTCCTAGTGGTACCCCTAGAAAAATCCGTAAAAATTCGTCGGATTCCAACGAAGTCAATTCTCGATACGTTGTGACCGCAAGCTTCCAGTAGTCATTCCGATCGAGTTTTCCCGAATTATTGGACTCGGATCAAAAATTTCACCACTTTTCGATTTCGGTGATTTTCCCTAGTGGTACCCTAGGAAAATCCGTAAAAATTCGTCGGATTCCGACGAAGCCAATTCTCGATGCGTTGTGACCGGCAAGCTTTCCAGTAGCCATTTCGATCGAGTTTTACCGACTTATTGGACTCGGATCCAAAATTTCATCACTTTTCGATTTTGGTGATTTTTCCTAGTGGTACCCCTAGGGAAATCCATAAAAATTCGACGGATTCTGACGAAATCAATTCTCGATATATTGTGACCGGCAAGCTTCCAGTAGCTATTCAGATCGAGTTTTCCCGAATTATTGGACTCGGATCCAAAATTTCACGATTTCTCGATTTTGGTGATTTTCCCTACTGGTACCCCTAGGGAAATCCGTAAAAATTCGTCGGATTCCGACGAAGCCAATTCTCGATGCGTTGTGACCGTCAAGCTTCCAGTAGCTATTCCGATCGAGTTTTCTCGAATTAGTGGACTCGATCCAAATTTGACCACTTTTTACGATTTCTCGATTTTGGTGATTTTCCCTAGTGGTACCCCTATGGAAATCCGTAAAAATTCGTCGGATTTTGACGAAGCAAATTCTCGATGCATTGTGACCGACAAGCTTCCAGTGGCTATTCCGATCGAGTTTTCCCGAATTATTGGACTTGGATCCAAAATTTCACCACTTTTTACGATTTCTCGATTTTGGTGATTTTCCCTAGTTGTACCCCTAGGAAAATCCGTAAAAATTCGTCGGATTCCGACAAAGCCAATTCTTGATGCGTTGTGACCGGCAAGCTTTCAGTAGCTATTCCGATCAATTTTTCCCGAATTATTGGACTCCGATCCAAAATTTTACCACTTTTCGATTTTGGTGATTTTCCCTAGTGGTACCCCTAGGAAAATTCGTAAAAATTCGTTGGATTCCGACGAAGCCAATTCTCGATGCGTTGTGACCGGCAAGCTTCCAGTAGCTATTCCGATCGAGTTTTCCCGAATTATTGGACTGGGATCCAAAATTTCACCACTTTTTACGATTTCGCGATTTTGGTGATTTTTCCGAGTGGTACTCCTAGGGAAATCTGTAAAAATTCGTCGGATTCCGTCGAATCCAATTCTCGATGCGTTGTGACCGGTAAGCTTCCAGTAGCTATTCCGATCGAGTTTTCCCGAATTATTGGACTCAGATCAAAAATTTCACTACTTTTCGATTTTGGTGATTTTCCCTAGTGGTAACCCCTAGGAAAATCCGTAAAAAGTAGTCGGATTCCGACGAAGCCAATTTTCGATGCGTTGTGACCGTCAAGCTTCTAGTAGCTATTCCGTTCGAGTTATCCCGAATTATTGGACTCGGATCAGAAATTTCACCACTTTTTACGATTTCTCGATTTTGGTTATTTTCCCTAGTGGTACCCCTAGGGAAATCCGTAAAAATTCTTCGGATTTCGACGAAGCCAATTATCGATGCGTTGTGACCGGCAAGCTTCCAGTAGCTATTCCGATCGAGTTTTCCCGAATTATTGGACTCGGATCAAAAATTTCACCACTTTTCGATTTTGGTGATTTTCCCTAGTGGTACCCCTAGGGAAATCCGTAAAAATTTATCGGATTCCGACGAAACCAATTCTCGATGCGTTGTGACCGGCAAGCTTCCAGTAGCTATTCCGATCGAGTTTTACCGACTTATTGGACTCGGATCAGAAATTTCACCACTTTTCGATTTTGGTGATTTTCCCTAGTGGTACCCCGAAGAAAATCCGTAAAAATTCGTCGTATTCCGACGAAGCCAATTCTCGATGCGTTGTGACCGGCAAGCTTCCAATAGCTATTCCGATCGAGTTTTCCCGAATTATTGGACGCGAATCCAAAATTTCACCACTTTTTATGATTTCTCGATTTTGGTGATTTTCCCTAGTGGTACTCCTAGGAAAATCCGTAAAAATTCGTCGGATTCCGACGAAGCCAATTCTCGATGCGTTGTGACCGGCAAGCTTCCAGTAGCTATTCCGATCGAGTTTTCCTGAATTATTGGACTCGGATCCAAAATTTCACCACTTTTTATGATTTCTCGATTTTGGTGATTTTCCTTAGTGGTACCCCTAGGAAAATCCGTAAAAATTCGTCGGATTCCGACGAAGTTAATTCTCGATGCGTTGTGACCGGCAAGCTTCCAGTAGCTATTCCGATCGAGTTTTCCCGAATTATTGAACTCGGCTCAAAAATTTAACCACTTTTCGATTTGATGATTTTCCCTAGTGGCCCTAGGGAAATCCGTAAAAATTCGTCGGATTCTGACGAAACCAATTCTCGATGCGTTGTGACCGGCAAGCTTCCAGTAGCTATTCCGATCGAGTTTTACCGACTTATTGGACTCGGATCCAAAATTTCACCACTTTTCGATTTTGGTGATTTTCCCTAGTGGTACCCCTAGGAAAATTCGTAAAAATTCGTCGGATTCCGACGAAACCAATTCTCGATTCGTTGTGACCGGCAAGCTTCCAGTAGCTATTCCGATCGAGTTTTCCCAAATTATTGACTCGGATCAAAAATTTCACGATTTCTCGATTTGGTGATTTTCCCTAGTGGTACCCCTAGGGAAATTCGTAAAATTCGTCGGATTCTGACGAAGCCAATTCTCGATGCGTTGTGACCGGCAAGCTTTCAGTAGCTATTCCAATCGAGTTTTCCCAAATTATTGGACTCGGATCAAAAATTTCACCACTTTTTACGATTTCTCGATTTTGGTGATTTTTCCTAGTGGTACCCCTAGGGAAATCCGTAAAAATTCGTCGGATTCCGATGAAACAATTTCTCGATGCGTTGTGACCGGCAAGCTTCCAGTAGCTATTCCGATCAAGTTTTCCCAAATTATTGAACTCGGATCAAAAATTTCACGATTTCTCGATTTTGGTCATTTTCCCTAGTGGTACCCCTAGGGAAATCCGTAAAAATTTGTCGGATTTCGACGAAGCCAATTCTCGATGCATTGTGATCGGCAAGCTTCCAGTAGCTATTTCGATCGAGTTTTCCCGAATTATTGGACTCGGATCAAAAATTTCACCACTTTCGATTTTGGTGATTTTCTCTAGTGGTACCCCTAGGGAAATCCGTAAAAATTCGTCGGATTCCGACGAAACCAATTCTCGATGCGTTTTGACCGGCAAGCTTCCAGTAGCTATTCCGATCGAGTTTTACCGACTTATTGGACACGGATCCAAAATTTCACCACTTTTCGATTTTGGTGATTTTCCCTAGTGGTACCCCTAGGAAAATCCGTAAAAATTCGTCGGATTCCGACGAAACCAATTCTCGATGCGTTGTGACCGGCAAGCTTCCAGTAGCTATTCCGATCGCGTTTTCCCAAATTATTTGACTCGGATTCAAAATTTTACCACTTTTTACGATTTTTTCGATTTTGGTGATTTTCCCTAGTGGTACCCCTAGGGAAATCCGTAAAAATTCGTCGGATTCCGACGAAACCAATTCTCGATGCGTTGTGACCGGAAAGCTTCCAGTAGCTATTCCGATCGAGTTTTCCTGAATTATTGGACTCGGATCCAAAATTTCACCACTTTTTACGATTTCTCGATTTTGGTGATTTTTCCTAGTGGTACCCCTAGAAAAAATCCGTAAAAATTCGTCGGATTCCAACGAAGTCAATTCTCGATACGTTGTGACCGGCAAGCTTCCAGTAGTCATTCCGATCGAGTTTTCCCGAATTATTGGACTCGGATCAAAAATTTCACCACTTTTCGATTTCGGTGATTTTCCCTAGTGGTACCCCTAGGAAAATCCGTAAAAATTCGTCGGATTCCGACGAAGCCAATTCTCGATGCGTTGTGACCGGCAAGCTTCCAGTAGCCATTTCGATCGAGTTTTACCGACTTATTGGACTCGGATCCAAAATTTCATCACTTTTCGATTTTGGTGATTTTTCCTAGTGGTACCCCTAGGGAAATCCATAAAAATTCGACGGATTCTGACGAAATCAATTCTCGATATATTGTGACCGGCAAGCTTCCAGTAGCTATTCAGATCGAGTTTTCCCGAATTATTGGACTCGGATCCAAAATTTCACGATTTCTCGATTTTGGTGATTTTCCCTACTGGTACCCCTAGGGAAATCCGTAAAAATTCGTCGGATTACTTCAAAATTTACAATTGGCCGCATTTTGCTGAAACTTTCACATTAATACCAAATTCGTCCATTCGGCACACCCAACACCACGACTTTCATATATTTGACCTATCACTTATTCATTCTCATAAATTAACTCTTATGATTACTTATTTCATACAACCTATTCCATGCAGTTAAAATGACCAAACTACCCTTAACCTTTTTAATTAATACCAGGCATGTCCTCAACTACTTTTAGTCATTTAAATAAATCAAATGAGCACTTCACACACTTTAGCATTCCAACATGTACAAAACTGACTAGGGTGTATTTTGGGGTGTTACACTGCACATGGGCGAGGGATGGCCAGCCCGTGCGTGCTCGCGCATTGTGCTCTGCGTGAGGGGCGCTTTCCCTTATGCGCTGGCAGCCGGAAATGTCAAAAATTTTTATTT